>CM055404.1:42463121-42504841 GCA_029228625.1 Pseudolycoriella hygida | reverse complement strand
TAAAACGGTCATAACTTAGTCAAGACAGCAAATTCTGTTTATAGGACTCTGGCTACCCCCCCAAATAGGGGGTGTATTTGAAGGGGGGGGGGCAGCCGGAGTACTATAAGCAAAATCTCTTACCAGTTTGGAGTTATAGACTCTGTGGATTTTATAGCAAGCGTGACGTCATATGTGTACGACCCCCAAGACCATTTTAGTTTTCATATTATTCACAAAAATTGATCAGTTGTTTGACATTTATGAATGGATTTCGTTGAATCAGCTGATCGATTTTTGTGAATTATATGAAAACTAAAATGGTCTTGCGGGAACGCGATTATTTTTATATAGTTTCTTCTACAATATTCTATGATACTAGAACTACCGAAAAGACGATGCGGAGTTGGAAAATGTGAACATTAATTTTTGGGTGAAACGGTCTAATTTACCTTTCAGGGAAAAAACGTTTGGAGTGATCGGTTGAGCCGTTTGGAAGAAAAGTGAAGACGGAAGGACGGCCATTTTTTTTCCGTTGATTCGTCATCACTAGACGATAATAAACGTATCCCCCGCCTCCCAGCTCGATCTACCCGGATCTACCCGGATCTACCCCATGTATCAATAAAGTTGTTTGTAGTAAACGTATAGGGCATTTGTACTTCGTACGGGTCCAATAATATTAAATTCCTTTTCACGAAAGCTTAAAGAATCTCGGGCTAGCGCTCTCGGATCTTCAACTCTTCCTAGATACAGAATACAATATTATAGCCCTAGTAGCACAATATACTATTATTTGTGCGTTAATTCATCTAACCATGAAATTTACGATACTTTGGCAGAAGCCATTTTCGCACTAAGCGCGTCGCACATTCAGGTGCCATCTGACCTCGGTTTGCGTTTCAGTTCATTATGTTCTGTTGTTTGGGTCGGAAGCCCAATTTATTCATACTATAAGTCACAAAATAAGATGAAATTTCTATTTCCTACTTTCCTTAGATTTGGCTTACTTATAACGTCTTTCACTCATTCCGAAAATGACATGACAAAACTTTCTCGAATATCCTTTTCTATTCTCTTATATTTTATCCCCTAAAACCGAAAATTATGCGAGAAATCGCAAAAGGTTTTGTAGGAAATTAGCATCGACATTAATTTGTTTCATCAGAAATACGATCGTTCATATTGCTCATATTAGCACAAGACAATATTTTATTTTGTTATGGCACAAACGTTTCATTAAATTAAATCAAATCTATTATGTGGGAATCTATCTGTTGTATTCCTGATTGCACGTCACTGATTGTTTCCATTTCGATGGAGATACATGACAGACTTTTCGTTTATATCAAATCCACTTGTCTCATATCTCTCACACCCAAATTTTTGTGGAGTTGAATTGTGGATGTGAGTGTTATTTCTATTTTCGAGCTACTTATACTTGCACAGATTTCGGGAACAACACCCACGGACCGACGTATGATGTAACGAAGGTATAATGTCTGTTGCATATTGGTATGGTTGCGGTAAGTCTAAATAACTAACTAGTCATGAACGAAACGTTCGTCTATAAACGAAAAATAACCATTGACATTGGTATGCATAAAAAAGCAAAAAAGAAATCGTCGAGACTGCATTAATATGCATAGTTTCAGTTTGGATTCCTTCAGGAAGTAAATTTTTACCGACCTCAAGAATATTATATTTCATTCAACTAACATTACAGTACGCTTCATAATTCTATTTTGACAAACGGCGCGGCGTCTTCATAAGATTTAACAAATCAAAGTGCTGATTTCGTCGCTAACGACTAATCAGTATTTATGAAGACACTTCGTTTGTCAAAATGAAATTATGAAGGGTACTGTAATGTTGACACAAGGGTGGGCTTCAAACCACAGTAATTACTGCGGCTAAGGTATCTACGTTCAAGATCTTAATCAGAGGGAAGTTTGAAAATACCCTTGGGGATTGCATCAGATATTCTATGAAAGTAGTAGAAGACTGGTGCAGATTAAAAGGCTTAAAGTTAACCCAGATAAAACTGATATACTTCTCTTCAGCAGAAGACGAGCGGGTCATGAAGTCATGAACTAATTGGGAAATTCAGAGTGTTTGAAGACACCATCACTCCTGGAAACAAGGTGAACTACTTGGGATTCACGCTCGACAGCAAACTATACTGGACCGAGTATGTAAGAGACAGAGCTAGTAAAGGTCTGACAGCCTGATGGATATGTAGGAGGCTATACTGTGGATTTATGAAGCAGTAGTGAGACCTATGATAACCCACGGCTGCGACGTTTGGTGGCCTAGGCTCGAAGAAGAGACCGCGAGGAAGGAATTGAGCGAAATTCAAAGACTGGTATGTATCTGCATGACCGGAGCTATGAAAACAACAGGAACGACAGCCATAGAAGCGCTGCTGTATATTGCACCCATCCAAACGATCATCAAGGCTAGAGCATTCACAACTGCGGACAGACTCTTTGTTAATGATCTTTGGAAGAGGAACTTTAACAAGGGTCATGGAAAAATCAGTGGGGCAATAGCCAATTCTATTTTTAACATGCCCAGGGACCGGATAAAACCGGAAATTACTTTTGTAAAGCACTATGAGGCTGTCATACCGGATAGACTAGAATGGCTGAAAGGTTGGTCAAATAATCTGTCTACGGATGGACTCATTGTTTCACAGATGGATCAAAAAACTCTAATGGAGTGGGGCTGGGATATTAACCCTGGAACCTATGACAGAAGAGAGCTTCACTTAGGAAATTTCGCCAGTATACTTCAGGCAGAGGCGCCGACTTTCATTCGGTCCAACCGGGGCAAATATGTTTCCTGTGTGTTCAAGACAAACAGCGAAAGTTCTCTGAACGTTCTAACTCACAATGTAAATCGAAGGTAGTGGCAAGTGCGACGGGATCAAGCTTTGAGTCCCTGTCTTATGCAGGTATCTAATTGATATTTAGAGTCAAAAATGTTCTAGAAGGAACGTTTACTAAAGGATATGTACTGAAGAATGTTTCTCTGAAAGAGGAGCTTCAAACAGTTCGTCATATCATGTTTTCTTCCGAAAAATAGTGCGGCACAACCTTTTGTTTTCACTTAGCAGCGGCCATGGAAGTAATGTTTTCTTCCCGAGAACCGAGTCAAAATTTCCCCGGATCCAAAAATCAGCCAATTATTTCCCGGTGTTGTTGATAGGATTTCCCGGTGCAAATAATTAGGCTGACTGATTCCGTGCAGCACCGCAGGCGAAAATTTTTGAAATATGAACATTCAGGTTAGATTTTTATTTTCAGCACCTGCGAAATTGTAGACCAAGTACTTTCCACCAACGTTTCATTCGAAAAGATATTTATTCCAAAGGGGAAACGCGGCGGCTATATTGGGAACTGTTCGGTCGGACACCACACTGGACGAAATAAATTATCTGTGATACAGCGTTCTGAATGATAATTATTTCCACGAAAAATTCTTCCTACAATGTGATCTCACACTTTTACATTTAAAATTAACTTATTTTTTGGTTTATACATATGATGTATGCAGAGTTGCTTTTATTGACATAATTTTTTAGCTTCGTTGTCGCAGCACCGACGCACGTAATCCCCAATCTCTTTTTTCTTTATTGTATTTATATTTTAATTTATATGAAAGAATAAAATAGAATGAAATTAAAAAAAAATGTATTCCATTTATTAATATATTTTTGATAGTCTGGTGGTGTGTTTCATAGTCTAGGTGGATTTCACTTGTCTGTGGCATTGACTTCTAGGTGGTACTGACATCCCGTAAGGTTTCACTTTCCGATGGCATTGACTTCCCGGTACGGTAAAAACATTTCTTTCGCATTCGAAGAAAGTACAATTTCCCTGTCGAAATAACAGGCGAAGGGTATCCTGGGACCCAATTTTTTTTTCAAAATCTTCTAGGGAACTGGTTCCTAGGTTCCCGTATAGGTCATGATTAACCTAAAAAAACTGTCGTTTCTAAAGCTCTAAAAGCTCAAAACTCACTTCTTTACCTGATTACTTTATGATAAAATGCAAATTTTATATGAAGAATTTACCGGCATGTGCTAATAAATTCGAAATAAATTAATTAAATTCGATTGCACACAATCTTTTCTGCACAAAATACTTAAAAATTTTACTTTCAGTCCAAAATAAATTAGTTCTGTGTTGATTTGAAGAATTTTGATTAAATTGTTCGCATTGTCGAGAAATTCTATACAAAATCTGCAATTTATACCCGAACGACGACAGCGACAACAACACTCAACATTTGAACTACACCATGACCTATAATTTCCATGCCCACTTAGTAGATCACCAGAACTTTCTTCTCTCCAAGTAGATTAACGAATCTATTAAAGATTCACGCCACAAATGAGAATTTTTAGAATTATCGGAGCAAAAGGTCATAGCCGTATTGAGGGTCTCAGCGAGTAATGTCAGTAACTCTGAGTGTCTTGTGGGACAAACTTTAAGTTGGATTTCACAATGTTCTACAATATTGTAAGTACATTGTAAACAGGTTTTTTTCAAACATAATATATGATAACCAAGTAATAACCGTTGCACAAACTTCTTCAAGTGATTAAGGCTCGGAACAGGTCAGGTCAAGCTGAAACCTGACCTGAAAAACCTGAAACCTGAATTGACCTGAACCTGATTTTTCAAGTGCTGACCTGACCTGGTTTGACCTGAAACCTGTTTTGACCTGACCTGAAAAAACCTGACCTGACCTGATGACCCGACCAAATTGCGACAATGGTCTTTATATAGCAAGCTTATCTATCTCTATCTACATTATGAACTATCTAGAGCAGGTTGAGGTAATGGCGATTGGTTAATGGTTAATTGGTTTAGGGGTATGATTAAGTTATACTGACTTTAGTCATGAATACAAGTATTAGTAAAATACAGGGTTTCGATTAAAATAATTAGTAGTAAAATACTATGCTCCTTCTTCTTAATAGAAAAACACAGTTGGCCACCACAGCGCTGTGATCGAATCTAGTATAATCAAAATGGCTGCACTATCTCGGTTCGTAGCAACTTCACTCTAGTTACTGTTATAGTAGAGCACACATACGCCATAATGTAGTAAGCCACATAATTTGCTGTCACTTTTTTTTTGGCACAAATGTCAAATTTAAAAATGAGATAGCAAATGTATGTGGCTTACAACCTTATAGTGTAAGAGTGTCGAGTAACCTTATTATAACGAAGTTGGTTGCAGTTAAGATAAGAGCAACGAAGATTTTCAATGAATTTGTACTGAACGTACTAGTTTTTAAAATTTAGTTTCCGAACCATGTTTACCTTTAAAGAATATTGGTCTGTCTTTTCACTAAAAAAGAGATATTAATATGAAAATTTAAAACAAAACTGATTGAAATGCACATGAGTGTTAATTTATTTGATGTTCTAGACGGATGTAAACGTTAACGAAACAGAAGACGCTAAGTGGCATCTTCAGGATTATATAAACTTGGAAGGTGTAGAGATCCCAGATGAAACTTTTGCTATGTGAGTGGCGGAAGAATTCAAGCAAAAATTCGGGAATTTCGTACATTTTTCGCCAAATTCGGACGTCCTTGGAGGGAGGGGAATGGCTAAACGGACAAAGCGAGAGGAGGGAGGGGGGTAGAAAAAGTTGATATGGATGTTCCCTTACACCTGGACGCAGTATAGTTTTATTTTAAATAAAAATAAACCAGGTTATCAGGTCAGGTCAGGTCAGGTCAGGTCAACAACAACTCAGGTCAGGTCAGGTTCAGGTCATTTGAAAAAAAAACCTGACCTGACCTGAAAATTTCAGGTCAAATGACTTCAGGTTCAGGTCAGGTCAAACCCGACCTGTTCCGAGCCTTACAAGTGATCCGTTGAAGTGTCAAAAAAAAAAAAATCGGCGCATCTGTTGTTGCGTAGTTAGAATTTGTTGTTTAGCTATATTGAAGAACTTGGCCTACAATATCTGGAGACAGATTTGTAGAACACTGTGAGAGAGTTGAAGGCCAGATGTAGCTTGTAAAGGGGTCCAAAGTCTCTTCAAAATACTGGTGCTCAACTTTAATTGAAAATGAAACCGCAAAACAGAGCGAGCGAAAACTTTCGCTTTTTTCAACTTGTAAATTTTCATTGTCGACGATTCAAGCTATGTTTCCCTCCTGACTTATTTTTCAAATTACATTTTCGGCAACCGGGGCTCTGCCCCGGTTGGATTGCTTCAACCGGGGCAAGAGCCGGTTTGCCCCGGTGTAGTCGGCGCCTCTGCATCGATGGAAGGATTGCGAAGTGCATTGAGATCGGAAATGGTAGGCGAAATAGTCACAATCCTTTCCGACAGGGAGGAAATGATCAGAGCGACAACGTCGCCTGTCACCACATCCAAATTAATGAGGGAGTTCAAAAGCACACTGAACCAGCTGGGTCTGAGAAATCGGGTGACGGTTGCTTGGGGCACTCTGGAATAGGTGGAAGTGAGAGAGCGGATGAAGTGGCAAAGCTAGGGGCTACATCTGCTATACCACAGTCAAAATGTGACAAGGTTGTAAAGGAATGGGTGCGATCAGAGGGAATGCATCGTTGGCGTGAAAATGGTGGGACGAGGCACACAAAGCAGCTCCTACCAATGCCCGACTGCAAGTCGACAAATGCACTGCTGAACATGGACCGGAGTCGCAAAAGAAGAGTAGTAGGAGCGATAACCGGGCACAGTGGGCTAAGCAGTCATTTGTCAAAGATGGCAATTGTTAGCGATCCCGAATGTACCTGTGGTCTCAGTAACGAAACCGAATATCACGTAATTTGCGAGTGACCAAAGTTTTCTCAACTGAGACTCTGGGTAGTCATGTGATCAGGCCTCTGGATGTACTAAAGCTGGGACCAATTGTCCTCGACAAGTTCCTCGCTGGTACTGGTAGGTTCGAAGGATTTGCGTAATGAACGGGATACGAACAAAGGATCAGCAGATCTGTGTTTCATAACCCAGCAGTGGGTCTTCCCAACCTGATAAATCTAAGTACTGCGGTTGTTGAAAACAAATTGCAATAGCACAAAAAAACCTTTTGAGCTTTCATTCAAGTAAAAATTACCGCTCTCAACCATGGATTCAAAACGTCTTGCCATTGCATGATTTTACCGGAGTTTTACTGTGCATCACGAAATGTCAGATGACCATGTCATGTGTCAAATAAAAAATATTTCGAAAATGGGAGTTTTTATATGTGACAGACAGTAAATGACAGAAACATTGAACAAGTTCCAGGACTTACTATACGACATCCGACCATGTAACGCATAAAAACCTTACGATGAAAGAGAGAAAAGATTCTGTATGGTTTTTTCATACGAAATCTTTGCTGTCTATCATCGCATGCGTTGCACGGCAGATCTTTAATTATCCTGACATCTGTGACGTCATTGACGCCATAGAAGCTTTACGTTTCCATATAATTTTTAGACGCTTTCTGGCAGTCCAAACTGCATTTCCTCAAGTTTTGATGTTCTAGACTTTTTTCAGTATCCCACGCAGAAGCGAAAAAAATATTTGCGTGAAAGTTTCGGATAACTTTTTTTTACGTGAATGGCCCTAACGTACAGGGCTCGTATGGGCAAACCACAACTAATGCGAAAAACGATCTTATTTCATTACTAGCATCGCAAATAGCTATTTCTTAATAACATTGACCTTCAAATGCCATTTTTCCTTCCAAAATTGGTAACAATACATTTCAGGGAATGCTCAAAAATAAATAGTTGCCAAAGAATTTCGGTAATATTTCTTGCTGCGAATTTATTTTTATTAATCCCGTCAACAAATCATACGATACGCTTTTGTATTGTAGTTAGCATGTATCACGTTACACACAAGTTATAAAATACATTACAATAAATTGTCATAATACCTTCTGACAGAATAGCTCGGCTTTTAGGTTTGAGTTGAGATGAAATATATTAAAGTTTTGATGTTAAGAAGCTGCTGACACAAACATTATTTTTTATGAGAATTTTGCTTTTCTCTGATAGAAGTAATAGCAGAAAAAGTTTTTTTATATATCCAACAACCTCTACACAGGACACATTATTGCTTCGTCTACATTATGGTGTTTTGATGTTTCATATACCGTCTTGTAGTTGTTCAGTGTAAGGTCATAAAGAAAAACCATTTTTCATTTCCATGGTGAAAATTGTAAATTTTTCTTTACTTTTTTCTATAAATTTCTTATCATTGAAGATATTAAATGTAACATTTTTACAAGCTGACTCCATTTCTATTTTATTTTTCTGCATACATCGATATTACCTGCTAATAATTCTTAGAATTTTGTAAAATGAAAACATTTCAACAAAACCTTCAGTTGGATGCGCAATAGATTTTCATCTTTGACATTGCATTTTTCTTGAGAAAAGCATCGATATAAGTTTAGTTTGCTTTGAACAACGTCGTCAATGTTTTTTTTTGCTGAAAATAATGTAACTCAAACGGAAAAAATACGCAATTAGACTGAAAAATAACTTCTTTGCCTTGATAACGAATGTTTACGTAATTCACACAGAGAGATGACAAAACAAAACGATTAAGCAACGCCATCTGTCATTATTTCTCCGACTTCACATGAGAAATAAATTTAATAAAAAAACATTGACATAGACTCGTGCAACGTTCAAGTTTTATCTTTACAATGGCTAATCTTAGGGCGCTTTTAGGGCGACGTCGGCTTATGTCAAAGACTCCAATTCACGTGAACCCAACAACTTGAACAACAATTTGAAAACCAATAACTTATTGGTTAAAATAACGTCATTATAACGTTGCCAGGACCGTTATTTAAAGGTCATTGGCCAGTTATAAAAATACCTAAGTTATTTAACCGTCAACAGACCGTTATTGGACCCGTACGAAGTACAAGAGGTCCTATACGTTTACTACAAACAATTTTATTGTAACATGGGGTAGATCGAGGTGGGAGTGGGGGGGATGCATATATTATCGTCTAGAGATGACGAATCAGCAATAAAAAAAATGTCCGTCTGTCCGTCTGCCCGTCCGTCCGTCCGTCCGTCCGTCTCCACTTTTTTTTCCAAACGGCTCAACCGATCAGCCTAATCTTTTTTTTCCCTGAAAGGTACATACCTTCCATGATTCAAGTTCGAAGATGAGCAAAATCGATCAAGTGGTTCCGAAGATATGGTCGAGGAAGTGACCAAAAACATGGTTTTTCGAGGGTCGGTGAAACTTTTTCGCAAATACCTCAGCAAGTAAAGCACGGAAATTGATCAATTTGGTGTCAAATGAAAACATTTGATGCCAAAAAACAGGGGAATTTTTTTTTGTTGGAATCGGGTTAGGGGTCTGAGCACTGGGAGCCATGGAATGGGCGAAAATAAATTTCTCTGCCGAAAATGATAAGAGATAGTTTTTTTTTCAGTATTTGCTTAAATACGCAATACAGAGATTTACTTTCAAAGGCAAAGTTGTAGAGAATTAAATTTAAGCGAGCACGTGTTTCAGGGTTTTGGTGAAATATGGCTCAATACTAGTATATGCCCTCTTCCATAATTGGGCAGGATGACCCAGATCTTCAGAACTATGAAAGTTAAAAAGTTGGTTCCAAAGGCGAAGTTCTAGAGAATTAAATTTGAGCGAATACATGTTTCAGGTTTTTGGGAAAATATGACCCAATTCTGGCATATGGCCACTTCCATAATTGGGAAGGATGACCAGAATCTACAGAACTATGAGAGATAGAAAGTTGCTTCCAAAGAAAAAGTTGTAGAGAATAAAATTTTAGAGAACACGTGTTTCAGGGTTTCAGGGGAAACTGACTTAGTCCTTGGATATAAGCTTTTCTAGATTTGAATGGTCTGAGACGTACTTCGGTAGGGCCTTTGACATTACCTTGGGTAATTTCTATGGATCTTTGAAATTCTTACAGTTATAAAAGAACAGAAAGCGTTGAATTGTTTGCTTATTTGTATATTTAGATACGTTCGACTCTCTTTGCCACATGTATTCTGTTTGCCACATCTATTCTGATACATACGGGTCTTTGGTTATGTTTTGACCAATAAGTTTCCTTTGAAAAACTTTTTTGTTTAATAGCCGTTATTTTACGGTTAAATAGCTTAGGTCTTTTTATAACTGGGCAATGACCTTCAAATAACGGTCCTGGCAACGCTATAATGACGCTATTTTAACTAATAAATAATTGGTTTTCAAATTGTTACTTGGGAATCGCAATTTTATACGAAAGTAACATAAAATTCACTCACACAGCTCTATGGGCCAGAATATCGAAATTTGTGTGAAAAATGTGCTGGTGAATTATAAGCAAAGTGAAGTTTGCATTTCCATAGAAACAATTGGCTACCATTCAAATTTTTAACAGTTTTATAGTAAAACCATAATAAATTTATGTAAACGGCAATTTCGATAGCTTAGCAATACAAGCTTTATTAGACCCGTGCGAAGTACAAAGGTCTTATACTACAAACAATTTTATTGTAACATGTGGTTGATCGATGAGGGAGTGTATGGGATGCATTTTTTTCTAAACGGTTACACCGATCACCCTAAACTTTTTTTTCCCTGAAAGGTACATGATTCAAGTTCAAAGATGAGCAAAATCGGTCAATTAGTTCCGAAAAAGTGACCAAAAATATGGCTTTTCGAGGGTCGCTGAAATTTTTTCGCAAATATCTCAGCAAGTAAGTATAACACGGAAATTGTCCCAGATAACACAGATCACACTTTTTAATGTGGTTGCCCACTGAATGTACATTAAATCTGCAAAATTCAATGTTGTTAAGAATATGTACATAAAATGTACAAGAAATGTGCCTGTAAAGTGGTACATATTTTGGCACATTTTTTGTGCCATTAAAACTAGAAATTATTGCACTAGATCACAAGTGCATGTTTTGCACATTTTATGTGCGTGATAAGGTGTACAGTATTCCTATCACATTTAATGTACCAAAAATATGCTTGTATGTAGTACATTTTTCGATGTGAATAAAAGGCACATTTTTTTTGCTATTAAAACTCGAAATTATTGCACTAGTACATTTTTCGCACATTTTATGTGTGTGATAAGGTGTACACTATTCCTATCACATTGAATATACCAAAAATGTGCTTGTGATATAGCACATCTTTCGATGTAAATAAAAGGCACATTTTTTGCGCTATTAAAACTCGAAATTATTGCACTAGATTACAAGTACATTTTTAGATTTTGTGCTTCGAAAAATGCTCGTCTTATCAACTGTGCAATATGGAGACTTACTGTCAAAGGCAAAGTTGTAGAGAATAAAATTTTCAAAAAAAGTGTGTCAAGGTTTAAGGGAAAAATGGCCGAAACCTGGAATATTAGCACTTCTAGAATTGGGCGGGATGGCCCATATCTCTAGAACTATGGAAGTTAGAAAAATGCTTCTACAGGCAAAGTTGTAGATAATAACATTTTAGAGAACACGTCTTTCAGGGTTTTAGGGAAAAATGACCCAATCCTGGTATATAACCATTTCTAGAATTGGGCGGGATGACCCATATCTCTAAAACTGTGGCAGTTAGAAAGTTGCTTCAAAAGGCGAAGTTATAGAGAATAAAATTTTGGAGATCACATGGTTCAGGGTTTTAAGGAAAAATGGCCTAATCTTGGAATGTGACCACTCCTAGAATTGGGCAGGATGACCCATATATCTAGAACTATGAAAATTACATAGTTGCTTAAAACGGCAAAGTTGTAGAGAATAACATTTTTTAGAAAACGTGTATCAGGGTTTTAAAGAAAAATTACCTAATCCCAGCATTTAGTCATCTCTAGAATTATGAGAGATGACTCATATCTCTGGATCTATGGCAGTTAGAACGTTGCTTCCATAGGCAAAGTTGTAGAGAATACAATTTTAAAGAACACGTGTTTTAGGGTTTTAGGGAAAAATTACCAAGTCCCGGGATAAAGCATCTTCTAGAATTGTGAAGGATGACTCATATCTCTCGAACTATGGCAGTTAGAAATTTGCTTTTAAAGGCAAACTTGATCAGAATGTCATTTTGGAGTAAGTAGTTTAAGGATTTCTTGAAGAAACTACATTGGTCCTTTTTTAATATGGGGCGAGGGAGAACATTTAGGCATCAAAATCAATGGTTTCAGACGTACTTCGGTAGGGCCTTTGACGTTACCTTGGTTTCCTATAGTTATAGTTATTAAAGAGCACAAAACATTTAATTTTTTGCTCATTTGTATATCTAGATACGTTCGAGTCTTTTTGCAACATCTATTCTGTTTGCCACATCTGTCTTTGGTTACGTTTTTGCTTATAATTTCGAAATTTGCATCAAAAATGTACACAAATTTCGAAATTCTTGCCCATATTTCACAGGTACTAGTACTAATTAAATTCTTTATTTTATCTCACAGAAACCGATTGCAAAAATATTTTTCATATTTAGGTGGGAAACGTTCCTGCGTGTTTGCACCTGAGCCACGAAAAGTAAAATTTCCCTAAACTTTTCTAGAGATTTCGACTTTTCGCATGGCAAGTTGGGCGATTTTTAGTCCCTAGAGTGGAAAAAAGGAATTTTCCCTCTGATTTTGCAGTTCAATTGTTAAACAAAAATGCTAAGGATTTCAAATTCGTATTCCAACACCACACAAAATGAGTCCTATATGGGCAGTCCCAAACCACCATTTGAGTAATTCATACATGTGTAGCACGAACTACGTAACGATAGAACGTTTATCCTGTACTTTCACTCATAAATAATGCATTAACGAGAAAAAAGGATATTCAACAACGGAACAACAAGCATAAACAAAAATTTTATAAACGTTTTCACATTCAAAAACCATTCCCATAATATGTTAAATCTCGACGCGGAATCATTGTTTGGCTACGTCTATCTGCCTCAAATATCCGTACCCTTTTTCCATACATAAAATGTTTACATTCCACGCCATTTGTAACAGGGAAAAGTTTTGATGGTAACTAAAGGAAAATTTGCAATTTTCTCTATTTCTGTGGCCCATAAAAAATATACGAAAACAAACCAAACCAATGCTTGCGGCAATACAATTTTCTGGTCGAAAGACAAAATCATTTGATGGAAAGAAAAGAAAACACGATGTACATTTCGTGTTTTACATGAGAAATATTGTCTGGGAAACAAGCGTTCTATTAAAAACTGCTGGGAATGACTATGTTAAGCATGGCTAATTTTATTATCTACAGATTTATGGCAAGAAATTTGAATACCTACACTGAGTGAGTACACTGAAAAGAACTAACTGCTCATCTTGCTTACACCATATCCATCTAAGGGTTTTTATTTCCCAACATATACTTTTTTCGAATTTTCTTTTCGTTTCTATTTTTTTTTTCTTTTTCCTTGTTTAAAATGCAAAATGATTTAATTTTCTCTTACTTCTCTTGCACAATACAAGGAGATTATTCACACTAATAAGGTTATATATAAAACTTGATTGTTATTGCGAGATATCTATCCATGTAGCAAACAAAAATTTTCTTGTAACCCGAGATACAACAGTTTTCTATACAACATCTATGTACATATAAACAATGCATCATGTTTAACCGACGACGAGTTGTTTTCCCTTGGCTAAGAATAATATTTTCGTTCTTATGGTGGAAAATAAGCGATGTAATTTATTTGTCTGATTTTCAGTTCTGATGGATCAACATGGCGCTTTACAGCCTCCGTGAATAGGTTTCGTTCGTTTTATTATGATATGATTGACTAGATCTATTTCTGTGTTTTTACATTTAAGTTGAATACAAACTAAAAGTATTGTTGTTTTGATGGGCACAGATGTGGATAAAATTTTCTTTTCGCAAGGAAAAAAAAGGAAAAGATCTTATCAATTATCCAAATTGAGATAGTCTTCTACCTTAACTGTGATTTTTAGTTCGCTTAGAGTGTTGTTCTTGTGGTTTTGCAATTTTTTTAAAATATTCCTTAAAATGATTTTCCGATTTAAACTTAACCAATGATTTAAGAATTACGAACAACAAAATTCACGAAAAAGGGAAATTTCGGGATATTTTTAGGAATTTTCGCAGTAAAAATGAAATATCCAAGTAAAACGATAAATTTTTGGGATATATTTTTTGCACCAGAAAAATTATTCTTTAAACATATGAAGGAAGCCGTACATATCAGAATAGATTCGGCAAACAAAGTTGATGTTACGAAAAGACTCGAACGTATTTAAGTAAATATTGCCTTAACTCTTAAGTCCACATTAAATTGTTTGGAAAATGCCGATAGGGCAATATTGAAAAACGCGTCCGAAGAAACGGTGTAAAAAAGGCCTTCCCACAGTACAAAATTGACCCCAGAACAGACAAAAATGTTCATCGCATCATCGCAACATAGCAAAAAACCATTTTTCTGTCTAGCACCTACCTTAGGACCGACCTAGGGTCCTCAGTAGAGGCCTCGGACAAATACTTACATAGACAAAAGTATTTCCCTCCATTTTCTCTATAACATAGTGAAAAACTATTTTTTTGTCTAGGGCAGATCTTAGGACCGACCTAGGGCCATAAGGAAATGCCTTGGACACATAATTCCATAGACACAAATGTTTCCCTCAATTTGAAAAAAAAATTTTTGGCTAGGGCCGTCCTTAGGACAGACCTGAGGAACACTTCAGTCTTAAGCACAGGCACTGGGTCCTTTGTTTTTGAATATAGTTCGGTACTCTATTACCTCTCAAATAAATAAATAAATAAATAAACAGAAAAGGAATCGAAGAAATCAGTTAGGATTTATCCGACTTTTGTAAACAAACACGTTGAGTCCTAGTGGAAACTCAGTTCCATAAAATTCCATAAAATATGAGACATTTCTAGACCTCTCGATCAAAAAAAAAAAAAATTATGAAAATCGGAAAAGAGTTGCTAGAGTTATGTACCAAAAATACGTAGGGCTCTAGCAAAGACTCGTTTTTAGTGCCCTAGATAAGTCCAAGGACTCAAATCCCAGATCTTTCAAACAGTGTCCAGATTCAATCCCATAAAAGATATTTCAATTACCTTTCAGTGAAAAAAAGTTTTTGAAAATCGGTTGAGTTTTACTTTAGTTATCGCGGTGACGGTCGGACGGACGGACATTTTTTTATTGCTGATTCGTCATCTAAGGACTATGTTCGATGATCCCCCACCCCACTACACCCCGGTCGAAGTTGGGGTGGTTACAAACGTCTTGGCAAGCGCATAAGACCCCTAGATGGTTTTTATCTGATCTGAATCTGAAGAAAGGAAAATCTGAATTTTGAGATCAGTTCAGATTACTGTAAATAATTATTTGATCTGATCTGATTCAGATCAGATTTTTTTTTCAGATCAAATTTAATTATTTGGTTTGGTGCCAGCAAATATTTAAGTTTTGTAAGTGTGTGTGTGATGTTGTGAGAAGTATATGGGTTGTTAAGGAGAGTGTGTGAAATGAAATGGAAAGTGTGTGAGATGATGTCGGAAGCTTGTGGAGTGAATTGGAAATTGTGTGGGATGAATTGGAAAGTGTGTTATATGTTTTGGGATGAAGTGGAATCATATTGAAAGTGTATGGTATAAAGTGGGATGATGTAGAAAACCTACATTACATCATCCCTCACACGTTCCACTTTATCCCACACACGTTCCACTTTATCCCACACACGTTCCACTTTATCCCACACACGTTCCACTTTATCCCACACACGTTCCACTTTATCCCACACACTTCCCAAATCATCGCACACATTTGCTACATCATCCCACACATTTTACACGACATCCCACATTGTCCCACACACTTTCTACATCACAATCTGCATCTACAATCTGAAACAAAACAGATATATCTCATCTGTTCCGAACCCTACTAACCAGCAAATTTACTCTTCTTCACCAGCAAAAATTTTGTTTTTTCCCAGCAAATTTATCGCTTTGAGCCAGCAAATTTATTGCTTTGGCCAGCAAATTTATCTTTTTACCAACAAATTTATTTCTTTTCGTCCAGCAAAACTATTTTTTTATGTTCGACAAATTTATTTATTTTTGTTCAGCAAATTAATTCTTTTTGGGTCAGAGATTTTATTTTTTCAGCAATTTTCTAGTGGTCATATTTAAACATAAAGTTTGTTAAAAATGCGCCGCAGGCCATGATCTAAAATTCGCAAAGAAAAAGCGAGGTCGAGTGGCGGCAGCCCCTGCAGTGGAGGGTCAAGGGAAGTATAAACCCCCTTACAGGGTCTAAAGGGCAGAGCCCCTAGCGGGGTGTAGGGACGCTTTGAAACAAGTTTTTACAACAAGAGGCTTGTAGATACTAAAGGAGAATAATTTTACTGAAAAATTAAATTAATTTTCTCGTGCTTCATTGCGAAATTGTTTATGGCGGATTTTGAATCAAATTTGAGCAAAAATTCAAAATTCCCCCGGATCTGGAAAAGGTTTGCCGATGATATCTTTGTTATTATCAATAAAAGAAAAGTGGTTGAAACATGTAACTGACTTAACTCGCAGCATCAGTCCATTAAATTCACATATGAATTAGAGAACGATGGCAAGATTCCGTTCTTAGATGTTATGATCATCAATAACGGAAAGCAACTCGAATTTGACATCTATCGACATCTATACGAGAAAAGAGCGAAACTTCATCCTAGAGCTTGGTAGAATTAACGGATACGACCATAAGGCGGTTTCCAATATCATCAAAAAACATGAACGTAAATCTGACCTCATAGGATTGTCCCTTACACAAACAAACAGCTATCGAAAACCTATCGTAAGTGGGGCTATGAATTGGTGAACAGTAATGAATACACGACACAGAAGAAACTTAAGAGCACGAAAGATGACATACCTGAATTGTCATGCTCGGGTATATATGAGATCAATTGCTAAGATGGATGCCCCTATCGGTACGAGGGTATGACCCATCGCAATCCCACAATTTGTTTTGATGAACAAGAAAGCTGACTTACGTAATGGAGTAGCGAAACATATGATAACGAATCTACACTCTACTGATATCAGTAAGCTAAAGTTGGTCGAGAAGGTAAGAGAATGTAAGAGAGTATTTGAGTGCGTCGAGAAGATCCACATAGTTAAGAATAAAAACGACGGACATATCCTTATGAATCTAAATGATGGTAATGTGCAATCAATTCTTTTTGACCTAGTCTTAAAGTAATGTTTTCAATTGTTCATCTTAACTTATTGTTCGAACTAACCCCACCCCAAGTTTATAAGTTCGCAAGCTTTGGATGTTTTTTGATTTTAGTTATCTTTGACTCGATAATGTCTGCGTGGCAGACGAAATATATATTGTCCGTGACGAGGAAATAAATGTTAGAATCTGAAAATTGTGGTGTGTATGTTATTGACTCTTTCGCTTCAAATTTGAAGAGAATTATCCAGGTGAAATTAATTTTGTTGGTAAAAGAGAATAATTTTGCTGAAAAGAAAAACTTTTAATTTGCTAGTCAAAAAATTGAATCTGCTAGCTAAAACAATAAATTTGCTGTCCGAAAAGAAAAATTTTGCTGGTCAAAGAATAATTTTGCTGGCCGAAAAATACATTCCTATATATTTTAGGGAAGGCTCAAGTTCTTTCTTAAACGGGACTCACCCATTTTAGAGTAAAAAAGTTTATTACTTTGGATGACAAAAATGAAATTATCTTAAAAGTAAAAGTGAAAGGTCGAAAGAATGGTGGCAAAACTTCCAACCAATCAATTTCTAGACACCTTAACTTCTTTTTTTGTTGATGTAGCATTAAGTGACATTCACACGTCCTTTAGATGCCACAAAAACGAAACACATTGCCTTAATGAACTTATTATTAATGAAATTCAAGAACTTTTACAGTTTCTCCCAAAGTGTTAACCAAGTGGGGTTTTTATTAAAGTTTTTGTTTTTTTTATGTCATATTTTTTTGTCTTCATTCTCCACTTAAGAGTTCGAACATCTGCGTAAAGGACAAGTAAATATTTTCACCAATTCTCCATGTGTACATAGTTACCAGGGTTGTACAAACGTTGCTAACCGTTTACACTACGAGAGAAACGTAATCAAACATTTCTCGCTAATAGCGGGGGCTTAGCGTTATAAAATGTTATTTCGTTCTCAACCTACGCGACATCGGCTCATGTCAAGGCAGACAAAATTGCATGACGAAGTGCATTGTTAGGATAGTCGAATTCGTATGAAGATTTAAAACCATTTCTCTTAAGCTTCAAACATAATTATCAAAAGAACTTGCCCGGTTGCTTGATGTTGTCTTGAACTTAACAGAGGCTTTTGTACCAAAGATAATCTCTAACTCAGATGTCTAGCATATCTAACAAGTTGATAGCACCACCGGAAAAAAATGCATGTAAAATGAAAATAGTAATTTGTCCATACCTGCACTCTGATATAAGCTGATGCCGCACTTTACTCGTAATGGATCAGTTCAAAACTTTTATGTTTTGCCACCTGGTTCAATGGAGGCGCTGGCAGTAGGTCTATGTAAGAAATCCGCAATTTTGCTTGAAAGGGCGGCTAATAGGTCTATGATAAAAATGTGTGTGTGGGCGGAAATAACAATCAATTTAAATGAAAGTGTTTTTAGCGTCGCTAACAATAAGACACCATCGAATGCAACCCTGCTAAATGTCTACATGTGAATTTCCCTTTCTTTCTTTTTTTCTGTTGTTGTGTTGATTGCCAATTTTCTTTTTCGTTTCGTTATCACATCCTCGACTTTTTTTATGTTCCATTCTATTCAAACAAACATTTTCCTATATCACATAAAGAGATATAAAATAAGAAGCCATTTGAATGTTTACATTCATGGTCGATACATATGCTATTCATTTCGAATAAAATTCGCTTAGCGATATTACATACCAACGATCGCGAAATGTCTGTTTCATTCGTATATGAATTTGAGCTTAAGGATATACACTTATTTGAGCCCTATGATAAATTCGCATTGTATTACAACTCTTCCTATCTAACATTTTTTATTTGTTTTGGCCGAAAGGAATGAGGTGGGTAAATAGCTCATGTTTTTTTTATGTTATCTTTTTTCTCTTCTTGCTTTGCAATATCACATCATATGATGCGTATGTTTATGCCTAACCATACGTGTACCTACGTAAACAATCCACAATGTACGTAGATACGTATACATGTTGATGTTGAAATGTACATAATTCAAATAAAAAAAAATGTTGTACAATGTTGTTGACAAAAAAAAAAGAAGAAACACTCTCCATTTTGGGAAATTTAAAGGGAGATATCGCATTATGTGTTATTGTTAAAATAAAATTCAGAAAGGGTAGATATGAGGCAGTAATTCAAACGGGATATGTATTCATTGTTCAAACGTGATCCGTGGGAGTTTACCGCTTTTCTTATTTTGCCTAAAAAAGCCTAGAAAGGTGTATTTACTCAGTGTATAAAATAGTTTGCATCGTAGGGGATCAATGTGAGAAATCATTAAGCAAAATTCTTAGAAAACTTATGGAAGGAAAGTTCTCGAAAGAGAAGTTATTTCACCAAGACAAAAAAAAGGTAGATTAGAGTTTCAAGCCTTATCAGCTTAAATCTTTGACGTTTTCTTGTATCGTCCTTGAGAAACATTCCTCAGAGTGAAGGTTTGCACCTCAAACATAACACCTCGTGACAAAATGGAAGTACCTGTAAGCAATGACTGTCAGTCTACGTCTACATATAGAACGATTTGAACGATGGAAATCCACGCTTTTTGTGCGGCGTAGGCTTATGTCAAAGTATAACTATTTAGACCCGTACGAAAATAGAAGTTCTTGGAAAAGGCGTTTTATGCGTTTACCACGACGACGTTTATAACCACCCCAATTTGAACCGCGAAGCAGATGGGGAGCATCGATCATGGTCCTTAGATGACGAATCAGCAATAAAAAAAATGTCCGTCCGTCTGTCCGTCTGTTACCGCGATAACTTGAGTAAAACTTAACCGATTTTCAAAAACTTTTTGTTCTCTGAAAGGTAATCGAAATATCTTTTATGGTATTGAATCTGTGCATGTCCGACAATTTATGGAAGAAACTTTTTTGGATTTGAGTCCTTGGACTTAGCTAGGGCACTAAAAACGAGTCTCTGCTAGGGCCATACGTGTTTTTTGTACATAAATCGAATAAATCTTTTCCGATTTTCATAAATTGTTTTTTTAATCGACAGGTCTATGAAAGCCCTACTATTTTTAGAAGAAATTTTTTGAAATTGGGCCCTAGGATATAGCTAGGGCACTAAAAACGAGTCTCTGCTAGCGCTCTACGTATTTTTTGTACTTAACTCGCGTAAATCTCTTCCGATTTTCAAATTTTGTTTGATTGAAAGGTCTAGGAGTTTCTCCCGTTTTATGGTAGAAAATTTTTTGATTAGAAACCCTTGGACTCAGTAAGGGCCCTAAAACTGAGTTTCTACTAGGGCCCAACGTCTTTGCTTACATAAGTTGGATAAATTCTAACTGATTTTGCTGATTCTGTTTCTATTTGAGAGATAATCGAGTACTGAATTATATTCACTAAACCGATGCCTGTGCTTAGGGCTGAAGTAGGCCTCAGGTCAGGGAAATATTTTTGTTTATGTAAGTATTTGTCCGAGGTCTCTCTTGAGAACCCTAGGTCGGCCCTATGTTGTAGAAAAAATTGAGATAGACATTTTTGTCTATTTGGGGGTCAATTTTGTACTTTCCGAAGGCCTTTTTACGCCGTTTTTTCGGATATGTTTTTTAATATTGCCCTTTCGGCAATTTCCAATACAATTTAATGTGGACGTAATTTCATACACTTAAGAGTTAAGGCGATATTTACTTGAATACGTTCAAGGCTTTTCGTAACATCAACTCTGTTTGCTACATCTATTCTGATACGTATGGGTCCCTTGCATATGTTGGAACCCGTACGAAGGTCCTATACGTTTACTACAAACAATTTTAATGTAACATGGGGTAGATCGAGGTGGCAGTTGGGGGGGGGTGCATTTATTATCGTCTGAATATGACGAATCAACAATAAAAAAAATGTCCGTCCGTCCGTCTCCACTTTTTTTCCAAACGGCTCAACCAATCACCCTAAACTTCATTCCCTGAAAGATACATGCCTCCCATGATTCAAGTTCGAAGATGAGCAAAATCGATCAAGTGGTTCCAGAGATATGGTCGAGAATGTGACCAAAAACATGGTTTTTCGAGGGTCGGTGAAGCTTTCCCGCAAATATCTCAGGCAAGTATAGCACGGAAATTGCTCATGTTGGTGTCAAATGAAAGGATTTGATGTCAGAAAATTGGCAAAAAATTTTTGTGGGAATCGGGTCAGGGGTCTGGGCACCGAAACCAATGGAATCGATGAAATTGAGTTTCTTGGCGATATACGAAAAGAGTTTTCGCGTTTTTTTCCTTAACTATGCAATATGGAGATTCACTGTCAAAGGCAAAGTTGTAGAGAATGAAATTTTAGGGTACACGTGTTTCAGGGTTTTGGGTAAAAATGCCCCAATCCTGGGATATGACCACTTCTAGAATTGAGAGGGATAATCCATATCTCTAGAACTGTAAGAGGTAGAAAGTTGCTTCCAAAGGCAAATTTGTAGAGGAAAAAAATTTAGCGAACACGTGTCTCAGGATTTTGGGTAAAAATGCCATAATCCTGGCATATGACCACTTTTCGAATTGGGAGGTATGGCCCATATCTCTGGAACTATAAGAGGTAGAAAGGTGTAGAAAATAAAATTTTAGAAAACACGTGTCTCAGGATTTTGGGTAAAAATGCTACAATATTGAGATATGACCACTTCCAGAATTGAGAGGGATAATCCATATCTCTAGAACTGTAAGAGGTAGAAAGTTGCTTCCAAAGGCAAAGTTGGAGAGAATAAAATTTTAGAGAACACATGTCTCAGGGTTTTGGGTAAAAATGCCTCAATCCTGGTATATGGCCACTTCTAGAATTGGGAGGGATTATCCATATCTCTGGAACTATAAGAGGCAGAAAGTTGCTTTCAAAGGCAAAGTTGTAGAGAATAAAATTCTAGTGAACACGTTTCTCAAGGTTATGGGTAGAATTGCCCCAACCCTGGGATATGACCACTTCTGGAATTGGGAGGGATGATCCATATCTCTAGAGCCATAAGAGGTACAAAGTTGCTTCCAAAGCCAAAGCTGTAGAGCATAACATTTTAGCGAACACGTGTCTCAGGGTTTTGCTTAAAAATCTCACAATCCTGGGATATGACCTTTTCTACAATTGGGAGGGATATCTCTAGAACTATAAGAGGTAGAAGGTTTTAGGCGTAACATCCTTGGATGTAACCATTTCTAAATTTGAATGGTCTGAGATGTACTTCGGTAGGGCCTTTGACATTACCTTGGGTAATTTCTGTGGATCTTTGAAATTCTTATAGTTATAAAAGAACATAAAACGCTGGATTGTTTGCTTATTACTATATTAAGATATGTTCGAGTATTGTTACAAGATTTATTTTATTTGCCACATCGATTCTGTTTGTCACATGTATTCTGATACGTACGGTTCTTTCGTTATGTTTTCGTGAATATATTCACAATACGTAAAGCGACGAAAAATTGTGTACGCACATCAACCGAGGGGGAAACGACTTCGATTAACCGGTTAACCTTTTAGTACACTCATAATTTTCTGTGATTAACCGGGACTAACTGTGAATACTTGATGACTAGTTAAGGTTAGGCCTTCTCAACCCTTGTTTATGACTGATGATCACTGGTTAATCATGATTAATCACTCGGCCAATCGAAGAAATCGTTTCCCCCTTGACATCAAAAAGAAATTTCATATACTTTGACATAAGCCGACGTGACGACGCGATAAAAGCGTAGCCTAACACATTTTCTGCGACACATCCTTCCTTCGCATTGTAGCTAATTTCATGAAGATACACAGTATCTGTCAAGTAGTTCCTAATTTTACTGAGCATACATTTCATTACGAAATTCTTCATAATTTGACAGAAGCCGACGACGCACTGAGCGTGTCAATTGAAACAAAATAAAGTATGCGTGAATATGAATACCACAAATTTTGAATGTGTAGGTGAATTTTTGTTCAGGGAATTTTGTATGAACTATCTTAAGTGATATTTCATTGTTTGTTCCATTTACGAGTTATGAATGTCCTAACACTCAAACAATTATTCAACCCATAAATTTTAATTACAACTCTAACATTTTGTTGATGTTTAAATAAATCTTCAAACCAGACTTAGAGCAAATATTTTACTATCGGTTTCCGCTATTCTAACTTTCATTTATAATGAAATTGTAAATACAGCTTTGACCACATATTTCATCAAAACTGCTAATTGGATTTTAGAAGGTTCCGGAGTGTTCTTACATATAATCGCAAAATTTTGCACGTGCATTTGCATTAAATTTCTTCTCTTCAAATACAATGTTTGTACAAGATTGTGTGCACATTCTCCACGATAATTTCCAATATACAACACGAAGTACACAAATTATCCGTCTTGTTGTAGGAGAGGAGATTTTCAACATAAACACAGTAAAAGACAAATATCTACATGTTAATATTATTATGGACGTAGAGGAATAATCAAATCAAAACTTCTATACGCTCGCGTAAGTGCAACAAATCTCGAACAACAACAGTGAAAGGTAAACATACATTCGAGCGATTTTCTCCATTATTTAGTTTTCTGAGATACTAATGACCTAACCGTTTTATAAAATCGTTTCGTCTTAAGTAAGATACATGGACGATAAAGTTTCGAAAATTTCTGCCTTCATGGAATGATCAGTGAATTCAATTTTCTGAGTTTCTGCTTCATCTTAACCAGGGATTCATTCGAATTCTTCCTGACTTTCAATATCGAAAATAAAAAATTCTCCCACTCAGGGATTCGAATTCTTAATGCTGCACACTTCAAAGTAAGCTCATAAGTTCCCTGTACTTCGTAAAAGTTAAAAAAGTATAACAAAAACAAACTCGGATCCGTTACGAAGTACAAAAGTGCTATACGTTAACTACAAACAACTTTATTGTAATATGGGGTAGATCGAGGTGACCACCCACATTCTTCTACATTCTAGCATTTCGGTTGAGGAAGTCTAATATGCTGCTGGGCGGAATGCTCCAGATGATGTTGTAAGGGAGAATATAAGCTCCTAGGCATTTGGCTCGAGCTGTGATGTATGCTGGGCATTTACATAGGAGGTGTTCCGCGGTTTCTATGTCGCCGCAGTACGTACATAGATTGTTGTTTGTAAGGCCGATGGTGTGTAAATGTTTGTTGAGAGGGCAATGACCAGTAAGTATAACGGTCATTCTTCTGAGGTTCCTCCTGCTGAGAGAAAGTAAGTACTTACTGTTTTTGGTGTTTGGGTATATACAGTTTTTAGATTGTCTAGCGTGGTCTATCGAGATCCAGTGCTTTTTGAAGGATTCGGTTTTCCAGTTGTTGGTAATGCTCTTAAAGAAAGAGGGTGGATCTTCAAGTCGTGGTACTGGGCCAATTGACTTGCAAGTTGCTCCCGCTTTAGCTATACTGTCCGCCATTTCGTTGCCTTGGATATTACTATGACCAGGAAACCTATGTACTTAAGGCCTTTAATGCACCTTGGCTATCGGAGCATATACAAATCTGCCGGTTTTGAGTGCCCTTATCTAACAAGGCCTTGCAGCACTGTGCTATTCCAAAAGTTTCTAATTGTAAAATAGTGGCACAGGATCCCAATAACGATTTGCCCGTTAGACTTTCCTGGCAGAAGATGCCCACTCCGGCCTGATCCGCGAATTTCGATCCGCCCGAGTACCACTTTATTTGGCTATCAATACTGGTATCGGCCAAGTAGTTCGAGAGATACGGGCGAAGAAGTAGAGGTCGGACACGAAATTTTCGAGAGTCGGTGAAACGTTTTCGCAAATATCTCAGTAAGTACAGCACGGAGATTGCTCATTTTGGTATCAAGTGAAAGCGTTTGATGTCACAAAATTGGGTCAGGGGTCTGGATACAGGGCCCAATGGAATCGACGAAATTAAGTTTCTTAGCTATAGTTTTTCGCAAGGCTGGCATGAACGCCGCTCATTTTTCAAACTGACGAGCGGAAGTACGACCGCCGCTCATTTTTAGCGCTCGCGCTCCTTCAGCTCTTTTTAACTAAGCTTTGAACTTGAGCTGGACTCTTTGGACATGCATCCAATCGTAGGATCTGGATTGTATAAAAGACGAGTTAACATAGTCAGAGTATCATTCTATGGCCATCGTTGCTGATATACACATGGTCTTAAGACAAGGTGTACTGATGAGTCGTAATCTCTCGACTTTAATCTGCCGAAGGACCAGCAGCCATAGTAAAATATTACTTCTATGGGTGCAATTGTACCAAAACGAGAATTCTCTCAATTTTTACCTTGATCAAACTTTGTTGAGCAAACAGTTTGTTTAACCAAATCAACCCGAATTTATAAGGTTCTAGGAATTCAATTATTCTTCTTTTGTTTTAAAAATATATCATACCATTAGTGTTTATCTGGTTAAACACAAACAAAATTTTACGAACTATATTACACTTGCGACTTGATTCACGGCCCGCTTCTAACGTCTGGCCATGATATATTGATACTTTCTGCCATTCAGTATAGAAGATAATATGTCTGATGAACTGAATACTTGTGACATTCTTTAGATTAATGTAAAGTTTACATTGTTTTCTTGAATTGAGAAGTGAGCGCGAGCGCGAGCGCCACTAGATTTTTTAGATTTAAGCGCGAGCGCGAGCGCCGCTCAAATTTTTCACGAGCGCTACCAGCCTTGGTTTTTCGTCTCCTTAATTATGCAATTTACTGAGATTTACTGTCAAAGGCAGAGTTGTTGAAAATAAAATTTAAAGGAACACGTGTTTCAGGGCTTTAGGGAAAAATATCCATATCCTGTGATATGACTACTTCTAGAATTGGAAGGGATGACCCATATCTATAGAACTATGAGAGGTAAAAAGTTGCTTTCAAAGGCAAAGTTGTAGAAAATGAAATTTTAGAGAACACGTGTTTCAGGGTTTTAGGGAAAAATGGCCAAATCCTGGGAGCGAATTTGGAGGGATGACCCATATATTTAGAACTATGAGAGGTAGAACGTTGCTTCCAAAGGCAAAGTTGTAGAGAATACAATTTTAGAGAACACGTCTTTCAGGGTTTTTGGAAAAAGTAAACCAATCCTAGGATATGACCACTTCCAGAATTGGGAGGGATGACCCATATATCTAGAACTATGAGAGTAAAAAAGTTGCTTTCGAGGGCAAAGTTGTAGTGAATAAAATTGCACAGAACACGTGTTTCGGGGTTTTAGGTGAAAATGGCCCAATCCTTGGATATAACCTTTTCTAGATTTGAGTGGTCTGTGAAGTACTTCGGTAGGGCCTTTGACATTGTCTCGTGAAATTCTTATAATTATAAAAGAACGTTTAGCTACGTTTGAGTCTTTTTGCTACATCTATTCTGTTTGTCACATCTATTCTACGTACGGGTCTTTGCTTATGTTTCGAATAGAATTTGAGTGCGTCAACGGCTTATGTCAAAGTTTCGTGATTTTCATGATACAATGCTTAAGTTGTGAAGCAAGATATATCATTAGTTTGACAATTTAGTCATGGTATAATGAAAATCACTATACTTTAACATAAGCCATCGACATTCTAAGGGCGTGAATCTTCTCCTCGTTAGAATGAAACTGGTTAATCAATCTTCGTGACTAAAAGTTAGCAGCGCGCTAATAAGCCCTAGTGCATAGATAAAAGGGATGCTTTGATGCTAGCATTTCACATACTTGGACGATGTAGTTTAACTTCTAATGATTAATTAGATCGCATCAACAATGCTCCTTGTAACGCATAACATTGTTTAATAACAGCCAGCGATATCCACGAAAATAATATATGACGGTGTTGGTTACATGATCCAGTTAAAGTATCAACAAGAACCACAGCGTGTTTTTAGCAAAAATGCTATTTTCCACCAGAAATAATATTTGAAATGACACGAATGAAATATGGTTTGCCAGTAATATAATCTAGGTGAGGTAACGCCATGGTTTATGTTCTTTTTGGTTTTGCGTATGAAGAGCAAGAGTATACAATTACTACACGTGTGCATGTCTTGTAGAGAAACATAATGGTTTTTTGTGTTTTGGAAGATGAATTATATGCTCTTGTTAAGCAACGACTGGTGGATTATTTTTTAATATTGTCGAAAATATACTTGAGAGACATTAGAAGAAAATGGATTGAAGAGTATCCCATCCATCTGATTCAGAAAATCTGGAATTTACAGGCATTGTAATCCAGTCACAAATGAATGTGTTTCATATTACGAATTCGAATTTATTTTGAAGTGACCCGAAAGTATTTTCGAGTGGTTTTTATGCATAAACAAATCGATGCAGTCGATAGAAACCACTTCATTTCGTTGAAAACTAATAATTAAAACAAATGAAATGTAAATTTGTTTGACGGTTTGATAGATAAAAGCTCTGAAGTGCAATTATCATGGCGTGGAACAGAAAATCGTCGAACTATTAAAAGAGTATTGGTGGGTGTATGAGTCAACAATGAAAAAATTCTGAGCGATAACGAAACTAACAATGTTTGGCGCTATAGCTGTGTTTTTCATTCTCTTCACTATTTGTCGTAATTATGTTCTTCCATGTCCCTAATCCAGTCAAGCATGAACGACACTGTTACCACAATATAAAAGACATATTAAAGAATAGACCACAACGTTCGTGATGGAATTTTATATAATTTTTTGCAATAATTTTTACATTTGACATAAGTCGATGTCGCACTAAGCGCTTCATTTCCAACATTTCAGTGCGGCGTCAGCTTATGTCTAAGTATGCAATATCTCATGACGAAATTTATAATGTCAAGCGACCAAAAATGGTGTTCCTGTGAGCTGATGCACTTCATAATGAAATTTCCTATTATCACAAGGATGTTGAGTCATCAATAAAACATAGCCTTTTAAAATTTGTCAACTTATTTTTTTATACCTGACCGGTTTCGACAGCTAATGCCATCGTCATCAGAGGTTATATTATGACATTTTCTATTATGAAATCATGGGCGCGCGGTAGCGGTGCGCCCGTGACGCAAGTCCTCATACGATCAAAAAACTTAGATTTTTATTTTCGTAGATTGCGGAACCATATATACAGCTAAGTTTCGACTTTTTCCCCTTGCGTCATTCCCCCTGAGACCTCGGATTCTACGTAAAATTTTGATTGAAATCGATCTTTTGCTCATTAAAATCGGTCCAGTAGATCCGAAGATATGACCTTTAGAAAATCGTCATTTTCCGTACAAAATGTGCTATTTCATAGAAGCCAAAGATAATGGAAACATCCTACGTTAGTTAGTTCCAGAGCCATTTGTATGAAAAACGACTTTTTTAGCTCGTGCTCGAGAACGGCTCGACAACTTTTCTTGAAATTTTGCAGGGACCTTCGGGTGCGCATTCTTTACCATATGAGAATTTAAAAAAAGGGGGGGTACCGGCTTCGTTTGGGGGGACTTGGGAGGAAAATTACATTTTCTTTTTAATTTTTTTGTTTGGTTGTAGATAGATGTTTGGTGTCAAAGGGAAAGTTATTGGATTGAGTGTGTAGCGTGTTAGGGTAACCAACAAAATGGCCGACGGTGGTATGGGATGGATTGAGGGGGGTGTTTCATGTCAAAAGAAATTTTTTTTCGCCGAGAAAATTTTTTTTGCCGGAAATTTTTTTTTGCCGAATTTTTTTTTTCGCTGAAATTTTTTTTCGCTGAAAATTTTGTTTTTCGCCAGAAAATTTTTTTTCGCCAGAAAAATTTTTTCGTCAAATTTTTTTTTTTCTTTTTCGGGCGTATTTCTCTTACTTATGCAAGGACAAATTTTTTCCGTCAAATTTAATTCAATAATTTGGATTTTTGATAGAAAGGAATTAAATTAAATTAAAAAAATTAAATTAAGATACTCATACAACGTGTCAATGTATCTACGACATGATTGCGCTAAATGCATCGAATGTAGCATGCAAATAAACACATTACAGAGACAATAGAGACAAAAACTGAACGGTTGATTAACAAAAATTGAATGTGAGTTGAAATGTACAGATAGCTCAAGGGATATAGCACTCGCCTGGAAAGCGATTCGACTCCCCGCTTGTACAAATTTTTCTTCTCACATTTAATTCCTTTCTATAAAAAATCCAAATTATCAAATTTTTTTTGTCGGAAATTTTTTTTCGCCGAAAATTTTTTTCGCTGAAAATTTGTTTTTCAAAAATTTATTTTCTCTTTTCTTCCAAAACTACTGATATCACAACAAAACCCCTTTTTAAAAGGGAAACGTGACGCAAGTTCTCGTCTCTTCTTCCAAAACAACTGATATCAATTTGGATGTCGCTTACAGCTTCGAAACGCAAAAAATTCTTTTGAAATATTTTCATTTTTGATTAAAGAAATGCGTCAAAAATGCCGGACCCTCCCAACGTAATAATTTTTCTGCGCTTTCGCACGCCAAAAATTTACTTCCCCTACTCCACACACCATGCAAAACTTAATTTTTTTTTCGTGTCAAATCTGAATGAACAGAAAAACTATAACATTGGGGGGTTCGGCATTTGTGGCGCATTTCTTTAATCAAAAATGAAAATATTTCAAAAGAACTTTTTGCGTTCCGAAGCTGTAAGCGTCACCCAAATTGATATCAGTTGTTTTGGAAGAAGAGACTTGGACTTGAGTCACGTTTCCCTTTTAAAAAGGGTTTTTGTTGTGATTTCCTACACTTCGACATAAGCCGACGTAGCAGTAATTCAGGCATTTACACGCGTTAAAACTCTTGAAAAAATAAAATAAACGAAAACAATTTGACGTTATCTTGTTTATGGCACTAATTGTATGTATTACATAATTAGATGTATTAATAATCAAATATGTTGTAAACAAAATCAATTTGCCGATAAGTCCAAAACAACAACAACAACGGGTTCAAATATTGCAGTTTCTATATCATGTTTGTTGTAAACAAATGGTTCTTTTAATAGCTATAAATATATCGAAAACCTTATCCAGCCAAATGTCCCGCCAGATAAGATGGCTGCTATGCTAACTCAACGTATACATATTTTATTGAGTGAGAAAGTCTCGACAAAAGGTGACCTACTTAATGAACTTAATGCGGAAGACCATAATTCCAGCTAAAGGAATTAGAGGATTGTCAAAGATGAATTTACGAAAAAATATTTTGCTTTTCTACACAGCAACGACATTTCTTAGGAATTCACTGGTCGCATAATAAAAAAGTGTTTTGTCTTAGACTCTGTATGTCAAGTTCAAAAATATTTAATATTTTATAGCTTTTAAATTTAGCTCCGTCTCGTAATATGTGTGGCTCAAATGACGACAATATTATGTTAGTCATTGATTGGTAATGCATGTATATGTGTCGACGGAGGGGTGAGTAACTTTTTGAATTTGTTGTTTCTGGAATCTGATAGGGAATCCTAAAACAAAACTGTGGCAAATCATTATCAGAGTCGCTTTAACAACTTAATCGGAAAAAATGGGAAATGTGTCATTGCATGAGCAGTCATTACGAAACGATCGAAGATTCAATCAAAGGACCAATGTATATGACACATTTTTTGGCAGTGGTAACCCCCTCGATCAAGAGAATGTTGATGATAAACGTATAATTGTTAGAATGTGTTAAGAGTAACACATTACAGAGCATCGTTTTCTTTTAATCATGTGTTGTGAGATTATATGTTAAACAAAAAAAAAAAAAGAAAAAGAAAAACACCGAATCTTTCTTGGCAAACACCCACATAACATAAATTATATTCAAAAAACGAAAACGAATATTTTCAGATTCGTTTGAAGGAATTTATAACTCATGAAAATTATATTTAAAAAGAAATGAAAAGGTGGAAGAAATTACACAAGTTCGTTAAATAATTATTTTCTTTCATGCTGACGGTGAGAAAACTCGTGTTTTGTCCCCTAGAGGGGAAATGTTTGAAAGTGAGAAATAATTTGAAAGATTTGTTACGGTGGTGGCTTTATTTCTCACACGTAAAGATCATGGCGGAAAAATCAAAATATCCAACTTTCTTTGGAATTTTCAAATTGCAAATCAAGACAGAAATGTCGAATACGTCTGAGACATTAACATATACATGTGGGACGTATTGAATATTCATCAAAATTTTTAGAGTGTTGCGGGAAATGTATCCATTAGAATCAGAGCCTATTATTTGGGAACAAATTCATAAAATTCACTAAACTTTCCCAAAAATGCCCAACAATTCCCAAAAAAAAAATATAAAAAATTTCCAAATAAAAATTTAGAAGTAAACTTTATGATGCAAGGCATCTCTTTCCAGACTAGTTGAAAATTCGAAATTTTGGCACTAATTTGTATTTTCTGCGAAGTGTGATGACTGAGATATGCACTAGGGCTACCCTCGCAAAGACCCTCCTAGCGCTCCACAAGAAAGGAGTAGAACAAATGTTTTTCGTATCGGATAATGTAACACAACCGGTATGAGCGTTGTGAGGGATTGAAATCAAAATTTCCCAAAAAAGTATAAATGTAGAAGTATATAAAAGTATAAATTCCCAAATAATAGGCTCTGATTCCCAGATAACAATTGACCCCACGAAATGTACATAAAGTGCCATCGAAATATGTGCTGATCCCATTTAATGTGCTCCAGTTCCAGGACATTTAATGCATATTAAAAAGCGCCCTTACCGTTACATCTTTTCTTTGGAACGAGAAGTGCATTTAATGTACATCAAATGTACATTAAATGTGAACCCATTTAATGTACATCATATGTACACTGAAGTGTGGTACATGTATGTGCATCTAATGTACATTTAAAACACCTTGAATACACATTTAATGTACGTTTAATGTACATTTGAGTGTAAATCACATCTAATGTTATACAAGAAAAGATAGGAAAATTTAATTTTGTTTTCCGACTTTTCCATTTCGGTTTTTCTTATTCTGATGATCGCTACGTCCTCCATTTACATTTTTTATGCCAAGCTCTCATTTTTTTTTACAAAAATTTCTTTAATTTGCAGGGCTTGAACCCAAGACGCTCGCGGTTATGAGTCGACTGCTTTACCAATTGTGCCACCGGATACTTATGTATTGGTGTGATAAATTTGTATAAAGTGTTAAATTAGAGAAAGTACATCACAAGCACAATTTTGGTACATTAAATGTGATAGGAATAGTGTACACTTTATCACGCACATAAAATGTGCGAAAAAGTACTTGTGATCTAGTGCAATAATTTTATTTACATCGAAAAATGTACTACATTACAAGCACATTTTTGGTACATTAAATGTGATAGGAATAGTGTACACCTTATCACCCACATAAAATGTGCGAAAAATGTACTTGTGATCTAGTGCAATAATTTTCTTTACACCGAAAAATGTACTAGATTACAAGCACATTTTTGGTACAATGAATATGATAGGAATAGTGTACACCTTATCACGAACATAAAATGTGCGAAAAATGTACTTGTGCAATAATTTTATTGACATAAAAAATTTACTACGTCACAAGCACATTTTTGGTACTTTAAATGTGATAGGAATAGTGTACACCTTATCACGCACATAAAATGTGCGAAAAATGTTTGTGATCTAGTGTAATAATTTGTGCTTTTTATTTACATCAAAATATGTACCACTTTACAGGCACATTTTTGGTACATTTTATGTACATATTCTCAACAACATTGGATTTTGCACATTTAATGTGCATTCAGTGAGCAACCACATTAAAAAGTGTGATCTGTGTTATCTGGGATTAGAATCCAATCTAATTGAACAAATGATCCACATGACAAGTGAAAGATCGAAAATGTTTTCGTTACTGGCGACTTGTTCGGAACATTACACAAACAATTTTCATAAATGAAACATCTGACTTGCCAAGTAGCATTCGAAAGATTTAACCACAAACACAAGAAGGTATATGACAAAAAAATCATGCGTATGTACTTACATCTACTTTAAGTACATATGTACTTAAAAGGCAAACATTTTCTATAATTCGCCTGTCCATTTTAATTGGATTGAATCCAAATGCTTACATTTCCCACAACTCCCGAGGAATGTACTGGGACTCGTTTTTGCTTCAAGAGGAGTTCTATGACTTGTTTTTCCAATGAAAGGAAATTTACCTCGGAGTATTATGAAGCACCCGGTTATGACATTGTAAGAATGCGTCCAAATCTCTGGTATTCGAAGAACTCAAGCAAGCGAATGCTACGACAGTTCTTCAAACTATCATAGAGTTCCAATGCATAAATATGGGCAGAAAGAGCCTGGTTTATGGGAAGAATATCACTCGCATGCTTGTCAGTGCACGCAATTCCCTTAAACGCAATCCTCTTATCACTTGAGCACTTCAAACTGACATACGAGAGTAACAACGCCATTCAGAACTACAGCTACTACGTAAACAAACGCATTATTTTTGGTACAAATAATAATGTGCGACTTACTGCAAAATTGCGTTCGTGATACAATTTTTTTTTATATTTTTATTTCGAAATAATAACCGAGTGGAACACAAACACAAACACCTTTGGCACTTTTTTCTGTGTATTTTGTCCGCTTGGATGACAAATATCTATTTCTCTATTTCGTTTGCTATCGTCCGTCGAAATGAGTGGAAAAAATTAATCCTGGCACAAAAAACTCTTTCATCTTTCGAAATGCTTTTTCCATTTTCGATAGAAAACCTTGTAGAATACGATACGAGAGCTTAGCTCATAAAACTGCACATTTTGAGTCATTCGTGATTGGTAGATCAAGATTTTTTTACTTTGGAATCTAATCACAAGCTGAGCGCATTCATGATAGTTTTATTATAAAAATTGCTTTTCTTTTTATTGTTAATGAAACCCAGTGAATGAGGTTTTTGTTTGGTATTTTTTATATACTCTCTTCGTAAATCATTTCCAGTCATGCAAGCAACATAAACCACAAACTCTCTATTTATTAACATAATATTTTCAAGAAACTATTTATAGGGAAATTGTATAGGAAAGAGTTAATTTTATTTATATGGAAATTCCATTCGTCTCATTTTCGTCGTTTTTCTATTTTAATGGAAACAAAATATGTGAGTGCTAACTGAATCCAATAATAAATTGGAAATTATCGACATTTATGAACGAAGAAAGGAAGAAATCAAATAAAACACTTACCGCGTGCGAAGTAAAACACTTTTACACTATACACTTAGCACTGAAGCACTTTACTAAACTGCAAATTGGTTAGATACTACAGTCAGTTGCTAAAGCGCCGAAAATATAATATTTTTTTTCATTCTATTCAGCGACTCGCGTTTTTTTTATGTGCTTTATGAATACGAAAATTTAAAAATCATCTCATCTCTTACTAATTTTTTGGCCCGATGGTTTTATATGAGGCGAATGGTTTTATGTGAAAACTTCGGGAAAATATATTTTCAGTTTAAGCGAATTGAAAAACAAAAAATACATTGACGAGTAGGTGGTTTAACAAGACATGAGAAAGTGAATGGAGCGGTGTTTACATTATAATCTGGTGAATTGTTTTGTTTTGAGAACATTTTTGTTGCGCTGGTTTCGGGATGTGATTTAGTTACTTTGTCTTCGTCATTACAAATGGAATAAACGCTGAATGTTCGTGGAATTTGAAATGCGTTTACGTTTCGTTAAATGATCTTTTCTAAAGAAATGTGGCGCCTGCATTTGATCAGTGATTGTGGCGATATTTGCACACCTTTTCAATTTTGCATTAGGAATTCATACTAAACTGGGCTAAAAAATGTGTGTTGGTTAAGTTCTCTTGGCAACAGTTTCATTTTTAGTATCTAACACAGTACGATGGGCTTTTCAAAGAGGGTACAACATTTCACAGGGGTAATTGTTTCTCTTCCTGATATCTGAAATCGAGCCGAGGCGAGTTTTTTATCCACTGGTAACACTAAGAAGAAGAGACTTTTGGATTTCATATAAAATTTTCTAAAACCATGCGACAGCGCCATATTCAGCTATGAAAAAAATTGCTGAAAAGTGGTAAATTTGTGAACTAAAACCGCAAACACTCCTCTCAAACAATACCCGGACTATTCCATAGATATTTCTACTTTGTAAATTATGTAAACGCTATAGAATTTCAGTGTACACCACACGCCGACTATGGAAAATATAGCAGTTTGTACAAAATAATAGTAACCCAAGCAAATTCGTAATGGTAACGCAGGGTAGAAGGTGTCGTTAAAATGTGTTTTATCTAAGTTTATTGTGGATGATGTAGTAAGAATGAATGAAATGAAAATAACGTTCCTTCTTAACATACCGATGAAATTGGCCCCCTATCGGAATCAGAATAGGGAATGCAATATCCGTATCAACACCAATGTCAATACCAGACACACATAGTACCAAAGACCGGTGTACTAAAATCGGTACGGTATTCTATTCACTAAATCGTTACATTTATGTTGAAAAATAAATAAATTATTAGCCGAGAATGAGAAATAAGAAACACTTTCTTTTATGTCCAAAGGTCCCGCCTCTTGGGTGGGTCAGATCCCCCCTTGACTGATTATTTATTATTTTTTTTTATAATAAAAAGAGGCTCACATTAGATTACAACCAAAAGCCAACAGAATTTTGCTATTTTTTTTTCAAACTTTTTTGCTCAAATATTATGAAAGTTAAAAACGCTGACATTTCGGTCGTAATTTTGAACTTTTTTTTTCGTTTGGGATAGCTACACAATCATTTAGTAAAAATAATTTTTGTCCATAATTACGCAAGAAGTTTGCAAGACTTCTCAAATTCATGAATAATTGTGGAAAAGATTGTGACAACCAGGCCAAAAATCGTGAAAGTGATTAATCAGATATCGCATGGAATGTCTAAGCATGATATCATTTTTGGATCGTACAGCTGCAACAAGCATATGACTGCTAGGAAACCGAGATTTGTTCGAAACTTTAGTAAAATTAATACAAATTCTTTGTATGCTGACTTGAAATCGGAGACTTGGGGGTCAGTCCATAGTTCATTGAGTGTTCATGATAAGCTTGAACATTTCAATTCGGTGCTTGCGGCACTTCAAAACCGCCATGCTCCTCTCAAGCCATTCATAAAGCGGTCTTGCCTCACGTCAATAAAGCCCTGGTTCACAAATGAAATCAAAAGAGCACTTATTGAAAGGGACATGGCTTTTACTGCTTTCAAAAATGGTTCTGTCCACCGGCGTATATACAGGCAAATGTGTAATGCCACTAGTCTAATTAAGAAAACTAAAGCTGCGTATTTACATAGCAAGTTGGGTACTAGGTTAGGATCGAGGACAGTTTGGCAGAATCTCCGTAACATTGGAATTGTTTCATCAAACAGGGTGTTACCGGGCTTTACTGCCGATGAATACAATCGACACATTACATCTGGGAACGATAATGGGAGATGTGATTTGGCCCGATCAAGAAGTAATGATAAAAACGGAGCGTTTGCATTCAGAAATGTGACGAGCAGTGAGATTTGCGATGCTATTAATTCCATTAAATCGAAGGCCGTAGGACTTGATGACATTTCCATTACATTTGTTAAAATTACGCTTCCGTTTATTTTGCCAGTGTTGACACATATAATTAATTTTTGCTTAACCTCTTCAAAAGTTCCGAAAGGCTGGAAAATAGCTAAGATTTTGCCAAATCATAAAAAAACGAGAATTAAATGACTTTAGGCCACTTAGCATACTTCCTTGCCTGTCGACAGTTTTAGAGATTCTGGCGAAAGAACAATTAACTGAATATCTGACGCGCCACGCTTTGCTTGACAATTATCAATCTAGCTTTCGGGCGAAGCATAGCACCGAGTCAGTCTTATTGCGAGTATCTGATCATATAAGAAAGGCGTTCGAGGGGAAAAAACTGACTGTAATGCTGTTGTTAGATTTTACAAAAGCTTTTGATACAATCCAGCACAGTAAACTTCTCGATAAAATACTCCTTGAGTTTAACTTTTCAACATCCGCAATTGAGTTTGTGCGAGACTATCTTGCAGATCGGATGCAATGCGTTGAAATCGATGGTTACATCTCTGAATGCATCCCTGTTAGTCAAGGTGTCCCTCAGGGCTCTGTCCTCGGCCCACTAATATGTTCGCTCTACGTTAACAACTTACCGCGATCGTTGAAAAATATGCTTCATCACATGTTCGCAGATGATGTCCAACTTTTCTACTCATTCCTTGAAACGGATGTTAGCGATGCATTCAACAAAATGAGGACCGATATATCTGCGGTGTGGGCTTGGGCTAAACAAAATGGACTGGTACTGAATGCGGGTAAAACTCAGGCAATCGTATTTTCGAACAATGCCGTCAGATCTGTACTACCGGATATTTACATTGATGATACATTGGTCAATTACTCCAGAAATGTTTGTAATCTAGGCGTAAATATGGATTCTAGTCTTACTTTTGATGCTCATGCGAGGGAAATAAGTGCAACGGTGTTCGCCAGGCTTAGGAGCCTCTGGGCTAATCACCAGGTTTTGCCCCAAAAAACTAAACTGATGCTGGTTAAGTCTCTTATCTTGCCACTATTCACTTATTGTGACCTAGTGTATTCTTCTAATCTCAAAGCTGAATCGGTGAAAGTATTGGAGGGGGCCTTTGCAGCATGCATTCGATTTGTTTTTTCGATCCGAAGATATGACAGTGTCGATGCATTTTTGAATCGTATCTTAGGATGTCCTATTATTGAGTACTTGAAATATCACTCGCTGGCTCTTGTTTTTAAGATCATTATGAAAGAAGTACCGGAGTACTTATCAAAGTGCGTACAACAATCAACTAGGTCGAAACATCTGATCATCCCACAATATGTTACGAGTCAATACAACAAATCATTCTTTGTTAATGCAGTTGTAAGGTTTAACATGTTGCCGAACTCTATCAAAAGCTCAGCGACTCTTAAGTCATTCAAAAACTCTAGTTTTGAGCACATTATGAGAAGGAATTCGTAATGTCAGTGATAACGACACATTGGGTTTATGGGAAAATTACATTTTTATCACTCTTGTTATAATAGCGATACACAAGCATTGGTTGGTTCTGTTCTTGTTCTATCTTGTTTTTGGGAATTATATATATGTTGTTATTTCCATGGTTTTTCTCTATGTTCAAAATTATATTTTTGACAATGAATAAAATTGCAAGTTCTCTCAACTATTGAGGCTCAATAAATACTACAGATTATTAAAAAAATTTTCTGTTTATCTGTTAATTTTAGTGTTTTTAGTTTGATGCTTCTTTATATTTTTAGTTGTAGTTATATATGCATGCCTTTTGTACTACATCTTAGGACATTAGTATAAGTTCACACTTGTTGTCCATAATGAAATAAATGTAATGTTGATTCAAGTTTCAAATTTTTATCGTCAGTCATTAGAAAATATGTTGTAGCTCGCTTTTTTACCGAACAAGATTCGTTTCTATATCGGGATAACAAATATGACTGACATCTTTTACGCTGACATTCGAAAAGCATTTGACGTGATAAAGTCTACTCCGTTAATATTAAAATTATCTGTCCACAAATATCGCCTGAGTAACTCGCTGTTGCTATGGTTCCGATTATTCTTCAAAAACCGCAAGCAGTTGGTAAGAGTCAACTCAAGTAAATCCGATATGATTGACGTTACCTCCGGGGTTGGTCAAGGATTGGTTTTAGGACCACTGTATTTTCTGGTTTACTTTGACGACTCAGATGACAGTTCTGATATAACTAAAGACATAAATCTAGCTGATGACACTCATATATTGCAGTCATCAATAAATTATTTTGTTGAACGGTGCAACAAAAATGGGTTCGAGCTGAACAACGACAAGTGGAAAATTATGTCACCCTACCCTCCTTTTTGGTGTAAATACGTTAAATACAATTCTCCATATAAAAACTTTGAACTCCTCCCCCTCCCCAACTGATCCGACCGCCACCTATTCATTGTATATTTGTGATGTGGGGATGGTCCCTCACAATTCCCCCCCCCCCACTTCTTTCCCCCTCTTGTCAAAAGCACTAAAGTGCAATTTTTCCGAAAAGCGATTAAAAAAAAACTCCAGCGCCGGTCCAAAGACTAATAGGTGTGGTTGTTTAGACCATGGTCCATAGTATCTAAAACGATGCTAAGTAATCTGGACTAAGACTGGAGTCAGCTAGAATACGTGAAAAGTTGAAATGTTACGCTGCCGGGAAGATTTTTGGAGGTCGGTGGTCTACGCGCAATACTTAACGTTGTCAAACTAATTTTCTGGAAAAGTCGACGTCTTTTCCTTTAAAATGACACCCCACAACATAGTTTTGGGTTAAAATTATATTTTTTGCGAACCTCCAAATACCTAGAGTGCTTGCTACTCTGCCGGAGAATGTGCCTGAAAACGCTAATATGTCTTGAAATTAAGACCATATCTATGTAAACTAAATAGATAATATACTTTGAAAACATTTTTTGTGAAAATACGAACACAACTTCTGGAATTTCAGTGAGAGGATTCTATTAAGACTGGTAAGGATTTTGTTTTGTATAAATGAATGTTATTTTTTCTCTGTGGATAAATGAATGGATTCTATCTGAGTGATTTAGCGGGTTTTTCCTGATTTTTTCTAATTTGAGGCCTTTCCTGTTTAACAGGTAATTTCTCCCAAAACATAAAACACTAACGCGTGCTAAAGAGTTGTTTTATGAGTGTCTCGTGAAGGGGTCAACGCAAGCGACTGATGATGGCTAGACCATGCTAGCCGTTGACCGCCGTTGAGCCCCGAGGTTAAAACAGTTTCTTTGCTTTTTATTCACTTAACGTGAAATGTTTGTTGGGTAAGGGAAGAGCAAAAAAAGCTCTGTTCGCTTTTAGATTTTTCAGATTTTCAGGCGATTACTTGCATTGAACTCCAGACTATTGGAACCCAACCGGGTTGTTTTATGCTTTAAGCATGTTTTCTCCTTCAGTGTTTTTGTAACCCAAGTGCTGACAATCTATAGTCGTTACGACGCATCTACATTGCCTCACGGGTGGCAAAGAAAAAACTCATAACGAAAATTTTCTGCTGTATCGGGAAAGGGGACAGTGGAACCGACTGACGATGGCTAGACCACGCTAGCCTAAGACCACCACTGTACCCCGAGGTTGAAACAGCTTTTTTCGTCTTGATTTTCCACTTAACGTGATGCAACATAGGAAGGGGAAGAGTATAAGACTCTGGTCGTACAAATATTTACTTTAACTTTAGCCTTGACGGCGTTTTGGATCTGTAAAAACTCCTTTGGGAGGAATTGGGGTCTGTCATCCAAGGACATTCTGTGGCTATACGAGGCTGTGATCCGACCCATGATGAGTCATGGTTCTGTAGTATGGTGGCCAAGAGTGGACGTGGAGAAAGCAAGGAAGAGACTGAGTAAGATACAAAGGCTAGTGTGCATAAGCATAACTGGAGCTATGAAGACCACGGCCACCGCGGCCTTGGAAACGCCGTTAGCGATACCGCCTTTGGACTTAGTAATTAAGGCCAGAGCTTTCGCCACTGCGGATAGGATAGAGCAGTGAGGATTATGGGCCCCGTACTTCCGTGTAGGGCATGGCAGAATTAGGGACGTTGTTTCGGACCCGATTTTTGACATGCCAAGGGACCGGATGGCGCCAGTAACTGACTTCACTAGACGTTTTGAAGCGATATTTCCGAGCAGGCAAGAATGGCTAGATGGGTGGCCAACCTGTTTGCCTAGAAATGCGAAAACGTTTTTCACTGATGGATCCAAGGCCGTAGAAAAAGCAGGGGCTGGAATATACGATCCAGACACTGCACATGGCAGTTGGTTCCATTTGGGCAAAACTTCCAGTATCCTCCAGGCAGAGGTCTACGAAGCTCTCATGGGAGCTCAAGAATCACTGCCGGCGGGGACGCAGGGAAGAGAGATACTTATCTGTTCCGACAGTAAAGAGATGATTAGGGCGCTCATGTCACCCACCTCGACCTCCAAGCTGATGAAAGAAGGAAAGGATTATCTAAACTAAATGGGACTGAGTAATCAGATTACCTTGGTTTGGGTACCTGGACACTCTGGCGTGGAGTGAAACGAAAGGTCAGATGAGCTAGCTAGGGTGGGCTCCGCTACCACAACAAGCGGAGTGGAGCCACGCCTACCAATACCCCAGGCACTATGCAGTGATGCATTAAGCAACTGGGTGCGACGGAGACACGCAGAACGCTGGGAAGCGTATGGAGGAGGCGCGCATACGAAGCGATTCTTCCCGAAACCTGATGAAAGATGGGCCAAGGACCTTATTAAAATGGACCGTGATCGTATCAGAAGGGTAGTAGGGGCGACCACTGGGCATTGTGGGCTGAACCGACACCTGAATAAGATGCGGTTGTCGGAGACCCCAAGATGTTCTTGCGGATTAGAAGAGGAAACGGGCATACACGTGATATGTGATTGCCCTAAATTCCTCCAAATGAGACGCAGGATTCTTGGGAATTTCACGGTGAGACCATCTGAGGCTATCAAATGTGGACCTGTCATTTTGGACCGGTTCTTGGA
>CM055404.1:42400837-42426013 GCA_029228625.1 Pseudolycoriella hygida | reverse complement strand
TTTAATCAAAAATGAAAACATTTTTTTTTTTTTTTATTTATTTTCAGAAAAAAAAACATTATAGGCTCTAAGCCTGTCTATGTGTGTACATCAATAAATCAATCAATGAATATATTTAAATCGTACTTACTGTATAACAAAGTGCAATAGCAAAAATAAATCTATTAAAATCAAAAATCTATGAATCAAACAAAAGAGAAAAGTGAAAAAAAAAAGAAAGTTATATAAAATGAAAATGAACAGAAAATGCTCAAAAAAATCAATCGAAGCAATAGTTCCAAAAGAATTTTTGCGTTTCAAAGCTTTAAGCGTCACTCCAAATTGATATCAGTTGTTTTGGAAGGAGGAAGAAGGACTTGCGTCACATTTCCCTTTTAAAAGGGTTTTTGTTGTGATACTATATTTCTAAAGGAAGTACTACTTATGTAGTCCTTTTTTTAAAAAAGGTTCGAAAGACATCAGATTTTGAGCACTGGAAGAATTTGGTTATTTGGGTTGGCTACGTTCATTATTATGATTATGTCAAATTTCATTTATTTTGTGCAACTATTACAGAGCCAATTAGATGTTACTAGTTGCGGAGAGTAACCATTCATGATTAGGAAAAAGCATATGAGCGTGTTCCCGCGGGGATTGAACCCGAGACACATGATTGATTGATTGTATTTAGGGTACAATGAATTAATGATAACATTTGAAATAATTAAAAACATTGAAGCACTTAGGCCAGCTTCATTGGGCCCATTGTGCCTAACCCTGTTGTGATGTTGGGTTATGTGTGTGTATGTGTGTTTAAATGGTTGATTGATGCTATTGTTGCTGGGCGGTGTTGTTTTTGTGATGGTGGTGTGTATCTTCCGAAATTCTTCAAGGGTAAGGTAAAAGTCTCCAAACCACTCCACCCTCAACTTCATGAGGCCTGGACAGTGTAGCAGGAAATGCTTTGCTGTTTCTGGTACGTCGCCGCACCTTCTGCAGTTCGGATCACTGCTGAGTCCCATTTTGTTTAGATGGTATCTCAGTGGGTTGTGGCCCGTAAGCATTCCCACTGTCGACCTTAAGTTTTTCCTATTAAGGTTTAAGGGGTCCTTGGTGGTCTGTGGCCTTAGCCTGCCTGCAGCTGTCTACCCTTCCCAAAATCTTTGGTGCCTTTCGCGAGTTCGCCCTTTTATGACTCCCATAACCTGTCCGGTTTTAATACCCAGAACTGGTTCAGGTCCAATAAAGGGGTTTCGCTACCCTGCCTCGCCAGCTCATCGGCCCTCTCGTTACCTAGAATACTTGAGTGACCTGGAACCCATACCAGAGATACTTTATTGTTCTCTGAGAGCGCATCCAGTGTCACTCTGGTTTCTAGTGTCAATTTTGCCGCAAATTTACAAGATGAAAGCGCCTCTGTCGTGGACTCGCTATCAGTGCAAATCACAATTGGCTTATTCACCACCTGACTTTCCGTCAGGCACCCACCGCTCCTTCCGACCACTAAGGTCTCTGCTTGGAGACCCATAGGCAGTGAGTCCAATGCTCTACCGTCGAAGTTACTTATATCAAAGTGTAGTATATTATTTCATGTTGTGATGCATAAATTACTAGATTAGATCGTATTACTTACCTAACTGTTCAAGTAACGCGAATCACCGGTTTATATTCCCTAATGATTCACTTGATCCCCTAATCAAATTTCGAAAATTGTTTGCATTTTTTGAATTATCGAAACGATTACCGAAATTGTTTAAACACACAAAGGAACATAATGGCTTTAGGTCGAACCATCTTACAGCGACATCCGTAATTTCAAGTGTATAAATAATTACATTTCAGATAAGATTAATTTCGTTCATGGTTTATCAAACCGAAATCAATTCAGTAGCTATGTGAATTTTTCTTTTGCGTTAATTTATTCGCTGAGCAATTAGTTGGATAACAATACGAAAAGAGATAGATTTCTCATGGGATTCGATTTGTCCTTTGTCGTTAATGTTTGGGGTAAAGCCGTAATCATATCGATAAAATTTATCTCTTTAAATATTTGGAAAACGGTATCGCTGGGAAGATGGCATTGTTACAGTACAGCACGGTTGGATGGATGGGTAGATTTGACTTTTAAAGAAGCTCAAAGTTGAAATCAAAGCCTTTCCTGTCTCGCGCCATGAGGTGAGACTGATTTCCATGTTTCTGAATTTAACGATCAGACTTTTATACTTCCAAGACGAGTAACATTCACAGTGGGGTGCGAATGTACATGTACAGCCATAGAAAATGTTAATAATTTTTTGTTCGGAATCGGACAATAAGATCTGACGACATTTCAAATCCAGCAACAATTCAATTAACTAAAATTCATACTCAACGAATGTTCCCTGCTGCTAAATTTAATTCAGTTTCATTTTGCGTTTATTTCACGTCCATTTAAATGATTTTGAGATGAAAATGAAGTCAACAAATTAACATAACAAAACGATGCAAATACGGTACATTTCACGTAAAACTAGCAGTCTCTTCATGAATTCAATTTATTATTTAAATAGGGCAACATTCAAAATGGGTTTCATCCAAATATAAGCGCCCGTCATATACTTTCCCACTCGACTCTTTCATATACGTAGTTCGAACCGTTGAACCGCATTACACTATGTGACCACCCATTTGTAATAAAAATCAAATTTGTTTAATCCGAACCATTTAACTTTGCGCACAGAGGTATTTATAACTTTTTTCATAACATTATTCAAAAATATTACATTTTTGCATATATGGGGAAACATAAAAATATCATACTCTTTGTATGGATTTACAGACCATTAAAGCACTTTTATACACAAACAGCGCACACATCTACCCGAAACCGACCAACAGAATTATAAAGAAAAATTGCGATGAAAAACTTATTTTTTTCGTTTTTAGGCGAATATAATCTCGTGGTGCTATGTTTTTTTCCTGAAAAACAATGTTTAGACCCGTACGAAGAACGAAGTTACCATGTTTACCACGACGTTTGTAACCAGACGAATTGACCCAGGAGTAGGGCGAGAGCATACAACTCGAGTAAATCTTCTCCTATTTTCATACCCAGATAACACAGATCACACTTTTTAATGTGGTTGCCCACTGAATGTGCATTAAATGTGCGAAATTCAATGTTGTTGGGAATATGTACATAAAATGTACAAAAAATGTGCCTGTAAAGTGGTACATATTTCGATGTACATAAAAAGCACATTTTTTGTGCTATTAAAACTAGAAATTATTGCACTAGATCACAAGTACATTTTTCGCACATTTTATGTGCGTGATAAGGTGTACACTATTCCTATCACATTTAATGTACCAAAAATGTGCTTGTGATGTAGTACGTTTCTCGGTGTAAATAAAAGGCACATTTTTTGTGCCATTAAAGTTCGAAATTATTGCTCTAAATTACAAGTAAATTTTTAGATTATGTGCTTCGAAAAATGCTCATCTTATTTTTTCAAAAATGTATATTTTTAGTCCGTGAATATCACGGCTGCTTTTGGTTGGGTAACATTAAAAAAAGTATCGACGCCGGCGAATAGCCAAAATATATGGAAATGACTATTCGCCGGCGCCGGCGAATAGCGAAAATATATGAAAATGACTATTCGCCGGCGCCTGCGCCGGCGAATAGCGACAATATATGAAAATGACTATTCGCCGGCGCCGGCGAATAGCCAAAATATTGAAAATGACTATTCGCCGGCGCCGGCGAATAGCCAAAATATATGGAAACGACTATTCGCAGGCACATTTGACGAAAAGGTTGCAAAATTATCGAACTAAGCAAAGAACAAATTTCTTTAATGAAACGTCAGTAAAATGTAGACAATAATTAATAACTAGATAATAGTTAACTTATATATTAAAGTTAATGTTACGGCTAAAATGTAGTATACGGAAACAGCTGGGATTGGGGTGCCATGATGACAAAACAACAAGAATTGTGGCGCGGAAGCCCCTCCCTGGGCGCCCACGGTCATCCAAATTTTGTTTTTTTTTTTCAATTTTTGTGTTTTTTGAAGGTGTAATCGACGCGGGAAGGTCACCTGATGACAAAACAACAAGAATTGGGGCACGAGAGCGAATGAATTTTCCTTTTAAAAAATGCCACGAGCGAATGAATTTTCCTATTACGAAATGCAACGAGAGCGAATAAATTTTCCTTTTACAAAATGCCACGAGCGAATGAATTTTCCTTTTACTAAATGCAACGAGAGCGAATGAATTTTCCTTTTACTAAATGCCACGAGCGAATGAATTTTCCCTTTACGAAATGCCACGAGAGCAAATGAATTTTCCTTTTACAAAATACCACGAGAGCGAATGAATTTTCCTTTTACAAAATGCCACGTGCGAATGAATTTTCCTTTTACGAAATGCCACGAGAGCGAATGAATTTTCCTTTTACAAAATGCCACGAGAGTTTTGATTACCCTGGGCACCCAGGGAGGGGCTTCCGCGCCCCAATTCTTGTTGTTTTGTCATCAGGAGACCTCCCTCTATCTAATATATAAGTTAACTATTATCTAGTAATTGCTTAGTTCGATAATTTTGTAACCTTTTCGTCAAATGTGCCTGCGAATAGTCGTTTCCATATATTTTGGCTATTCGCCGGCGCCGGCGAATAGTCATTTTCATATATTTTGGCTATTCGCCGGCGCCGGCGAATAGCCATATTCATATCTTTTGGCTAATCGCCGGCGGCGCCGGCGAATAGTCATTTTCATATATTTTGGCTATTCGCCGGCGCCGGCGCATAGCATCTACCCAAATAAAAATGCTAACGGGGAATAGATTTTTTATTGTTTCATATAAAATCAATTTCAAATAACAATTAAACAATAAAGATGATACAATAATTTCATGCAGCATCATCGTGTGCAGGGATATAAAACCTTTTTCTAAATGTACAACCGCTACAGTGTGTTCGATCAAATGAATTTAAATAACACTCTGTAGAGTTTGTTTAATTTTCATTTACTAGCATATCTTCCAAAACTTTTTCTCTCAGTACAAAAAAAGTACATTTAATGCACTTTCTATAGTTTAACACTTTATACAAATTTAACACACCAACACATAAGTATCCGGTGGCACAATTGGTAGAGCCGTCGGCTCATAATCCCGAACGTCTTGGGTTCGAATCCCGCAAATTGAAGAAATATTTCAATAAAAAAAATGAGAGCTTGGCATAGCGATCATCAGAATAAGAAAAACAGAAATAGAAAAGTCGGAAAACTTTTTTTTCTTTTTTTCTTACATAACGTCATATGTACATGAAATGTGCTATTAATTCACACTAAAAAGTACATTAAAGGTACATTAGTTGTGTATTTAAAGTGTTTTAAATGTACATTAGATGTACATGTAATTCACATTTAATGTACATTGAATTTTTAATATTTTTAATATACATTAAATGTCCTGGGACTGGAGCACATTAAATGGGATCAGCACATTAAATGGGATCAGCACATTTTCCGATGGCACTTTATGTACATTTCGTGGGGTCAATTGTTATCTGCGATAATTTCTTTCTGTTTGAAAGGTCTATGCCTGACAATTTATAGAAAATTTTGATTTTGAGCTTTTGGACTCAGCCTCTGCTAGGGCCCAACGTGTTTTTTCTACATAAATCGGGTAAATCTTATCCGATTTTCAAAATCTTTTATTTTTCTTGAACGATAATCAGAAAATTGATTACGGGATTGAATTTGGGCAAAATCGATTGAAAAATTTCGAAGTTAAGGTCGAAAAAGTGGTGAAAAACGTGGTTTTTTCAAGGTTGGTGGAGCTTGTAACATCTATTCTGTTTGCCACATCTATTCTGATGCGTACGGGTCCCTTGCACATGTTTTTTAAACCACTTCGATGCGGTGTGTAGATTTAGGCATCATTTTATTTCATTACATTTTTCAGTAAATAAAAAAAAGGAAAGCAAGCTAGAAATTCTGATTTAATAGATCAAACAGATCACCTGCAGCAGCATTTTATTTTTATTGCTTTGATTTGCTTGCTTTATCCAGTTTTGCATGCTTTGCTTGCTTATCTGCTCGTTTTATTTAAAGAAAAAAATGAGTCCATCAAGACTAGACAATTCGGCAAGAGAGGTATCTGAAACCATGTTGAGGTATTATATACAGTCGTACCCGGTCCGCACATTCACGGCAGGCTGGTGGTCGGCCTCATTTTTCAGGTTGGAAATTAAAAACCTATGTGAAAAGGCTCGCAGGGCTTTAAATGCTGCTAAAACGCTTAAAGTAAGGCTTTGCGTCGGAACAGAGGTTAGGAGAACAACAGTAAGTAAACTCAACGACTATTCTCTCAGGAACCTCTAAGTTGACGAAAGCGTCTATTGGTTCTCTAAAATTGCCAAACGGGGGATTTACAGACACCCCAGAGGCAGTGCCGCCACTTCACACGTACAATCCAGACATTTCCCTAGGGCGCAGCGATATTTTTGCGCAAAATTTTAAATGAGAGTGTATTTTTTTTTAGATTTATCAGTTTGGGCCGGTCCATTACTGGTCCTTGAAACACAGATCTGATGATCCTTTGTTTCGTAACCCGTTCATCATGTAAATCTCGAAAACCTTCCAGTCCCTACCAGGAACCTGTCTAGAGCGGCAGGTCCCATTTTGAAGACATTTTCGGGTTGGACTACATGACTTCCTAGTGTCCTGAACCTTAGTGAGGAGAATTTCGGGCATTCGCATATGACGTGAACGCCCGTCTCCTCACTTAGGCCACAGGTACAACTGGAGTCATTAGAGATTCCCATTTTTGGCAGGTGCTTGCTTAGTCCGCAGTGCCCGGTGATCGCACCCACCATCCTCTTGATGCGTGTCCTGTCCATATTTAGTAGTTCTTTGGCCCACTTCCCATCGGGCACCGGGAAGAAACGCTTTGTGTGCATTCCTCCTTCATAAGTGTTCCAATGGTTAGCGAATTCCGACCTCACCCAACTCTTTATTGCTTTTACGCATACCGAGTGTGGGATGGGTATGAGAGGTTCTGGCCCGCAACCCAATGTAGCCGAGCCTGTCCTCGCCAGCTCATCCGCCTTTTCGTTACCCTCCACGCCATAGTGTCCGGGAACCCAGACCAGCGTCACCTGATTTCTCAGTCCCATCCGGTTCAAGGTTTCCTTTAACTCTTTTACTAGCTTGGATGTAACGACAGGCGAGATGAGCGCTTTGATCATTGCCTCGCTATCAGAACAGACTGCGACCATTTTCCCACATGACTCTGGTGGGATTGCTTCCCGCGCTCCCATCAGTGCCGCGAAAATCTCAGCCTGAAAGACGTCGGCATACCCACCTAGGTGGTACCACCTTTCCGCCAACGGTTCCGGGGAGAATACTCCGGCTACCGTACCTTCTGAAGTTTTAGAGCCATCAGTGAAACTCACAATTACTTCATCTGATAGGCAGCTTGGCCAACCTTCCAGCCATTCAGACCTATCGGGTATGACAGTCTCAAAACGCCTTACGAAGTCCGTCTCCGGTTTCATTCGGTCCCTAGACATCTCAAAGACCTCGTTAGTGATAGACTTCTTGATTCTCCTATGGCCCGAAGTGAAATTCGGAGTCCAAAGATCGTTCTGAGACAGTCTATCCGCCGTAGCAAAAGCTTTCGCCTTCAATGCCACGTGGACCGGTGGCAGGTTAATTAATGTCTCCATAGCCGCCGTGGCTGTCGATTTCATAGCTCCGGTAATGCAAATGCATACCAGCCTTTGAATCTCGTTCATCTCTTTCCTCGCACTCCTAATGTCGAGCCTCGGCCACCACACAACGCAGCCGTGACTCATCATAGGTCTTATGACAGCTTCATACATCCACCGTATAGCCTTGAACGGCAGGCCCCAGTTTCTTCCAAATGAGTTCCTGCATACCCAGAAGGCTACTAGAGCCTTCTGTGCCTTGTCCTTGACGTGCTCGATCCAGTTCAACTTACGATCGAGAATAACTCCCAGGTATTTCACCCACGCTCCAGGAACGATATCTTTATTGAACAGCCTCAATTTAGCCACCCGTTCGTGACCAGACGACCTTCTATTAAAAAGGACAATGCCAGTCTTGTCCAGATTTACCCTGAGGCCGTTGTTTCGACACCATTCCTCCACTATCTTCAGCGAGTACCTCATTCTGTCGCCCAATGTGCTCTCAAACTTATCTCTGATCAAAATTGTCAGATCGTCCGAGTGCTCTTGAGCGAAAATTCCTTCGTCGTTCAGCCTCCTAATTAGGAAGTCCACGACCATGCACCACAGCAGTGGGGATAGTATTCCCCCCTGAGGGCAGCCTCTAGATGCCCAGAAACTTACCTTGTGGCCACATACCGTTGCCTCAACTGCCCTGTTTCTGAGCATACTAGTGATCCACCTCGTTACTACCGGTGCTACTCCTCTACTCTCTAGGGCCTGGCGAGTGATCTCAAAATTGGTGTTGTCAAAAGCGCCTTGAATATCCATAAAGCATCCAAGTGCAATTTCCCCACCTCCAAAAGATCTCTCTACCTTGGCCACCAGATTGTGAAGAGCAGAATCGGTAGATTTCCCTACCTGGTATGCGTGCTGATTCGCATGCAGCGGATACCTCGGAAGGATTTCGTCCCTGATATAGAAATCTATCAGCCTTTCTAACGTTTTCTGTACGAAAGATGTGAGACTGATAGGCCTGAAGTCCTTAGCCTCACAATGGGAGGGTTTACCTGGCTTCGGTATAAATGTTACCTTAACGGTTTCCCACGCCATTGGTATGTGACCAAGAGCTAGCGAACTTTGCAGGGTTCTGCAGAGCGGTTCCAACAGAATCTCTCCGGCTTCTTTTAGAAGACCAGGGAATATTCCGTCGTTTCCCGCCGACTTGAATGGCCTGAACCTCCCGATGGCCCATCTCAACCTGTCCACAGTGACAATCCGGCTAGCCAGAGCCCAGTCCTCCTCTGATGGCGAGTGTGGAGCTGGTTCTCCGAGGTCGCTTTTCTCGTTACTGCAGCCCGGGAAATGGGTCTCCAGAAGATGTACATTCATTTCCATTCCCGCAACTCGTGAATTCCCCACCCGGCCTCAATAATGAGCCTGGTGTAAGCTTCGAATTCTTTGCAAGGATTTTATGAATTCTGGCATAGTCTGGAACGTGATCCATTTCTGCACAGAAGTTTTTCCATGCCTCCCTCGCTTTCCACCGGACCGCCTTACTGAACATTCTCTGTGATGTTCTGTAGGCGTTCCAATCTACATCCCTGGAGGTTCTCCTGGCTTTATTCCAGGCTTTACGAGCTGTTTTCCGAAGTTCTCCGATCGCTCGGCTCCATAGCCTATCTTTCCGTCTCCCACTAGATTTTAGTTCTGGGCACGAGCTCTCGTATGCCTCGGTTAACAGCGACGTAATGCTATTCACGGCTTCTTCCAGCTCTTCAGAGGATCTCGGAATGACCGTGGATAGCTTCTCCTCAACATGCTCCTTCAGGAAATTCCTGTATTGTTCCCAGTTCGTCCTTCTCGGGTTTCTGTACTTGACCACCTTCGGCACTTGGCCTTTCAGACTAAAGTGTATGCACCTGTGGTCCGAAAAGCTAGGCGTTAGTGATAATTTCCATGAATCGATCTGGTCTACCAGGGAGTCAGATACTAAAGTGATATCCAGCACTTCGCTTCTGTTTTTAGTAACGAAGGTTGGCACTTTACCTCTGTTCAAAATGTTCAGCTCCGCGTCAGCTATGAACTGAAGCAGAAGAGAGCCTCTCGAGTTAGTGTTCGTGCTACCCCAGACCGTGTGATGAGCGTTGGCATCACAGCCTAGAATCATTGGAACCTCATTTACCCTCGAGAAGTTTATCGCCTCGATAAGCAGATCTGTGTATGGACAGTCCGCCCCATCTGGCATGTAGCAGGATGCCACGAGAAGATCCCCTCCAGCCTTAGCTGTTCTACTAATCCTAACTACAGTCGTGTCCCTATCTGAAAATTGATGGAGCAACATCGCCTGCAAGTTAGGTTTTATATAGATTGCCGCTCTGGGGTTTTCCTCCACGTTAGCCCTGAAAATCCTGTTTCTATATGGACCAAATCCAAGAACCCTGTTTTTGTTCGTCCAAGGTTCTTGGATTAATAATTAATGAGAGTGTATGGAATCTATCTTATAGATTTAGGAAGCAGCTAAAACAAAAGTTTTTGAGCGAAATATAAAAATGTACAAAGAACAAGGACTTCGTTTAAAAAATTTCGCTCGCAATGGCAGTAGGCATGAGTAGCTGGCATGGAACTAACGAGTAAGAAAAATACGCACTTACATATTCATAAAAGAAGCTCAACAAGTAGTTTACTAATTTTCCATGAAGAATAGGGAAAAAACGATTCCAATCTTTCAATAGATGCAAAAGTAGCTTTATAAGGGAGCACAAGCCAGCACTGACCTTACGCGAGAGGTTCTTCAATCCAGGTCTCTTTAAAATTCAAGACCGAAAAATTGAGTAAACCAAAACTCAATTTAAATTTGACGGTCGGGTAAAAACTCCCTCCTAGCTTCGGACAATATCAATACCGTTTGAAATTTGGCGCCAGAAACCTGGTGGCATGGCGGCAATGCCCAGAGGCGACATTTCAGTATTTACGAAAAGTTCATTTTCCCGGTAGCGTAAGCTCGGTGGGCCAAATAGTCCTCAAAGAAAGAATAACAAACATGCCGTTTGGCAGGGACAAACTATCCGGGCGCGAAAAATAGCCACTCAGGATAGGATCAGCTAGACGATTGGTTCATTCTCAACTTTTAAATCGGCGGAGGAAGATAACATTTTCCCGGCTCTACTCCAGCGCTGTAAATCAATCATCAAAACTTGCTAAGACTTCTCGAGATATAATACAATCAGCGGATTCAGGATGTTTGGAGACACCATCACTCCTGGAAACAAGGTGAAGCACTTGGGAGTCATGCTCGACAGCAAACTATACCGGACCGAGCATGTGAGAGACAGAGCTAGTAAAGCTCCGACAGCCTTCTGGATATGTAAAAGTGCCTTTGGTAAAAATTGAGCCCTTTGTAACTCGGGTTTGCGTAGGTTTAAGAATGTTTGTAAAAACCTAACATTAGCGTAAAGAGAGTTTTTAGTGTGGAGACAAGATGGTGATGGACGTTGTACACAGATGACGCCCCAAACGTATGAGAATCGAAATTGTCAAAACGTAAGATCTTGTCGTGCAAGCGTGAAGCCTGCCTTTCCGTTTTTGTACCTCAACAAGTGAAGACCTGCCTTGGAAATTAAAACGAATTATTCCTTGTGTCTTGTGACAAATTATTTTTATTTGTGACCTTCGAGTTGGTGATTTTTGTTTTAAGCTCGCAGGTAGCGAGGTAAGATCTTTCTTAACAAGTGAGAGATGATACCAATTTAATGGTACACACATAGCTTCTAGGTTGCCGTATAAAACGCATTTTTCTTATGGACATCCAGAATATTTATAACTAAGTTTGGAATCCTATTTTTATTTGATGGCAACGTGATTTTGCAATGTGTACAACCAACGTCTCATCACCCAACATAAAGTGAGGTTAGTAATTAAGGGGATGCGCATATTAGTTGATAAGTTTATTGAAAAATTGAATAAAGTGTTATGTTAAAGTGTAATTAGATGATTTGTGTGATTTGAATCGCTACACCTTCCATCCAAGGCTATACTATGGATTTATGAAGCAGTAGTGAGACCTATGATCACCCACGGCTGCGCCGTTTGGTGGCCTAGGCTCGAAGTAGAGACCGCGAGGGAGGAGTTGAGCGAAATTCAAAGACTGACATGTATCTTCATGACCGAAGCTATGAAAACAACAGCAACGACAACTATGGAAGCGCTGCTATATATTGCACCCATCCAAACGATCATCAAGGCTAGGCATTCACAACTGCGGACATACTCTTGCTTAATGATCTTTGGATCAGGAAGTTTAACACGGGTCATAGGAAAATCAGTGCGGTAATAGCTGATTCTATTTTTAACATGCCCAGGAACCGGAAAAAACCGGAAATTAGCTTTTTGTAAAGCACTATGAGGCTGTCATACCGGATAGACTAGAATGGCTGAGAGGTTAGCCAGATAGTCCATCTACGGATGGACTCATTTGTTTCACAGATGGATCAAAAAACTCTAATGGAGTGGAGGTTAGGCTATTACCCCTGGAACCTATGACAGAAGAGAGCTTCCACTTAGGAAATTTCGCCAGTATACTTCAGGCAGAAACGTTCACAGCGATGGAAGGATTGCGAAGTGCATTGAAGAAATGATCAGAGCGATAATGTCGCCTGTCACCAAATTAATGAGGGAGTTCACAAGCACACTGAACCAGCTGGGCCTGAGAAATCGGAGATGGTTGCTTGGGTGCCGGGGCATTCTGGACTAGATGGAAGTGAGAGTCAGAATGTGACAAGGTTGTAAAGGAATGAGTGCGTTCAGAGGGAATGAAGTGTTGGCGTGAATTTGGTGGGTCAAGGCACACAAAGGACCAATGCCCGACTGAACATGGACCGGAGTCGCATAAGAAGAAGTGGGAGCGATTACCGGGCACTGTGGGCTGAGCAGTCATTTGTCAAAGATGGGAATCGTTAGCGATCCCGAATGTACCTGTGGTCTCGGTAACAAAACCGGATATCACGTAATTTGCGAGTGTCCAAAGTTTTCTCAACTGAGACTCGGGACTCTGGGTGGTCGTGTGATCAAGCCTCTGGATGTACTAAAGCTGGGACCAATTGTCCTCGACAAGTTCCTCGCTGGTAAGATTTACGCCAGGAATGGGAAAGGAACAAAGGATCAGCAGATCTGTGTTTCATGACCCAGCAGTGGGTCGTTTCAACCTAATAAATCTAAAAAGGATTCATGCTACCAAAATTCTTTGGGGAGGAGCTTATATTACTCAAAAGGCTACGGCAGCAATTTGGCGCTGCAGAAGAGCCATCCGTCTAAATTGGGGTTTAAGCCCAAAAATTCTGATGTGGATCTACACAACTATACCCCTAAATTATGCTATGCTGCAATAATTCGGTGGCCGCGGTGCTGCCTTGGATAGCTAAGACGCAGCTGTCCAAGATCCAGCGTCTAGCTTTAATAGGAGTTACAGGTGCCATGACCACCGCACCCGCAGCAGCCTTAGAGGCCTTACTATATATTCCGCCCCTGCACATTCAATTCGAAGCAGTCGCAAGTTCTACCGCAGTTAGGTTTAAACTCTCAAACTATCTGCGGAGCTCACCGGTCATGCAAAAATTTGGAATTTGATGGTGAAATCCAATGAAATGCCTAGTGATGCGATGAAACCGATGAAAGCTTTTAGAGTTAGCATTCCATGAAGGCACAATTGGGAGGAGGGCCAAATAAGTCCACAGGAAGGTGTATTGAATTGATATTCTGACGGCTCTCGCCTAGGTGGAGGATTAGGGGCGGTGTACTGCTGCCTACAGATGTATATAGAAAAATCTTTGTATTTGGAAAAATGGACCACAGTGTTTCTTACAGGAATAATGGGCATTCAAGAATGTTGTGAAGTAGTTCTCTCAGAAGGACAAAGTGTGGTTACAATAAATATCTACACAGACAGCCAAGCAGTGCTTAAAACACTGGATAGCCATAGATTCACATCCTTATTGAAGTGTAGCTACATTCTCTCCAGCTCATTACAGCTCGGAACTAGGTGAATTTGATCTGAATTCCAAGTAATAGCGGTTTTATAGGCCAGGGATTGGGGTTTCTATCGGAACGTATCAAAGCTGGATTGACGAATAGAAAGATGCCTCCTTCGCGAATCATAGGAGGTCGATAGGATACGCGAGACAGCCCAAGGCTTGTATCTTATTGAGTAAGACCAGAGCAAAAGAAACTCTTTCTCTAAGTAAGCAGGACTTGAAACGAACTGTAGGGGTTCTAATAGGACAATCTCAACTTAGAGCTCACCTCCAAGTTACGAAAATTGCCGAAAAGCCGAGCTGTGACCAATGCGGCGATACTGACATTGCTGAGCACTTTCCTTGTTAATGCCCGGCTTACATCATGAAGAGAACCAAATATTTTGTTTTCATACTGTCCAGGTTACATTTACATTATACATTTTAAGATACCTCGGGAAGTATAGCATCTTAAAAGATTCCTTATAACAAAGACACTTTCCCAGAAGACAAATAGCTGTATTTTCAACTGGAAACGAAAAAAAGCGCCGAACTGTTCACGTCACAATTGTTACAAAAGCCCATGGAAATACCAGTATCTCCTAAGCTAATACTGGAGTACCTATTTCGATTCGTGGAGCTAATTGATACTACACAGTTATGATTGGCAAAAGTTTCAACTGCTCAAGACGGACCGAAATTCATAGCTCAGCCCTACTTCTCAAAAAAAAAAACTAATTTCCTGTTGCAATTGCAATTTACTTGAAAGAAACGATTTCCTGAACCGGTTCATTTATTTCACTCGTCAAATTCAAAGGCAATAAATAATAGAACTTTGTTGGAAAAGTTTTCGAAAATGTGTGTGAATCGAACAGAAAAACGCTTAAGCGAAGCTCGATAATTCAATAAACTTTTTCATTTTAAATAAACAACTAACCGGATTCATTTATCATAAGCGTTGGGCGCAAAGTATAAAATGTTAATGTGCTTGGAGTAAGCAAATAACATTTCAAATTCCAATTTGGTGTTTTGAATATAGTTCCAATGGGAGTACAAACATTGGAACATAAATTAAGCAATTAGGGGTGGGTACGTTCCATGTAAATTGTAACAAACCGGACCATATTTTATAACTTTTATGTTTATTGTGGTTTTGTGTGCATAAATATTATTATAATATACGAAGCATAAAATATACCCCATAGCCCTCCATATCTATTTGTGTATTTTCAAAACTACACTAAACACGACCAACAGCAAAAAGCAATTTAATTATATATGAAAGTTCTGGGTTTTATATCCATCTGCTGGGAGTAAAAGTTTGCGTTTTTCTGTTTAAGTTTGAAATTGCATCCCATGCTTCTACCGCTTTTTTTCATCGTCTTGTGTTTCTTTTTTTAATGTCATCTCGGCGTGATAGCAGCGTAGAGGTAATATAAAATGAACTTTATTACAACATTACATTATGTGAGACCAATTTTTGAAAAATCCTATTTTTCTAAAAATAAAAATTCCTCTTACATTTTGTCATATTCACTTGGATGCCGCAAAAAAGAATTACCATTTTCATTAAATTTTAACCATTAATTGTTCACTTGTAGCATTCGCAGTTTGTGTATTTTAAAGCTGGCTGTCGCAGTCGCTGCATATTTTTCGGCTCTCTTGTTTGACTAGGTTTGTACAATAGAGCGGCGAGAGAAATACAAGTTACAGGTCTAGGGTATCAATACCGGGGAAACCCAATACCGAAATACCGGTATTAATACTGAAAAATCAAAATTGAAAATCCAAAACTCTTTTGTTTATATGGCATAATGCACCGTGGCAATAATCATTTACTAAGAATCTCCATTAAGCTGTCATTTTACGTATTGGACCCTTATGTTGCGACGTAAGGTCTATACGTTTGTTTAGAACTAACATTATAACATGGGATAGATCGACGTGGGAGTAAGGCGATACATTTAATATTGTCTACAGATGACGAATCCGCAAAAAAAATTCCTGAAATTCGGTAGAGTGGTTCGGCGTTCAGAGTTCCACGTGTGAGCCTACACCATAAATAAAGTGAAATTATAAGAAATAAATCACCACAAAAACCCTTTTTAAAAGGGAAACGTGGCGCAAGTGCTCGTCTCTTCTTCCGAAACAACTGATATCAATTTGGGTGACGCTTACAACTTTGAAACGCAAAAATTTTTTTTGAAATGTTTTCATTTTTGATTAAAAAATGCGTCAAAAATGTTAGACCCCCAGTATTATAGTTTTACTGTTCTTTCAGCTTTTACACAGCAAAAATTTCAATTTATGGGATGTACGGCGTATTTTTGTACAGGAAATCAAATTTTTGCGTATGAAAAAGTTTCTGTCGAAAAAAAAATTCCGGCGAAAAAAATTTCAGCGAAAAAAAATTTCAGGGAAAAAACATTCTAGCGAAAAAAGTTTTCAGCGAAAAAATTTTCGGCGAAGAAAATTTTTGGTGTGAAAAAACTTCCGGCGAAAAAAATTTTCGTCAAAAAAAATTTCCTTTCACACGAAACATCTACATATCTTCAATAAAAAAACTTAAAAAAAATCAATTTTCCCCCTAAATCCGTCCTATACCACCGTCGGCCATTTTGGTCACCCTACACACTACATACTCAACCCAATAACTTTTTCTCTGACACCAAACATATATCTCCATCCTAACGCAGTTCAAAAATTTTACTCATATTTGAGCCATACTTTGAATACACTCACACATACATACAAAACGTTCTTTTATGTAGACTTTATATGACGCCTTCTAAGAGCCCTGGCACCCGAACGAGGCCGGTACCAACCCCCCCCCCCCTTTTTTTTTAAAATCTCATATGGCGTAGAATGCCCACCTGCAAAATTTCAACAAAAGTTATCGAGCCGTTTTCGAGCTCCCTTAATTACGGAACACGATTTTCGGGCTTAGACCCCCCCCCTCGGTGTCACATCGCGTAACAATCTCTTTGTTGCGTAACAAAATTCAAAAATATTTTTAAAAAATACTTTGAAGTACATTCATGATTTCAAAAACGTCACTCAGATGAAAGTGCATAAACTAGAAAACGTTCTCACAAAACGATTTGGATAGCAACCGACTTGAATTTCTATAGCTCAAAAGATAGTTTGAATTGCCATCATGACCACCAGTTTGCAATTCAAACAGTCTTTTGAGCTACTCCGATTGCAACAGTAAGATGATCTTTAGCATGAGAGATCGTTACAAAATTTAAAAATTCAGTGAAAAATATAAATTTTCGTTAACATACAGCCGGTTCAATCCTTTTTTACCTAGTTTTGAAGAAATAGATGACAGCTTCACTTCCAAGCGTACCCAGCAAATTAAGTTATTCCCAAATCATAGATTTTTTGCGCTAAATTTGAATGCGCGATAGAAATTTCAAATTTTTCGCCGGGAGTTGAGGAAAACGTGAACATTGCATAGAAAAATTTGATTTTACCAGAAGCCACGGTAATAGGATGAAAGTTGGTATTTTATTTAATTGATTCAAAAGTTATTGTGCATCTCACAATAAGTGATTTTGCAATACTACAGACAATTAATGTTATGAATTAAAAGCTTTTCTTTAGTCAAAAACAATTCTTATGTTTGCAGTTTTAATATTTTTCGATCAATATAACTGACCTTTTACCTCAAAAAAAAAAAAAATCCGACGAAAAATTGCAGGTTCTTTACTTGTGAGGCTGAAATTTAAAGCACTGCTTTAAGTATGAAAGAAAGCTTCCGAAAATCGGTACAAATTTACGTAATATGTTAGTTTTGTCATTTTTTCTTGTTTTTCCTCTTCTTAACAATTTTTGCATATTATTATTTTCACATATCGTTAAATGGTACTATTCACACAAAGAATAGCAATTCTGAGGAAAATTTCGAAATTGTCAGTAAAAGCTCATGCCAGGAAAGTTTTACAATGATCCTCATCCCAGCGAATTTGAAGAAAAAAGTCACATTTGCGCAGATGTGATTGGCACATTCGCCTATAGAAAGCAGGTGTATTCAGTGGTATAGGTCACATCTCGGCAAATTTATACTTAAAGTTTTGAGATGTGCACTCACCCGTTCAAAAAGTGCTGTAGAAAAGCGAAATGTGCCGTTTAAAAATTCTGCGTTTCACATTTTTTCACATCTGTGGAAATTATGTGAACGGCACATTTGACTCACAAACCGGGATCTGCGGGAAATGTTAAACTCCTTCATAAAATTCAAATATGTTTACATCTTTTGATTCGAACTGCAACCGCCGCGTTGGTCAAGTAATAATCTACTGCAGCACAAAATATTTTATCGTATGTATTGCCCTTTATAATAAAAATAACGTTTTTTTTTAAGTTGTCTAAGTTTCTTACAAATTTTTGCTGTTTCCATCTCAAGTATCCAAACGTTATCGAATTTTCGTTTTCATCACATTTCTCACTATTTTAAATTAATTTTCTATTATTGCAATTTAACTCAAAAGTATTTACATCAAAAGTAATTTAAAAAAAAAATGTGAAAGAAAACCCATACGTGGGTGCTACAGTTTAACTCACACAGCAGCATATGCACATCAAAAACTATAACTTTCGAGAGATTCGGAAAGCTCTACTGAACTTTACAGAACTATCGAGAAGTTTTCCTGAACTTTATAGAAATTTTCACAACTTTGAAGAAATTTCAAGAATTTTTCAAAACCTTCAAGAACTTTCTAAAACTTTCCAGAACTTTTCAGAGCTTCCAAAATTTTCTAGAACCTTCTAAAAATTTTCAGAACTTTCCAGAAAATTCCAAAAGATTGCAGATTTTTCCGGAAATGTCCCGAAATTTGCAGAACTTCTTAGAAATTTTTGGATTTTTCCAGAACTTTCCGTAATTTTCCAGAACTTTTTAGAACTATCCAGTCTTTTGACAACTTTCAATATTCTTGATACGTACACTCCCCTTCAGTACCCTCCACTCTGGAATTGCTGCAAATCGAGAATAAACAGCTATCGAACGGCATAAGTTTGAGCTATCGAACGGCATAAGTTTGAGCTATCTATGTGGTCTAGCAGCCGAGATTTGCGTGCCATGTACAAGCGACAGACGACGCGACACCCAGAAATACGAGCGTATATGTGTCAATCACATGCGGGCTGCTCTAAAAATGCTGAAACTAATGAAGCTTATAGCACAGAATAAAAGGTACGCTGTATGTAATTTTCGCAGTGTAACTTTTTCCTCTTTTTAGACCACACATAACGAAATCGTCTGTACAATTTTCAAAAATTCAAACAAATTTCTAAGCATTTTCTTCGTTTTAAATGCGTTTTTCGAACTTGTGACAAAAATTGTGAGCACATTTGTTTCACATGCGAAACACATGCGTTTCGCATTTGAAACGAATGTGCTCACATTTACGACGCACATGTATGCACATGCGTTTCAAATGCGAAAAACGCATGTGCTCACATGCGTTTGCAGAGGTCTTTTAAAATCACAAATTCTCCGATTTTATCCAATTTTTCCAAAATTTTACAGCACATCCTTTAATTTCAAGTAATTATGTTCATAATTGACGTAAAGAAGATTCGATAAATATTTTTTTCATGTATGCATGTGTCGATTGAATATCGCGAATTCGGCCAAAAAACGCACATTCGCCCATATTCATTAAGTGAATGTGTACATAAGTCAAACGTGTAATCATCATGTTTTTGCACATTCGAAATTGATTCCATCTGGATTTAGTAGATGTGCAATAATTGCCGGAAAAAATTCTGTTAAAACGATGAATTTGCAATTTGAAAACTTTACAAAAACGAATTCGAAACGCATGTGGTCACATGTGCGTCGTAAATGTGAGCACATTTGTTTCAAATGTGAAACGCATGCGTTTCGCATGTGAAACGAATGTGCTCACATTTTCTTCGAAGCTCGAAAAACGCATTTAAAACGAAGCAAATGCTAAGAAATTCAATTCCTTATAAAAATTGAAAAAACGTTTTTGTAATATGTGCTCTATAAAGAGAAAAAATTTACACCACGAAAATTACATTCAGCGTATTTGTATTCTGTGCTAAAAGTTTCAATAGTTTCGGCATTATTTAGCGTAGTCCCCACGTTACTAACGCTTCTAGGCTCGTATTTCTGGCTGTCGTCTGTCGTTTGTCCTTATCACGCACATCTCGGCTGTTAGGCCACTTAGAAAACTCAAACTTGTGCCGTTCGATAGTTGTTTATTCTAGATTCGCAGAAATTTCAGAGGGGGAGTAGTGTACGTATTACATACATGTTGAAAGTTATCGAAAGTGTGAAAAGTTCTGGAAATGTCTCGAAATTTCAGGAAAATTCTGAAAAACTCAGAAAACTTTTGTAAGCCTTTGAAAATTTTTAGAAAGTTATGGAAAGTTCTGGAAAAGTTAAAAAATTCCCAAGAAGTTCTGAAAATTTCGGGATAATTCTGGCAAAATCTGCAATCTTCTGGAAAGTTCTGGAAAATTTTAGAGGGTTCTAGAAAATTTTGGAGGCTCTGAAAAGTTCTGCAAAGTTCTTGAAAGTCCTGAAAAGTTCTTGAAACTTTTTGAAAGATGTGAAAACTTCTGATAATTTCTGTGAAGTTCTAGAATATTCAGGAAATGTTTTGATATTTCTAGAAAGTTCAGTTGTTCTCTCCACATTTTTCAAATTTTTGATGTGCATTTGCTGCTGTATTTGTTAAACTGAATCACCCATGTATGGGTTTTCTTTCACATTTGTTTATAATTACTTTCGATGGAAATATTTTTGAGTTAATTTACAATGGTAGAAAAGTAATTTCAAATAGTGGGAAATTTAATGAAAACGAAATGTCGATAACGTTCATATTCCTGAGAAGGGAAGAGCAACAATTTGTAAGTAACTTCGTCAACTTTTTATTTTTTTATTATTATATACTTCTGAAGGTATAGAATAAAATATTTGTTGTTGCAAATGTAGATTATTATTTGACCAACGCGACGGTTGCAGTTCGAATCAAAAGATGTAAACATGTTTTGAATTTTATGAAGAATGTTAACATTTCCCGCACCTCCCCGTTCATTTCGGTGGTGTTAGTGCACATCTCGGCACATTCCATCATAAAAAGAGATAATTGATGTCCAGCCATCGACAAAAGTAGACCAAGATGAGCAAATGTGAAATTATGTCACTTGGTGATGAAGTTGAAACGAATGACACTGAAAAAGCAAATCTGTTCGCCAAATATTTTGCTTCCGTAAACAAGCTATACCACGATGATGACAAAGAGATGGTTGAACTGATCTCGTTAATGAACGTTAGTGAACAGTAGAGACGATATTGGGTTCACAAACATCACGATCACCCACGATATCGTGAAGAAAATCCTTTTGAGTATGGACTTAAGCAAAGGTGTTAGCCCCGATAAGATGGCCCCCCTGTTCCTCCGTGAATGTGCAGATGAATTGTCCCATCCACTAGGGATGATTTACTCGAAGTCATTAATGGAATGTCACTACCCTGATCGCTGGAAAATGGGTCACTTAACTCCTGTATTTAAGTCAGGCAAGAAGAGTGATGTCACTAATTACCATGGTGTATACCTCGTTCCTAACTGTGCCAAAGTGTTTGAGATTGTGATTGTGGAACGTTTGAAGCATTCTACACCGACTCAGCATGGATTCTTCCCAGGTCGAAGAGTTGAATCTAACCTGATGGAGCTATCGATATTGGTTCACCAATCCTTTGACAACAAACAAACAAACCGATATCTTCCTTGCTGACATACACAAGGCATTCGACGTTATTCGTTCAGTCCGATTAGTGAAGAAGATGTCAATCGTCAAATACCAGCTATGCAATTCGATTCTTCTGGGATTCTGCTCCTTTCTGTCAGGCAGAAAGCAAAAGGTGAACATAAATTCTTGTAAATCCGATGTGATCGACGTACTCTCTGGGATTGGTCAAGGATCTGTTCTGGCAGCTCTATTTTTCGCGATCTTTTTTGATGATTCTGATTGTTCACCTGGTCCTACTAGAGACATCAACTTTGCTGACGACAAGAAAATAGTTCATAACAGCAGATCAACGATCGACGATACTCACTCAATGCAAAAAGCCATAAACAGCTTTATAAAATGGTGCTCCGACAACAATCTTGAGCTCAATGTCAGCAAATGTAAAGTTATCACCATCCACCGAAAACGTTCTCCAGTCCTGGCAAACTATCATATAAATGGGGATGTGATTGAACGTGTTAGGGGCCATTCACATATTACGTACGCACTTGGGGGGGAGGGGGGGGGTGTGAAAAGCGTATGAAACTGTACGATTTTCACTGGGGGGGGGGGGGTATTGAATGAAAAGCGTACGTACGTGGTCAACACAATTTTTTTTATTAAGAACATGAAAATTTGAAATTTTGAAATTACAAATTTGTTTTTCTTCGTACAAACTTTTCTGCACACTGGCGTATAACAAAGGATATCAATTACAAGAATCACAACTAAAAATCGGAATCCCTCAAAATGGTTTGTAAAACAGTTTAAACGTTATAGTGTACATTTTCTTTGTTTTCTGGCTCGACAAACTCCTCTTTTTCTTCTAAGTCGATGTTATACACCCATTCGACGTCTTTTTCGTCGTCGTACGATCAGTGGCGGATTAAGGTTCTCAGCGACACTGGCACCCATTCTTTTAGCGCCAACTTTCCTAGTTTGTTCTGAATAAAGTTTCCGACATCAAAAATACTTTTGTACTTTAGATTACGTTCCACACTTCCAATGTCAGTTGCGGCTGCACAGAAAAATGAAATCCATAGATTTTGAGATACACAAAGTCGAGAAAGTAAAATCGATCGAACTGATCTGTCAGAAGTTTTATCTATCAAAATTTCATTTCGTATTCGCTTCGTAGTACATTCTCCTGTACAAAAATGTAAACTTTAAGTCGATCGAATCAGTCGAGTAGTTAAAAAATGAATAAAAAATTCACTAGGTTCTTTATAATGTAGTAAGCTCCCTGGTGCACAGACAAAAATCCGGTGATACATCGAAATTGAAATCGATCGAGCTGTTAACAACGGAAAAGATTACATTTAACAACAGTCTCTTTCAGTTTCAACTTACGGCTGGTTGCAGGCAAAAACGCTTAAAAAACCCGTTGAAACAAATTATGTAATCTAAACAATTTTATCAATAAATGGGGTATAAGAATCAGTTTTAATCCTGACGTTTAGTCCAGAGACGTTTGTCAACAAAACTCACGATTCATTGAAGTTATATGAAATAGGACAAATCACGGTTCATTTAGGTCCACCTTGCATTTTAAAGTAACCCATTGATTTTAATACAGTAAACCAGAAATAATTAATGAAATTTATGTTTATCAAGTAAACAAAAGATAAATCTTTGAAATAAAAGTTGATTTTCATCTCATTGCATTGTTCCAAAACCGCTCTATTGCTAAGAAATATAGTTGGACATTTATCCACAATACACAATACTTTCCTCGAGGACGAATTTTTTTTTCGTAAACTCGAAATAATTCTATTTTTCCATGTGTAAAAACCCCATTTTAATAATGTGTCATGTTAAGCACAAGGTGCAAATAATTTTTCTACGTGAAATGACATTGAAGAGAATTTCGGAATTATAATACCTTCACTGTAAGATTAAATTTTTCAGGATTAACTTTTTCAATTTTTATTTTGAAGTTTTTTTATCTAACGAGACGACACTAAAATGATACACGTACTGACCGAACTCAGCGCCAGATTTCTCCAGCATGTGCATGGTCCCGAATTGCCTATAGGTTAATCCGCCCCTGCGTACAATAATAACGCCATTTTTTCGTTCGTATTTTCATTTGTGTTAAAAGTATGAATTTAAAACGTACTTAATGGGGGGGGGGGGTGGAAAACGTACGAAGCGAAGATGCTATATTCAGCCATAGTCCGTTCGCATCTATAATTTGCCAGTACGATTTGGTCACCACACCACTCGGTCCACATCCAATCCATAGAAAGCGTCCAAAGACAATTCGTTTTATATGCAAACCGTGATCGTCGAGTCGAAGGCAACGCTAATCCATATCGCATTCGTCCATATGCTGATAGATGTGAAGAACTTCAGCTCGTTTCACTTTTGAGACGTCGGACCGATGGAGCGATATTTTTCATTCATGATGTTCTCACAGGGAAACTAAACTGTCAGTTTATCCGTAATAAAATCATATTGAGCGATGGCACGCGAATGCTACGTAGATCTTCATTGATTAGAATCACTGGTAGTGCCCATGAGTATTCACAATTCTCACCACTAAACTTCGCATGTCGACTATTGAATATTGCTGCCAACCACATCGATCCGACCCTTCCCTCACGTGAATTCAGAAGAGAAGTCCACAAACTTGATGACTCGGTGTTCGGTACCTTCGGCCTTGTTGGATGATGTGTTTGTTTTGGTGCTTTCTTTTCACAAATATCATTTAAAACCGAAAGCACTTACCCAGTGATTAACCTTTTTCATTTATCTGATGTTTTCCAAAAAATTAACTTTATTTTCTGATTGGCTGGCCGTTACTAAATTCTGGCGATGATAACACGACGACGTATTCTATGACGACTAATTTATTTGATACGATTTACGACGATATACGATTTTTGACGATACGCTTTAGTTGAATTTGCTTTTTCACTTTCGACGGATTTTTTTCTTTAGATTTTTGACTTAGATTTACTCGATCTTAACTATTAGTTGTTTGCTGTTTACTGAATTTTATTTTTTCTTATCTATGTCGCTTTTTGACGTTTTTTGATTTGGACATTTGTGCAGATACGCTTAATTTATCGTATTGTAACGTTTTTATGGTTTTTCAACGAGATCTATGAAAGCAGTCATAGACACTCTTTTTCCATGTCATCTAAAAGATAGAAGACAACAAAATGCAATTCATCATGTGAAATTATAAAAAATGTGAAAATGACATGTGAATTCGCACCGATTTTCGGAAGCTTTCTTTTTTACTGAAAGCTATGCTTTAAATTTCAATCTCACAAGTAAAGTTGGGAAAATTTTTTGAGGTAAAAAGTTGGTTACATTAATCGAGAAATATTAAAATTTCGATTAAAATTGAGTACCTTTCAGAATTGTTTTTGTCTAAAAAAACTATAGTTTCATAACATTAATTGTTTGTAGTATTGCAAAATCTCTTATTTTGAAATTTCCTGTCTCAGCAAAGATTTACAACAATTTTTGAATCAATTGAATAAAATACTAACTTTCATCCTATTATCATGGTTACTGGTAAAATCAAATTTTTCTATGTGAATTTCACGTTTCCCGCAGCTCCCCGAAATTTTTCCTATTTGGATAGAACTTTATTTGCTGGGAACAGTAAAAATTGTTTAATTTTAAAGTGTCATCTATTTCTTAAAACTAGGTAAAAAAGGAATGAACCGGCTGTAACTTTGAACTTTGTTACGTAACATTGCCACAAATACCCTCCCCCCCCCC
>CM055404.1:42311777-42382668 GCA_029228625.1 Pseudolycoriella hygida | reverse complement strand
AATATAGAAGAAATTTTTTTTTTGAGAACATTTTTTTGAAGAAAATTTTTTTTCAAGAAAAATTGTCTGAAGAAAATTTTTTTCAAAAAATAGAAAATGAACTTTAGTTATAACAACTGAAAACTTCCAAAACGGCTGATATCGCATACAAAAACCTCTTAAAAGGTAAATTGTGACGCAGTCCGTAAGTCCGCTTCCAAAATTAATGATATCGCTTGAGGTGACGCTATCGCTGATAATACGCAGAAGTTTGTTTGAGTGGAACCTTGTGTTCAAAGTTTTGATTTCCTGAAAAAATTAGAGCGCTTTTTTTAAAACAAAATTACGTTGTGTTAAAAAAAAAATGCGTCACAAATGCCGGACCCACCAGCGGAATAATTTTTCAATACTTTCAGTTTCAAAAAAGAAAATGTAGTAAAGAAAAACTCAGTAATCACTAAACCGTTGTCAAGTAGATGTTTTGTTTTACAGAGTATTACTGTTCTTGTTCAATTTCTTGAAATTTCCTTCCATTTCTTAAATTTTCCTAGAATTTCTTAAGTTTCTGACAGTTACAGAAACTTTCTTCAAACTACAAATTCTCTGTAAAATAGGCTCTGTGTTGAGTGTTTAAACGCACTTTATTTGATCGAAAACAAAATGTTTGCATACGCGTCATCTATGCATCTTTAAAGTTCTTCTATAAAGCTTATATGATATCCTAGCACTGTTACCAGGCTTCGCCCGGGATATGGTTTTAACAATTTACAAAAATAGACAATAAATCGATTCAAACAAAGAGATTCGACAAGTTTCCGATCATCTTGCCGTAGAGACAACAATACAAAACAATGGTGCTGTACTTTCCATAACCACTCTCTTCGTTCGAAAATTTCTAAATTCATCCATATGTCTCGGTCAAATAAAATGCGTTTTTTGTGCCAGAAACATGTAAAAACGTTTGCATCTCATAATATAGAACATGTACAACATTGCGAATTATCAATCATTTCCCGCAGCTTTCCTGAAAAGTCACATAAAAAACAAACAAAAGTTTTTACTGAAACATGCATTAATCTGATGTCACATAGTTATGCCATTAAAGTGTTAATATTGAAGCACGAATTTAGCGTAAAGAGAGAGATGACAACTAAAAAATAGCTTATGTTACATTTACTGCGTCAAATAGCATAGTCTAGTCACCCGTTGTCGAACGGTTACAACTCCGTTAATTTGCTCTGCCTTTACGAACAAATTACCTGTACGATGTGCTTTTTATTCAACATTTGATATTTCAAGCTTTTGTCAATATTATGACTAAGTTAAAGCCAGAAACTTAAAGTATGTTTTAGTATAAATTCGTTGCATGAGGCAAAATCTCTCGAACAAAGTGTTCATAACACAAGGAATACAAAATGTACATTACAATAGCATATTTTTATTGTAACTACCAGGGGTGTTTAAAAATGTATGAGGAAATAAAAGTGTCGAAATGTTTGGGAAACCAGTTGAAAAACAAATTGTTAGAGATCATTTATCAAGATTGTATTGGACGTAACATGATTCTAGTCGATTTTGGGTTACCCCTAAGTCGCTTCGGATCATGTTATGCCAATATACAATCTTGTGATCTAAAAAAAGCTTTTCGACTGGTCGACCAAGCGTTTGTATTTTGAGCAGCCCTAACCCATACCAACAAAGCTTGTGAAAATTCACGTACCCGAAATACGACATGACAATGCATTTTTCCTTTGTGCTTCAAGTTGGGAAATGAAGCCATTCTTTTGTGTTTATTTTAAAAATTCTTTCATCTGAAATTGAATTGCGCTATCGAGTAAGTGGTTTTCGGAGTTTATTTTATATATAAAAAAAATAATTCTCATTCACTGAACGTCTCATCACCAGTCCCTTGTAAAAATAAAATGTCTCCTGTCGCATAACTGAAATATTTGTTAAGTGCATTGACAAATCATTCAAATATGTTTTTTCTTTTGCAACAACGGATTTTTAGTTGAATTCAAACTTTGAACAAGAAAGTCCTTAAAGTGAGACTTGTAGCGGCCACTTGTTCTTTAAACTTGTTCTGTTCTTTATTCGCTCTCGAAGAACAAGGTACAAGGAGAGCGAGATGTTTCCTTCTTCTTTCCTTTCCTTCCTTCTTAAACAGCCTCTACTATCTGAAGCAGATTCTGTTCAGCACTCCCAATTACTGATACAAAATGTTTACAAATGGTTACCTGTTTTGCTAAACTCAGAAGATTAGTCGCAGATGGCGCTACTGTCTATTTTTTATAATACCGTAAAGCCTAGTCTATATCTATTACGTCATTGGGTTAAACAGTCAAATAATAGTATATTATAATACAAGGGGAATAATTGCGTAATTATAGTCGAGGTGTATTATACGATAGTTTATCACATTTGAGCCAATAATTGCCAATTATGCACAAAACTTGACAACAAAATTAACATAAATCAAAAATCAAAACTCATCGAATTTGTTGCAAAAAATGTCGTCTAGATTGATTTTTCGATTACAACACACGTTTCATTCTCATTCATTCGTATTGTGTAGCCTACGTCATCATTAAAGAACAGGGTAATAATAGCGTCATTACAACCCTACTTTTAACAAGAAAGTCGACTGTAGTAGGCCGGTGATAGCTCCATAATTAGTGCAATAATTGGCTTATTATAGGCTCGAATATGATAAAAATACATTATTTCCAACTCACCGGATCAAAGATACAGCGAACACCACATCAATATATTAAAGTTATCAATTTTTTTTCTTTTTCGATGAAGAAAACCTCACTTTCCATATCAAATGGATCTGATTCTTTGAATGACATTAAAATACGTGACAATGGCACTGCAACATCAGAAACATCAAATGGTACTGCGGAACCACATCGTGGAAACTGGGAAAGTCCGGTGCAATTTGTGTTGGCTTGCGTTGGTTACGCAGTTGGACTTGGCAATGTATGGAGATTCCCGCATTTAGTTTATCGAAATGGTGGAGGTAAGGATACGTCTCTGGATTTAAATACCGAGCGAAAGTAATCGACAATTGGATTCGTTTTTTTTTTTTTGTTCAAGTTCCATATCTGCAAGAATTTATTGAATAACTGTGACTCAGAGCTGGCAATTAAGTTCACAATTGACAGCCTTCTTAGTAGTATTCTTAGTATGATACACTGTGTTATTGAGCAACCTTCGTTACGATTACGAGGGCTGTACCTTTTATTTTAAATAAATGTTTTCTCTCAATGTTCTCACTTGGCGTTTTCATAATACAAAAGAAATCTGATCCGAGCTAGGCCGAGCCGGACTCGGACTTCAACTGACAGCCCGAAGATTTACGAAAACACAAAATCGCTTACATTAAAACAAAACTTTGTTAAATATATAAATATAAATAAAAAAAATCATAAGACTTCATACCAAATACAGCAGAAACTTAAAAACCAACACAGGATCTGACAATGTGGTGGACATCGGACCCCGACGTTACCGTCGGAAAAAATACGTTCGTCGGATGCATCTGAAGAATGAATAGCCATTAACGAATATGCAATTTTTTGTAAATTTGCATACTCATAAACTCCACTCCTGATTCAAATACCATTTACATTTCCCTTAAACTTCTAAATGTTCCAACAAAGTCCCATCAAAGACTCATCAGTACCCTTTGTTCTGAACAAGCGATAGATGACATGGCATTTAAAACGGCTCAATCGAAAAGGTTCTGGCTTGTCACCATCTTTTGCTATGATGAATTTAAATTATAAATAGCAATCTAGCTAGCTCTCAGTGCCCACTCGTTCTTTGAGTTTTTCGAATCCTGAAGTTTCCTTTTCCTTCGGAGCACTCTAAGCTGAACCAACGGTCGACTTATTCCATTTTTGTCCTGCTTGTGATTGTATTTTTAGATAAAATTTGTAAAATAAAATGAAAGCCGGGCCAAGAATTTTTTTTTTGTGTCGAGACCCGTCCGAATCTGATCCCGATCCGATATTTCGGATTTAAAGACCGATCCGAAAAAATTGATAAAATGTTGGCCCGCCCGGGCCCGAGACGGGTCGGGCCGGATAAAAACTCGGACGGCCCGGCATTTTTGGGAGCAAAGTTCTCCTCAGCTCGTCCTTTACTCATCTTACATATCGTTTATGTGTTCGTAGAATTTTATAAACTCTTTTAGAGTAAGTTATACAACTCATCTACGATTGGAGTACGTGTACTGAGCACATAGTACTTCGTACTCATTGTAGTTTTGCGAGCTAACTTTGACAGCTATCAGAGGTTGTATATTTACCTAAAACGAAGCAACACTTGGTCAATTAGTAGCCTACATTTGGGCGCAGAAATAATCTATTTTTGATTTTTTCTTCCAGTAGCTTTCATCTTTTCAAAAGGTTTGGCCACAGTTCACTCCTAAAATGGGTTATTTATGAACTAGAGATGAGCGGGTCGACCATTTTTCGAAACCCGACCCGATAAAATTTTTCGAAACCCGAAATCCGAACTGTTTGAAAACCCGACCCGGACCGAACCCGACCCGATAAAATTTTTCGAAACCCGAAACCCGAACCCGAAACCGAAAGTTTTTCGAAACTCACAACCCAAATTACTTCGAAACAGAAATTATTTCAAGACCCGACGTCTGCATTCTTCACGGACCTTAGACTAAAACAAAATTCGTTAATGTAAGATGATAAAAGTTAGACGAGCTTTGTATAATATAAAAAGTCAATAAAGGATCGGGACCCGAATAAAATGATACAACAACCCGACCCGGACCGAACCCGAACCGATAAAATTTTTCGAAACCCGAAACGCGAACTGTTTCCAAACCCGGCCCGGACCGAACCCGACCCGATTCAAATTTTCGAAACCCGAAAAAAACATTTCGGGCTCGGGTTCGGGTCGGGTCTTTCGAAGTTTCGGGCAACCCGCTCATCTCTATTATGAACCAAAAGTAAAACCGGAAATGGTGATTTTGACTACACTTTCAAATTTAGTAACGTACAGACCGAAACTGTAAGTATTGTATTTGCAGTTTTATGTCGAGGGGTGGTCCATAAATCTCTTTAGTCTTTTTTGTGGAAACAATGAAATTGTCACATTTCTGAAGGACGTACTTATTCTGTGAGCTGTCCCTCCTTTCCTCCTTTCGATAACATATATAACATCGCTGACGGCTTTTTTTGAGGACTTCGTTGCTGAACCCTTCTGCACACCTCAGCTACATAAATTTTTGAATCTTGGCAAGGTACAAACGAGTTGGTACAAGATAATTTCATTCACAAAATTTTGAGAGTAGATTTATAACTTTGCACTCAACCTTAAGCTCCTAACGTATCTATTTGATCTCATTTTCTAAATTAGACTGTTAGGCTGACATTGAGTGACATAATTTAGTATTGAAGATTCGTTTAATTGGTTGGGATAGTTTTTCACTAAAGAAAAGTGTAAGCGATTCAATTAGCGACTAGCGAAAATATTCCACTAATTAAGTTTTAGCGAGCGATAGTCGCTATTAGCGAGATATTTCCGGTTTTAGGTCGCTATTAGCGGTGCTAGTAGCGTCGCTAATAGCGACGCTAATGCAACCCTGAGTGTAAGTATAACGTGGTGTAAAAGATTATTTTTTGTTTTTTTAACTTAAGCGAGCAGACCCGCTCCACGGAGCAAATAGGACAAATATCACCAACCAATTTCTAGGAGAAATATCTGTTTTTTGCGAGTCAACTGTGATTTGATTGTAAATATCAATCGAAATAAATATTATAATAAGAAATTACGAATTCTCTAACATCAATTAATTTCGCATCAAACCATAACCTACCATTATGTCAATTAAGTTAAATTACACTTTCTCATGTATATTTACAGGAGCATTTCTTGTTCCATATATTCTGATGGTATTTGTAATTGGATTACCCATATTCTTTGCTGAATTATTTGTAGGCCAATATGGTGGCTTAGGTCCTATCAAAGCTTACACCCGTTTAGCACCCTTTTTTCACGGTAAGCAAAATAACATATTGAATTACACAAACATGGCATATTTATTGCACGAACTCCGCGATAACAAATATACTGTGAAAATTGGATTAGACATGGCACTAGCAATAACCGTAAATATCAATTTTGCATTTTAGGCCTGGGTTACTGCACATTAGTTGTCATTACTTTCGTCACGATTTATGTAAGGATTTTTATATTTTTTTGGGGCATTAAGTGGTAGGTGGTAGCACTTGACAAAATACGAATTGTAAATATTTTCAGTATATGGTTATCATTGCATGGATAATATTTTACTTTTTCGCCTCCTGTCTGCCCGTATTGGGATGGGGATCTTGCGACAATGACTTCAACACTGACAGTAAGTGTGTTAAATAAATATTACCGGGTAATAGAGATTTAGCAATCGTTTCGATTTATATGAATGTGGAGCGTATAAATAACACAATAGCTTTCAACTGTCGTATAACGTGAGATTTATGTCTGTTGTTTTTTTTTTGCTATTTGATAAAAGGTTGCTACAGCGGCAGGGAAGATCTGATTTGCAAGGAAAATAATGATGGCAGCGCTAGCGACATGATTTTCTGGTTAAGGCGTTGCATGTCAATCGCAGAAATTTGTCAGTGCAAAGAGGTGCAAAGTTACAATGGAACCCATTGCTTCAATTCCACAACGAATGAACATGTAGCAGTGTCAACAATGATTCATAGGGTCCTAGCGTCGGAGGAATATTACTAGTGAGTACTTTTTATTATTTCTGCGGGAAGGGTGATTTGTAAGTGTCTTAAAAGGTTGCAAAATTCCGATTAGAAAATTTTAGGAACATGCGTTTCTGTCAAAGCATAGTGTATTTCACGCTACCTTGAAGGGCAGATAAACGTAAATTTAGGTGCAAAAGAATTTCCCCGAGGGAAATCCTTTTTCATGATTTCTCTCGATTTTCTTTGATTTACCAAACTTTGAAATTTTCAAAAAACTTTCACAAACCCAAAAAAATCCATACAAAAACCTTTGGGACAAGACACGATGTATAGGCGAACTTTTGAGTTTTCCCCCTGCCCCCCTCCCCCTTTATTAATTCTTTTTACAAAAAAAACTACTTCCTATCCTGATTCCAACGCACTTTGGATCATCAAAATCGGTTGAAAACGAGCCGAGATATCGCCAATCAAAGATGACCAATTTCCATATAAAAATGGTAAAAATATGTTTGAAAATAATCAAAATTTTATTCCTGTGTTGTGTGTCCACGATGTATCTATCTACTTTTTTTTCTCGAGAACCGCCCGGGCGATTTCCTTAAGATTTTTAGGGAAGTTCAGTTTCGGTCCCAAATGGAAAACTCAGCCGGTGGCTCCCCCCAAAAAAATCTTGGAATCTTGAGTTATTGGCCTTCAAAGTTTTCATACAACCCCCATATATGAAAATCCACCAACGGGAGCACTTCTTCGGCTATATCTCGGCCGGTAGTGGTAAAATCGCGGTAAATGGGCAATCAAATGAAAGGTATCTCACGAAGCCAACGGAACCGGTCTTGTGGAAATCGGTTGGGGGTTCGTTGCCAGGAGTCCCTCAAAGTGGTCCGAAATGAGTCGTAGAGCGACTATGAGAAAAAATTTTTTTGAAGTGACCGAAAATGATGTGTGATGATGTGTAAGTGCGTGATGATGTGGGAAGTGTGTGGGATAATGTGGGAAGTGTGTGGAATGAAGTGGGAAGTGTGTGGAATGAAGCGGAAAATGTGTAGAATGAAGTAGGAAGTGTGTCTGATTATGTGGGAAGTGTGTGGGATGATGTGGGAAGTGTGTGGAATGATGTGGAAAGTGTGTGAGATGATGTGGAAAGTGCGTGGAGTGATGTGAGAAGTGTGTGGAGTGATGTGGGAAGTGTGTGGAGTGATGCGGGAAGTGTGTGGGATGATGTGGAAAGTGTGTGGGATGATGTGGAAAGTGTGTAGTATGATTTGGGAAGTGTGTGGGATGATGTGGGAAGTGTGTGGGATGAAATTGTTTTTCTAAGAAAATTTTCTTTTCTGAGAAAATTTTTTTCGGAGAAAATTTTTTTCTAAAAATAGAAAATTTTTCACATGAATTTTAGTTACAACAACTGAAAACTTTCAAAACGACTGATATCACAACAAAAGCCTCTTACAAGGTGTTACAGAGTGTGACGCAGTCCGTAAGTCCGCTTCCAAAATTAATGATATCGCTTGAGGTGACGCTTACGCTCTAAATACGCAAAAAATGACGATGCAGAAAAAACTTTTTCAGTATTCAGTAAAAAAATTCTTCTCAAAAGTCAGGCATCAATAAGGTGCTATTTTGGAAGCGGACTTACGGACTGCGTCACACTCTACCTTGTAAGAGGTTTTTATTGTGATTTTCATTAATTCAAATGGATTTTGCGGATTTTTTTTAGTTTAATTTCCTCGGATTTCCTAAATGATTTTCTTTTGAGTGCAAAAGGATTTCCAACGTTTACCTGTCCCCCGCGCAACCCGTAAAATGTAAATTTCTTAAGAGTTTACAGATAAGTGCAAACAATGAGACGCCACTTTCTCCGTTTACATCACTAGTTGACACAATAATACAACAGAATACAACAGAAAAAACTTTTGGAGCTCTTACATCATAAGGAAAAAACATATGCAAGGGACCCGTACGCATCAGAATAGATGTGGTAAACAGAAAAGATGTTACAAAAAGACTCGAACGTACGTTTTTGACCACTTTTTCGACCGTAACTTCGAAAGTTTTGGACCGATTTCGTCAAAATCCATTTGCGTATTTATTTTTTCAACCATCTTTCAGGAAAAACAAACTTTTTGAAAATCGGATAAGATTTACCCGACTTATGTAGAAAAAACACGTTGGGCCCTAGAAAAGATTCAGTTTAAAGTCCAAAAGTTCAAAATTAAAAAAGTTTCTTCCATAAAGTTATGTAAAAAAGATCAAAAACCACTTAAGCGGCCCTAGCTCATTGGTCTTTTGGCCGACAGTGCTCAAATTCGATCCCATAAAAGATTTTTCGATTACCTTTCAGGGAAAAGATGTTTTTGAAAATCGGTCAAGTTATCGCGGTGACAGACGGACGGACAGACATTTTTTATTGCTGATTCGTCATCTAAGGACCATGATCGATGCTCCCTCCTACTCCCGGGTCGAAATTGGGATTGGTTACAAACGTAGTGGAAAACGCATACGAGGGTTGCACTCTAAGTAGCTCATTAGCCTAAGTAAGAAAACAAAACATTTCAATTTTGAAATCGCCTTTATTGTTTTTCAAAATATTTGCCATGAAGATCAACACACTTTTTCATTCGTTTGAACCAGTCGTCGTAGCATTTTTTCCACTGAATTTCGGACACCTCAGAAACATGCATTTAGAAGGCCTCAACCGCCTCTTCAGTGATTGTACATCGCATTCCACGAAGTTTTTTCTTCACGGACGGGAACAAAAAGAAATCATTAGGTGCCAAATCGGGACTATACGGCGGATGAACGTTTTGAGTGGCTAAAAATGCCGTTGTTTGGGCTGGCGTATGAGAGCTCGCACTGTCGGGGTGCAGGATAATCGACCGTTTTAAGTTCTTTTTCCTAATTTCGTCGAACACTTCAGGCAAACAAATCGTAGTGTACCAATCAGAATTGACGGTCCTACGATCCTCAAGTGCCACATGACCACGAATCCCGAAGAAACAGACGACCATTTTCTTCGAAGTGCTGCGAGAACGAATAACTATGTGACTGAAGTTCGACCAAAGATCGACGTTGCAACAATGTGATATATAAGGGAAATGAACTAAGCCCTCTCTCTCTCCAGTTCATTAGCTATAGTTCATTCGTTCATCTGTTCTAGTTCATCATTATTTACAAGAACTTAGCTATACGTGTCGAGTGAGATTTTGGTCCGACCAAAACCTCCACTTATCGCGTATGGTTAATTTATTCACGAGAACTTAGCTGTACGTGTCGAGTGAGATTTTGGTCCGACCAAAACTTCTAGTTATCGCGAATGGTTAATTTATTTACGAGAACTTAGCTGTACGTAATTTTGGTCGGACCAAAATCTCACTCGACACGTACAGCTAAGTTCTCGTAAATAAATTAACCATACGCGATAAGTGGAGGTTTTGGTCGGACCAAAATCTCACTCAACAAGTACAGCTAAGTTCTTGTAAATAATGATGAACTAGGTGATGAACTAGAACAGATGAACGAATGAACTATAGCAAATGAACTGGAGAGAGAGAGAGAGAGCTTAGTTCATTTCCCTTATATATCACATTGTTGCAACGCCGATCTTTGGTCGAACCTAAACATGGTGAATAACTTTCGTTCCATTCGGCTCATCTTGGAACGCCCAAACAGTAGATTCTTGTTTCGTTTCTGGTTCATATGTGTAGATCCAACATTCGTCACCTGTATAAGTATTTGTCGTACACCAAACTTGAAGCACCTCTGTTGTATTTCTTCAATGTTTGTTTGCACCAATCGACACGGGTCATCTTTTAAGCGATAGTAAAATTAAGTAAGCGAGCACAAAATTTTTTTACGGCCGTGTTCGTGCAACTTTGCATGCTTTTCACGCCAATGATCAAGGTTGCCTGAATTTCACGGCAGGTTGTATGACGATCAACCGAAATCATTTCACGCACAGCATCGATGGTTTCAGATAGAACGACCGATTTTGGACGGCCTTCTCGAAATTTGTCAACCAGCGACTTACGGCCCCGATCAAATTCATTGTATCAGCGCTTTTTGTGGCAAAGGATGGTGCTTCCTCGCCATATAGTGAGTTGAACTCATCTAAAAACTACTGACGAGATAATCCTCGACGAAAATTATGAAAAATTATGGCACGAACATTTTCACGAGTTAATTCCATTTCTTTTCTGACAAGCAACTTTCTGATGACTGTAAACAATACAAGAAAGGGCGCGATGTACCATCAAAAATGTCAAACTTTAAAGTGGGTATGCCATTTTTTCGAAATTCGAATTGGTATTGTCCGAGGCTCATTACTTAGAGTGCAACCCTCGTAAGACCCCTTCATCGTGCGGGTCTAAAAACTTAGAGGAAATCAGCGAAAATTTTCGTCGTATTTCGCCGACAAAAATCATATTAGCGACAAAATTTAACAAAACAATCGCCGTGAATCATTGTTTAACTTTATGGCTAACTATATTTTTTTCGGCGAATTTCGTTGAAAATCTTCGCTCATTTTCTTTAAGTTTTTTTTCCTCATTACAATAAATTAGCGACAAAATAAAAAAAAAGATTCTCGGCGATCGTTTTGGTTAATTTTGTCGTTTATTTGATTTTCTTCGGCGAAATTCGTCGAAAATCTTCGCTGATTTTCTCTAAGTTTAAACTTTTCCATATTATGATGGGCTAAAGATTTATTTGTGACGGATTCCCAAGTCATGTCTTCCCATTGAAGACGTATCAGAAATCAGACCCAAAAATTGAACTTGAAATGTTGTGTACTAACATGAAGTTCGCTATACTTTGACAAAAGCCGATATCGCACTAATCGCGTGGATTTGTCGTCGCTTCACATATTGTAAAATTCAGTGGAGAACCGACGACGCACACCTCTGTATTGAATTGGAATCGAATTCAGATGAACAAAAATAAATTCAGAACACAGAGATAAAAAAAATTTTTAAAATAAACGCTCAAAAGCTCTCCACCAACGATATGAATACTTAACTCAATCACTTGAAGGCATTATCTCTAATGCGACAATAGAGAAAAGATTAAAATTGCATTAATTTGAAAATCTGTTGAGTCCGCCAATCGGTCATCGATAACATGAAACTGGGACATTATGCTCGTAAAGTACTTAATCTCTGGCGATTATCATCGATTTATTGAAAACTTTTTATCGATAGCTTTCTACAAAAAAAAGGCTTTTGGGCAAATACACTTTTTCCCCAATCAATTTTTACAACTTCGCATCAACATTCAGTCAATTGTGAAAATATTTATAAAACGCAACGCATTGCTATGCTCTCACATGAAATGAAAGTGCTTGTAAGAATCCTATGAAGCAGTAGAAACACGCATTTCTGAACCTTTTACAGCGAATTTCTTCATGTCCTAAGGGTGATTTATAACCTTTAATAAAGCATGTAGGATGTGGGTTTTCATGTACGAATGAAAATATTGCCGAAACGTGGAATGTTTTATGAAGATAGACGTTTTGACGATTCAGTGCTATTCCTTTCAAAAACTTAAAATTTCATATCCGTCGCGTGTTATTGAGGATAGGTTGCCATTAGTACCGTTACCAGATGTAACGTTGAGTTGCTGTAAATAAAATTGCTTTCAATAGCAGTTTTTTAATTGAAATAAAGTAACGTAATGGCTCGCAAGATGTGCTGCCGGTTTCGAGTTCAAACCAGAAATTCGTATCTTTATTGCGAATAATTGAGTGGAGAGGAAATGATCAAAAAAACTTAGAAAGAGATAGCGAATAATTTCGACAAGAAAAATTCTGCGAAGAATCAGTGACAATATTAAATGAAAGATTTGGTCTTATTTCTTATCGAATTTCGTTGAGATTATTTGATAATTTTTCTAAGTTTTCTGTGCTTTCACAACGGTAGCGCAGTTTGAATGATAAATTTCCATTCCCAAAAAAAAACTTAGAGAAAATCAGCGAATAATTTCAACGATTTTCAACAAGAAAACTGAATGAGCAAAAAAAACTAAACCAAAGAATCTACAGGAACCTCTGCAGTTACTGCAGTCGCGTCAAAATCACGAAAAACTTAGAGAAAATCAGCGACTACTTTCAATGAGTTTCAGCGAGAGAAATTGAGTGAGCAATAGAATCAAATAGAAGACTTTTGGAAATTCTTTTGTTTGATTTCGCCGGTAGTTCAATTTTTTTGTTGAAATTATTCGCTAATTTTGGCTAAGTTTTTTTAGTGGACATTTAATGACAACAAATGTACGAGCGTATCAGCGAACGACAACCCCTCGACCTTAACACTCTATAGCTACAAAAAATCGTACATTTATAAATATTTTCAGCCAAAACGTGTTGGGTATAGGAGACGCAACGTGGAACAATTTTGGTTATCCCCGATGGCAGCTAGTTCTATGCCTGGCTTTAGGATGGATTATTGCTTTTTTGTGTTTAATCAAGGGAATTAAATCTGCTGGAAAAGTTATCTATTTCACAGCTCTATTCCCATACGTGATATTAACGGCCTTGTTGGTAAAAATGAAAAAGTTTACTTCTTGAATGAAATGAGTTCACTTTGTTGTAACACTTGCTGCAGATCCGGGGAGTTACATTGCCTGGAGCAGTAGACGGTGTTTTGTTTTACATTAAGCCTAGATGGGAAAGTCTTGCACAACCATCAGTGTGGGGAGATGCAGCTTCTCAGATATTTTACTCTTTCGGTTTGGCATGTGGTTCTCTCGTTAGTTTCGCTTCATACAGCAAGGTATTCGTTTGATGAAAACCCACGGTTTCATATTAATTTTGTAAACAAATATGTTAAGTTTCGGAATAATTGCCATACCGACGCGATTGTGGTATCTGCAACAAATGTATTGACGGCTATATTCGCTGGATTTGCCGTCTTTTCCGTACTTGGTTTTATGGCTTACAATTTGGAGTCGACTGTGGATGACGTTGTTCAAGGTGGACCAGGACTCGCTTTTATTGGTAGGTGTTATGTACAATGACGTCCAGTCATTCAAACGTGTAATCTACCCGAATAGCCTATCCCGAAGCGGTGTTATTGATGCCATTACCGCACCTATGGTCCATTTGTTTCTTTTTCATGATGTTCAGTAAGTTAATGTAAGAGTTAACGAAAGAAAGGATTAAAAAATGTTTATAAGTTCTGGGTATGGGATCACAATTTGGTGGAATCGAAGCAATGTGCACAGCTGTGATTGATCAATGGCCACATTTGCGCGGTCATCACTGGAAGGTTCGTATTTTGTTCCTAAAATTAATCTTTACTTCGTCGGTCGTTCTAAATTCCTATCTAAATTCCTCAGCCGTCCGTCTGCAATCTCATTTTCGTTTTTTTGTAATGACTGGGATATGAACCATTGAAAATAGTTTTTTCTTCCAAAACTTGAAGAATTGATAAGCCCGTCGATAGAAATACATTTCCGGAATAAAAAAAAGTAACGCAATTACTATGACTTCAATTTAAATATGAACATTTTTTGCATCTAACATCCGCAATGTTCTACATTGCGGTCGACGTTACAATAGTTTCACTTTTTAGTTCCACAAGCTGGACCCGCTACGGCTAACTACCGCTGCTGTTACAATTGTTATAGATCAAGCTTTGCGGTAGTTGGCGATAGTGAGCAGCCATGTTTGCGTTGGGCTGTACATCCGAAGTTTTGAATTGTTTGCTACAAACAATTTTATTGTAACATGGGGTAGATCGAGGCGGGAGTGAGGGGAATGCATTTAATATCGTCTAGAGATGACGAATCAGCGAAAAAGTCTTCTTTGTCCGTCTGTCCGTCCCGTCATTTTTTCTAAACGGCTGCACAGATCACCCTAAACTTTTTGTCCCTGAAAGGTACATATGTCCCATTACTCAAGTTCAAAGATGAGCAATATCGGTCAAGTGGCTCCCTGAAACAAGTGTCTTTGGAAGCAACTTTCTAAGTTTCACAGTTCTAGAAATATGAGTCATCCCGCCCAATTCTAGAAGTGGTCATATCCCAGGATTTGGCCATTTTTCCTTAAATCCCTGAAACACGTGTTCTCTAAAATTTTGTTTTCTACAAAATTGCCTTTAGAATCAACTTTCTAGCTTTGAAAGCTCTAGAGATATGGGTCATACCGCCTAATTCTATAAGTGGTAATATTCCAGGATTGGGTCATTTCTCCTTAAAACGCTGAAACACGTGTTCTCTAAAATTCTATTCTCTACAACTTTGCATTTGGAAGCACCTTTCTAACTGCCATAGGCCTAGAGATATGCGTCATCCCTCCTGATTCAGGAATGCCAAGGATTGGAACATTTTCGGGAAAACCCTGAGACATGGGTTCACTAAAATTTAATTCTCTACAACTTTGCCTTTGGAAGCAACTTACTAACTTTCATAGTTCTAGAGATATGTGTCATCCCGCCTAATTCTAGTAAAGGTCATATTTCAGGATCGAGCAATTTTTGACTAAAGCCCTGAAACACGTGTTCCACAAAATATTATTCTTTACAACTTTACCTTCGACAGCAAATCTCCATATTGCATAGTTGAGAAAATATAGACGTAAAGCCATCTGCTCTCTAATTATAACCAAGAAACTCAATTTCGTTCATTCTATTGGTCCTAGTTCCCAGACCACTGACCCTTTATCACAAAAAAATCCCAGTTTTGTGAGATCAAATGCTTACATTTGACAAAAAAATTAACAATTTATGTTCTATACTTGCTATACTATATTCGCGAAAAAATTTCACCGACCCTCAAAGAACCATGTTTTTGGTCACTTTTTCGACCATATCTCCGGAACCACTTGACCGATTTTGCTAATCTTTGAACTTGAGTCATGAGTCATGGGACATATTTACCTTTCAGGGAGAAAAAGTTTGGAGTGATTGGATAGGATGGACACACGAACAAATGGAAATATTTTTTCCACTGATTCATCACCTCCATGCGATATCAAATGTATCCACATCACTCCCGCCTCGATCTACCCCATTTTACAATAAAATGTCTTGTAGTAAATGTATGAAACCTTTGTACTTAGTGCAAGTCCAATAGAAATTCCCTAGTTTCTACCGATAGAATCGCCCAATACACTTTCTTTGTTGAATCTTACCAGAGCCTAATATTTGGGAACAAATTCCCAAAATTCACTAAACTTTCCCAAAATTTCCCAAATTTCCCAAAAATTCCCAAAATTTCTCAAAAATTCCCAAAATTTCCCACAAAAAAATATAAAAAATTTCCAAATAATAATTTAATAGTAAACTTTATGATGAAGGGCATCTCTTTCCAGACAGGTTGAAAATTCGAAATTTTGGATTTTCTGCTCAGCAAAATTTTTATTTTTAAATTTCAATCTTCATTAGGCATATAATTTGTATTTTCTGCAAAGTGTGATGGCTGAGATATGCACTAGGGCTGCCCTCGTAAACGCCCTCCTAGCGCTCAACAAGAAATTGATAGAACAAATATGTTTCGTATCGGATAATGTAGCACAATGGCATTGTTTTCAACCGGTTAGGAGTGTTGTGAGGGATTGAAATCAAAATTTCCCAAAAAAGTATAAAAAAATTCCCAAATAATAGGCTCTGGTACTTACATACAATATCGTCCCTTATTTGCATTTCTAGAGCCGAGCGAAGTATGCGTTTCGCCTCATTTTGCCGTAATCCAAGCGCTTAGTGCGACTTCGGCTTATGTCAAAGCATACGAAATTTCATGATGAAGCGCATTAGTCGACGAGCAAACAAATTTTTGTCACCTGACATATTATGAAATTTATCATGAAATATTGTATACTTTGACATAAGCCGACGCCGCACTGATAGCGTATTTGCATTGGCAACAATCTTCACAAACAAAAAAAAAATTTTTGTTTCGTTTGTGGAACTTGTTTCTTACAGCGAGAGAATCACAAGCTTGTACACCTTTTTTATTTCTCTTTTACCTCTTTTTCCACGCATTCGCTTATTCTTGTTCATGTAAAACTTGTTTTTTGATTGTTGTTACACAATCATATGATTCTCTTAGTGTATGTAAATTACGGTAGATTTAGGATTGCCATTCCGATACTTTATACAAGTCTAAAAACACAAGAAGATCCTAACAAAACGCCAGAGATTCATTTATCAATGAATAGAGGCTATACGAAAATATCATCAAAATTTGCGAGATTTATAACAATGACAACAAATAAACATGAAAACCAGAAACCAAACACAAACCATTATTCTTCCGACAGTCTCAATATTTAGTCTTCAAATTTCAATTAAATTATTCTACTTCAAATTTCATTGCAATAAGCTTTATGCAAATTTACAGGTAACAGCAGGAGTTTGTCTATTTTGTTTTCTGGCTGCTCTTCCAATGGTTTGTAACGGTGGCATTTACATGTTTACATTGCTCGATTGGCACACGGCTAGCTGGGCTATATTGCTGCTGGGTTCGGCTGAGGTAATGTCTGTTTCATTCAAATTTTTGGCTCGTCACATGCAAACAAACCGAGTAAATATACCTGCACCCTGAATACACCATGGAAGGTGATTCGATTCGCATTAGAAGTGATACACACAACATCACAAATGTGGAAGCATTTCAGTTGTAATATTTACAACCCAGCTGCTAAATCGTTGAGAAATCCCCAAGAAATCCTTTGCTATAGACATAAACGTATTATGTTAAAGGGTGTTACCTTTTTTACTAATTGCATTAATTTAGGATGTAAACGACGTGAAAACATTCCAAATAATTTGTTGTTTGAAAACCCAGGTCGTTGTCATATCGTGGGTGTACGGCATTCAACGGACATTTGATAATCTAGCTGACATGAATATTCGCTTCCATAAAATCGTTCGTGCTTATTGGTGGGTTGTATGGGTTGTACTAACGCCAGTTGCTTCAGTGGTTAGTTGGTTTTATTAAATTATCTTTTCATAACAATAAACGATAATAGTAAATTTTACAACGCAGTAGAGAGACCAGTGGCTTACCGTCACTGCTACTCTGCACGTAGCCTACGTAAACATAATCTATTTAATGGTTTTGAATAAATATTAATTGACTTTGGTGTTTATTTCCCTGTAGGCGGTGTTCGTATTCGTTATGACAGACATTGGTCCGACAGAGTTTGCAGGTTATGTGTTTCCCGCATGGGCGGATTCTCTAGGTTGGTTGATGGGTGCTACGACTTTGGCCCCCTTTGTATTCTTTGTTATTTATCGCCTGATAAAAGGACCGGTAAGTTGAATGACTCATTTTTTGTAATAATATTTTATAAACACGACATGGTGGATCATTAACTCCTTCTTTTATGTCCCGGTTAACAATTTTCCTATTTCCTATTTAAAATATTTGCCAAGAATAGGCTCGTAGCTATTAGACAAGTGCGCCGGTACAGTTGATCGGCGGTTTCGGCTAGAGTTTTCATAAATCGGTGGCGGCGCGCTGACGAAAAAAAAATCGGCAGCGCCGGCGCGTCGACGGCGTGCTAACGACGTAGCTTTATTTTATAATAAAAACGAACAATTTTCATTACCGAAGTTTTTCATTCGGAAAGTAAATTTCTTAATGAAAGGATCCCGGACAATGTTATAGTTTTTCTGTTCTTTCAGATTTGACACGAAAAAAAATTTAAGTTTTACGTGATGTGTGGAGTACGGGTAGCCAGATTTTTGGCGTGCGAAATCTGAAAGCGCAGAAAAATTATTACGTTGGGAGGGTCCGGCATTTTCAGCAAAAATTTTCAGCGAAAAAAAAATTCGGCGAGAAAAAATTTTCCGCGAAAAAAATTTTCAGCGAAAAAAATTTTCTACGAAACTTTCCGGCGAAAAATAGTTTTTAGCGAACCAAAATTTTCAGCGAAAAAAAATTTCGACGAAAAAAAGTCGGTATTCATACAAATGGCTCTGGAACTAACTAACTAACCCACTAACTAACGTAGGATGTTTCCATTAACTTTGGCTTCTATGAAGTAGCATATTTAGGATGGAAAAAGACGATTTTCTAAAGGTCATAATCTTCGGATGCACTGGACCGATTTTAATGAGTAAAATGTCGATTTCAATCAAAATTTTACCTAGAATCCGAAAAACAAGGTCTCAGGGGGGGACGACGCAAGGAAAAAAAGTAAAAACTCAACTGGTTGGTTCCGAAGTCTACGAAAAAAATTTTCAGAATTTTTTGTTCGTACGGGGACTTGCGTCACGGGCGCATCGCTACCGCGCGCCCATGATCACTACGTGATTGCATTTTCGGTATTATTCAGGTAAAAGTTGGTACACGACAGTTATAAGACTTAAACTCAAACTTTTTAGACCTGTAGGTAGTACGACGTACTTCGTTGAGTAGTCTATTGGGTTTACTATACTACGACGTTTGTAACCAGTCGATTTGAGGTAGGTGTAGGGACGGATGTGATGCGCGAGAACCTTTTTTTTTTGGTGTTTTTTATGTCGAAATGCTCGGCATGGGGGAAATAAGAACTAATTAGTAGAATAAAACGCGGGTTCACATTAAAATATACTCTCAGACCCTCCACCACGAATGAATCAGTTACAACACATTAACAGCGACCGGTGTATATTGACAAACGATCAAACACTCACGACCCGATATGAACAACAACTAAACTAAACCTTATTTCCTTCCTATACGGGGTATTTATACTTATATTGCGAAAGATGCAACTAAAGCGCGTCTTCTGTTGAAACACCCACGTCGTGTGAAATAACGTCGCATGCCGTTCTCATGACTTCCATGCAGATAAGCGCTACAGATAGACAAAACATTTCCTTTAATGCATTGCACAATATAAGAATTGTAGACACATTTTTCCCATGAATCTCAAATGCATGTGGCAACGTACGCTGCGGTTGCATTGTTTGATGGGATTTTAATGTTAGGTGGATCGTTATCATAGTGTGGATTTTACCAACAGCTGAGTGGTCCCTGCATCTGTATTCATTGTATCGTCCTTTCGCCGAATTGACACATGAGAAACGGGATGGGATATCACGGGGAGCATTGACCATGGTCCATAGATGACGAGCTGCGAAAAAAATGTTGTCCGTCCGTTTGTTCGTTCCTCCGCCCGTAAACACCATAACTCGAGTAAAACTTGACCGATTTTCAAAAAAATTTGTCACCTTAGAGGCAATCTAAAAAAGTAGGTTTGGGATCGTATATGGGGAATTTTGGGCCAAGAGCCGCTCCGCTACTCGAGTAAATCTTTACCGATTTTCATAAATTGTTTTTTATTGGATAGGTCAATCAGTGGCCATCATTTTTTGAGTTGGGGCCCTTGGATCAAGCTGGAGGGGGTCGACTAGGATCCTAAGTGACTTTTATATGAAACTATCATTTTCTCAATTCTTTTTCCATTTGTGTGATAACTAAAGTCTTAGCAGCACTCAATACAACATTTGGGGCCGGCGACTCACCTTCTCTCAAGATCAGTACTGAGGTCGGTCGTGGGGGAGAAATCAATAAAGTAAACCACAAAACACAAAAATGTGTCGGTTTTCACTTTTCCTAGAGTGTACAAACAATTTATTTTTTTAATTTTTCCCTACAACATTTATAAAAAAAACCTTCCCACCAGTAATGTTGGTCGTCTAGCTACGGGACTGGTTAAGAAGGAGCCATGATCAAAGCAAATGTATAGAAGTGCGGTTTGAGCCGTAATCGAATTCCTTCTCTCGCAAACTTCACCTTCTTTTCCTGAACCAACGACGGCGATTACGAATAACTGAGAAGTGACCGCTGAACCGATTTCATCGCATTCACAGATTCAAAGTTTTTTTGTTTGTTTTCCAAATTTTCCATTTTCCTAGCGGTTTTTCCTATTTATTTGAAAAAGTTAATTTTTCCTGACTTTGGATTTTTTAGAAGAAAATTTTGTTCTAGGGATTTGTTCTCCATTCAATTCTGTGTAAAATTCCTGTACACGTAGATTTTTTATCTTGAAAAGAGAAGGAGCAAGAATCGATTTTCCACCACAATGACATGAAATCTCAAGTGAAAAAATTAATTTTATACATGCAAAGTTATTGCATACTGTGAACGACTTCGAATTTCAAAACCGTTTGCAATTGTCTGGGAACGGGTTAGCTCAGTGGTTACGTACTGGCTTTCCACCAAAAATACCCGGGTTCAAACTCCGGTGTGGAAAAAATTCTGTATACAGGAATGAAATCATAAGCTTGTGCAACTTTTTAATTTCTTTTTTATCGCTCTTTTTACGTATTCGCTTGTATGTTTCTCAAGTAAACCGGTTTTTCGGTTGAAAGAGTTAAAACGAAGCGTTGCACAATCTTATGATTCTCTTCCTGTAGAATTTTTCTTCAACGCTTATCATGAAAGTAACGTTCCTAAGCTCACCCAAGCTCTTATCCAGCTGCTAAGTTAAGGTGTTTTCAAACGTCAAGAAAAGTAATGACAAATTCCATACCGTTAGGTGTTGCCAGCTCCTCATCCCGAGGGTCGACCTCTCAGAACATCGAGATTTGAAGGATTTTTTTAAGGCCTTTTAGCTTCCCGGACCTAAACTCTAATTATGACGTTCCGAATCTAGTTTCTAAATTAGGAGCTTCTAAGCTGCTGAAGATCCAAGTTGTTCCCATCTATAGCAGTCTAGACCGGTAGGTACTGGGTATATTTCAAAATCATATTTGGCTAAATTATATTTTTGATGTAAGAATAATGTAAATTTTGTGTATGTTTCATGGAAAAATGAAGGAAAGTCCACGGATAATTCATATAAAATTAATGTAGATGATGTAAAAAAGATGTAAGAAAGATGTATAATTAATGTAACAAATATGGATTTTGCTACATTATTTTTCCATCATTTTTGCATTAGAAAAGCATTTACATCATTTTTTCATTATGTACATAAATTTTACATTATTTTTACATTAACGGAAAATTTATAGGTAAATACAAAGAGAGAATCCTAAGCTTTTGCAACTTTTTTATTTCTCTTTTATCTCTATTTTCACACATTTTCTTGTATTTTGTGCATGCAAAACACGGTTTTTCGATGAAACGAGTTAAAACGAAACGTTGCACAATCTTATGATTCTCGTCCTGTAATACCTGATTTATGTAAATCATGTTAAAATGATGTAACAGTTATGGCTTTCGCTACATTATTCGACAATTATTTTGACATTCCAAATTGAAAAATATTTACATAACTTGATTTTTCGTTTTGGAAGTGATATTCGGTGGAAAAAATATTTTCCATTGATGTAAAAATAATGTAAAATTTATGCAAATAATATGATGATATAATAGATGTGGCAAAGTGACTCGAACGTACCTAAATATACAAATAAGCAAACAATCCAACGTTTTCTGTTCTTTTATAACTGTAAGAATTTCAAAGATCCATAGAAATTACCCAAGGTAATGTCAAAGGCCCTATCGAAGTACGTTTCAGACCATTCAAATCTAGAAAAGCTTATATCCAAGGACTAAGTTGTTTTTCCCTAAAACCCAGAAACACGTGTTATCTAAAATTTTATTGTCTACAACTTTGTCCTTGGCAGCAACCTCTCATAGTTCCTGAGATTCGGGTCATTCTGCCCAATAATGGAAGTGGCCATATAGCAGGATTGGGCCATATTTCCCCAAAACCCTGAAACATGTGTTCGCTTAAATTTAATTCTCTATAACTTTCCCTTTGGAACCAACTTTCTAACTCTCATAGTTTTGGAGATTTGGGTCATCCTGCCCAATTATGGAAGTGGCCATATACCAGGATTGGGCCATATTTCCCCAAAAGCCTGAAACACGTGTTCGCTTAAATTTAATTCTCTACAACTTTGCCTTTGAAAGTAAATCTCTGTATTGCGTATTTACGCAAATACTAAAAAAAAACTATCTCTTATCATTTTGGGCAGAGAAATTTATTTTCGCCCATTCCATGGCTCCCAGTGCTCAGACCCCTGACCCGATTCCAATAAAAAAATTCCCTAGTTTTTTGGCATCAAATGTTTTCATTTGACACCAAATTGAGCAATTTCCGTGCTTTACTTGCTGAGATATTTGCGAAAAAGTTTCACCGACCCTCGAAAAATCATGTTTTTGGTCACTTCCTCGACCATATCTCCGGAACCACTTGATCGATTTTGCTCATCTTCGAAATTGAATCATGGGAGGCATGTACCTTTCAGGGAAAAAAAAGATTATTCTGATCGGTTGAGCCGTTTGGAAAAAAGTGGAGACGGACGGACAGACGGGCAGACGGACATTTTTTTTATTGCTGATTCGTCATCTCTAGACGATAATAGATGCATCCCCCCACTCTCACCTTGATCTACCCCATGTTACAATAAAATTGTTTGTAGTAAACGTATAGGACCTCTTGTACTTCGTACGGGTCCAATAATGAAAAAATGATGAAACCCGTGGTAAAATGATGGAAAAATAATGTAGCAAAATTCATTGTTGTCCATTTTTTATATATCTTTTTTACATGATTTCCATAAATTTCGGGGTCGCCTATCAGTAAATCGAAAAAGTTACCTTTGCACTGAAAACCTTAAGGAGGGTTCGAAGGGATAGAAGTAGAAGGTCTCCTAATCGTTTTGGAAAATAATCATCAACATTTAGTCACTAGATGCACAAAAATGTCACTAAGGACTTACATGCGAAATCTCCCTCCGAATCGCCACTAAATCCCTCTTTCTACCCACCACTAAATCTCCCTTTCAGCCTGCACCTGACACCTCTCAGCTCTCTTCAACTGTTCTCTCTTGCAATTGCATCTGAACTGTATCACTGAATGTTTTTTGTAAAATTAACATTGACTACGTATAGGGGAAATAAATGCAAAATAATTCGTCCATAAAACTGATAAAAGGTCAAGTGTCACATTAAGTGCGTGGCAAGCAGTGAGAGTAGAAATCTTACCGATTTTTATTGCGTCTGAGAATTATTTATGAACCTGCAAAATATGACATCCGTTTCAACTGTTCAACATCAATTTTTGAAAACATTTAACGAAAATAATAGTCTATTTACTTTCCACAACCTCAACGGAAAAATACCTCACTTTCATTGCCGTTTCCCACCGGTACACAATAAATTCCACATCTTTCTCATAATCATTTTCATTCAATTATTGTTCGTTCTAATGTTAAACGCCGTATTGTTCCTGAAAACAAACTACCGTTTCACCTATCAATAAAAGACATAAACCGTTCAACAGCAAAGCACCATAGAATCCTCCTCATGCAGTCGTTCATTTAATTCTTCTGCTATTCGAATACAGAAGTGTTCTATAAGTTCTCGGTTATACAGGTGTATATTGGCTGGATATCGGAGTGCAATAACGAATCGAAATCGTTTCAATTGCTATTCCATAACGTTCTCCACATACGTAACATGCTTGTAATTTGTTCCAAGCTCCGACCAAAAGATCTTTCATTTTCTCATATATTTTTGAAAAGATGATGGAAATTTAGTGGCCAAATAATGTCTGAGGTTAATGTTGTTGCGATGTTGTTGTTGTTGTTCTCCGTCGGATGATGATGATGATGACTAATCCATAAAATTTTATTACAGAAAGGATGGGCTCTGTTCAAGTCATCTCCAAAGTGGGGACCGCAAGAAGGTGCAAGTCAGCAAACGAACGATGTATTAACACCAACCACTCCGACACAAAATGGTATCGACAATATTGCTTACGAAAATAATTAGAAATTGTTTTCGATTATTCTTTGTTACGTCGTTTCGTTTGTTATTTAATTTATCGGTTAATTTAGAAAGAGTTTTAGGGCCAATGTTTTGTACTATTTCTGTTTGAATATAATTTTTGTCATAGACAGATTTTTTTTTTAAATTCCTCGGTTTTCATTTTCGGATTGTGAAATGGTTTCAAATAAGCCGCAAAGGAAGAATCGAAATTGCAAAAATCAGAAAAACCTGATTTTTACATTTTCTTTTGAAGTGTGTTAGTACATAAAAAACATATCACCAATGGATCGTGCTATTGATGTAAGGGACCCTTCGTAAATTACGTAGCGCAAAAATCAAGATATTTTCACCCCCGTCCCCCCTGTCACGCAAAAAATGTCATATTCGACACAACGCTCGACTCATACCGTTCTTCCACTTTGCTGGATTAACGAAGTATGAGTGACGGGAATTTGATGTGCTATTTATGTACAGAAGATGTCACCCTTACCTAGTAAGGTAGTAGAATGCCACAGTTGTCAGCCCTTGCCTTCTAATCATTTCATTAACAGTTTTCAGTGTCCATGTTCAATGCTTGCCAGTATACCAATACCATAGTAAAGACTTAACAGGCGTTTTCCTTAATGTGACACTTCATCCATGTTTGATGATTGATGGTAGTCCATCTGACTAGGACTGTGCATGCTGCGGTTGTCTCTTGCCGTCGAGATCCTGCAGCACCATGCTAAGCCGCCATACCATCTTGACAGCGCTTAACTGTCCTATACGTCCCTATACATAGCGTTTAGCTACTACTCGAAGACAGCCCCCTCATCCTTCTGCTAACTGACCCGTACTACTATACCAGAGGTTGGATATGTGATCGTCTATGTGGGCTGCTCACTATAACAGGTGTCACAAAGGGTAGGAAAGGATGTAGGAGTAGGTGGACAGAGAATATGGTAAATACGGAGTACCATATTGCGCATAACACACCATATGACAATGTAGTATAGTGAGATGTAATGTACTGTAGTGAGATGAAGTGTAGGGTAGTGAGATGTAGTGTTAATTATATGGCTATTTCTATTACTGTCCACGGCACACATTTGTATATGCTTCTCTTTCACTCTTTAAGTGCAAACCATTAGTAAATGAAACAAAAAACATTACTGTCCACGTAACATTTTTGAGACTAATACAAACGCTGTAGAGTAAAAGAGACAAATATACTCAAACTGTTGAAGAGTGAAAGAGATAGAAAATTCATAGATTGCTTGGAATCAGTCATATTATAAAAACGCAATGTTTGTATGTTTTTTTGTTTGTGAATAACGCTCAGCGTTACATCCCGTTATTTTGGCATGGCATTATGCATGCCGCGAGTATATGGCTGATTCCAAGCAATCTATTCTATGAATGTTCTATCTCTTTCACTCTTCAACAGTTTGAGTATATTTGTCTCTTTTACTCTATAGCGTTTGTATTAGTCTCAAAAATGTTTCGTGGACAGTAATGTTCTTTGTTTCATTTACTACTGGTTTGCACTTAAAGAGTGATAGAGAAGCATATAAAAATGTGTGCCGTGGACAGTAATAGAAATAGCCATATAGTAAGTCTCGGGAAAGTGGTTGATTTTGTGAGTGAAATATTTGATGATTGGAATTTTTTTGTACACTGACAAAATGTCCGCCAGCTGTCAAAGTGACGCCATCTTGGATTTTATGCTATCTTTTGAATTAGAAAAGCTAGACAGTAGGTTTCTTCGGGAAAGTTGTTGCTGTAGGTGAGTGCAATTTTTTTTCGAAACGGGATTTGAACGGGATTCGCAACGGGATTTGGAACGGGAGCGCCGCAGGCAGTGAAAGCACCGCAGGCAGGGAAAGCGTCGCAGGCAGGGAAAGCGCCGCAGGCAGGGAAAGCGCCGCAGGCTAATAATTAGTGGGGGTCCAGGGGGAGGCAGCCTCCTAGTATAAAAAAATAATTCTGATAATCATATCACCACTTTATGCAACCACCCCTCCAAAGCCTTCAGAGTGCCCTCGCGGGGTGCACCCTACGGGGCTAACGGGATCGACTAGTAGTGAGATATAGTGAGATGTAATGTACTGTAATGAAGTGTAGTAAGATGTAGTATAGTGTAGTGAAGTGAGATGTAGTGTTTTTTTATAAGGGTGAGGAAATCTTCGTAGACACCCGGTCCTCCTGGACCAAGGTAGTGTTGGATTCTATTCTTCAATGACCTACCAACTAAACCTTCTTCCTTACTCTCCATGCTCTTTTCTCCCCGGAACCGCCTCACAGCATTACTTCGTGGAGGGAATGTGCTTTCTCACTTACTTTCTCAGATCAACTGGAAGTCTTCTTTAATCGTCTCTCCGCTACTTTCCACACCTCCTCATCGCGGCATATCTCCGACATTATGTTTCGGCATTTACCTCTAACCTACTCGCCGTCATCAACTCACCTCGCTCTTGTGTTCGAAGCAAGGACAGATAAATAGTACTTGCTCGGCAGTCTCTACTTCTCCCTTGCATGTCGTGTAGAAAGGAGATGTAGTGAGATGAAGTGCAGTGTAGTGAGATGTAGTGAGGTGTAGTGTAGTGTAGTGAGATGCATTGAGGTGTGGTGAGATAAATTGAGGTGTAGTAAGATGTAGTGTGGTGTAGTGAGATGCAGTAAGATGTAGTGAGATGTGCTGAGGTGTGGTGACATGTAGTTTAGTGAGATGCAGTGATGATGTCTATAATATAAAATGGTCTATCACTGCATCTTGGTGCACCTCACTGCATCTAGCTACACCTTAGCACACCTCACTGCTCATAGCTACACCTCACTGCACTACGGTGAACTGCAGTGACCTACGGTGCATTACGGTGTACTACGGAGCACTGCGATACACTTCGGTGCGCAGCGATTTTTTCATCTTGAAAACTTATGAGCGAAACACGATCTCTACTATACACAAATAACATATTTTCATTTTTGCTTCAGCTGATGGTTAGGTAGACCCAGTCTATATATTATTATGTGATTGGAAATCTCGTATACTTTGACTTGATGTGATGGACGACACGAGGATTCAAATTATGAACCATCTTTCGCTGAGTTGGTTTCAATGACATAATAAATATAGCCTGGACTTACGTAACCATCAGCCGAACCAAACATATACATATTTTGTGTGAATACACAGTTCACACTGATTTGTTCTGCTGAAGATACGTAATTCATATAAATTAACAAACACTACTAAACATTAAGCCTTTCATGTTCGCTAGAGAAAATTTTTTTTGGAGACAAATTTTTTCGGAAAAAAATTTGGAGAAAACTTTTTTTGGAGAAAATGTTTTTTTTTCGGAGTCAATTTTTTTTTCGGAGAAATTTTTTTCTGAGAAACTTTTCCGAGATAGATTTTTTTTCAGAGAAAATTTTTTTCAAAAAATAGAAACTTTTTCAACAACTGAAAACTTCCAAAACGACTGATATCACAAAAAAAACCTCTTAAGGCCCATAACTTGTGTGCTAAAATAAAGTCTACATTTAGGCGCTCAAATATTATATTTTCGCTGATATCCGTGGACAAAGATGCAGTTTCAAAAAAGTAAGTCAGCATTTCACTTCCTAAATATGTTGCCTTTTAAGAGGAACTAAACTTATTTTTTGGGATTGAACGACGAGTTTTTGTGCAAATTTTTACGATTTTTTTCGCCGTTCTCAGAGTAGGTAGGATCCCAAAAAATAAGTTTAGTTGCTATTAAAAGGCAACACATTTAGGAAGGGAAATGCTGACTTACTTTTTTGAAACTGCGTCTTTGTCCACTGATATCAGCGAAAATATAATATTTGAGCGCCTAAAGGTAGACTATATTTTAGCATACAAGTTATGGGCCTTAAAAGGTAGAGTATGACGCAGTCCGTAAGCCTGCTTCCAAAATTAATGATATCGCTTGAGGTGACGCCATCGCTGATAATACTGAAAGTGCAGAAAAATTATTCCGCTGGTGGATCCGGCATTTGTGGCGCAACTTTTTTAACACAACGTAATTTTGTTTTAAAGAAAACGCTGTAATTTTTTCAGGAAATCTCAAAGTTTAGATTCAAAGTTCCATTCAAACAAACTTCTGTGTCAGCAATAGCGTCACCTCAAGCGATATCATTAATTTTGGAAGCGAACTTACGGACTGCGCCACACTCTACATTTAAAGAAGTTTTTGTGGTGATTTCACTTTTTGTCAAAGAGTACCAGTAGTCTATATTTGTGTATGAGCTTACGACACGCAATTTTTCGTCGCTTGACCATGAAATTCGTCAATATACCTACATTACATGCCACCACATGTCCTATAATTGTAAAAATTATAGCGGGAAGCAAAATTGGGCGAATCATCTCATCAAATCGCTAAGTTCGCGCTGCATAAAAAATGGCTTTGCCCTCATTTCAATTTATTAATAAATATTGGATTAAGTAGAAATTTTACAAAGCACATTTGCTAAACAACAAATTTTTGTTTTAAAAATATTCTACAGGAATATGGAACAACAATTTGCTTAATGGATGCAGCACAAATGGTTGTTTATTTACAATTCTAATCTACTCATTTGATCTAAAAGCAAGGACTTCGTAACGTCTTGAAAAGTAATATGACACTTTTGTGGACTTGGACGCATAGCAGAACATAAAATGTGAAAACACACATGAACTCCCGGGGGTTGTAATAATGATTGAGATACCTATCGAGCAAATCTAACTTTTTAATTTCAATAACTCAGCGTTTCCAATGATGAAACGAAGAAACTATTGAAAACATTTCAGCGTAAAAAAAGACGTAAACAAGGCACTTATCGAAGCGATTGGTTTCAATAACAAGACTTTTAACAGCTACTTCTGATTCGTTTGATTGTAAAAACGTGTTGAATTTCCTAACTTTTTTTTGCAAAGCCTTTTCTTGCTAATGTTTTTTTTTAAGGAAATAACAAAATAAACGAAAACAAATCATGGGGAATAAGAGGGAATAAGATTTGAGATAATTGAGTAAATATTTGCGAATGAGCGCCCTTTCTTGACAAACTCAAGCAAATAATTGCTATACGACTTTATTTTACATAAATTTTCTCTATATTATAAGATGTCTCCTGTATAATCCTATTTATTGGATGCGTTCCATTCATTCGCAGTACATAACAAGTAAAAGCACATACTTTAAACTAAGTTTTGTGGCATCGAGTTCTGCAACCACTCATATATCTTTTAAGCTACTTTTCTGCTCATTTAAGTCTGTGAATTGTGGTCATAATACAAACTAAAGTACTTGATGGTTGTACCAAAACTTTTTTCCTAATGTGAAAGAGTTTTCGGAAATAAGGTGCACGAGAATTCGTTTATGAAAGGAAAACTTTAAATGTTGAGACTCGTACGAAGATACGCTGTCTACGAAGTATACTAGGCTTTTGAACTTACAGCGAATTTAGATCTTAGACCTGGTGGGGTGTTCATATTTTAGTCCGAGTAGGGGAAATCTGCAAAAATAAATTTTTCCGTATATCTGCCTGCCAACACGACAACTCGATTAAATCTTAAAACCAGAAAAAATGGATTACAATCGGTTGAGTGGTTTGGGCTGTAGTGTTCATAGAGGCCTAACTTGCGCTAATTGACCATACACGATAGTTGACGGTTTTTAGATTCGTACGAAGAACGAAGTTTACCACGACGTTTGTAAACAGTCGAATTTCAACCCTAGAGAAGGGGGAGCTTCGATCATAGTCCTTAGATGATTGAATCTGGGCACTGTCGGCCCAAGGGCCGCCTAGCTAGGGCCGTTTAAGTGATTTTTGGTCTTTTGTTCATAACTCGAGTAAATCTTTTGCGATTTTCATAATTTTTTTTTGATTAAAAGATCTGGGCATGGCCGACAATTAATGGATTTACGTTTTTGGATTTGAGTCCTTGGACTTAGCTAGGGCACTAAAAACGACTCTCTGCTAGCGCTCTACATGTTTTTTGTACATAACTCGAGTAAATCTCTTCAGATTTTCAATTTTTTTTTTAATCAAAAGGTCTAGGACTGTCTCCCGTTTTATGGACGAAAATTTTTTGATTAGAAACCCTTGGACTCTGTCAGGACCCTAAACCAGAGTTTCTACGAGGGCCCAACGTGTTCGCTTACATAAGTTGGATAAATCATAACAAATTTGGACCCGGTGCCTGTTCTTAGGCCTGAAGTGGGCCTCAGGTCTGTCCTCAGGTCGGCCCTAACCAAAAAAAATTTTTTTTTTGCTATGTTGCAGAGCAAATTGAGGGAAACATTTTTGTCTATGGAAGTATGTGTCCGAGGCATTTCCTTATGGCCCTAGATCGGTCCTAAGGTCTGCCCTAGACAAAAAAATGGTTTTTCACTATGTTGTAGAGAAAATGGAGATGAACATTTTTGTCTATTTGGGGGTCAATGTTGTACTTTCGGAAGGCCTTTTATACGCCGTTTCTTCGGAAGGGTGTTTCAATAATGCCCACTCGGCACTTGTTTGCCACATCTATTCTGATACGTACGGGTCCCCTGCATATGTTTGTCTATGGAATTATGTGTCCCTAGGCCGGCCCTAGATAAAAAAATGCTTATTGTGAAGCATACCGGAGAGATATAAAGACGGAACCAAAATTTATTAAATTGTCATTACATTCTCGACATTTTTTGCATTTTTTCAAGATTCGTACGGGCTCGCGTAACATATATTTTTTGTTTTATTTTCCGCTGGTATCAACAGTCCAGTGTTCTTACACTACTTCCTTTGATAATTGATTTATTATTCACCTTAGTTTTACGTGCATTAGAGGGACACCGCAAAAGTGAAAGGTATAGAGAAGTATCACAACATAGGAAACAACTTTTAAGAGGCCTACAGATATACTAACGTGTCACATATACATTCTAAAGTACCTAAATGGTGTACGAGAAGGTACTAAATGACCGTGATATGCACAACAGGGCCATTGGAGGCCTAGGTAGCAGGGTAATCGACACTACCCTACCCATTTCTCCTAATCCTAATTTCAGACTGCGCAATCCAAACTTGGGATATATCCGAGACGTCTTCCAGGTCCGACCCCGTGTGGCACAAGTACTGAATACTGAGCTCTCCAAGACCGTTTGTTACTAGGCTCTATTTTGTTCTTATATTCTCTCATTTATTCTCATTATTTTATATTATTCTCAAGTGAGAATATTGGAGAATTTTTGCGAATGTGTAAATTTTTTGAAAATTTGCAAATAGCCAACAATATATAGAAGAGACTATTTGCACACTTAGACGAATGTTCCGATCATTCGTACTAATTCTAGTTTCGTTACCCAAGAACTTTTTGTGACTTTTTGTAAAAAGAAAACTTCTTTAGCTTCGTTACATACCTAGTTTTTTTAGCACTTTTTAAAAGGAAAACCTTCCTAGTTTTATTCGCCATCTCGTTCTTGTAACATTTTCTAAAAGGAAATATTCTCTATATTGAAGAGTCGTTTGTTAATGTTTCTCTATAAGGTTGACGGTCACACGGAATGTGTAAACTTCCAACAACTACTCCTCGATGTGTATGCATCCAGTGCATATACGAGTGGCTACCCCTCGCATTCTCCTCATAAACATCAATTGATTCATTTAATTAAAGGTTTAAATTTTTATGATAATAGGCATATCACAACATCAGATTCATCTTCATTTTTAGCACGGGCACATACATTCTTATTAAAATTCGTAAGCGCTCACACATTACCACACGGTAAATAAATTAATTACGCCATTTCAACGTAAAATCTCCATTTAACATCAAATAATTTCCAATTGTTCTCTTAAAAATCAGGAGTGAAAAAATGTACACGTCTATCCATTTTCCCACATTATTCTCTCCGAGCACGACCGATGAAAACGATGTTTTTCCAGCGAAGCTTTTGTTAAAAAAAATGTTAATTTTAAAAAAGTACCTCAATAGCTAAATGAAGTCATTTTTTTTTCATCTAGTAGTTGAGCTAGATTGCTTAGTTTTTTCAACAAACTCCTCGTTAGAAGATAGGTCTGCACTTTCAGCCAGGACACTTGATGCTGAAAATTTGAAAATGCCAAAAATTTTTGAAGTAGCGAGTACATTACGTCGTATAAGTTTATAATTCGACGCCTGGCTGCGTACTTTTGTCCCTTACCTGGAGATATAGAATGCAGCCTGGTTCTGGTCTTCACCAAAGTGCACACATTAGTGATATATATACGTCATATAAGTTTCAACTCGGTACTAGGCTGCAGCATGGTGCCGAATTGAAACTTAAGTGACATATGCAACTCACTATTGCCTCCAATTTGGCGAAAACAGATTTTTAGCACCAGACTGCCTTCTTTATTCCCAGATGTAGGGTCCCAAGTACGCAGCCTGGTGCCGACTTCGATCTTGTTACTAACTAACAACCTCGCTCCTTCTTAAAGATAGGCGGTGTCAGAATTTCAGCACCAAACTGCCCTAGTCTGACAAGGTTTTACCGACGAGATGTACTTTTTTGAAATTAACCTATTTTTAAACAAATGCTCCGCTGGAAATATATCGTTTTCATCAGACCTGCTCGGAATGTTTTGTAGTGTTAGTCATTCCACAATATATTGTTAAGGGATGCAGTGCAGTGGTTAAACTACTAAACTGGCTACTTGGCTTCTAACGACCAGTTAATTTATCAGGTTTTTCCAACGTAACTTGTTTTACCTCGGGTTAAATAGTCAATAGCTAATATTGCAATTCGATTGCACTCATCAATCAACGAATGAAACTCATCCATTTAAAAAAATCGATTTTAATTCTACGAAGAAATAATATAAATAAATAAGTAACCAAACAACAAACATTGCTAGTGCAGTTTCGTACTTAGTAGAAGTTTAATGGCCCGCGATTTTTCATTTCTGTTTGAATTTCTACCACACAAATACATCAATAATAATGGTATTAAATCAACAATGAAAAGTTTCTCAACATGCTCCTACATTAAGTCGCAAATGAAGAAACAAATAAAATTCTATAGCTGGCAGCTCTCAATATTTATTCGCAATATCTTCAGAGCATTTCATTGTTTTTAAGTTTTTATTGTTATTTTGCTTAAGTCACACATTGAAACTTTATCAAAGATTTCTTTTTCGAATTCCTTGTGGTATCTACGAGAACTCTCTCATGTATCCAACTCGAGCAAAACAAACATAATAATATCCAAGATTTGAACATTGTAGAAATTGCGAATGAGAAAAACCTTTTCAAATGCAATTATTATGTACATTTGCCAAGTTCAAATCATCAAAAAATACAGCTGGAGGCAAAAATATGACGTAAAAAACCAAAGGCCAGTCCCACAGAATCTAAATTTTTCAAGAGTAAGCATTTCTTTGGGATAGGGATAACAAATTGCAATGCAACGATTTTTTTCAATTTCTGTAAAATATTAGTCAAGCTCAAAGTTTCTTCTTCGTCCGAATAGTTTTGAAAACTTCCATATTAAGACAGAGAAAAAATCTTACCATATCGATGAGAGACTATCCGCAGACTCCTCTATTGTTTGTTTTACTCGAGTCAATCAATCAGGAGCGACGCCATATATGAAATATTTTAATTAATTGTCAAATTTCTATAGTGTTAATAACCGAAAATTTGGACGTTGCAAAACCATCTCGATCTTGATGTTTTTCGTCTCTGTATTTTGTGCCTCCGGATTTTGTAGGGGAGCCCGAATAAACAGGTCAGTACTTTGTACTGGTCTAACAGTCTTTACAAAACTTAATAAAACTTCCGGTATTACCGGTTTGACCAAACTTGTCCTAACATTTAATTTCAAGATCAACCAGAATAATTCATTTTGGAAAACCTAAAATTTTGCACCACCCTAAACGCCTATGCCCCAAAATTTTTTTAGACACTACACCTACAGCTACCATTTTCGGGCAGGATGTAGTCCTAGTTAATGTCAAAATTTTCCATATGTAGATGATGGGATAGATATTCAGAAATTTTCGGCCTGCTTCCCACACTGCCGACCACCAGTTCTACCATTTGGTGAGCTTCAGAAGGTTCTGGACCCGCAGAGGCACCTATCTACTAAAAAATCGTGTTCTCGGGATCATTCTGATCCAAAATAACCAAACTTGCCTTAACATTTTTTTCCTGGGTCGACCAGAGTAATTAATTTTGTCAAAAATTGACAAATCTCAAATTTACACCAATTTTTTTCAATTTTTCGATTTGAGCACAGCCTAAATCGCTTCAGATTTCATCGGCCCCATAGAGACTTTTTGTCAGGAGACTATTTAGGACCGTTTTCTTGACGGGCCCCCAAACTTTTCGACAACTTAATTTCCCCGTACATTTTTGGACAGGTCTAATAAATAACATTAATATCATCAACATAGTACAAAAAAAATACAAAAAGTAAGAAAACATCAAAAATGAAAAAGATTTGATTACGTCAAAGTCAACATAACGAAAGTCATAAGAAATAAATAATTTAAGAATCTATGTCGAAGACATAGAATGTCAAAGAAAAATAAAAAAGTCACAAATAATATAATTGCCAAAGTGGCGTCGTCAAAAATTAAAAAAAAAGAAAAGTCGAAATTAGAAAGTAAGCATCTAAGGCGTCGCCGTCGTCAAATACGTTGTCAAAACCGATGGAGATGTCAAAAATTTCAGCAATCAGGGTGATGTTCGGGAAAGTGCTTTCGGATTTAAGTAGTCATTGTGAAAAGAAAGCACCAAAACAAACACATTATCAAACCATGCCAAAAGTCTGGAACACAGAATCGTCTATTTTGTGCACTTCAGATGGCAGTGTAGGATCGACGTGACTTGCGGCAAGATTAAACAACCGGCATGCGAAGTTGAATGGTGAAAATTGAGAATATTCATGAACACTTCCGGTGATTTTGATCAGTGAAAATCTTCGTAAGACACGTGTACCGTCATTCAGAATGATCCTGTTTCGGATAAATTGAGAATTCAACTTTCCAGTCAGGACATCGTGAATGAAAAAGATCGCTGCATTAGTTTGGCGCCTCAGTAAAGATTTTAGGTTTAGTTCAGCACACCTATCAGTATATGGACGAATACGATAGGACTCGGTGTCTCCTTCAATCCGACGGTCACGGTTGGCGTAGAGAACGAACTGTCTTTGAACACTTTCTCACTTAAAGAAAGAGGAGCGTGAATAAGTGTCAATTGTAGAAAATGCAACTTTCACGTGTAGTCGAATTGTTGATCTAACAATTTTCAATTGATGCTTTGACTATGACACTTATTCACGCTCCTCTTTCTTTAAGTGAGAGATTGAATGTGAACCGCGTGATAAGGCCCAAACCGCAAATTCGAGATGTGAACGAACTATGGCGGAGTAAAGCATGTTCCAACGTTAAATCTCCCATAGCACTGCCGTTGTACAAATGAAAGCATTGACATAGCCTTCACATAAAGTAATCGATGTTCATTTCATTTCGCTTTCATTATCGATTTGGCATGTAGAGTTACACGCCTACGTGTTAGGCATCCCCAGCATGCATTTACCTGCAAATCAAAGTGAATTTCGGCATTTTTCTACTCTTATAGTATTAGTCCTTCCCAAAAAAGCTAAATAATGACGAAACACACGGACGGCTACTTAGGCAGGCTCATGGAAATTCATGAAATTTCATGGAGGTTCTCGAAAAATAAATTTTTGTTCAGCCTTAAAGAATTTTATACTTCCAAGTCAAACTGTTTAGGCGTTATTTTGAAGTCCTATCTAGACTCAAAATTTCATAGAAGACCGTTTTCCAAAAACTGTGAAACTCACCGAGGCCTGGAGCAAAGAATTTGTGAACTAAGAAAGCCACTTGACGGACTCTCTTGACACCGAAACACTTCGGATGCGTCCAGCACATGAAAAAGTATTTTCTCGGGACTATTTTGAACGGAATAAACCAAAGTTGCCCTAACACCACTCCTCATCTTTGACAAGTTTCATGCACTTTTCCTAAAACCCACGGTTTCCACGTTTTTTTGACTATTTTGCTCTGGGGAACCCTCAGGACGGCTTTGGATTCAGATGGCTCCGTATACACTTTTTATCAGTGACACATTTAGAAACTTTTTAGAGGTGGGGCCCCGAACTTTTCGACAAGTTAATTTTCCCATACATTTTTGGACCACCCTACTCACCATACACATTATTTTATATGGGATTTGTATGGGAGCTTCCAGGAGCCCTAGCGCCCAAACGAAGCCGGTGACCACATTTTTTTAAAATCTTAGATGGCGTGGAATGCCCATCCGAAGGTCCCTGCAAAATTTAAAGAAGATCTGACCGCCAGTTTTCGAGAAATCGCCAAATACAAATGGAAATGCCGCAACTAACTAACTAACTAACTAACTAACTAACTAACTAACTAACTAACTAACCAACTAACCAACTAACGTAGGATGTTTCTATTAACTTGGGCTTATATGAAGCAGCACATTTTGTATGGAAAATGACGATTTTCTAAAGGTCATATCTTCGGATCCACTGGACCGATTTTAATGAGTGAAAGGTCGATTTCAATCAAAATTTTACGTAGAATCCGATAAACTAGGTCTCAGGGGGGTACGACGCAAGGGAAAAAAGTCAAAACTTAGCTGTATATGGTTCCGCAGTCTACTAAAAAAAATTCTGATTTTTTTGATCGTATTGGTACTTGCTTCTCGGGCGCAATGCTACCGCGCGCCCATGATATTGCAATACATCATTGTTTCATAGCCGATGTGATTTGGATAGTTTAGAATGCATCATTTTCAAAATTTCTTCTTGTAGCAATATTATCGAACCCGAATCGTAAATCCGATAAAAGGTATACTCGAAATCCGCCCGACCGGAAATTTTAAAACCAGAAACCCGACCGACCGGAATTTTCTAAGTCCGAAAGCCCGAAAGCCAAAACCGTGAAAAGTAGTTCGGGTTCTGGTGGGGCTCGGGCAGGGCCGGTTTTTTTCCGAATTTCGGGCAACCCGCTCAACTTTAGGGGAGACAGAGGCGGGAGTGAAGGGGATGCATTTATTATCGTCTAGAGATGACGAATCAGCGAAAAAAATTCATCATCATTTTTTTCTAAACGGCTGCACCGATCACCCCAAACTTTTTTTTCCATGATTCGCTGGCTCGACACGAAAGTGATCGTACAAAAATATCTTACAATAAAAGGGAAAAACTAAAACAGTCTCAAGTCATTTTTTCACAGCGCAAATCAATTCATCACTTCTCATATGAGCGTCGAACCTCCTTCGTGCAACTAGGGAAACAATCTCTTAAAACGTGTCCATTTTCTTCCAAAGGAATACGACCAACACCCCGACAACGGACGGTCTTATAGCATAATGCGAAGAGGATCCACCAAGGGTATACAGGCCAACCCGGCGATGATTATGCGTTTATGACCAATAAAACTCGGGCCGATGATAAAGTATTGTCGTCTTAATGACGAATGAATATTTCCGCAGGAATATTACTTTTAAAATTATTTTATTTATTAATATTTTATTTATTTATTTATTTATTTATTTATGTAATATAATTCGATGCCAGTATTTTAAATCTTACAACTTAAAGAATGTTAAAATGTTTATGTGAAATGTGTCAATGTGTTGTAATGTTCTTCATATGAGAACGAACTGTCCCCTTGTCCATTCATGGATCGTTATTTATTAAGAATTTATCTTATAATTCTTGGCGCAATTGCTTCTCATTCGGAAGTTTCGCTTGGTGGGGGAGCATAGGATATCCGTTGTTTCGAACATGAACGTTCACCGGATGCGTCGTTGAACGTGCTGCGAGTCGATTGCGCTCGAATATTTAAAATGAAGAACGGTGCGTGAGAGGAAATACTTTTGCGTGTAATTTTATTCGTCCAGAATTAAGGACATTTGAATATGAATTTGAATCGTTTTGATGCGACGCGACGCGACAATAATGAGATCCGAATGGTCTCATTACAAGCAAAATCAGTCAAGTGGTTCCGGAGATATGGTCGAAAAAGTGACCTAAAGCATGGTTTTTCCACGGTCGGTGAAACTTTCTCGCAAATATTTCAGCAAGTATAGCACGGAAATTGGTCATTATGGTGTCAAATGAAAGCATTTGATCTTACAAAACTGGGAATTTGTTTGTGGTGTGGGCACTGGGACCAATGGAATGGACGAAATTGAGTTGCTTGACCATATGAGAAAGCAGATGGTTTTTCGTCTGCAATATGGAGATTTACTATCAAAGGCAAAGTTGCAGAGAATAAAATTTTAGAGAACACGTATTTCAAGGTTTTAAGGAAAAATGACCCAATCCTGGTATATGGCCACTTCTAGAATTGCCCATATCTCTCATACTGTGGCAGTCAGGAAGCTGCTTCCAGAGGTAAAGTTGTAGGGAATAAAATTTTATTTTTTATGCGACGATAAGTCTCCCATTAAATGCCAATTTTTGAGATGGTAAATGAGTATTTATTGCATTATCCGTCTAGAGGGATAAATTCCACTGTCTAGGGCGATAAATAACCAGTTAGACTAGAAATATTAAATTAAAAAAAACCGTTTGACAATCAAACACGGAACCTCTCGCATTCCGATCAACGATGCAAACCACTACATATCGTCACAATTACAATAAAAAAATGTATTGTCTTCCACTTTCTTCTATCTAGATGCAATAATTTGATAATTTGAATATTTTGTGCAAGAAGCAAACATAAAAAGTAAAAAAAACAATTGTCGTCCATCAGAATTGAACCCCGACACCTCATCTCAAAACAGTTAACACAACTGTGCACTGACTCACTCGGCCATCAGTACATATGTGTAACCTTCAATATATCGTCGCTACTACAATAAAAAATGTGCCGTCTACATGAACTGCGAATTGTATTCTCGCAGCTAATGTGATTCAATTTAAATCTCACATAAAACGTACATATTTAATGTGTGCGTGGTCGAATGTGGTTGCATCGTCTTTTCTTTGTGTGCTTCGATGTACCGAATATATTTACTTTATTTGAAAAGATTGTTTTTGAATAATTTTTTAGAAATATTACTTTTTTGATACTTTCGTATTTTCTGGTCTATTTCTTTGTTATTTTCATAAATTTTTTGCAATAAAAAACAAAAAAAAAAAGTAAAAAATAATTGTCGCCCATCAGAAATTGAACCTCCATACCGCGTCTCAAAACAATTAGCACTACCGTGCGCTAGCTCGCTCGGCCATCAGTACTTGTGTTTAATATTCGACAAATCGTCGCTATTAAAATAAAATAATATACTTACACATTGTGGACACTCGAACAACCGCTATCGCTCGCTCGTTGTATGTTATATATACTTGAACGGTTATTACTCGCTTTCCACAATGTGTAAGTAATCTTATATTAGACAGATACGTGTTTGAGGGTTTTAGGGAAAAATTACCTATTCCCCTGAAGTGACTAATTCTAGAATTGGTAGGGATGACTCATATCTCTAAAACAATGGCATTTAGAAAGTTGCTTCCAAAGGTATAGCTGTAGAGAATATAATTTTAGAGAACACGTGTCTCAGGGTTTTAGGGAAAAATGGCCAAATCCTGGGTTATGACTTTTAGAATTGTGAGGGATGACTCATATCTCTAGAATTATGGCAGTTCGTCTAACTTCGCTAAACCCCCTCCTACACCATTTGGTGGGCGTTATTTATGAACAAACAAAGTCGCCACCACCTCCCTAAAGATCAAACTAAACCTTAATAATTAACACAACATCAACTTTGATGCAACACAATCTCTTTCTGTCGCTCGCAGTGAAAAGAAAATTGTATAAAGAAAAAATCCTTTTAAATACTAATTTACCTTTTCAAATTAACAAAATGTAAATTTAAGTAAATTTTGTTCACTTTACCAGAGCCAAGAAAAGGTCTCCATTGCAATGGAAGTCGGATTTAATCATAAATGTAACTTTTCGGAATTTTCTTTTCCCTTTATTACACTGTTTTCCTTTTTCACATATAAAATATCGAAAATTCTGTTACTTTATTACGCACAACAGCATATAACAGCACAACATACATTATTATATTCTAAAAAAAGGAAAAAAAGCAAATCTCCATTGTTGTGTGTAACAATATAATATTAAGGGTCGGTTAAGCTATATTTTATATAAATATATTTATCCAAAGGTTTTTTTTTTCTCTTTAGACGCGTACGAAGTACGAAGAATATGGTATTACCATTACGTTTGTAACCATTCGAATATAAACCCTTGAGTAAAAACTTTTAACTAAATCTTAAGATATGGCTGAAGAAATGGAGTCAAGGATATTGAGATGAGAATGATTTTTTTATGACATGGGGTTCATGGGTCTAGGTTGGTCCAGATCATGACCGAGAACCAAAACTGTCCAAAATTGTTTTTTCTGATGAAAAATATGTGAAATTCTAATTTAAATATTTTGCTATTTAACGTATTTAATATAATATATATTTAATATAGCAAAGTGAGAGATTTATAATTTTAGTTATTTCGTAGATAAACTTTACTTGAAGGTACATACCTAATGTTTTCGTTTTGCAGTGGAAACGTTTCAGTTTTCAAGTATTCGAGTTTGTTGGGATCAAAAGTCGGTCTATTCCAAGTGTCAAAATGACGTTTTAAACGTCAAAGCTGTAAAATAAAAGAGCATTTGAGGAAAATGTCCACAATGTTTGTGTCTTAACTCAAAACAGTCTAATGAGACGAAAGATTTTTTTTATCTGAGCATTTGACGTTTGAAATGTCATTTTGACAGTTGGGAAAGTTCGACTTTTGATCAAAACCGACTCATTTAAACTCTTGGATAGCTGGCATAGTTAGCAAGGCCACATTGATTGTTTCGTGTGGACATTTTGATATATCCACCTTCTCCCCAGTTTTCACCCCACGAGTTCTTAACAAGAATGTAGCCTGGGCCATAGCCCACAGCCAAAACAGCATGGTTTGGTCTATTTTTCTTACAGTTGGGTTCATAGTAAACACCTGAACGATAATGCTGGAACGAACTTTTAGCCTGTATGGCAATAGCAATCGGCCCTACTGTAGCGATAGCAACCTTCAATTTCTGCACATCTCCTCTTTTCAAGTCAGCATATCCGGTGTCAAATGCTCCACGGCCTGATGATCTGTATCTACAATTGTTGTTTCTCGCTTCATATGGGTATGACTGTTCTGTATCGATTCCATGATTATCCTTAATGTATCTGAATGCAGCGTTCATCTTCCCGCCGTTACAAGAATGAGTTCCGTAAGGTTTGCTGTAGTCAAAATAAAAAACTTCCTTTAGTAACTTTTTTTGGTCGCCAACAAAAAAGTATTCTTCATTTTTAAGGGTTCTCGTAACCTAGAGTGACAAAGAGGCCTAAAAAAGTGTTGCGTCACGCGAAATTTTTGAAAACTTTTGGCTGAAAAATATACTTTTTTCTTTCATTCTCCTTCTACTCGGTACTCTAGCCTGTAAATATTTTTAGATTTCCAAATTGCACGGAGTTTACGCGCTCTCTGGCACATTTTATTAAACGAAAGGGATTTCCGCACATTGTGCGAATAGTGAAATAAAGTCTATTCGCACATTGCATAGTGTGAAAAGCCATATAAGCAATATTCGCACATTGTTCGAATAGCCATATAAGGACTATTCACACATGGTACGAGTAGACATATAAGTACTATTCGCACATTGTGTGAGTAGTCATATAAGGACTATTCGCACATCGATGAAAAGTACATTTTGCATTTTTGTGTAATGAAGAAGAATATTTAAGTTATAAAAATGCTTGCAAGGTTTTTCGTTTTAATAGATGAATCAAAAATTTACGATTTGAAATCAAAGTCGCTTTCTCAACAACAAAACTTTCTTAATTAATTTTCAAATTCAAATTTATACCTAGATGGCTAATCAAACCTACGTGGAGTAAGGAGATTTTCCTTTTACAAAATGTCAATGTCATAAAAACATAGGAGGCCAAAAAAACTAGGGAGCTTTTCCTTTTACGAAATGCCACAAAACTAGGTGGCTGACGAAACTAGGGAATTTTCGCTTTAATTAAGCGCCACGAAAACGTATGTGGCTAAGAAACCTAGGGAGCTTTTCCTTTTACAAAATGTCACAAAACTAGGTGGCTGACGATGCTATGGAATTTGCGCGTTAATGAAGGACAACAAAATTAGGGAACTTTTCCTTTTACACGTGTCACAAAAACTAGGTGACTAACGACCGACGCTAAGAACATTTTCCTTTTACGAAATGTCCAAACTAGGTTCGTGCTAATATTGGTCATACGGTTTATCGTGCAACGTGTATGTCTACTCATACAATGTGCGAATAGTCCTTATATGGATATTCGCACAATGTGCGCATAGTCCTTATATGGCACAATGTGCGAATAGACTTTATTTCACTATTCGCACATTGTGTGAATATCATCTACCTTTATTAAACAGGAAATGTTGACGAAACCCCAAGAAATACAAATACCCGATATGTGGCTGTTTCCTAGATGAATATAAAATCACACTTTTCTCCAACCAACGATGAACGAACTAACTCTTCGCTAGACACAAAAAAGTGAAGTCGCATCACAAATAAAAAAGGTGGTGGGAGGGGGGCTTCGACGCTCATCTGAAACAGGTGTGACCGGGGAAAACGGAAATTTTTGCGTGAAAAACTGTATGTACGGCCCCTAACCTGCAATCCAATAAATTTTGTTCGGACAATGAAATCAAACGACCAGTTTTTCGAAAATGTTGTCCTTCCAGCGCGCCAGTTGCACTAAACGCCCAGCATGAGCCACATTTTCCTTGATTTTTTACACCTGTCACTGCACCATATAGTCCCCAATCAAAGGAATTTGGTATTTCAACATTTGCTGGTGGAATGAATGTGGTGCGACCCGATTCTGTGTCAAGTGATCTGAAATCAAAACCAGAACGCTTACTTCTCTCATCGCGAAACGAAATTGACTCTGGGAAAATTACGAGGAATTGCGCAAAATGAACCCATTCATGACGCGATTGAATTCTTCAGCCGACATGTCCGAATATTCGTTCAAGCCCATTTCATAGGTCACTTCCCCACGTTCGAATTTTTCATTGTGCTCAGCGATCAATCTCTTGTTCTCCATAAAAGCCAATTTGCGTGTCGTTTCTTCACCTTCAGTTTCGTATGATTTGTCATGGGTTGTCTTGAACAAAATCCATTCGCTTTCTGTTACGTAGTCTACGTCGATTTCCATCGAATGGACAGCAACAATCGCTACCAACAGAACAGTCATGAGCTTTGCCATGGCGGCGGAAATCTGTGAATGAAGGGAAATGAAAGAATTTCTTTTAATATGAAGAAAACTAATTCTTTAACTTTCGGCTTGCTTACATCTTAATCAAGAGAGAGAGATGCTTTCAGTGTGGTTGATTAATCAATATGCAAATGTCCATGTCTGCCGGGCTTTTATATGATGACCAAAATATGTGTAACGTGATGTAATCTGTACTAATGCGATAACGTAAAATTAGTCAAAATTGCGGATATCGCAACGATGATTCCAGCAATCTGCACATTCTTTATCATAACACTCGTATAATTTTCTTTATTTAAAATTTAGTGGAATGAATAAACTGCTTCACTTGAAAGTTCAAACAAATGCATAACTGAGGACTGAGTAATGAGTAAATCGGAATTTAAGTATTGCGTAGAATCTAATCAAGCAACGATTTGTCATTTTGAAGGGATGTAAGATCCCAAAAATATTAAAATTATTGGCTGTTTTGCAATGGAGATCACATTGGTTCAAGAAATCACAGTATAGTGCTCTTAAGACGAGATATAATGTAACAGATCGGAAGGAAGCTAGATTTAACTAAATAGGCTAAAAATTAGTGTATTGTCGGAAAACGTACAACCGGAAATGAATCTTTCACTTTGAGCTCAGATTGAATCTCTTAGATAGCTAACACAGATGCCTTAGTGCATTTTCGCCGTAGAGAAATAGAATGGGCTCTCGCCACTAACTTAAGACACTTGTTCTGGGCAATCTGTAGCCCGTTCAAGTGGCTGTTAGCACATCGACCCCATACGGGAGATGCATACAGAAGAACTGGCCGGAACGAGCTCTTAAAAACCAACAACTTGTTTCTGAAGCTCAATTTTGATTTTCTGTTGAGCAAAGGGTAAAACATTCGCATTCATTTCATCGCCATAGTACGAGTGTATTTCGCATGTTCGCCGAAATTCAATTTCTTGTCAAGCAGCACGCCTAAATATTTAACAAAATTGGTCGAAGGAATTGTGTAACCATTGAGGTTGATGCCAAGGCTTGGCAAAAATCTAGCAGCGTGTCTCCTAGAAAAAAATATAGCTCCAGTCTTTTGGTAATTTATTTGGATCTTCCAATCATGGTGAAACTTCAAATCCGCTGTGTGCAGATTGTACAAACAAGGGCTAAGTGCGCTAAGTGCACTTGCTGGAGACCAGCTGGGATCGAGAACAATCGCCAAAGACATTTACATAAAAAAGCCAGTCAGCAAGAAAGGATTGGATGATTGTGATGAGTGGCATGGCAACCTCGAAGCATAACTTGTGTAAAAGACCTCTGTGCCATAGGCTTTTGTACACTTACGGAAATATATTTTTGCATCAAATAGAATTTTGTACTTCTGCGCAGGTTTTTGCAGTGTTAAAAAGCTGCGCAGAAGTACAAAATTCTATTTGATGCAAAAATATATTTCCGTAAGTGTAGAAGTAATAAAATAAAACTGCACAACTTTGTACTTTATACTTTTATTGTAAACGATGTTGTTGCGTTACAAGTTGACGATGGAATGATCGTCGTTTGACAATCACATATTCTCTACCGAGATATGTGCGAACAATATTTATATTGGAAGTGACGCAGTTGCGGCCACGACACTTTTTAACGTGAATTATGAACCACGCCTAACGGTAGCTTGCATTTTACAATTAGGATTTCTTCTGGTGCTATTTTTTTAAAAATCCACCCTAACAACCCGTCCGGGTCGGAGGCTATGTCATTTTTGCAATTCACCGACAAAAACTCGCTTTTTCGTGCGTCATTTCGGTGTCGCATGAAGTCATTTTGCCGCACTAGTGCGATGACTTTTTTTTACGCACTAGAAGCGATGAAGGTTTTTTTTACGCACTACTTGAATTGAATTTTTATATTAAAAGAAAATCTCGTTTTTGTCGGTGAAGCAAAAAACGTTGTTTGATACACGTTACGTATGCTGGTAGTTTAACGCACACGATGTGTGTTGTCTTCGGCTCGTATCGGCAATCTCACATCTAGTGCGTTAAACTGCCTTCAGACGTAACTTGAATAAAAAATTACTATTTATTTACTTGTTCCGCAATTTTTGTGAATTTTTCCCCACATGGATTATCTTAGAGATCCTTTCGTTACCGACGTTTTTCCTGCGTCAGTGGTAAATTGCACACAAACCTAGTGCCATCTAATGCCGGTTTGCCCCATCAATATGTTTTACCGGCAGGCATTTTTTTGGACCACATGCTTAACGTGAATTCCGAACCACGCTTAACGGTAGCTAACATTTTACCATCAGGATTTCTTCTGGTGCTAATTATATCTCCGCCTAAATTCAGATTCAGATATTTGTACACAGAATTCATTGAATATGGGTGACATCATATATGTCATTCTTCTGTGTACGATTTGTTCCGGCACCAAATTAACAACTTACTATGAAGTCTGGGTGTGCCTGGGAACGTTACTTTCATGCTATTCATTGAAGAAATATACTATACAGAACTTCTCCTCACTAGGATTGAACCCGGATATTCTTAGTGGAAAGCCAGTACGTTACCACTGAGCTAACCCGTTCTTGGGTACGAAGTATAGTTTTACCAATTTCACAAGCCTGCGTTGCGCTTAAAAGGTTGTAAAATTGTCCAAAATATTCTAAACTAGGAAGTACAAGAAAGTTCACATGCAATCGTAAAAAGGGAGAACTTGTTTCATTCACAATAGGAAATCAAATGCAAAGGCAAAGTCTAAAATGCACTGAAAAAGTCTACTGCAAAAGTCTTATGAGCTCTTAGAGTAATCTTAGTAGAATTTATTATAAGTGAACCTCTTGTTAGCCAAAAGTCTGCTTTCAGAAAAGTCTACTTTGAACAAAGGCACCGCTAGACCGTAGCACGAGGGTGCAACAATGCTAGATATTTTTGTCCCACCTATTTCAATTTCCTTACCTGAGGTCAAAGTATTTACCTATATTCTCCTGAAGTAACTGAGAAGTTCGCCCCAGCGCGATTCACAATAGAACATTTTCCTTATATAAAATGTCATATTGTGAATAACGCTGGCGCGAAGTTCCACATCTAATAAAGGAATTTCGCGGATTAGGGTACAAAATTCCTTGCAGTCCCTCCTGATAATCAAATGAAAAGCTATTTACCCTTCTGTCAGACATATTTCCTCTATTTCATTACCTATTTCCTTTCCAATTATACATTACCACTGCATTGCATATTAATTTTTCTATTTGAACATTTTTTGCAGATAAGCTCTTTTTTGGAATTATTTTCTCATTGACATGATGCTCAGACAGGAACACATCTAGAAGAGTTGCGTTATGGAGATAATTAGAAGAGATCAACATTTCGGCTTCTAGTGCCAATCTTCAGTCAAGTCATACAACTTGATATGCTGATGGACATGATGTACAAATTGCTGACGGATCTATTCATCTCGGGTAGAGGTATTGATGGGTATAGCGAATCGTAACGGAAATGGTTACTGCTACCATATGTTGAAATTTTTACTAATCAATTCTTATTCTAACCCTGAGAAACCTATCTCCAAAGTTAACTCAAGAGCTTATCACGTTCATCAAATCTTATGCGGTCTTTATTCGTGGCAGATGCCAACCTATTTCCCTTATTTCCTCATCTATATTTACTTTCTATTTGCTACTACTTTCTTCTATTTCCTACTAATTTAGGTAATAGGTATTTGTCTATTTTTTCCTTATATTTCCATTTTATCCTGAAAGGCCCTGTCTCACCATCTCCACGCGTTGTTTCTCCTTCGCCATAGTATGTTGAATGTCAATTGGGTTATGTGGGAGAGAATTGCATTTGTCTGCCATGTAACCCAACTGTCAACATGCCACTTCTATCTTTGGTGCAGAGATGACACCCGAGGGGTGACGCACTTCTGCGGTTTATGGAATAAATGGGAATAAATGGAATAAATGATAATTTTTTCAAATTCGTCAAAACCTCGAAAAAACCCACTTTTGAAAACTTAAAAGAATTTTTGTTGAAAAATGGAATAAATGGAATAAAAAAAGTAAAATTTAATCTCAAGATGGTTTAAATGCTTTATAATTTATGCAAACCTTTTTTTGAACTTATTTGTCTAACTTGTGATGTGTTTTTGGTCGGTGAATTGCAAAAAACATTTTTTGATACATGTTACGTACAATTAGACGTTTTTATTTTGTTGCACGATGGATTTTGTCAGTCAAATACACATTTCAGGTCCCACAAATACTTACTGACATTGTGAATTTTTAAAATTTAAAAATTACGAAGAAATATCCACGTACGAAACTCGAATTCCGAATAGAAATGAAACGAATGTTAGGTCATTCTACTTTGAAAGTGCTCAGTTCGACGAATTCACAATAGTCAGAGGGACCTGAAATGTGTATTTGGCTGGCACACTCAATAGTGAAACAAAATTGTACGCTGGTAGTTTAACGCACACAACGTGTTGCCGAACTCGCGGTCGGCTCGTGTCAGCAAACTCACATCTGCCTTCATACGTAACTTGTATCAAAATAAATATTATTTTACACCGTTGCTTCGGACAGGCCTTTTACTATTGGCTTTAATATTTTTGGTCTATTAAGAGGTGAGGACGTTAGGGCTTTGAAAAGAATTGTACGAGTCTGTGTAACCCTATGTTTTTTGCTGAGCTTCCGGGCACAGAATACAAACATCGACTCATATAAATGTTGGTAGACTTTCCGAATATTGTATTATTGTATCGTCGTACAAATAAAGATTTTTGTTTTAGCAACAAACCTTCCATATATTTATTAGACGTGTCATGAATATAATATATTTTTTATATTATTTTTTTAAGATATATACTTTCGAGTGTATTCATGCCATAAATATTATTATTACAAAATTGTTGGATTGTAAAATTTATGAAATAATTTAAAAAAAAATGATGAATCTGATGAAAAAGAAAACTATATAATGACACAAAAAAATAGGCATTCACATGAACCTGGGACCATTTTTTATAATAAAATATGCACCAATAAAACGTTTTTTATGTGTGCAGGTTTATTTTTTATTAAAAATGGAGCACTAAAATAAATTCCACCCGATAAAAAATACTTTCCAGATAAATATTAATTTGGCGGCAGATGAATGGATGCTACCAATAAATTGATGTTGACATTTTTATTATCTATTTTAGGTGGTATTTTCAAGCCTTGATTGTTACAGAAAAAAATACATGCCATCTCGACAAATATGCATTGTTTAAGTCGAATGTTTGTCTATTAACGATACATTCCGATGACAACACTAAACAACGTGAAATCCTCTTTGTAGGACCCCCTGCTTACGATATGAAACGCCTCAATTTTAAATTTAAAAAAAATTAAAACTTTTATGAAAAAACGGTCTTCCTTCAGCTAATCAGTCACCTTGTGCTCAATCCTCCTCCCAAACTCCACCTAATCCTCCTCCTAAACCTGAGCAGTTAGCCCTAAATTAAGTACTGAAAAGCCTTCTATATCGTTTTCGGCATCCTAGAGGCACCTGCACCACGAGTCATATTTTAGCTCATTAAGCATTCGGGCCATAGGAAAATCAAGAAGGCTATCAATAACAAGGCCTATGAACCGAATTAAACTGGAGACAGAGATCATGTATTTTTGACACCCCAGACGGTAATGAATCCCCAATCGATCCACAATTACAATTAAATTCACTAGGTCGTACTTTACTGACGTTTTTAAAACTTCAGAAGGTACGGGAGCCGGAATGTTCTCTCTGCAACCGTTAGCGGAAAGATGGTACCACCAACCATAGTGAGCTTTTTTCTGCAATGATGGGGGCGGGGATTGGGTAGTTAGATAGGGAAGCGCCTGATTGCATATGAGCGGAGTGTGGTAGTCCGTGTCATGTGCCAGGCGTGCAACTGTCTAACTATCAAGTGCTCTTTTTACGTCCAAGTCGTAGTCCCCGGGATCTCAATTCTCTTCGTAGTTTTGTGCTAAACTTAAGAGTGCTACCTGATGACTTGCCCACGGGTCAGAGGGGAATCGAATTAGTGGGTTGTGCGTGTGGCTAGCCACCATACCACACTAAAAAAAGCAATATGGTTATGAATTCAACAACAGAGCCTCGGATTGGACAGGATAAACGGCAACGACTTAGGCAACGGAAAAAGGACAACGATTTACAATTAGGAACATGGAATGTTAGATCTCTGTTACGGCCAGGAGGGTTGAGATCACTCACTAGTGCGCTAAGGGCGACTAAACTTGACATTACAGCAGTACAGGAAACTAGATGGCCTGGGAAGATCAGTAGAGACTTTACGTTTTATTACAGCGGCAAGAGCAACGACAGTCCAAGAGGATACGGAACAGGCTTCATGGTCTTCGGTAGAGCCAGAAACGCGGTGATTGGTTTCACTCCTGTCAACGAACGAATGTGCACTCTACGGATAAGAGGAAAATTTTTCAATTATACTCTTATTAACGTCTACGCTCCAACGGAGGAAAAAGATAATGAAGCGAAGGAGCTATTTTACGAGAAACTGGTGAAAGTGTATGATGGAGCACCGAATCGAGACATCAAAATCATACTTGGGGATTTGAATGCCAAGATAGGTCGCGAAGTCTACTACCGTCCCACTATTGGTAAATATAGCCTCCACGAAAAGACAAGCGAAAATGGAACGTTGGCAATTGATTTCGCAGCGTCAAGGAACATGGTTGTCTGCAGTACCTATTTCGAACATAAAGACATCCACAAAGCGACATGGGTATCACCTGATGGACGAACCAAAAACCAGATTGACCACGTGTTCATAGATGGGCGTCACTGTTCAAATGTTTTGGATGTCAAAAGTTGTAGGGGACCGAACATCGATTCAGATCACTACTTGGTAAAGGTGGTTGTTAGGGCTCGAGTTTCGATTTCACACAATCGACAGCCGGCATTGGAAAAGTGGAACGTCGAGAAACTGCAGGACGAAAATATTAAACGACAATATGTGGATAGTTTGGAGAAGAAAATTATTGACGGAATGGAAAGCGAACAACGAAACGTAGACGATTCATGGAATCAAATTAGACGAAACGTAGAGCAAGCCGCAGCAGAGACGATAGGAACGAGAACGGGAAAGAAAAGAAATGACTGGTTCGATGACGAATACAGAAAAGCACTGGATGACAAAAATGCGGCTCGAGCGAGATATCTAAATAGATGCACTCGAGCTGGCATGGCAGAGTACCGTTCGAAGAGAAATTTCGAGAAAAAACTATTCCGAAGAAAAAAGCGACAACATGACAAGGAAGTTTTAATCGAAATTGAAAGGTTTGGTAATCGAAAGGAGACGCGGAATTTTTACCGGAAAGTAAACGAATCGAGGAAAGGTTACAGTCAACAACCTTTATTGTGCAAGGACAAGGATGGGTTGGTCTTAGCAGATGAGGAAAGGTGCATCAGACGATGGGCGGAGTACTTTAAGGAACTGCTGAACCCGAACAGACCACCGAACCGAACGACACCAACAACAACTTACCATTTCAGACCGCGCAGCCACATATTGCAGAACCAACGCTACAGGAAGTGGAGCATGAAATTTTAAAGCTCAAAAATTTCAAAGCCCCAGGAACCGACAACATACCTGGAGAACTTTTCAAGCACGGTGGTAACGCATTATGTATGGAGATGCACGAGCTCATATCTGGAAGGTCGAGGAGTTGCCGGGAGAGTGGAAGACTAGCATCATCTGCCCTTTGTACAAGAAAGGCGACAAATTGGAGTGTGGCAACTATCGCGGAATTTCGCTTTTGAATATCGCCTACAAGATATTTGCGAATATTCTATACAAACGCTTTCTTCCATACATGGAATCTACTGTTGATGAATATCAAGGTGGTTTTCGTGTAGGTCGTTCAACAACGGACCAGCTGTTTAGCATTAGACAGATCTTGGAGAAGTGTAAGGAGTACAACGTGGAAATACACCATTTGTTCGTAGACTTCAAAGCAGCATACGACAGTGTCAACAGGAGGAAGTTTTGGAGAGTGATGGAGGAATTAGGGGTTCCCAAAAAACTAATCTCGCTAACAAAGTTGACAATGGATGGAGCTAACAGCCGAGTAAGAATCCGAAGCAAATTGTCAGACGCTTTCGAAATTGAAGAAGGACTACGTCAAGGTGATCCGCTCGCGACGCTGCTTTTTAATTTGACGTTCACGGCTTTGGACAGAAAAGGTACCGACCTCGGGTTAAAGGTTAATGACACAAAGACCGAATACATGATTGTCTCCCCATCGAATCGACAACACGACCAAAGCGTAACAATTGACACACACACATTTAAGTTGGTAGACAAGTTCGTATATCTTGGATCTCTGCTTAATTCTGACAACGTAATCATGGACGAAATCAAAAGACGGATAACTCTTGGCAACCGGAGTTATTACAGTTATTGATAAAAATTTTAAAGTCCAAATCAGTAAGCAGAAACTCTAAATGCGCACTGTACAAATCTGTGATAAGACCAATAGTTACGTATGGGTCGGAGTCGTGGTGCATGACTCAGAAAGACGAACAATCGCTGCTCACGTTCGAAAGAAAGGTACTGCGGACATTTCTCGGACCAGTATATGACGAAAATATGAACAGATGGCGCAGACGATTTAATCATGAGCTTATGCAGCTTTATGGAGAGCCGGACATAGTTAGAACAACAAAAATTAACAGACTACGATGGCTTGGTCATGTGCAGCGTATGGACGACAATCGTATCCCGAAGAAACTTTTTATCACCAAACCGGAAGGCAAAAGAAGTGCAGGCAGACCAAAATCCAGATGGTGCGATGCAGCTTTTGCCAACCTGAGAACTGAGGGAGTAACCAGCTGGAAGACGTTAGCTGAGGATAGGTCCGGTTGGAGAAGCATGTTGGAGAAGGCCAAGACCCTTAATGGGTTGTAGGGCCGGTTAAGTAAGTAAGTAGATGGGGGCGCGGGAGGCAATCCCAGCAGAGGTATGCGGAGAAAACGTCATAGTCCGTTCTGTCAGTGAGGCGATCATTAAAGCGCCCTTGTCGAATATTCTGAAATCCAAACTAGTAAAAGAGCTGAAGTAAACCCTGAACCGGATGGGACTGAGAAATCAGATAACGCTTGATTGGGTTTTCGGACACCAGTGGCGAATTTTCCTTTGGGTTTTCCAAAAGTTTCTAATCAAAAGATTTTCTTCTATAAAACGGGAGAAAGTCCTAGACCTTTCGATCAAAAAAATATTGTTGTTTCACAGACCTATCAACTTAAAAACAATTATGAAAACCGGAAAAAAAACAATTTATTCTATAGTTATGTACAAAAACACGTATGGCCCTAGCATAGACTCGTCAGTCCAATGACTCAAATCCAGATCTTTCAAGCAAAAAAAAAATTATGAAAATCGGAACAGATTTACTCGAGTTATGTACAAAAGACCAAAAACCACTTAAACGGCCCTAGCTCGGCGGCCGTTGGGTTGACAGTGCCCAGATTCAATTTCGTAAAAGATATTTTTTATAAGGATTTGTACTTACGTTCTCGGTAATAACCGACTTGGAATCTATAATTTTTAATCATTGAAAATTACAAATATTGAAATTAAAATCTGTAAATAACAGCAGAGGGTCTTCATAGCCAAATAGGATTCGAACCCACGGCAGCAAATATCCCTATTTACTAGTCGAGTGCCCTAACCATTGATCTACCGGGATAAGCAAAAAGTGACTTACGTTATTGCAAAACGTTATTTCAAAAACGACAATCTGAAATTGGATTTACGATACGATCATTAGACCTACACTGACAGATGCCAGTTTTCTATCACGTATGCAAAAATCAACAGGTGCAGAAAAAGCTCAACAAATTTCAAAGAATAGCATGTAAGGCTATAACTGGATGTTGGAGGTCGACGCCAACAGCAGCAATTGAAGCAATGCTTAATATGACTCCACTGCATATTTACAAAAAAGAGGCCATCAACACCCTCAACAGATTATCCAGCCAAGTGCGCATTAGGGAAACCGACCACTCAAAAATTTGGTTCAAGACGTTGATAAACGAACCATCGTAAGCCATGCCATAAGACAAAATTGTAACGCAACAGGTTGGACAGAAAATTCACTATCAGCATTACAAGTAGAGAAGAATGGTTACAAGATAGTATTAAACTAGAGGGTAATGTAATAAATAAATCAGCAGGGGCCGGCATTTATTGCGAGAACCCTGAGATCTTAAATCAGGGCAATTATTCAAAGGTAAAAAATTGAGAAAATTCTCGTTTTGGTACAATTGCACCCATAGAAGTAATATTTTACTATGGCTGCTGTACCTTCGGCAGATTAAAGTCCACCCGCTTGAATCAACATTTAAAAGCCACTCACAATTCTTCATCCTACTTCCAATTGTTCAACAAAATCGAAAAACTAAAAGTTCACATTCTTCAAAAGTTCAAATTCTTTTACTTCCAAATTGTTCAAACGAAATGACATGCATCCAATCGTAGGATCTGGATTGTATAAAAGGCGAGTTGGCATAGTCTGGGTATCATTCTATGGCCATCGTTGCTGATATACACATGGTCTTAAGACAAGGTGTACTGATGAGTCGTAAACGACGAAATCAGCACTTTTAGTTTTTCGATTTTGTTGAACAATTGGAAGTAGGATGAAGAATTGTGAGTGGCTTTTAAATTATTCAAAGCTGCCAAACTGTCAAGGACAAGGGGGTAGCAGGTCAAAAGTTAACAGTCTGTACTGATAGTCAAGCAGCGATAAAAGCGACAGCACCATACAGCTTCAAGTCGGCACTGACTTTAGAATGTTGGAATAATCTCAACATCACTAAACCAATATGAAAGAAAAATTTCAGATATTACTATCATAACATCTCCACGTGTCGTCACGCAAAGAGCTGGATCAGAATAAACAAAAAGAACTCAAAATTTCTCATTAACATAAGCCGTACGTGACTAAAAGTCTTTACAGGTGTGACTACTACGGCTTCAACAGACATCTAACCTCAATTGGAAGACGATCGGATCCAGGGTGTGATCTGTGCGGTCACCTCACAGACACAGCCGAACACTATTTTTTTTTTTTTTTTTTTTTCTCAAGGGTGAGGAAACCTTCAAAAGGCACCTGGTCCTCCTGGACCCAGGTAGTGTTGGATTTTTACCAACTAAAACCTCCTTCCTTGATCGCCACGCTCTCGTCTCCCCGGAACCGCCTCACAGCATTACTTCGGGGAGGGGCTGTGCTTTCGCACCTACTTTCTCAGATCAACTGCCAGTCTTCGTTGATCGTCTCTCCATGCACTTTGTAGCTTCACCATTATCTTCGCAATTGCGTTGTCCGCTACTTTCCACACTTCTTCGTCGCGACACATTTCCGATATTATGTTGTCGGCGTTTACGTCTGGCCTGCTCGCGGCTATCAGCTCACATCGCTCCTGTTCAAAACGGGGACAGACAAACACAACGTGCTCTGCAGTTTCTTCCTCTTCAACGCATGTCACGCAGAAAGGTGATTCCGCGTGTCCAAACCTATGCAGGTACTTCCTGTAGCACCCATGACCCGACAGGAACTGCGTCAGGTGGAAGCTAACCTCTCCGTGTTCCCTATTTACCCATGTGGTTACGTCCGGGATAAGCCTATGAGTCCATCTTCCATTTTCCGCGGAGTCCCACTCTCGCTGCCATTGACTCAGTGATTCGACTCTTACTTGTGCCCTCACTGTTTTGGTGTTTTGGCCCCCCTTTCCTTCAGTCTGTGGCATTCACTGTCTTCCATCAGCATTATGCATATAGGCATCGTTCCGGCTATCACACATACCGCTTCCGAGGAAATCGTTCTGTATGCGCTTGCTACCCTTATGCTTGACAACCTCTGGGTTTTTATCAACCTCCTACGGTTCCTCTTTGTGTCTAACGCCCTTATCCACGCTGGTGCCCCGTAGCGCAGTATCGATAGGGTAACACTTGCTAGGAGCCTCCTTTTACTGCTGCGCGGTCCAAACCCATTCGGCATTATCATGGCCAGTGCTGCATTGGCTTTCATTGCCTTTTCGCACGTATAATCTACGTGGGCATTAAAGTTTCCACGATCGTCTAACATGACTCCAAGGTGTTTTAGCTGGCGAGTGGATGTGATCTCGTTCCCCTCGATGTTCATTACAATCCGCTCAGTTTTCCGACAATTGCTCACGAGCATGATCTCGGTTTTCTGATGGGCCAGCTTCAGTTTAGCCATTGTCATCCAACTTTCTACAGTTTCCAACGCCTCTTTCGTGACGACTTCCACCTCCAACTTTGACGTTCCGATAACTATGAAAATTAGGTCGTCGGCAAAAGCAATCGTCGTAACCCATCTTGGCAGCTGCAGCCGCAGCGCTGCGTCGTACATCGTATTCCACAGCGTTGGTCCTAATATGGATCCTTGTGGAACACCAGCTGTGATGTCTACCATCTTTTTCCCTTCCCTGGTATCATACATTAGCACCCGTCGTTCGAAATAGCTTTTCATTACCCTGCAGAGGAAATCGGGGACTCTCATAGCATGCATTGTCTTAGCTTAGCTTAGCTTAGCACTATCTGTGTAACTGTTCGACATTCATCACAAATAGGCGAAATCATTTAGGAGGATATACGATTAGCTTTGACATGATAAAAACTCAGAACTGAAAAACATTCTGAACTAGATTAGCAGTACGGGTTCTGTATAACAGCTGACGCAATGGGCCCAAGCGGACGCCCCCGTGCAAGTTTTACGATAGGGTAAAACGGCTGTTTTCAATAAAAGAAAAGTCTCTTATGAAATGAAAAAAAAATTACTCCTCGCTCTCCTCTTCAACCCCTTCCAACAATTTAAATTCATTGGTAATGTGCAGCTTTCACGGTGTCCATAAAGCGAAATAAAGCTTAATTGAAGGATCTGATCTGGGTCAACTGATATCTGGATTGCACCCCTTTTGGATTGCTCTTTTCATTTCTGTAATAACTTCATGGGTGCCTTTTCAAAAAGCTCCATTTAGGACCATGATATCGGAGTTGTTTCATGAATATTTTCCATGGAAAATACGGGAAAATTCTAATATGGGGAAGGATCAGATCCATATCAGGTAATCCCTTTTTTGAGCTCAACGAGCATCCCTCTGTTTATTTCTTCAATCATCTCATACTCACTCGGCATACGTGACAGCGATGAAGAGTTGGGTGATGTCGGAATTAACTAACTACTGGAGCGCCCATTAAGGCAAAATGCGCACGAAGCGTTTCTTCCCGGTGCCCGACGGGAAGTAGGCCAGAGAACTGTTAAACATGGACAGGGGACGCACTGTGGATTAAGCAAGCACCTGGCTAAAATAAAAATCTCTAACGATCACAACTGCACCTGCTGCCTAGGGGAGGAAGTGGGCGAACAAGCTTTACTGATCCCAAAAAGCAACGTTATGACTTCTTTTTGACCGTGTCTTCCAGGTGCCATTTAAGTAAAATTATGTTAAAAGTCCATTAATCCAATTTCGATTATCCTTTAACGTCATGGTTTTAAAATCAAGCCCTACTTTGTAACCATTTTTCTAGAACTGAGTAAAAGATCCCGAAATTATAGTTAGTTCAGGAACTAGATTGGTCTTTCTTCTAGTGGCTGAACTTATTGGATCTTGGATATGAAGTACGCAGCATTCATAAAATTGTAGCAAGTGGAAGTTTGCATTTCAAGCTGGGCAGCCTGGTGCCAAAACACTTCCCATAACAATGTTGGATGGGTGAACTAGTACGTAGCCATGCATTCGGTTCCAACTCGGCACCAGGCTGCGTACTTGATTTGTACGAGTAGCCTTATATATGGCAGCCTGGTGCCGAAAATATGTTAATGTCATCGTTACGGCAGTAACAAATACTGTACGTCATATGAATTTCAACTCGGCACCAGGCTGCGTACTCAAGATTTTTTAATGTTTATATAGAGGGCAGCAGCAGCTTGGTGCCAAGTTGAATTTTATGCGACGTATAGTATTTGTATCGGCCGTTTCTATGAAATTTACAGATTTTCGGCACCAGGCTGCCTTCTATCAGGCTATTCATATGTCTCAAGTACGCAGCCTGGTGCCGAATCAGAACCGAGTACATAGAAATGTACTCGGACCCCCATACAACATTGTTATAGGAACTTTTTCGGCACCAGACTGCCTTCTGAAATTTGCCGGTGGGACCTGACGTTAAAGGATAAAATTTGAGGAAAAAAAATAGTTTGAAAATCGATTAAGGCTTACAGTGTAAAGAGAGGCGGACGGACAAAGAAAAGCTGCTTGCAGATTAACAAATCCACCAAATTCAAATGCATAAAAACGTCGTGTTATACTCATAAGCCCCGTGTGCTTCGTACGGATCTAAAAACGCTCTAATTGCATGAAATTCATTTTATTTATATCCAAATTCTTAATGCTCCTACAAACGTGTTTATTAGAATTACTGTATCCAAATGTAACATAAAATTCCCTCAAAAGTTCCACCTTTAGCGAGTACCGTTTGGTTACCCTCATTCAAATCTGTCGTATAGAAGTGATTCTGTTGGCTGTTGTTCCGCACGTACCTGTAGTAAGGTGTACTTGCGCCGCAATCGCCCAGCTTCTCAGCGCAGTAGTAAGCAATACCATTGCTGGTGTAGCCCAAATTTGACACGGTTTTGTCAGCTTCGGCCTGATTTGTTGTGAAGAAATGATCCTCTTTTGGGGCCACTCTATCCGTACGATACACTGGAATTAAGTTGCAGCGACAGCTGGGCATCTCTGGCGCCACATAACCTGGAGATCTTTCCGGATCGTATTGTCGATTCTGGTAGGCATCTACCGCTTCAGCATATGTGGTTGTGTACAAGTGACTGTCAGTAGAAGCGCGATACAGTCGGAAGAGTTTGGCTATTAGATAAACAAATTCTCAGTGGTAAAGTAGTTGTATGAAAAATATAAAAAAATTACTTAGGTTCATGGAGCAACTGCCTGGGTCCTCTAAGGGATCACGTGTTGTGGTTGTTGTAGTTGTTGTTGTGGTTGAAGTTGTAGTTGTGGTTGAAGTGGTTGTCGACCCCGTATTGGGCACGGGCCAAATATAACAAACAATTCCTTCATTTACGCACTTAGGACCACATCTCTGTTTACATTCATTTACGTCCGTACAGTAAAAATGATTTTTTTGATTCCAGAATCGGTACAATGCTAACGTCGCACCACACTGTTTTTCCGTGCCTGCTCCATGAAATACAGTTCCCTCCAGCGCATAATTTCCCTTATCTGCATGTTCATCGTTTTTGGATTGGTACAAATAGTCAGAAGTTCTTTCGTCGAAGAACCGCCGAACCGGAACCAAAGTTCTTCCTTTTTGGCAATCCGTCTTACCAACTGCTACCAATCCGATGACAGTATTTCCTGTGTAGCCTTTGTTTATAGTAAAATTGTTCTTTTCTAGTACTGAAGCCGTATAGAAACGTGATTCACTTTTAGCGAGTCTCAATTCATACAACGCCACTGGAAATATAATACCAAAGTTAAGCAACAATTGTGGAATTTCATAAACAAAATGAAAAAAAAAATCGGAATGTTCATTACCCAATCTGTATTCAGTGGATCGAGCACTACAACATCTGTTGCATTTATTTTTACAGTTGGATTGCAACGAAGGGTGCACAAAGAACTGTAAAAAAGTTTTTCTTTTTGAATCTATTTTTAAAGATAAAAATACAAAAGCATACCACAATGAGAAGTAGCGAAATGGAAATTATTGACTTCATCTCTACTCAATTTATCGCTTTCAAAGACTGATTTCTGTGAAGTTCCACAGTCTTTATATACTCAATGACGACCGGAAATGTGAAGCAAAAAATCAGCAGGTCACACTAAAGCAGAACTGTGTCAGTTATGTGAGTTTTTTGGAGTATTTTCATAACAATGTGTTGGGCCATAAACTCATGTAACTGATAATGACTACACACAGAGGGAGTGGAGAAATACGAAGTAGAAAGAGGAGAGTGGTGTAGGGATCATTATATTGGACGCGAAGCGTATCGCATCGCGTAAAGTTTGTGTGAAACCTCAACTTGTAAAAAAAAATTTTTTTTATCAAGTTGAGCTTTCACACAAACCTTACTCGATGCAATTCGCATTGCGTCCAATATAATGAGCCTTTAATTGAGCTGACTATAGAAAGAGCACCTAAGCCTTACTCATGGGAAAGAGGTTCAGAGAGGGTAGTCAATCACCGTCACATCACAAATAAGTCTAAGTCCACAGGTGGCGCTAGTGGGAGAAGTTTGTAATTTCAAATATTTTGCCGATTTATAAAGTGTAAAATTAAGTGAAATGTTGGGTGGAAATGTAAGAGATCACTCTCACATTACATATCCGTCGTATACTATGTAAGGTTTTAATAAGCAAATGTTTACACGAATGAAGCTATAAATGAATCAAAGGCGCCACCTATGGAATACATATTTAAGATGGGACCATCGTCCTCAACCAATTATTTGCGATTTTCATGATGGCACAAGCTGCTATACGATTTTTCGGCCGCTTGAATACTCCATTTTTTCTCACTACGCTTAAATGTCTCTACTTTCTATGAAAAAGTTGCGCCTCTTGAATGTTATTATATTTCTTTCCGCTACGCGCCGCACCCTTCGTTGCAAATCGCCTTTGTTTTCGTTTTCGAATGGGGCAGAAAATTTCGAATTTCCCACCCTTATCACTTTCAAATTGCTCACTAGCGCCACAAATTGACCGATGTGGGTCCTTGAGCTCTCTCAATCGCAAACAAATGTTATAAAGAATTTTCTACACCTCATCTACGGCAAGAAAGGGTATTTATTGTTAGCACAACTGCATTTTTACATTCACTGCGGCTTTAATTTTAAAGTCAATATGAGGTTTTGGAGCAGACTTTATTTGCATAAGGTGATGCAAATAAAAACGTGTAATTAAAGGAGAATTGCTATGCGGCTCGTCTTGTGTAACTGACATAAATTAAACAATCTCATTTACTCGATCCAATTTTTATTGACGTAATTGAATACTTTGCTTCAAACTTTGATGGAAGACTGAAACTTGCAAGACTTTCAATGTTTAGACCCGTACGAAGAACAAAGTCTTATGCGTTTCCCACGACGTTTGTAACCACCCCAATTTCGACCTGAGAGTAGGTGGGTACCATCGATCCTGATGCTTAGATGACGAATCAACAATAAAAACGTTGTCCGTCCGTCTTTCACCGCGATAACTTGAGCAAAACTCAAACGATTTTCAAAATTTTTTTTTTCCCTGAAAGGTAATCGAATTGAATCTGGGCACTGTCGGCCCAAGGGCCACCGAGCTAGGGCCGTTTAAGTGATTTTTGGTCTTTTGTACATAACTCGAATAAATTTTTTCCGATTTTCAAAATTTTTTTTTGTTTGAAAGATGTAGGCATGATTGATAGAGATTGATAAATTAGATTGATAAAGGATGTCACGTTTGCTATAAAAAATGAGTATCCATAAAAAGGTAATAACTCAGTCAGGACAGCGAATTCTATTTATAGAACCTTGGCTACCCTTGGCTGGGGGGTGTTTGGGGGGGTAGCCGGAGTACTATAAACAAAATCTCTGACCAGTTAGGAGATATGGACTTTGTGGAGTTTATAGCAAGCGTGACATCCTTTATGAATGACACCTAGTTTATAGAAGAAACGTTTACTTGATCGTAGGGCTCAAGTGAGCCATGTCAGTCCTAAGGTCGGCCAAAAAAATGGTTTTTTCTATGTTGTAGAGAAAGTTGAGTAGAACATTTTTCTATATTTGTGGGTCAATTTTGTGCTTTCGGAAAGATTTTTTTACACCGTTTCTTCGGACGGGTTTTTCAATATTGCCCTATCGGCAATTTCCAATACAACTTAATGTGGACGTAATTTCATACACTTAAGAGTTAAGGCAATATTTACTTAAATACGTTCGAGTCTCTTCGTAACATGAACTCTGTTTGCCGCATCTATTCTGATACGTACGGGTCCCCTGCATATGTTTTAAATTTGTGTCCCTGGACTTAGCTAGGGCACTAAAAACGAGTCCATGCTAGGGCCATACGTGTTTTTGTACATAACTCGAGTAAATCTTTTCCGATTTTCATATTTTTTTTTTGGTTTGAAAGATCTGGGCATGGCCGACAATTTATGGAATTTTTGGAATTGAGTTCTCGGACTTAGCTAGGGCACTAAAAACGATTCTATGCTAGGGCCATACGTGTTTTTTGTACATAACTCGAGTATATCTTTTCCGATTGTCATTATTGTTTTTTATAATCGACAGGTCTATGAAAGCCCTATTTGTAAAAGAAACTTTTTTGAGATTGGGTACTAGGATATAGCTAGGGCACTAAAACGAGTTTCTGCTAGCGCTCTACATATTTTTGGTACATACCTCGAGTAAATCTCTTCCGACTTTCAAATTTTGTTTAATCGAAAGGTCGAGGACTGCCTCCCGTTTTATGGAAGAAAATTTTTTGATTAGAAACTCTTGGACTCAGTCAGGACCCTAAAGCTGAATTTTTACTAAGGCCCAACACATGTGCTGTAAAAAGCTGTTAGTGGAGTCTCTAAAATACAAAAACACATTTGGATAAATCCAAACTGATTTTGTTGATTCTTTTTCTATTTGAGAGATAATCGAGTGCTGAATTAAATTCAAAAACAAATTTGGACCTGATGCCTGTGCTTAGGGTATAAGTGGGCCTCAGGTCTGTCCTAAGGTCGGCCCTAGCCAAAAAAATGGTTTTTTCCTTTGTTGTAGAAAAAATTGAGATGTACATTTTTGTCTGTTTGTGGGTCAATTTTGTACTTTCAGAAGGCTTTCTTCGGGCGGGTTTTTCAATATTGCCCTCTCGGCAATTTCCAATACAATTTAATGTGGACATAATTTCATAGACTTAAGTTTTAAGGCAATATTGACTTAAATACGTTCGAGTCTTTTAGTAACATCAACTCTGTTTGCCACATGTATTCTGATACGTACGGGTCCCTTCTTATGTTTTTTAATACTGCCCTGCTCAGCGACTCGTCATATAATTCCTCCTCATTACTGAAACAGGTATTCTATAACAGTCTGCCTATTTAGTGACGGAGTCAGTTCTCCTATTCTTGCAAATATTGTCATTTTATTCTTTAGGCGCTTTTTTTCCCATTCCTGGGGAACGATATACTCTCAAAAACTTTGAATTGTCAATGAAAAAGAGTGGAAAATCTGAAGTCACGAAAGTACGACAACAGTAATAAGGTGTAGGAAGTGTCTAAATATTAGCTGTACAAATCTCTTGGTTGTATTTTTTCTCGGTACATACTTCATGTTTCAGAAAAACACTACCATGCCATCACGTAATCCAACGTTAAACACTTTATAATGTAGGTAAATGCAAAGAAATGTGTTTCTGAACTAAGCAAATAATCCATGCTTCCATGCATCTCATTTGTGTTTGGTTTTCATTTGTAAATATTTACATTACCTATTTGATGCACACTCTTAAAATTTAATCCCGTCATGTACACCGAAGACTGTGAATGTGCAGAAAAAAGACAAAGGTAAGGACAAATAGAAAATGAGTATATCATCTCTCAGAGGCAGCTACTTTACGGTCGGAGATTCTCATATCGAAGATTTTTAGTTGTAAAGAAGGTTGAAATGTCGGGAATGTGCAAAAAACCCCAGTGTATTATTGTCCATGAGACGATATTATTGTATCAGTGGACGATATTATCGCCTCAAGGACGATATTATTGTATCAGTGGATGATACTCGTATTATCGCCTCATGGACGATATTATTGTATCAGTAGACGATATTATTGTCTCATGTACGATATTATTGTATCAGTTAACGATATTATCGTCTTGGACGATAATCCACTGGGGAATTTTGCCCCCGCCACTTATCCCAAACAAGGAGGGAGACTAGCAAAACGAGGGAATTTGCGCTTTAATGAAACGCTACAGAAACGAAGCTATATTATTGTCCATGATACGATATTATTGTATCAGTGGACGATATTATTGTCTCATAGACGATATTATTGTATCAGTGGACGATATTATTGCCTCATGGACGATATTATTGTATCAGTAGACGATATTATTGCCTCATGGACGATATTATTGTATCAGTAGACGATATTATTGTCTCATGGACGATATTATTGTCTCATGGACGATATTATTGTATCAGTGGTCGATATTATCGTCTTGGACGATAATACACTGGGGGATTTTGCACCCCGCCGAAATGTCGTATGTGTGAATTTGTTTATTCACCGCCAAAAATTGGCTGCATACTATAGAAACACATCTGCCGTGCAAATCATAAAAACCTTGAGATGAAAGAAAGAAAAGATTTCGTATGAAATTAAGTTAAAATTTAAATACTAGAATTTGTAAATCGTATTGGAATGAAATTAAATCTGTGAAGAAAAATCCTGGCTCAAGGATGGGACCCGAACCCATAACCTTTACTTTCCGGGTGGACATTTCCTTCACAAACCTAATTTTGAACCGTTCTTTCAAATACTACGTCACAGCTCATACCGCGTGTGTTACACACACGACACCCACATCTAAACGCTGTATATATACTTGAATACGTGACATGTGACAGTAGGCTAGTCTCGTGAAATATTCACAATTTAAATGTAAGAATTCTTAAAACGTGATTTAAGAATGTTCAAAAAGGTCGGGAAAAATATTTGTGGATGTAGGCCGCAGATTAATAGTCGTAAAGTTGTTAGACAAAGTGACAGGTTTGATTTCTCCCCATACATCAAAAAAATATATTTTCCATATTTTCATCAGAATCTTGTCGAAATCAGTTGTAAACGTTAAAGTTATTCATAATAAGTCGTAACGAGCCTAGTCCAACGAAAAAGGGATGAATTTCCTAGTGGTTTTGAAGCGAATTGTTGTTCAGCGCTCTGAGACTCAAAGACAGTCAGTATCAAAATCAAAGAATCAACCAAGAAATTTATCTTGACAGACAGACATTTTTTTTATTGCTGATTCGTCATATTTAGACGATAATAGATGCATCCCCCAACTCCCATCTCGACCTACGCCATGTTACAATAAAATCGTTTGTAGTAAACGTATAGGACCTTTGTACTTCGTACGGGTCCAATAAAATCTTTAAGGCAGGAAAATCCATTCAGTTGAAGTGTAAATGTTGAAAATAAAAAATGTTCTCAAAACCAGCAACGTCACGATAGCCAGGACGGATCCTAAAAGCCGAAAGTCCTGCATTCCTTGAGGAGAAGAAAGTCTTGAAAACAGGCAATCCGATTCAAAATGTTTATAGGCTGACAAATTTTTGAAGTTAGCGAACCGATTCAACTTTGAGCGCAACTCTTGAGAAGCTTGAAATTGGAAAGTTAGGAAACTTCTCGAAGGCAGGAAAATTTAGCTCTTGAGAGGCCGGAAAAACGTTCATCTAGACAGGAACTTCGTGCTGAATTCTTAAATGCAGGAAATCGATCCGCTCTGAAGATTGAAATCTTGAGGGACGTTCTCACGTACAGGAAATTACTGGTAAAACTAATAGATTTTTGAAGGCAGGTAATCCGATTCAATTCACATTCGTAACTCTTTAGTCCCGGAATTTTAGTTAATTCGTAATTTCTTAAAGCGGCTATTCTTCGGAGCTGGTAACTTCAAGAAACACCTAGGCTTGTAGGCAGAAAAACCCTTGAAGACGGGAAAGTTCTTGAAAGCAGGAAATTCTTGGAATCTGGCAAACTTTGAGGGGATGCCCCTAAACTGCAAAACACTTGAATTTTTGAGGAAACGTTCTCGTGAACAGGAAGATCTTGGTAAAACTGAAAATTCATTGAAGACTAACAACTTTGAGAGCTTGTAGATGTAGACTCGTAATCAACAAGCTTTTGATCCTCGTGAAACTTGTGAGATTCTTGAAATTCTTAAAGACGAAAACGTTCTCGTAGACAGGAAATCTTGATAAATTCTCCTAAGGCAGGAAAATCGTTCTCGTGGACAGGAAATTTTGGTAAAACATTCCTGGTGGCTTTTGAGGGCGGGTATCTTTTGATCAGAAAAACCTGGAAACTTTCTTGTATAGACTGGCAAACCTCGAGGAAAGTAATCTCTCATCAGGAAATCTGCGTGAAACTGAAGCAGAAAACGTAAATCGGAAAAACGAAATTCAACCCCAAAAAGAAGTTAAGAAAGGGATTGTAACCATTACGACATTACAATCTTTGGTAAAACTGTAATTTCTGAGTTTTTATTTTTTAAATTTCTCAAATTTCACGAATTTCTTTAAAATTTCTTAATTTTCTCAAAGTATTTTCCAAAAATAGGTCCTGGAGCCCACCCTGCTGCCGCCCAAGGTTTTATTTTTGGCTTCGCACTTCTTCATCTGCCCTACGCCATGTTTCAGTGACACTGTAAAAATTAAAAATTTGGGCATATTTTGACCAAAGTTATTTTGTCCGGGTGATATTTCGGGAGGAATTCTTGACCAAATGCCAGTTACTACCTGGCCAATGCAATGAAATGGAAAGTGACATAATTTCATTGACATAAAATCAACAAAACCGGTGTGAAAACCGGCGACAACATTTCAAGGGTAAGGATTCCGTTAGTCCTTTTTGGTTTCCTAAGAGTTCGCCTGCTACACTCAATTTTGCAAGACGTTATAGTAATTCTCAGAATTAACTTAATGGAAAGTGTTTTTCTCTGCCTACACAAATTGTCGTACATTGTTCCGACAACAAGTAAGTGGCTTTATTTTTATATAATTTTTAAAAACATCGATCCCACAATAACACAATTACTTGTATACATCTTTTTCATCCTCTTTTTTTTCAAAATTCAATTTTATTTAATGTAATAGAAAATCAGGAAAAAATCTAATCGAATTGCGCTTTCTTTTCATAAAAGAAAAGAAAGCCATACCGAGAGAATAAAACTTTAATTCAATATTTTTCGTGTGGATGTGAAATAGGAAAATTGGAGAAGAAAACTTTGTCAATCTCAGGGCTCGCACGACCGAGAAATTCAGCAAAAATTCATTTAACTTTTTTGTTTTCAGTAAAATTAACAAACATACCCCCACTGTGCAACAAAAATTTTATATTTTTCCGGGTTGATTGTAGGAATATTGTTTGAAAATCCACACTTTAGAGAAAATAAACAGTTAGTTAATTTCCCTAGGTAAATTATATGTGTTGTTTTTCCCGAGAGTTTCCCCTAATGTACCGACGCTTTATTTTTGCCTTGGCTTATTTTTGACCTGAAAGCTCGGATGACGCAAAGGAAAAAAGAATAAAACTATTTGGTCGGTAGTTAGCGAACCGAACGATAAAAAATTTGAAAGAGACTATTGGCACCGGGTGCCAATAGCCTCTACATATATACTGCGGCTAATGGCACCGGGTGCCAATAGTCTCTACATATATAATGCGGCTAAAGGCACCGGGTGCCAATAGCCTCTACATATATACTGCGGCTAATGGCACCGGGTGCCAATATATATATGTAGAGGCTATTGGCACCCGGTGCCATTAGCCGCAGTATATATGCAGAGGCTATTGGCACCCGGTGTCATTAGCCGCAGTATATATGTAGAGACTATTGGCACCGCGTGAAATAAAGGAATCGTAAGTACGTAAAATAAGGGAAAAATAATTAATTAATATTATGATAAATATGCTAACGACAATTGTTGTTCATCATAGATACACTAATTTCTTTTTACTCACTGCAACACTGTCTCAATCACTCTCATGCGAAGCCATCAGTGTTACAGAAAGTTTTCTACGTAGTTCTGAGCGTATTAATCAAATTTCTGCGCTGTATCAAAGCGATGTTCCGATTTCGAAAGCAACGCGTCGCCGCTAGCAAAATATTATTAAATCGCGACGATGTTAAACGTTTTGAGACGTTGATGCTTTCTTTGGGTCTTGCACGTACAAAAATAGATTGACAGCAACAACTTTTCGTTACCTCAATGGATCAGCTAATGCAACTATGCAAGTGGAATGACATCAAGAATATCGAAAAGGAAAAGATGAAACAGCTCTACATTTTAGAAAAGGACGAACTTCCCAGGCTTGTTAGCCACCTAGTGTGTGGCACTTCGTTAAAGCGCAAATTTGCTAGGTCTGTTAGCCACCCAGGTTTTGTTACATTTTGTAAAAGAACGAACTTCCTAGGCTTGTTAGCCACCTATAGTGTGTGGCATTTCGTTAAAGCGAAAATTTGCTAGCTTTGTTTGCCACCTAGGTCTTGCGACATTTTGTAAAAGAACGAACTTCCTAGGCTTGTTAGCCACCTATAGTGTGCGGCATTTCGTTAAAGCGAAAATTTGCTAGCTTTGTTAGCCACCTAGGTCTAGTCTAGTGACATTTTGTAAAAGGACGAACTTCCTAGGTCTGTTAGTCATCTAGTCTGTGGCATTTCGTTAAAGCGCAAATTTCCTTGGTTTGTTAGCCACCTAGGTCTAGTCTAGTGACATTTTGTAAAAGGACGAACTTCCTAGGTCTGTTAGTCATCTAGTATGTGGCATTTCGTTAAAGCGCAAATTTCCTAGGTTTGGTAGCCTCCTAGCAAATTTCGTAAATTTCCGGGGTGCCATTAGCCACAGTATAATAAAGAGACTATTGTTACCGCGAGAAATGTAGAAACTGTGAGACTCGCACCAGAATGAGGAAGAAACACTTAAAATAGATCTGTCGATCTGTAGATCTGTAATTTTTTTCGTTACTGACGGCGTTACTCTCATACTAATTTGATCAGTTTGAACTTATTAGTGTTGCAGATATTGTATTATTCCAAACCTGTAAATTGAATGCTGATTTTTTTATAAATCCATGTCTAGTAGAAGTAGAGTAAATTTCCAGAAAAATCTTCTTGAAAACAAAAAGAATTATGTGAAATAAATTTTCATTTTTCCTATAACTGCTACTTTTTTATATTGAGTGCCGATAGTGTTTTCCACATACAGTTACTAAAGGCACCGGGTGTCAATAGTCTCCTTACTATACTGTGACCAATGGCTTTAATATAAAAAAGTGACTATTGGCACCCAGTGCCATTTTTTGTGACATTTCGTAAAACGAAAATCTTCTTAATTTTGTTAGCCACAAAGTTTTTTGTGAAATTTTGTAAAAGGAAAATCTACCTAGTTTTGTTAGCCACCTAGTCTTTTGTGACATTTGGTAAAAGGAAAAGCTCCCTAGTTTTGTTAGCCACCTAGCTTTTTGCGACATTTCGTAAAAGGAAATCTTCTTAATTTTGTTAGCCACCAAGTTTTTTGTGACATTTTGTAAAAGGAAAATCTTCCTAGCTTTGTTAGCCACCAAGTTTTTGATGACATTTTGTAAAAGGAAAATCTTACTAGTTTTGTCAGCCACCTAGTTTTTGTTACGTTTCGTAAAAGGAAAAGCTACCTAGGTTTGTTAGCCGCCTAGTCTGTGACAGTTTGTTAAAGCGCAAATTTCCTAGGTTTGGTGGCCAACTAGTTTTTGTGACATTTCGTAAAAAGAAAAGTTCCGTAGTTTCGTTAACCACCAAGTTTTCTGAAATTTTGTAAAAGCAAAAGGTCTTTGGTTTTGTTAGCCACATAGTTTTTGTGACATTTCGTTAAAGCGCTAAATTCTACGGTGCTATTAGCCACACTATATATGTAGAGACTATTGGCACCCGGTGCCATTAGCCGCAGTATATACGTAGAGACTATTGGCACCCGGTGCCATTAGCCGCAGTATATATGTAGAGACTATTGGCACCCGGTGCCATTAGCCGCAGTATATATGTAGAGACTATTGGCACCCTGTGCCAAAAGCATTTTCGAAAAAATTTCCTCCACCCCAACTCTCAGCTAGATCTTCTTTGTGTTACAAATGTATTGAGTAAATCCGTAAACCCTCTATTCTTTGTACCGATCTAAAAGGCAACCGCATATTTTAAGTGAATAGTGGGAACATTAAAAGCTTTATTTAGGTTTATAGCGTTATATCAAAGAGAAATAATGTTGTAGGGCAAACACAAATTTTAAGGTGTACTTGTAAAGAGTAAGGTGCTATCCATAAATGACGTCATCTACTCAGTGTTGCCATAATAGTAGAAGTGTCAAGTTGATAGTGATAGAAAGCAAAAATTAGTGGGGATTAAGAGAAAAAGGAAGCGTTGGGAAGAACGAAAGACCACCCGCCCTGGTCCATTGTACGTCTGCGTCTGTGATGTCCATAATGTGAATCAACAACGTCAAACTTAACTTACATAATTTTTGTAAGAAAGAGAAAAAAAAAACTTTACAAATGTCCATACAAAGTTTTTTGTCTCTTTCACACTAAATTTTTTATGCAAATTACAGCAGTCATGTCGCAAAGGTCAGGACCCTCTGGCCCGGTGCCAAAAAATGCCCTTAGCAATGTTGGATGATGAAACGAGTACATAAATGTTCACTAGGTTCCGGCTCTGCACCAGGTTGCGTACTTGAAAAGTATTAGCAGCCTTATAGAAGGCAGACTGGTGCCGAAAATCTGTTGTGCCGCGTTGAAAATAATAATCGCTATAACTAAGGTTTCGATGACAGTAACAGATTTTTAGCACCAGGATGCGTTCTTTTTGGTTGCTTAAACTTCTCAAGTAGGCAGCCTGGTGCCGTGTTGGAAATGAGCGCATAGTAATGTACTCGTTTTCCACTCCAGCATTGTCATAGAAACTTTTTTGGTACCAGGCTGCCCAGCTTGAAATGCAGACCTCTGTTTGTTGCAATTTTTATTCATGAAAATGTTCTAAGCGACGATATGATAAGGAGTTCAGGCACTAGACAAAGGATTGGTCTAGTGCCTGAACTTTTTATTTCATCGTCGCTTAGAACATTTTCATGTAGTAGAATTGAAACAAACAGAGGCCTTTTTTAAGAGACACCATCTTTTGATTAGTATCGTCATCTAACGTATGTAGAAATCGAATAACTTCTACCTGGTATTCCGGGTGTGGTTATGTGTACAGCTTTACATGCAGAGGGACGACAATACTAACAAAAAATTCTAAATTTCCACTCATTTTCGTCCCCGACACATTTGAATGTTACAACTTTATCTAAAC
>CM055404.1:42236376-42308057 GCA_029228625.1 Pseudolycoriella hygida | reverse complement strand
TTCATTCATTTTCATTCATTTATTTCCATTTAAAGTCGACTTAATGCAAGTGGACTAACATTAACAAATAATTGTAAATAGTCATTTAGGTTAACATAAGTATAAGAGGTATTAAGTTATCACAGAGGAATATCAAAGGTAAACAAAATTTACCACAAAAGTTCGTCAAAAGTATTGAATAATAGTAAATGAATAATTATAAAGTTATTAAAAAATTATAACAGAAGTTCGTCAATAAAAGAAAGTGAACACTTAGTAAAAGAAGGAATAGTCAAGGAAATGTTAAGTCATAATTTTAAGAAGGAATCAAAAAGTGTGTCAGGTAGGCGTAGTAATTCAGCACGAAATTGGTTGCATGGTAAAGTTTACAGATGATGCAGCGTTGAACATTCTACAGGCATTGTTGAAAGGAGAATTTGTGACCCGATGGTTTCTGTAACATCCAAGGAATATAAGACCGGTGTACCGATGATATTTTTTAGTGAATGTGATCTTCGAGCGCAGGTTCGGAGAATTGATTTTACCAAGAAGGAGTGAGTGAATGAATAAAATAGAAGCAATCACCCTTCGTCTGATCAATGTTTGTAAACCAAACCTTTCACAACGTTCGATATATGGTTCCAAAACGTAGTTATTATCGGATCGATTAAGATAGTCACCGTTTAAATGCATTATAAATTGTTTCTGTGTGCTCTCAAGGGTGTTTCGATGACATGCAAAAGCTGGTGACCAAACGCAAGAGGCGAATTCAAGGTTCGATCGTACCAAAGCTTTGTATAAAATGATGGTGGCGTCATTATCTAGATATCGGCGTTGCCGCAAAACAAAGTTCAACAGTGACCTGCATTTATTTTTTACATATTCGTAGTGCGAGGTAAAGGACATTTTCGTGTCCGTAAGGATGCCTAAGTCGACATTGGTATGTGTACGTTCGATTGGTTGTCCATCTAGAGTGTAATCATAGGCTATGCTTTTTGCTTTTGTTTTCATTGTGTACGTGATAATTTTTGATTTTGTACGGTGAATATCTAATCCATTGTCGCAGCACCACTGGAAAAAGGTATTTATTGCATTTTGGAGGTTGGACGCATCTTCCACGGTCTTGATGATAGATGTTATCTTTTTATCGTCGGCGAAGTTAATGTTGTGTATACCCGGAAGTTGGACGTCTCAATTGTTGAAGAACATCAGGAACATAATGACTCCTAGGATCGATCCCTGTCCTACTCCAGAGAGAACCGTGATAGTCTCTGATTTGTCCGACCCCATCACTACATATTGTACCCTGAAACGAAGATATGAGAAAAACCATAGCAGGACGTTATTTGATAGAGGAAACTTTGCCATTTTACGGATGAGTTTTTATTTATTATTTATTTTTTATTCCGTCAATGGCCGAAGCCCCCTGACTACATACAATTATGAATGACAAAAAACATAAATAACGAGCAGAACCGGAAGTGAGCTGCCGACCCAGTCGACCCGTCGGAGTCAGTAGCCACCTCTGCTCATCGTCATTATTAACAATTATACAATTCTAAGTAGAAGTTATCATAATACAGGAACCAATTATTATACGAAAATAGAAAATAGCCCGATGTTCTATCAAGCACCAACGTCTCGTGCAGCCAATGGTCCACCTGAGACAAAAATGATTACGGAAGCTAGTCGGCTAGACTAGCTGTTTTCGCAAGTCGACGTGACTTAGAGTTACATTTGAGAGTCGTGATGTGTCTACTCTGTCAAAGGCTTTACTATTGTCAGCGCTGAATGAATCCAGTTGGGCATTTTGTTGGAAGGCATCGTGGACAAGAACGCTCAGTTCCATTAGATTGGATTCAATGTTTCTGTTTGATACGAATCCGTGATGAGATGACGAGATATTATTTGGAATTATGAGTTTTAACTGTAAATGGATGACACGTTCAAACACTTTAGCAAGGTTAGGCATCACATTAACTCCTCTATAATTTTTGACGTCCGCCTTCCGTCCTTTCTTGAATATGGGTGTCAATTGTCCGATTTTGAACAGATCAGGACAGCATCTTTCAGTTAGCGATTGATTGTAAATGACGCTTAATGCTTCAGCTAATTCATCAGCACATTCGCGTAAGAATATGTAAGAAACACCATCATGGCCACTGCCTTTATTGATATCCATTCCTCGTAACACAAACAGTACTAGTTCTTTTGGAGATGAGATACCATAGCAATTGCTGTCGTTCCTATCGTTGATATAGTCCAATAATGACGGGTCTTCTTGATGTTTAACGTATACACTTTCAAAAAATTCAGCAAAGAGATTCGATTTTTCAGCGTTAGTTGAAGCTTTATTCCCATCGAGCTCGATAACGGCGGGCAGACTGCTCGTGTCAAATGGTGTGGTATGCGTAATATAGTACTCCTTATGTACCTTAGCCTCTATCCACCTACTCCTACATCCTATCCTACCCGTGGTGACACCTGTCATAGTGAGCAACCCACATGAACGATCAGGTAACCAACCCTGGTGTATTAGGTGTATTTGGTGGGTCACTTAGCAGAAGGATGAGGGGGCTGTCTTCGGGTAGTACCTCAACGTCACGTAGAGCGAGGGCCGAAGGCAGTTAGGCGCTATCAAGATGGGATAGTACCTCAGCATGGTGGCGGATGATCTCAACAGCAAGGGACAACGGCAGCATGCAAAGTCCGAGTCAGCAGGACTACCATCACTCACCAACCCGCACCGGCCAGCGTGGTGTTTTAACGGCTAAAACCCCCCGAAGATGAAGAGCACAACCAGGAAAAATCGGCCCTCAGTTCCCAGCCGCTCGTTGATCCCTGACTCCGACAACGGTCAGACCAGACGACGAGCAGAGGGTGCTAAGAATCCCTGGGGTACAATAGGTTGTCACACCGGACTATACATTGCCACGTATAACACTCGAACGCTATCATCGAACGAAAAACTTCTCGAATTGGAGTCGGCACTGGAAAAGATCAAATGGGACATTGTCGGATTGAGCGAAGTCAGGCGACGTGGTGAAGAATGCTTGAAGGTGAAATCAGGAAGCACTTTGTACTACCGTGGAAGCGATAGCCAAACAGCGATGCATGGTGTAGGACTGCTCATCAGCAAACGCTGGTCGAACCGTATAATCCAAATCAACAGCATCTCCGACAGAGTCATCTACGTGCGTCTGAAGATAAATGCGATGTACAGTTTGAAAGTCATCCAAGCGTACGCACCGACGACGGATCACGACGACGAAGAAATTGAAAGCTTCTATGAAGATGTCTCCAAAGCGATTGAAGAAAACAGAGCTCAATATCAGTTGCTAGTCGGCGATTTCAATGCCAAATTGGGAAAAGAGAAGACGTTGCAGAAACTTCGATTGGAACGTTTGGTTACGATCAGAGGAACGAACGAGGAGATACTTTGCTGAATTTTCTCCAACAACAAGGAATTTTCGCAATGAACTCATTTTTCTCCGGTAAGGTTCAGAGGAAGTGGACTTGGGCCAGTGCAGACGGCAGAACAAAGAACGAGATCGATTACATCATATCGAACCGCAAATCGATTGTCAAGGATGTTACTGTGCTTAACCGTTTCACAACAGGCAGCGATCATCGAATGGTGCGAGCCAAAGTCGTCTTGAACACACGGACAGAGAGAGAAAAGTTGGTCAAGAAAAAAGTCGTTTTAGACATGGAACGCCTGAAAGAACAAAGCGACGCATTTAAGGAAGCTATGGACAACGAACTGAACGGAACGAATTCACAAACTGCAACGATTGATGAGCTGACAGAAAGAATAGTGACCTCAGTGAGAAGCTTCCTGGAAACCAGATGCCGATCTACATGCACTAAAGAGTCGAAGCTCAGCAAGGAAACGCTAGACCTAATAGCAGAAAGACTGGATTTGGTGAAAGGTGGAAAGCGAGACACTGTTGAATACAGAGACAAAACGAAAGCCATCAACAAGAAAATGAAAACCGATCGGCGACAATACAACGTGAAACTGGCCATGAACGCTATCGAAGCAAATGGGAATATGAAAGTATTACGAGCGAAACGGGCGAACGGGTACAGACAAATTTTTAAATTGCGCGATAAGGCGGGCGTCATACAAACAGATCAGGACAAGGTATTGGACATCGCGCGAGAGTTCGATGAGGACCTTTTTACGTCGGTTCGAGCCAAACTACCGGCAGAAAGAGCAAAAGCGAGACCGGTGATAATGAACGTTGGTTCCGAAGATTTGCCGGACATAACGATTAACGAAGTACAGGCTTCGTTAGACGAAATGAAGAACAGAAAAGCTCCAGGTGACGACGACATTCCGATCGAAGCAATCAAAGAAGGCGGACCCACACTGCTCAAAATGACAACGGATCTGTTCAACAAGTGTCTCGAACCAGAGAAAATACCAGAATCATGGGAAAACGCAGTCATCACTTTGCTGCACAAGAAAGGAGACATCACGAAACTGGAAAACTACAGGCCCATCAGTTTGATCTCGCACCTCTACAAACTGTTTATGAAGGTGATAACGAAACGGATCACAAAGAAGCTAGACTTCTACCAGCCGAGCGAACAAGCAGGGTTTCGTTCCGGATTCAGCACAAATGACCACTTGCAAGTGATGAGAAGTCTAATAGAAAAATGCAACGAATACAAAATCATCATCGCGATATGCTTCATAGACTTCGAAAAAGCGTTCGATTCGGTCGAATTATGGTCGATTTTAGACTCCTTTGACGATTGTCGGATTGACTCGAGATATACCCGGATGATAAAACATATCTACGAGCACGCAACGTCGTGCGTCAAACTGCATAAAACCACCGATAAATTTCGAATTGGAAGAGGAGTCCGTCAAGGAGATACCATTTCACCGAAATTGTTCACGTCAGCTCTGGAAACGGTTTTTAAAAAGCTTGATTGGAGTGACCTGGGAATCAACATAAATGGGAAGTTTCTGAACAACCTTCGATTCGCCGACGACATTGCCCTGACATCAACAACTCTGGAACAGATTGAAGCGATGCTGTTGCAGCTCAACGAGGAAGCCCAAAAAATCGGTTTGAAGATGAACATGTCGAAAACGAAAGTGATGACAAACATCGATGGTGCTACACCAATCAAGATCGGAGACGAGGAAATTGAAATCGTGAATTCGTACAAGTATCTCGGCCACGTCATGGAGCTCGGTCTCGACAACCAAACGGCTGAAATAAAGAGAAGGATCGGTCTCGGTTGGGCGGCGTTCGGCAAGTTACGGTACATCTTCAAGAGCAACATGAGCAACAGTCTGAAGAGGAAAGTGTTCGATATGTGTGTGCTGCCGGTCCTGATATACGGAGCCGAGACTCTCACGATCACCAAAGCATCAGCGAACAAATTGAGAGTTGCACAGAGGGCAATGGAAAGGGCAATGCTAGGAATCACACTCAGGGACAAAATGACAAATGAGTGGATCCGGCGACAAACAAGAGTCATCGATGTCATGACACGAATAGCGTCGCTCAAGTGGAATTGGGCTGGTCATATTGCCAGAATGACCGACGATCGATGGACGAAAACTATAATGCAATGGCGGCCACCAACGAAACGACCGATGGGACGTCCACCGGAAAGATGGACCAACGATATCAAAAGAACGGCAGGCACGACGTGGCAGCAAGTGGCAATGGACCGAAAAAAGTGGCGATCTATGGGGGAGGCCTACATCCAGCAGTGGATATAAAAGGCTAAGGAAGAAGAAGAAGAAGAAGAAGACTGCTCGAATTACGTTTGCTGTTAATGTAACGCCAAAATGATTTCGGGTTCGTTTTAATACAATTCGCTTTTTCTCGTATGAAATTGCTATGAAGCTCTGTCATCAGAGATTCGAAATCATTCTTTGCTTTCAGGAAATGACGGTCATCCAAGACAGTTGGAATATTATTTGCTCGCTGATGTTTACGCTTTATACATAGTCTTTCAAACTCTTTATTCCGGATGTTCTTCAAATGCAACAATTGTTTAGTAAACCACTTTGGATGACCAGAAGCACGAATCGAAGCACGTGGAACAAATCTCTCGAAGATATCATAGATGGTTCCGTAAAGTGAGTTTGTGGATCCATTAACGTCACCATCACACTATTGGAACAGTTGAGCCGTGGAGATGAATTCATTTATATCTACGTAGTTCGCTTTTTTAAAATAGTAGACCAAATTATTCGTTCCGTCACTTGAAGTGGGAGCAACGGTGGGATAGCACTCGACCAGACATGACAGTGGCACGTGGTAAACGTCGCTTTTCAATTCTGGCTCATCAGGAATTCAGCCTTGCTTACTACACACAGTTCAGAATTGTCAGTATAAACGAGGTCAAGGACGTTTCCACTCTTGTTAGCAAATGATGACATTTGAAATAACCCAAAATCCGACATGGCTGAAGTCAGTTCTCTAGCAATTATCGATCTTGCAGACATGGATTCGCCTAAGATAGCAACATAATCAAATCCTACATCATTCTCATACCATTTGACGCCGTGTAAATTGAAGTCTCCGAGAATGTGCAGTGAGTCGGAATTGGTAACGATTTCCTTTACAGCTTTAATTGCATCAATATGGGAGCGATAGATAGTGATATCAGCAGTTGGTTGGATGTAGAGAGAGTATATGAGATGTAGCCTGAAGAAAGCGAGATGCGTACACAAACAGCTTCTAAATTCTTCATTTCCTGACAGGAAAAATCTGCGCATTCTATGTCATTTTTAACCGCGATCAGCACACCACCGCCTAAAGTAGCTGAGATATCCGAATCCGCTCTGTCTTTCCGGAATACATTTGTTCTCCAAAAAAAATTTTGCTCCAAAAAAAAAATCTTTCACCGAAAAAATTTTTCTCCAAAAAAATTTTCTCCGAAAAATATTTTTCTCCAAAAAAATTTGTCTCCAAAAAAAATTTTCTCCAAAAAAATTTTTCTCCAAAAAAAAATTGTTCTCAAACACCTTAGGCCACCATCAGAACACTTCGTATCACCTTCGACTACCTTCGGAATAGTTTATGTCACCTTCGCCTGCCTCCGGAACACTTCGCGTCACCTTGGGCTACCTTGGGAACACTTCGTGTCGACTTCGGCTATCTTTGGAACACTTCGTGTCACCTTCGGCTGCCTTCGGAACACTTCGCGTCACCTTCGGTTGTCTTCGGAACACTTCGTGTCACCTTCGGCTGCCTTTGGAACACTTCGTGTCACCTTCGGCTACCTTCGGAACACTTCGTGTCACTTTAGGCTACCTTCGGAACAGTTCGTGTCACCTTCGGCTACCTTCGCAACACTTCGTGTCACCAATTCTTCTTAGTGATTCATATAACTTTCCTGAAGAAACCAACTGTCTAGGTATTCTTATTGAGAATTTAGCAAAAAATCCAAGATGGTGTCACTTTGACAGTTTGCAGCCATTTTCATAAAATGCTAAAAAATTCTAGAAGAAACCATCTCTCTAAGTAGTGTCATTCAGGAGCTAAAATTCGAAAACTGAAAAAGCATAAACGAAAATCCAAGATAACGCCGCTATGACAGCTGGCAGCCATTTTCTAATGATACCAGAAAATTCTCCTGATGAAACTCTATAACTTCCTAGAAGAAACCATCTCTCTAAGTAATGTCATTCAGGAGCTAAAATTCGAAAACCGAAAAAGCATAAACGAAAATCCAAGATGGCGCCGCTATGACAGCTGGCAGCCATTTTCTTATGATCCCAAAAAATTCTCCTGATTAAACTCTATAACTTTCTAGAAGAAACCATCTCTCTAGGTAGTGTCATTCCGGAGCTAAAATTCGAAAACCGAAAAAGCATAAACGAAAATCCAAGATGGTGCCGCTATGACAGCTGGCAGCCATTTTCTAATGATACCAAAAAATTCTCCTGATGAAACTCTATAACTTTCTAGAAGAAACCGTCTCTCTAAGTAGCGTCATTCCGGAGCTAAAATTCGAAAACTGTAGAAGCATAAACGAAAATCCAAGATGGCGCCGCTATGACAGCTGACAGCTATTTTCTAATGATACCAAAAAGTTCTCCTGATGAAACTCGATAACTTTCTGGAAGAAACCATCTCTCTAGGTAGTGTCATTCCGGAGCTAAAATTCGAAAACCGAAAAAGCATAAACGAAAATCCAAGATGGCGCCACTACGACAGCTGGCAGCCATTTTCTTATGACACCAAAAAATTCTCCTGATGAAACCTAATTTATTGCTTGGGAAAATTCAAGATGGCGCCGGTTTGACTGCTGGCAGCCATTTTTTAATGAAAGAGAATATTGGCACCCGGTGTAATTAGCCGCAGTATATATGTAGAGACTATTGGCACCGCGTGAAATAAAGGAATCGTAAGTACGTAAAATAAGGGAAAAATAATTAATTAATATTATGATAAATATGCTAACAACAATTGTTGTTCATCATAGATACACCAATTTCTTTTTACTCACTGCAACACTGTCTCAATCACTCTCATACGAAGCCATCAGTGTTACAGAAAGTTTTCTACGTAGTTCTGAGCGTATTAATCAAGTTTCTACGCTGTATCAAAGCGATGTTCCGATTTCAAAAGCAACGCGTCGCCGCTAGCAAAATATTATTAAATCGCGACGATGTTAAACGTTTTGAGACGTTGATGCTTTCTTTGGGTCTTGCACGTACAAAAATAGATTGACAGCAACAACTTTTCGTTACCTCAATGTGATCAGTATGGATCAGCTAATGCAACTAAGCAAGTGGAATGACATCAAGAATATCGAAAAGGAAAAGATGAAACAGCTCTACATTTTAGAAAAGGACGAACTTCCCAGGCTTGTTAGCCACCTAGTGTGTGGCATTTCGTTAAAGCGCAAATTTGCTAGGTGTGTTAGCCACCCAGGTTTTGTTACATTTTGTAAAAGAACGAACTTCCTAGGCTTGTTAGCCACCTAGTGTGTGGCATTTCGTTAAAGCGCAAATTTGCTAGCTTTGTTAGCCACCTAGGTCTTGTCACATTTTGTAAAAGAACGGACTTCCTAGGCTTGTTAGCCACCTAGTGTGTGGCATTTCGTTAAAGCGCAAATTTCCTAAGTTTGTTAGCCACCTTGGCCTTGTGACATTTTGTAAAAGGACGAACTTCCTAAGCTTGTTAGCCACCTAGTGTGTAGCATTTCGTTAAATCGCAAATTTCCTTGGTTTGTTAGCCACCTAGGTCTAATCTAGTGACATTTCGTAAAAGGACGAACTTCCTAGGTCTGTTAGTCATCTAGTCTGTGGCATTTCGTTAAAGCGCAAATTTCCTAGGTTTGGTAGCCTCCTAGCAAATTTCCTAAATTTCCGGGGTGCCATTAGCCACAGTATAATAAAGAGACTATTGTTACCGCGAGAAATGTAGAAACTGTTAGACTCGCATGAATGAGGAAGAAACACTTAAAATAGATCTGTCGATCTGTAGATCTGTAGATCTGTAGATCTGTAGATCTGTAGATCTGTAATTTTTTTCGTTACTGACGGCGTTACTCTCATACTAATTTGATCAGTTTGAACTTATTAGTGTTGCAGATATTGTATTATTCCAAACCTGTAAATTGAATGCTGATTTTTTTATAAATCCATATCTAGTAGAAGTAGAGTAAATTTCCAGAAAAATCTTATTGAAAACAAAAAGAATTATGTGAAATAAATTTTCATTTTTCCTATAATTGCTACTTTTTTATATTGAGTGCCGATAGTGTTTTCCACATACAGTTACTAAAGGCACCGGGTGTCAATAGTCTCCTTACTATACTGTGGCCAATGGCTTTAATATAAAAAAGTGACTATTGGCACCCAGTGCCAATTTTTTGTAACATTTCGTAAAACGAAAATCTTCTTAATTTTGTTAGCCACAAAGTTTTTTGTGAAATTTTGTAAAAGGAAAATCTACCTAGTTTTGTTAGCCACCTAGTCTTTTGTGACATTTGGTAAAAGAAAAAGCTCCCTAGTTTTGTTAGCCACCTAGTTTTTTGTGACATTTCGTAGAAGGAAAATCTTCTTAATTTTGTTAGCCACCAAGTTTTTTGTGACATTTTGTAAAAGGAAAATCTTCCTAGCTTTGTTAGCCACCAAGTTTTTTATGACATTTTGTAAAAAGAAAATCTTACTAGTTTTGTCAGCCACCTAGTTTTTGTTACGTTTCGTAAAAGGAAAAGCTACCTAGGTTTGTTAGCCGCCTAGTCTGTGACAGTTTGTTAAAGCGCAAATTTCCTAGGTTTGGTGGCCAACTAGTTTTTGTGACATTTCGTAAAAAGAAAAGTTCCGTAGTTTCGTTAACCACCAAGTTTTCTGAAATTTTGTAAAAGCAAAAGGTCTTTGGTTTTGTTAGCCACATAGTTTTTGTGACATTTCGTTAAAGCGCTAAATTCTACGGTGCTATTAGCCACACTATATATGTAGAGACTATTGGCACCCGGTGCCATTAGCCGCAGTATATACGTAGAGACTATTGGCACCCGGTGCCATTAGCCGCAGTATATATGTAGAGGCTATTGGCACCCGGTGCCATTAGCCGCAGTATATATGTAAAGACTATTGGCACCCGGTGCCATTAGCCGCAGTATATATGTAGAGACTATTGGCACCCGGTGCCATTAGCCGCAGTATATATGTAGAGACTATTGGCACCCTGTGCCAAAAGCATTTTCGAAAAAATTTCCTCCACCCCAACTCTCAGCTAGATCTTCTTTGTGTTACAAATGTATTGAGTAAATCCGTAAACCCTCTATTCTTTGTACCGATCTAAAAGGCAACCGCATATTTTAAGTGAATAGTGGGAACATTAAAAGCTTTATTTAGGTTTATAGCGTTATATCAAAGAGAAATAATGTTGTAGGGCAAACACAAATTTTAAGGTGTACTTGTAAAGAGTAAGGTGCTATCCATAAATGACGTCATCTACTCAGTGTTGCCATAATAGTAGAAGTGTCAAGTTGATAGTGATAGAAAGCAAAAATTAGTGGGGATTAAGAGAAAAAGGAAGCGTTGGGAAGAACGAAAGACCACCCGCCCTGGTCCATTGTACGTCTGCGTCTGTGATGTCCATAATGTGAATCAACAACGTCAAACTTAACTTACATAATTTTTGTAAGAAAGAGAAAAAAAAAACTTTACAAATGTCCATACAAAGTTTTTTGTCTCTTTCACACTAAATTTTTTATGCAAATTACAGCAGTCATGTCGCAAAGGTCAGGACCCTCTGGCCCGGTGCCAAAAAATGCCCTTAGCAATGTTGGATGATGAAACGAGTACATAAATGTTCACTAGGTTCCGGCTCTGCACCAGGTTGCGTACTTGAAAAGTATTAGCAGCCTTATAGAAGGCAGACTGGTGCCGAAAATCTGTTGTGCCGCGTTGAAAATAATAATCGCTATAACTGCGGTTTCGATGACAGTAACAGATTTTTAGAACCAGGATGCGTTCTTTTTGGTTGCTTAAACTTCTCAAGTAGGCAGCCTGGTGCCGAGTTGGAAATGAGCGCATAGTAATGTACTCGTTTTCCACTCCAGCATTGTCATAGAAACTTTTTTGGTACCAGGCTGCCCAGCTTGAAATGCAGACCTCTGTTTGTTGCAATTTTTATTCATGAAAATGTTCTAAGCGACGATATGATAAGGAGTTCAGGCACTAGACAAAGGATTGGTCTAGTGCCTGAACTTTTTATTTCATCGTCGCTTAGAACATTTTCATGTAGTAGAATTGAAACAAACAGAGGCCTTTTTTAAGAGACACCATCTTTTGATTAGTATCGTCATCTAACGTATGTAGAAATCGAATAACTTCTACCTGGTATTCCGGGTGTGGTTATGTGTACAGCTTTACATGCAGAGGGACGACAATACTAACAAAAAATTCTAAATTTCCACTCATTTTCGTCCCCGAAACATTTGAATGTTACAACTTTATCTAAACAATCAACTGCGAGTCGTAAAAAACTGAATGAATATTTCAAATACGATAGCTAAACCCGAACATCCACTCAAGCAGGCGTATCTGCTCGCCACCGAATTCATTATACTGAAAATTCACCAGACCGACTGAAGCGGTATACCCAAACGGGCGAATAGTCATTTCAGAGTTGAGAGTTAGATGACCATAAAAATGTGAATGAACCATAAAATATGATTCAACTTTCGCTTGCATATTCGTTCCATCTATCTACATCTACAACCAATTTTTCAATTTGGGTTTTGGTTCTTGATTGACGTTTTACATGATTTGGCACTTAGTTAAAATTTGTTTTGGGATCTTACGCTTTCGGACTTTGTTGTGGTTGAACGAAAACTTTCATTGTCGACATCACCAGATTCGATTTGATGAAAATAATCTTGCAGCGAGATTTTTTACTTTTCATTCGAAACCATTCCCTGGATAATGGAATCTCGAGAGACACAAAAAGAATTGAAAATTTCAGATTTGGGCTTTAGGGTGCAGCAAAATCATTGTCTGCACCGATTATCGTCAACATCACATCGAATTACCAAGTTATAAATAAACACAAGAATCACAACCAATAAATCAAGCCACTTAAATAAATAATTTGTTTGTTTTTTTTGTGCAGAATTTGGAAGCGAGGAAATTACTTAACATTCGACTACTAGTCTCAATTTCCATTAATTCATAATTGAATTTTAAATTAGAAATCGATTTTATCTCTTCGTTTGTTTCATGCATGAAACATTACGCTAGATTATTTCTATGTGACACAGAAGAAGATATTATTACGTAGACCAGCTGCAAATAAATCTGAATTTTTCGTTTGGTGGAAATATACTATTTTATCGTCTTGGAGATAGCAAAAAAAGGATGATCGAACGATTGTCTGTGAGCTTAGGACCATGATATTTAAAGTCAAGATCTTTCTGTCATAAGACTTACGAAGTCGTTAAATATTGAAAACAAACTACGTAAATTTCATAACAAAATATTACATCGCTGACACTCTGACGATAACGAAGCAAAGCTTCGACGCTCAGATACTACTCAGTCTCTGAGCAACATTCACAGTAAATTAGATATTTCCAACTGTTTGAGTTCATATGACTGAAAAGTCTAAATATATGATCTGTTAGTTGAGAGAATTTCTTTAATTTTCATATTGTTACCAAACCAACTCACTGTAGTAAAGACATGATCTTCAAGTATATTAATTTGGAGGGTATACTATCGTTCGGACGACAACAATTTACGTAGACAAAGAGTATGTACCAATGAAGAAAGGAAACATAAGCGCAACGAATTAAATGCTTTTTTTATTATTTTCAAATTCAGTGCAAAACATTCTTGGCTGCTAAGGGGTCGTTCGAAGACTTACTTAATTTCTCTTCTTAAAGTGGTAAGAACAGTGATTTTGTTGTAGCGGGTGTGCACATTAATCAGGAAAAAATAAATTTGAAAAGCCGAAAATCAGGAAAAAAATTAGGAAATTTAAATCCCGAAATATAATCATGGGCGCTCGGTAGCAATGCGTCCGTGACGCAAGTCCACATACGTACGAAAAATAAGGAATATTTTTTTTCGTAGACGGCGGCGGATACACCTTTTTCTATTCCTATCCTTTCGTAACGACTGAGAATTTCGAGCGTGGGAACGAAGTTTTCGTGGAATGGTCAATTGACCTGGCGCTGCATTATGAAAACTATTAGCTATCTGTTCTTATGCGGTAGTCTATTTTTCTATCGATTGTCTGGAATCTCTAAATGAATTGTTCGTCAATGACATAGAAAGACGTAGACTGCATGTTAAAGACATTAGTATTCCCGACGAAATAAATAACTGAAAATCAACGACTCGACGACAAATTTGGGAAACCTCACCGAAATTTGTTTATTTCTTCAAGCCCACAAAAACACTCGGCGGCTGGCGGCGGCTGCTAAGATTTTTTTATCGGCGGCGACGCTCGGCTGAGAGCTTCCAGCGCCGGCTGAACTCGGCGGCGCACACCTCTAGTTAGCGTGGAGATAGATGTTTGGTGTCAAAGGAAAAGTTGATGGGTTGGGCGTGTAGTGTGTCAGGGTGACCAACAAAATGGCAGACGGAGGTATGTGACGGACTTATTGAGAAAATTAATTTTTTTTTTAAATTTTATTTTGTTGGAGGTAGATGTTTCGTGTCAAAGGAAAGTTTTTATCGCCGAACATTTTTTTAAAACATTTCGGGCGACTTTATCAGAAATAGATCAAAATTTAGCGTTAATTTCGTTGATTGTTAAAATATAGAATGGATAGAAACATGTCTGCTATAAAAGCGACGAATCTATGCCACATTTCTAAATTAACGCTAAATTTTGATCTATTTCTGATAAAGTCGTCCGAAATATTTTAAATATTGCAAGATCAAAGAAACATTGACCGAATCGAAAAATTTTTTTCGTTGGAATTTTTTTCGCTTGAAATTTGTTTCGCCGGAAAATTTTTTTCGCCGGAGATTTTTTCTCCAAAATTTTCTTCCAAAACTAAAGATATCACAACAAAAACCCTTTCTAAAAGGGAAACGTGACGCAAGTCCTCATCCATTCTTCCAAAACAACTGATATCAATTTGGGTGACGCTTACAGCTTACTTTTGATTAAAAAAATGCGTCACAAATGCCGGACCCTCCCAACGTAATAATTTTTCTGCGCTTTCAGATTTCGCACGCCAAAAATTTGGCTACCTGTACTCTACACATCACGCAAAACTTAATTTTTTTCGTGTCAAATCTGAAAGAACAGAAAAACTATAACTATTGTCGGCATTTGTGACGCATTTTTTTAATCAAAAGTGAAAATATTTCAAAATAAATTTTTTGCGTTCCGAAGCTGTAAGCGTCACCCAAATTGATATCAGTTGTTTTGGAAGAAGAGACGAGGGTTTGCGTCACGTTTCCCTTTTAAAAAGGGTTTTTGTTGTGATTCGGAATACAGAAATCTGCAAATACAGTCATAGAAAAGTGGAAACCGACAAGTTTCTGACTTATATGGCAAATCAGAAACTTGTTGGTTTTGACTTTTCTGTGACTGTACATAAATTAGGAACATACAAAATATGGAAATACGTAAATTTGGAAATGTTATATCAAAATGGAACGATAACAATAAACCATTGACCTCGGTATAGAAAAGTAGCGATACAGTTGTTGAACCGATTTTGAAAAGTTTGATGAATCCACAAAATAAACGTATCGAATAGTCGGTCAAAAATGATTTCAAGGAAAGGTGGAACAATGCGCTGAGTACATTGAAAACGGGTGACAAAAAATTATGAACAAAGGACCCACTAAAATCAGGCCACTTGAAGCCAATGAACGGACCATTACAGATGATGATGAAATTGCTGAGGCTTTAGCTGATCAATACGTTAAAAACCACTCGCTGACTCACAACTTCAAGCACTTGATTGACAGAGAAATTAAGAACGCCGAACCGTCCAAATCCCAAGACAACCCAAACATTGTACGGTCGCAAAAGTTGAGGAGAAAATCGTTAACACGAACCGGGATACATTTTTGTCAGAACACGATATCATTATCAGGGAGCAATTTGGCTTTCGCGACGAACACTCAACAATGCATCAGATCAAAAGAATCATCAAAATCATTTCAAACAACAAGACTCGTAGGCAATCAACTGGGATGGTCCTGCTAGACGTGGAAAAAGCGATTGATTCGATATGGCACGATGGACTGATCTTTAAACTGAACAAAATTGCCACCCCGATCTACCTGACCAAAATGATAGCTTCGTTTCTGACTGACAGACACCGTCTGTATGAACGGAAAACAATCATCAGCCAAACATATACCAGCGCGTTTACCTCAAAGATCTGTGTTATCGCCGATCTTATAAGCTGTATATACATCGGACCTGAAAATACCTCTAAATTGCGATGCGGGTTATTACGCAGATGACGCTGCAATATTGTCGCCATCTAACCGGTCGAACATAGTCATAAGCGGCCATCCATAAATGACGTCCAGTTTTTTCAGTGCTGCCAGCACATTTAAATCGATAATAACTCGATAAATATGCTTTCTGGTGATTCAAATGTGTGTTGTACCCCTCTAAATACCCCCCTAATTGGGGGGGGGGGGTAGAACACACGTTTGACTCGCCAGAATGCACATTTATCGAGTTATTAACGATTTAAATGTGCTGGCAGCACTGAAAAAATTCGACGTCATTTATGGATGGCCCCATAAGAAACATCAACAAAGCGTTACCACGAATCCAAAAATATTTAAAAAAATGGAGGATACAGATTGACAGCAAAAAGACGCAGGCGATAGTGTTCAAGTACAATCAGTCCAGCAAACGAAACTCAACATTACCGCTAACGTTCAATGAAACCGTCATTCCTCTCAAGAACGAAGCCACATACCTTGTCGTCACGATCGATCACAAGGAGAAGTATAGACACATAGACTCAACCAGTGTGAAGACATTAAATTCGTTCAAAGCAATCTACCCGTTCGCTTGTTTGCCAATTTTTGAGTTGACTGAAAACTTTCGTCGCCATAACATGACCTGACCTCTGTTTAACCACATCTGACATTAATACAACTTTTACCCGTAAAATTACGGCTCCTCTACAAAATCCGGACAAAAAATCCGGAGGATACAAAATCCGGAGGCGTCAAAATCGGGAGGCTTCAAAATCAGGATTTTCACGCCTCCGGAATTTGAAGCCTCCGGATTTTGTAACCTCCGGATTTTCCGTCCGGATTTTGATGCCTCCGGATTTTGTGCCTCCGGATTTTGTAGTGGCACCTAAAAGTACAAGTTTTGCTACGCAGTTTAGTACGATATTTACTATAACTTTTACTACGGAATTGACGACATGTTAGGTTAGGGGTTAGTGGGTAGGGCGAACCCTGGCTCCTATGGATAATGTTGTGCATATCCAAAATACCTACAATCTTTTAGTTCGTTTGCCATAATCAAAGATGTAGCTAGGCGGTAAACTTCGAATTATGTTTTAGGGCTTACATTTAATCGCAGAAGCTTCCTGAGCAGAGCATTCTTCAAACTATGAAACAGAAAGATAACTGGAAATTGAAAAGGAAGTTTCTCACCATTTTCCTACAGTCAATACTGTCTTTTCATTCCATAGGAGGCATAGCCTCCCACAAACTTTACCATGCATTGGGGGGCAATTTCCCCCTCGCCCCCGTATACTCGGCGCCACTACTCAGCTCTCTTCTTTCGTGTGGCAAAATAAACAATTTTTAGCCACAAACTTTCGCTTTCTATTTTTCCTTTCGGATAACATGTCAAACACGGTCTTCCCATGTGAGAAAATTTTCGCAGAATTTTCTTTATTTTATAGAAATTTTTGGAATTTTGCAGTAAATTCCATTACACTTTTAAAACAATGTGAAACACTTTGTTGTAGCAATGATTCCTCTTTTATAAATGATTGAACTATTCCTCTTATATGTTCTTCTGGTCATTTGTTTTCTCACAAGTTTAAAAGATCTTCATTTCTCTTTGTATTTATTTCAACGGATACATTGACAAAAGACATTTACCAAAAGCACATTTACTAAACATAAATGATAACGCAATCTCAGCCCTCTGAACTCCACCACAGTTATAATTGGTAATTACTCCCTCATTCCTTATCAAAGCGACAATCCACCCTCCATTCATCACTCATGCACTCAGCCGAACTCACTCTCATGTCTTCAAAGATAAAGATGTAAGTGTTTTCCGGTTGACCTCAAATCCTCAATGGATTGTATGTTACATCAAAATTATACACTCCACTTCAAAAGAGTTTAAATCTTGCTAAATCTAAATCACATCATCAAACTTCGCCTTGTGGTTTTGTATAATTTCTAATCTTTTGCAAATAAACACTTAGGAAAAGGACTAAGCCACATTATAGTTGGATATACTTTATGCTCAAGATTATTCGCAACAGTTCATGTTGATGTGATATTAGCATACAACATTAACATCTGAGTTCGTAAATTTGTCGCTCGGTTCAGGTATAAATCTTTTTGATGAATGTGCCTTTTCCAGTTTATAAGATTGAGATGAGATGTATAATAAGACGACATTCGTCATAATTTATCTCAATGGATTTTACCCGACGAAATTACTTTTCGTAACTTATTTTTGTGTCAATTTGAAATTCCAAAACTTTGGCACAGAAGTGTTTACTAATAATTTGAAGAAGAGATGTGCGCCGCCGCCGATCAAGGACTGATACTGATCGCGATCAGAGCCTAATTATAACAAATAATTTCCGGAATTTCCTTAAAATTTCCATAAATATTTTTGGGCATTTTCAAAAAATTCGAGAAATCGGTCATACTCGGGATCCTACTCACTTTTAGCGCTCATGCGCTCATTATCCATTCTCTTTGTTGGTAATAGGATTAACGGTGTATAAACAACAAGTATTGGATTAGGTGGTGTCTCAAAAATTGATGGCGTACTTTCTTACAATTTTTCTGAGAATCTTCGAAACATCCATCAATTATAGTTCGTTCATGCATTAGGTCGATCTTTGCTCTAGTGCATGAACCTACTGAGTCTTGATTCCGAAGTAAGCAGCCTGCAGAAAGTTGCAAGAAGTGGAAGATTGTTTTTTCGATCGGGCAGCCCGGTGTCAAAAAGTGATGTTACGAAATGTTGGAGCCAATAGCGAGTAATTTACGGGAAAATAATTGAAAATTTTACACCAGGCTGCACACTTTGTCATGGTTCAAGGCCATAAAGAATTAAGCCTGGTGTCAAAAATTGAAGCATATCACCGTGATGGCATTGACGAATGCTTTACAACGTCACATAGATGGCAGCCTGGTGTCAAATTGAAAAGTATTACGCCAAAAAGTACTACTAGTACTGCTTACTTACTTACTTAACCGGTCATACAACCCATTAAGGGTCTTGGCCTTCTCCAACATGCTTCTCCAATCGGACCTATCCTCAGCTAACGTCTTCCAGCTGGTTACTCCTGCGGTTCTCAGGTTGGCAAAAGCTGCATCGCACCATCTGGATTTTGGTCTGCCTGCACTTCTTTTGCCTTCCGGTTTGGTGATAAAAAGTTTCTTCGGGATACGATTGTCGTCCATACGCTGCACATGACCAAGCCATCGTAGTCTGTTAATTTTTATTGTTCTAACTATGTCCGGCTCTCCATAAAGCTGTATAAGCTCATGATTAAATCGTCTGCGCCATCTGTTCATATTTTCGTCATATACTGGTCCGAAAATTGTCCGCAGTACCTTTCTTTCGAACGTGAGCAGCGATTGTTCGTCTTTCTGAGTCATGCACCACGACTCCGACCCATACGTAACTATTGGTCTTATCACAGATTTGTACAGTGCGCATTTAGAGTTTCTGCTTACTGATTTGGACTTTAAAATTTTTATCAGGCTGTAATAACTCCGGTTGCCAAGAGTTATCCGTCTTTTGATTTCGTCCATGATTACGTTGTCAGAATTAAGCAGAGATCCAAGATATACGAACTTGTCTACCACCTTAAATGTGTGTGTGTCAATTGTTACGCTTTGGTCGTGTTGTCGATTCGATGGGGAGACAATCATGTATTCGGTCTTTGTGTCATTAACCTTTAACCCGAGGTCGGTACCTTTTCTGTCCAAAGCCGTGAACTTTTCCTTAACAGCTTCCATGTTTCGGCCCAAGATATCCAAGTCATCAGCGAAGCCCAGCAATTGACTGGATTTGGTGAAAATGGTGCTGCTGGTGTCGATGTCCATGGTTCTCACTGCTGCTTCAAGGGTCAAATTAAAAAGCAGCGTCGCGAGCGGATCACCTTGACGTAGTCCTTCCTCAATGTCGAAAGCGTTGACAATTTGCTTCGGATTCTTACTCGGCTGTTAGCTCCATCCATTGTCAACTTTGTTAGCGAGATTAGTTTTTTGGGAACCCCTAATTCCTCCATCACTCTCCATAACTTCCTCCTGTTGACACTGTCGTATGCTGCCTTGAAGTCTACGAACAAATGGTGTATTTCCACGTTGTACTCCTTACACTTCTCCAAGATCTGTCTAATGCTAAACAGCTGGTCCGTTGTTGAACGACCTACACGAAAACCACCTTGATATTCACCAACAGTAGATTCCATGTATGGAAGAAGGCGTTTGTATAGAATATTCGCAAATATCTTGTAGGCGATATTCAAAAGCGAAATTCCGCGATAGTTGCCACACTCCAATTTGTCGCCTTTCTTGTACAAAGGGCAGATGATGCTAGTCTTCCACTCTCCCGGCAACTCCTCGACATTCCAGATGCGCTTGATGAGCTCGTGCATCTCCATACATAATGCGTTACCACCGTGCTTGAAAAGTTCTCCAGGTATGTTGTCGGTTCCTGGGGCTTTGAAATTTTTGAGCTTTAAAATTTCATGCTCCACTTCCTGTAGCGTTGGTTCTGCAATATGTGGCTGCGCGGTCTGAAATGGTAAGTTGTTGTTGGTGTCGTTTCGGTTCGGTGGTCTGTTCGGGTTCAGCAGTTCCTTAAAGTACTCCGCCCATCGTCTGATGCACCTTTCCTCATCTGCTAAGACCAACCCATCCTTGTCCTTGCACAATAAAGGTTGTTGACTGTAACCTTTCCTCGATTCGTTTACTTTCCGGTAAAAATTCCGCGTCTCTTTTCGATTACCAAACCTTTCAATTTCGATTAAAACTTCCTTGTCATGTTGTCGCTTTTTTCTTCGGAATAGTTTTTTCTCGAAATTTCTCTTCGAACGGTACTCTGCCATGCCAGCTCGAGTGCATCTATTTAGATATCTCGCTCGAGCCGCATTTTTGTCATCCAGTGCTTTTCTGCATTCGTCATCGAACCAGTCATTTCTTTTCTTTCCCGTTCTCGTTCCTATCGTCTCTGCTGCGGCTTGCTCTACGTTTCGTCTAATTTGATTCCATGCATCGTCTACGTTTCGTTGTTCGCTTTCCATTCCGTCAATAATTTTCTTCTCCAAACTATCCACATATTGTCGTTTAATATTTTCGTCCTGCAGTTTCTCGACGTTCCACTTTTCCAATGCCGGCTGTCGATTGTGTGAAATCGAAACTCGAGCCCTAACAACCACCTTTACCAAGTAGTGATCTGAATCGATGTTCGGTCCCCTACAACTTTTGACATCCAAAACATTTGAACAGTGACGCCCATCTATGAACACGTGGTCAATCTGGTTTTTGGTTCGTCCATCAGATGATACCCATGTCGCTTTGTGGATGTCTTTATGTTCGAAATAGGTACTGCAGACAACCATGTTCCTTGACGCTGCGAAATCAATTGCCAACGTTCCATTTTCGCTTGTCTTTTCGTGGAGGCTATATTTACCAATAGTGGGACGGTAGTAGACTTCGCGACCTATCTTGGCATTCAAATCCCCAAGTATGATTTTGATGTCTCGATTCGGTGCTCCATCATACACTTTCACCAGTTTCTCGTAAAATAGCTCCTTCGCTTCATTATCTTTTTCCTCCGTTGGAGCGTAGACGTTAATAAGAGTATAATTGAAAAATTTTCCTCTTATCCGTAGAGTGCATATTCGTTCGTTGACAGGAGTGAAACCAATCACCGCGTTTCTGGCTCTACCGAAGACCATGAAGCCTGTTCCGTATCCTCTTGGGCTGTCGTTGCTCTTGCCGCTGTAATAAAACGTAAAGTCTCTACTGATCATAGAATCCTTCCCAGGCCATCTAGTTTCCTGTACTGCTGTAATGTCAAGTTTAGTCGTCCTTAGCGCACTAGTGAGTGATCTCTACCCTCCTGGTCGTAACAGAGATCTAACATTCCATGTTCCTAATTGTAAATCGTTGTCCTTTTTCCGTTGCCTAAGTCGTTGCCGTTTATCCTGTCCAATCCGAGGCTCTGTTGTTGAATTCATAACCATATTGCTTTTTTTAGTGTGGTATGGTGGCTAGCCACACGCACAACCCACTAATTCGATTCCCCTCTGACCCGTGGGCAAGTCATCAGGTAGCACTCTTAAGTTTAGCACAAAACTCCGAAGAGAATTGAGGTCCCTACTACTACTACTAGTACTGCTACTAGATTCAAATTTCCCATACATAATTTTTTGACATCAGCCTGACTTACTGGACATGGTTACTGCAACTCCACTTTAGGGGCCGTCCTTATAAATTACGGATAACGCTCGAGATATTTCTTCCAATGTGAACATGTCAAACATAAAACTGTAAAGTTTGCAATTTTTTGCACTCTTAATACTGTGAGCGATGAAACCTATAACTTCGTTTACATTTAGTGAGTTCCGGCCAGCGTTGCGGTGCGTTACAGTTACAACAAGGGGAAAGGGGTCTAGACCAAAAAATTTTCGTTACGTAATTTGGGAACTGCCCTTTATCTCAAAATTCCGTTTGTATGTTGAAAAACAGGCCAAAATTTGTTTCAATTCGGTCGATGTTTCTTTGATCTTGCAATTTTGAAATTATTTCGGACGACCTTTTCAGAAATAGATCAAAATTAGCGTCAATTTAGAAATGTGGCATAGATTCGTCGCTTTTATAGCAGACATGTTTCTATCCATTCTATATTTTAAATCTACGGCAAAAAGTTTGGCTGATTGGGACGTTTACGCCTCTTCAGTACACCTTTGTCGCAAGACCATGTGTATATCAGCGTGGTCACATATTGAGTGAGCAATCATCTCGACTATGCGGTCTTATATACACCTCTTATATACATTACGTCCTCTGCTGGCTTTTGTTTTCGTCATTACTATTATTTCCTTCCATTCTGTTGGGTCCCCCCTCCAAGCCGCTATCTCCATCTCGTAGTGCAAGCAGTGAGGTCATGCTAGGGTTGACGCGGCCCTTCATGGGGCGTCTTGTTCAGAGGTATTAGTCAGGAATGTTCATCTGAGCCTACACCTCCCTTTCGAGCTTTCGAACGTACTTGGAGGTCTGCCAAGGTTTTACCGGGAGCGGGGCAACCATGGTATTATCCCACTAGCCGTTTTGTGAAAGTGTCACCCTTCCTTAGTATTGTATACCACAGTTCTGAGCCTTTGCCCACATATCCCATCCGTTTAATCAAATTCATTGTCCGTGTTCAATGCTTTGCCAGTATGCCATAATTAAGACCTTACTGGCTTACTGGTTTCAATGTGCCCTTAGCACTACATCCGTGTTTGTTGGTTGATGGTAGTCCATCTGACTAGGACTGTGCATGCTGCCTCTTCGTATGTAGCGCCTGTATCCACGCTGGTGCCCCGTAGCCCAATGTCGATAGGGTGACACTTACTAGGAGCCTCCTTTTGCTGCTGCGCGGTCCAAAGTCGTTTGGCATTATTCTGACCAGTGCTGCGGTGGCTGTCATAGCCTTTTCGCACGTCTAGTCCACAAGACTATTAAAATTTCTGCGGTCGTCCAGCATAACTCCAAGGTATTTTAATTGGCCAGGATGCTTAAACGCTTCAAAAGACTACATTTTAAGATAACAACTCATTACTAACTTTAAAAAAACGAAATATCACAATTTTTAGCGTATTCAGGAGCTTAATTCCAGCCACATTTTACGACAATCTATGAACAATATTATAAAAGCTAATAAACTGACATTTGGTTTACGACGATCTAAATTGACATTTCGTACACGATGCAAATGTCACTTTAGGTCGTCATAAACCAAATGTCAGTTTATTAGCTTTTATAATATTGTTCTTAGATTGTCGTAAAATGTGGCTGGAATTACCGCCCAGGAGTATTTGGTGTAAATGGGATTAAATGGACTAAATATTTATTTTTTTTAATCACATGAGTGTCCAAGTCCATGTCCAAACACCCTAAAATTTCTCCGCATCTTATTTTTCGGAATTAATTGTTTAGTTTCTGACGCATACGGCCCAAATTTGTTGGTTAGGCTAATAATTTTTTTGTGGATTAAATGGACTAAATTGAAGTGAGTGACCTCTCGTGTTCAATACGATCCGCTCAGTTTTTTTTGCAGTTACTCACTAGCATAATCTCGGTTTTCTGGTGGGCCAGCTTTACCGTTGTCATCCAGTTTTCAACAGTTTCTACCGTCTCCATCGTGACTACCTCCACTTCCATCTTCGACGTTCCGGATACCGTGAGGATCAAGTCGTCGGCAAAAGCAATCGTCTTAGCGCATCTTGGCAGTTTCAGCCGCAGCGCTGTGACATACATTACATTCCACAGCGTTGGTCCTAATATGGATACCTGTGGTACTCCAGCTGTGATGACAGTAGACATTAGTCATTTCATTAGTATTCTACGTTAGCACTCGTCGCTCGAAGTAGCTTTTCAGCATTCTGGAAAGGAAATCGGGAACTCTCATTGCATGCAACGCTTAGACTATCTCCATCCAGCTTGCGCTATTAAAGGCATACCTGACATCTATCGTCGTTACAGCACAGAAGCGGTTACCCCGTATTCTTTGCTTCCGCGCCTTGTCGGAGACCGAATTGTTCGTCTGACAGTCCGTGTTCGCCCTCTGTGTATTTTCTTAGTCTATTCAGAATCGCGGCTTCCAGCATTTTTTCCAATTCATCCAACAAGCATATAGGTCTATATGATGATGGCGTGTCTGTCTGTTTCCTTGGTTTTGGTATTAGGATCATCTTCTGTTTCTTTATTTCAGGAATTTATCCGTCTTCTGCATTGTCAATCTGAGCATGTTAGGCTTCACGCACGCTGCTGTGTTCAGAGCTACATTGGAGATCTGATCCTGGCGCCTTGATATTCTTTAACTTTTGTGCAGCCATCTGGATTTCTGCTGTCTTCCGCTTCATCGTCAGTGCTCCTGTATCTGTCGATTAAAATGTGTGTGTTCCTAAGTCTGGCTTCTCGTTGCCTATACCTGTCGGTTATGGTGACAGTTCATAAAATGTGTCACGTTCCGAAGGGGGGGGGGGTAGGTTCAATCTCGTGTGACAGGGGGAGGAGGTGACTCAAAAACATCGATTTGTGCGTGACTTGACATACTCATCGGTTTTTGCGTGACGTACTTTATGAACGGCCTCATACGGTAATGGTCTTCCTTCACTGTCCTTAGTGCAGAATTGACGAAATCCAAATCCATTTTACTTGATTTATAACTTTTATTCTTTTCGAAAGGACTAAAAGAAATACAGACTTACATTTTGCCTCTTGTTAATAGCTCCAGCTATCGATAAACCATTTGAAACTTCTAAAGCTAACATTCGAGTAACGACCGTATATTTCGCCATTTTGCAATTTTGAACAGTTGACAGCTTTAGGGACATATTGTTCCCTTTGTTCGTCAGATGAAACAATGCAAAAAAAAATTAAATAATCCAGTCCAAAATAAGTCTTTTCATACTTTTGAATTTGATCAGCTACTGTGTGCCTGCCCGCTACCGGTACATTTACTTTAGTTCAGTTTCGACGTACTGCTCGGTTTTCTGATTGTCGTATTAGTTACTAAGGCCTGCGATACTAATTGCATTATTGAGAAGGTCTTGTAAATTTAGACAAACAGTCGTATTTGTTATTAATCTAATGGAAATATTGCCGGGCGCAAAGGTTTTAGTTTGGGTCATATTTTGTTGACTTCCTATATGGTCATTTTCCGTCTTCATAATTAACACCTTTTCATTTATCATTATCCAACATAAATACAAAAGTTTATGTTCGAATTGGCAATATTGTGTATACACGAATTCGAACTGCAGTTAGCGTAATCCTTTAAAGCCACATTTAATTAGTATGGATTACAAACAGCAACCAGTAAAGCAAACTCTAGGTGCGATGAGCATGATAGCGATTCACTTCTATCCCATTTGCTTACATTCCAATGCACTGTGCTGGGACATGCAAATATATAACTCGCTTCATATGTCGGCACTGGCAACTCGTTTGGCTTTGCCTCGTTTCATTCCGATGTGAATGCACACATTATTGTTTTCGCGCGTTTTGTACATTTTAATGTTCTCATCCATCTATATCTATATAAAATGTGAAACGGCGATACACTGAAGGATGCCACAGATATACACCGAAACCAGCATACACAGGTGATATCGTATAGATTTACTGGAAATTAGTTTCGACGTATCATTTTATTAAAGGTTTTGTTTTGAAATTAAATTCAATTCATGTTAATTTGGTAGTTAACTTTTATCCCGAAATTAATTTTCGGGTTTTGTTTTATTCGTATTTGGATACAAGTGTACTTGGTGTACTTTGACTGATGAGAAGTAGATTATGTTCTGCAGTCAGGGGAGGAAAAAGAGTTTGAAACTTTTCAAGGAAATTTGGCTCACCCTCTCACCCCTTCGGAAGTGACAGCTTTGTCGCTGTTTGGTCTCCATTTCCGTTGGAAAGAATTGACATGTTCACGCGAAATGTTCATCGGTCAAAAAATATTTCTGAAATAAGAATTTCCACTGTTGTTGACTAACTGAATCCGCCCCTGAGCAGCATTTTCCTATTTGTTTACCAATTGATAAATACAGTTGGCTTTTAGATTTATTTGCTAACTTCCGGTGTATGCAAGAGGATGTTTAAATTGTTATGCAACTCCGATGTATGTGATAACACACAAAATTTGAGTGAAAAAGCTTAATTTACTTACTCCAAATTCAAATCTCGCGAGTAAATATGTAGACATATTCACATCCAATATAACTGCACTCGAATTGTTTGAAAATTTAATTGCGCAGAAAATCGGCAATTGTTAACTACTGTAAATTTTAACTCGGCGTCAGATGCCTATTCAAAATATTCTACTGTGAATATAGAGGGCAGCAGCAGCGTGATGCTGAGTTGAAATTTATTTGACGTATAATATTCCTTACACCACCGTTACAATGCTCTGGGTGCCAATTCTCATGCCCTTGCAAATTCGTAAAACTACAAAAGCCATATATATACCACTCTCAGCAAGTTGCGAATTCGTAAGTTACAAACGGCATGAGAATTGACGCCCTGAACTTCAATCTCGAAAGCCTTCATTAAGGAGTAGCGTTGTATTAACGTCGCTAATAGCGAAGCCGATTTACAATTTCCTCCCTGATAGCGACTAGCGTTTCGCTAACAGTGAGATCTAATTTTCGCTATTCGCTAATCGCAAAAATTTTATATTTTTTGTCGATTTTGGGACTAATTTTCCGTGTCTCACATCTTCTTTAGCGCAGTACCCAAACCCCAAGAAAAACGTCCACAAACCCAAAAAACTCCATACAACCTTTGGGACAAGTCACGATGTATTGGCGAACTTTTGAGTTTTTCCCCTCGCCTCTCCCTCGCCCTCCAAATTATTTATAAAAAAACTACGTCGCAGAAGTGTGTCGGATTATGCGGGAAGTGTGTGGGATGATGTGGGAAGTGTGTGGAATGATGTGGGAAGTGTGTGGAATGATGCGCGAAGTGTGTGGAATGATGTGGAAAGTGTGCGGAATGATGTGGGATAATGTGGGAAGCGTGTGGGATGATGTGGGAAGTGTGTGGAGTAGGGTAGTTTTTTTGGGGGTTAAGGTCGGGAATTCAGTTAATTATGGGTCTACAGTATACGGAAGAGGAAAATATTGGACCCGTATTTTTTTATAGCAAGTTTTAAACGTTTTTTGCGGCGCGAAACGTAAATTCATTCATATATGTGAACACGTTGGTTAGAGCAGTAATAAAGAAATACACTTGCTAATTCCATCGGCAACCCATACATTGTGACTACCAAGTCACCTGGGGAACGAATGTGTTTTGTCTCATGTTAATATAGATTACATTGAAAGATTGAAAGAGATGAAATTCGTTACCCAGGTGACGGTAACGATGGAATTAGCCCACTATATATCTGTGAAAAACGTTTAAAATTTGCTATAAAAAAATACGGCTCCAATATTTTCCTCTTCCGTACACTGTAGACCCATAATTAACTGAATTCCCGACTTTACCCCCCAAAAAAACTACCCTAGTGTGGAGTGATGTGGGAAGTGTGTGGGATGGTGTGGGAAGTGTGTGGAATGATGTGTGAAGTGTGTGGGATGATGTGGGAAGTGTGTGGGATGATGAGGGAAGTGTGTTGGATGATGTGGGAAGTATGTGGAATGATACCTTAATTTACATGCTCTCTTTTTGATTTTGGACGACTCCAGTCCTTTTGGTTTAGCCATTTTGACGACATCCTTTAACGGCGATATTTTGGACTCTACCACTTCTCGTTTAACCGTTTTGGCGACAGCCTTTTACGGCGATATTTGTGATATTTGATTTTTGTGAATGTTTTTAATTTATTATTTATTGTTTCCAACTTCGTACCTTTCGTTACGTTCTTTATTTTATTTTTTATTTTTCGAATTTATGTTATTGCAATTTTACTGTGTAAGTAATTATTATAACGTTTTATGACTTCCGTCATAATTACTCTTTTTTTACCATGTCAGCTAGAAAATAGTAGACAATAAAAGTAATATTCATTCATTCATGTGGGAAGTGTATGGAATGATGTGGGAAGTGTGTGGAATGAAGTGGGAAGTGTATTGTAGTGTTCCGAAGACAGCCGAAGGTGACACGAAGGGTTCCGAAGGTAGCCGAAGTCGACACGAAGTGTTCTTAAGGTAGCCGAAGGTGACACGAAGTGTTTCGAAGGCCGACGATGGTGACACAAAGTATTCCGAAGGTAAAAAGTTTTTTTTTTAGGAAAATTTTTTTGGAGAAAAATTTTTTTTGAAGAAAAATTTTTTTGGAGAATATTTGTTTTGGAGAAAAGTTTTTTTCGAAGAAATTTTTCTGTACTTTCAGTTTTTACGCTGCAAAAATTTGACTTTTGTTTCTTATTGCGTAGATTGTAAAGGTAAATTTGAATTTTTACGTGTAAAAACTGTAAGTGTTGAAAAATTATTCCGCTGGTGGATCACAACATACACACAACATAATTTTGTTTCACAAAATGGCCTGGAATTTTTTCAGGAAATCAAAACATTGAACACAAGGTTCCATTCAAACAAACTTCTGCGTATTATGAGCGCTAGCGTCACCTCAAGCGATATCATTAATTTTGGAAGCAGACTTACGAACTGCGTCACACTCTACCATTAAAGAGGTTTTTGTTGTCGTGTTGGAAGTTTTCAGTTGTTAAAAATAATTCTGTTTTTTGAAAAAAATTTTCGCCGAAAAAAAATTTTCTCAGAAAAGAAAATTTTCTAAGAAAAAAATTTCTCCGAAAAAAAATTTTCTCTGAAAAAAATTGTCTTTGTAACGAGCACTGCGATTGTCGTTATAAAATCGTTGGCCAGTCACAGATTATTTGATGGAACAGCCTAAAAGTAAGACGTATTCACTTTCAAATACCTAGATCTGACTTTGTAAATGAAACTCAGATCTTCAAATAAACGTTTATTTTCAGTATAGCCAGAACGAACTAAAAGTAAGATGCGTTCTCATGGGAAGCCGAAAATAAAGTGACTTTATACAAACCAAACGCACTCCTTTTATAGTAAATTTATACAATACAAAACGTTATTATTAGAATTTTGTTGTATGGGATTTGATTTTGTATGGTGTTCTGGATGTTTCCTTATGTTGCTTTGGTTCCAGGGGTGCATTCGGGTAGTGATAATTTGATGTGATGCTACATCTTCGAAAAAAAATTTCTCCAAAAAAAATTTCAAAAAAAAATTTCTCCAAACAAAATTTCCTCCAAAAAAATTTTTCTCCGAAAAAAATGTTCTTTCCGAAAAAAATTGTTCTCCAACACCTTAGGCTACCATCGGAACACTTCGTATCACCTTCGGCTACCTTCGGAATAATTTGTGTCACTTTGCCGCCTTCGGAACACTTCGTGTCACCTTCGGCTACCTTCGGAACACTTCGTGTCAACTTCGGCTACCTTCGGAACACTTCGTGTCACCAATTCTTCTCAGTGATTCATATAACTTTCCTGAAGAAACAAACTGTCTAGGTATTCTTATTCAGAATTTTGCAAGTTTGACAGTTGGCAGCCATTTTCTTAAAATGCTAAAAAATTCTCCTGACAAAACTCTATAACTTTCCCGAAGAAATTAACTCTCTAAGTATTGTCATTCCGAAGCTAAAATTCGAAAACCAAAAAAAACCTAATTTATTGCTTGAGAAAATTCAACATGGCGCCTGTCTGACTGCTGGAAGCCATTTTCTTAAGATCCCAAAAAATTCTCCTGATGAAACTCTGTAACTGAAAATTTCAGGAAGATTAATAGATAGATAGAACATAGATAGAAACCGACAGATTAGAAAAAAAGTTTTCATAATGATGAAAATAATTGAAAAATCCAATCCCACAGAAAAATGTCATTTTCAAAACTTGGTATCTCAGCCAATGTTCAACCGATTTTGATGAGTGAGGGCTCGTTTGAAAGCTGGTGCGACGTAGTTTTTTAAAATAAATTGGAGGGGGAGGGAGGCGGAAGAAAAGCTCAAAAGTTCGCCTATACATCGCGTCTTGTCCCAATGGTTTTTGTATGGAGTTTTTTGGGTTTGTGGACGTTTTTTTGGAGTGTGGGGACTGCGTAACGCCCTCCGCTACCGCTCCGGGCATGATTATTCGGGATAATTAAATAAAGTTTTTGATACAAATTTATTGCATTGATATTTGTCGCCAGTATTTTTTTTATTTGTTACGAATATTTATTTATTCGCAACAAATGATTGTTCGTTTATTTTTTTTTCGTGTGGTTTTTTGTTTGATGGTGGGTAAATATACATATATTGACAACTTCTTTCCACACGGAACAGCGAATAAAATAGCATACATCATGCTGTGAAAATATTTCATTAATTCGAGATCAATTTTGTGAACTCGGGAACTCACTTGTGAAGTTTCGAGTAACTCGCTTTGGAAACTGTTTTTGACAAGGGTAGAGTTTGTATATCTTAGCCGAAGTTTGTTCCTCGAAAACACACTCGTGAGTTTCGCTCATCTCACAAAATTGATCCCTCATGTAATCAATTATTTTGTCAGCCATATTTGTTTACGTTTTTATCATATAGTTACGACTAGCGACTCCATGCAAATTCGCGGTCTTATTGCAAAGTTCGTCATATAGTTACTACTAACGCCCTCAGCACTGAAAGTAATTTTGCGGTAGGGATGGAACTACACATCACGACCAATCGTAAGGTTGCTCTTTAAATTCGTACCAACCATTCAACATATCAACATTTAACCTTCAGGAGTAGTCGCCTGAATTGGTTTCACTATTATATTATCAGAGAGTATTTTTATTCGCTTGGACAGAAATGTGAGAAAGAGGATCTCCACCGTATTTCTAGTATATAGTAAAATAAACATTTTAATGTCCTTGACAAATTCTAGTAAAAATAACTGGGAAAATATTCAAAATCTTGATGCTTTGGAAGCGCAATGTCCAACTGGTTAAAGCTGTTAGCCACTTCGAGTCGTAGTGGAATTTATCGCTCAGCACAGCAATGACATCGGGAAATATTTTTATAAACTTTTAATGTTATTCTACAGCAAAGACAACTTGCTTACACTTTACACTAAGATACTCTTCGTCAGTATAACACTGCAGCTTAAAGAACCACAAGAGCAGGCCTGATAAAAACGATGTTTTTCATGCGAAGCTTTTGTTGAAAAAATTATTAATTTCAGAAAAGTTCCTCAATAACTATATAAAGTCATTGTTTTTTCATCTAGTGGTTGAGCTACTTTTTCAAGATTGCTTAGTTTTTTCAACAAACTCCCGTTAGAAGATAGGTCTGCACTCGGTGCCGAAAATTTGAAAATGCCAAAATTCATGAAGTAGCGAGTACATTACGTTGTATAAGTTTATAATTCGACACCTGGCTGCTCACTTTGAATATAGAAGGCAAAGCATCTGTCTTCACCAAAGTGTACACATTAGTGATATCTACACGTCATATAAGATTCAACTCGGCACTAGGCTGCGTCCTCAAGTTAAGGCCGGATTCTAGGTAATGACATGGGTTCTCTTCTGGTGATTTTTAGAATTATTACGTTCAACCGCATAAACCTGAGGAAATTATTCAAGGTGAACCGGTGAAACTCTCTAGAATTTGCGTTTTATTGGCAACAACAATCAAAAGTGACCTATACATAGTGTATACGTTCATATCAAACAACAAAAAGTCTACATTTTTTCTCAGCATAAAAAAACGTCAGTTAACGCGAATTAGACAGTTCAACACATTTCTTCTTTAATATAAACTAGAAGCTCAGTGCACCTCACTCCACTTCACCTCGATGCACCTAGCTTCACATTGGTGTACTTAGTTTCACCTCGGTGCATTTAGCTTCACTTTGCTGCACCTCGATGCATCTAGTTTCACATCGATTCACCCAGCTTCTTCTCTGCTCACCTAGCTTCCTCTCTGTTCACCTAACATCACCTTGGTTCACCCAGCTTCACCTCGATTTACCTAACTTCACCTCGGTTCACTAACTTCCGCTCGGTTCAATTAACTTCACCTCGATTCACCTTACTGCACCTCGGTTAACTAACTTCACCTCGGTTCCTCTAGCTTCACCTCGGTTTATCTAACTTCACCTCGATTCATCTAACTTCACCTCGGCTCACCTAATTTTACCTCGGTTTACCTAGCTTCACATCGATGCACATAGCTTTACTTTGGTGCACATAGCTTCATCTGGGTGCACCTACCTTCATCTCGATGTACTTTGTTCCACGTCATAAGACATAAGCATGAAATCCTAGATATTCACTGGGTATTGTGCCGATTTCGCAGTATTTTGAACGAAATCTAAAAAATTTTAGCGACACTAATTCCTTAAAATTAATTATCACCCGGGATTAAAGAAAACGGGTCCAAAAACGTAGGCCAGACAGACGAAATTCTTTTCCGATTACTGTCCTCTAGCATTTTTTTAAACTCAACACTAAATAAGACATAAAAGTTGAATCAAAAGAGATTCAGTACGTCGTCACGACGGTACGAAGCCGGAGTGTCAGTGATAGTATAATGTAAACTCGTTTAGCGTGAAGAATTAAGCGGCACCCGGGTGGTGAGTGATAGACTGAAAAGTATAGTGAAGTGACATGACAAGTATGGAACAGGTGTTGATGAATTGCAAGTTTCAAATAGGCGTTTATGTTTTAGGGCTAACAAAAAGAAGAAAAGTAGGGGCCCGTGGCGCCTATGCTCTGAACCATCACAATAATTCCTTTACAAACATAAAAACGATGACATTTTGTAATGGACATAAAATAAAATTTTATCGCTGTTTTCAGCAACGGTCAACAATTGTGTTTCCGAAGAAAAGTCTTCAAACATTTTGTCGTTTTATTTTTCTGTTTTAAAGGCACCACAAAAATGTGCTGTTCTATAAAAGTTTATATGCATTTTAAATCAAGGTTAATGTTCCGTAACGTTTAAAAGTTCTAAATTTAATACAAAAGAAAAAACCATATGGGCAAAACTTTTTCCAACATCCCCATAGACAGCCATAAAAGCCAACGAACAAAATTCATATCATATCCGACTCAGTATACCACGTATATGAGGTATATGATAACACATAACAGTCTCGCGTTGAATAGAGAAAATTAAAAAAAGGATATATTGCTTCACACATTTTTACGGAATGGATTGAGAAAAAAACACGACTATTTAGGCCATATATTAATAGATACGCTTACAGTGATTGAGGAAAATGAAAAGCTTAATGTTCAAAAATAATTAACAATCAATCAAAAAATTCTGAAAAGGGAAAACATTGTGCAGTTTGTACAGTGTGTGTTTTCATTATTATTTCTATACTCATGTTTATGCACAGGGAGCATCCACACATACGATTAGTTACGATAAGTTAGTTACTTAAATAGTCCAGAAAATCACAGACACCAACAGGAGAAGCAGATTTTCGTTGAGTTTTTGTGAAAGTTATGATTTTTACGGTATGATTGAGTCTAAATAAACCAAAGAATAAATATGTCTAGTACCTAGTTACTTCGATCTAGACGATCTAGATGAGTTATGTAGATATTCTATCATTGGTTTGAGAGATTACTTATATATCTCTCAGCAATTTCTCGACCGTTGGTAGGCTGAAAGTAGCCATTTTTCTCTTTCATAGCGGTCATTTTTAAGCAGTAACACAGGTTACAGTACACCTTTGTCGCAAGATCAAAGAAACATTGACCGAATCGAAATTACCACCGCTGCAGATACAAACCGCATAACAAAATTTTGACCAGTACTTTCAAATGTTGCCATAGATTTTTAGATTTTCTGGTCGAGGCGGCCAACTGGCCTTGAAACACAGATCCTATGATCCTTTGTTCCTTCCCCGTTACTCTTCTATCATTCCACCTAGTCATGTATTCTGTCTTGGTTAGATTCCCACATTTAAATGTTCCCATTTCAGAACGCATAGTTGTAAACGGTACGCTGAATAAGCCTCGTCGTCTGAGCACACGTACTACGATACATCTTCTAGCCTCCGGCACAAGCCGTACACGCCAAATGAGTCTCGCTGTTTGGGCCCGGACATTACGATACATCTTCAAGTCTCCGACTTAACTATGCTTATTCTAAACGAGCCCGTAAATGCAGTGTATCACACAAAACTGAAATACCTTTTTCTAGGGCATTTGTGTGAGCAACCATTAATCTGTTTGTTGGACCACATGCTTAACGTGAATTCCGAACCACCGTATACATATACATATTGTAGCTACATATAGGATTTCATCTGGTGATCATTATATCTCCGCCTTAAGATAGACTCAGTTCAGAATTCATCGTGTATGGGTAACGTCATACATGTCATTCTTCTGTGTACGGTTCGTTATGGACACCAAACACCACAACTACCCATTTTTAGAAGCTTGGATATGCTTAGGAACGTTACTTTTATGCTACAAATTGAACAAAAATTCTATACAGAATTTTGTCCTCACCGGGCTTGAACCCGGGTATTCTTGGTGGAAAGCCAGTACGTTACCACTGAGCTAACCCGTTCCATATGTTACCATGACAACGGATCTACTAATTCGAAGAGTTTCTCGAGGTGTATATTAGGGTGTAGCGTTTTTGAAAAATTATTTTATTTTCAAACGCCTGCCCCCAGACTCGATCCGGGGGGTCCAATAAGACATATTTATCACTTTAAAACATTTTTAAAAGTCGATCTTCTATTGCCGCAGGAGAAATTTTTGAAAATTTTTGAGCAGCCTCTCTTTTCAGTACATATCAACCCATTTCCCCCAGACATTGGACTTAAGAAGTCGGGTCAACATCTCTAAATGATCTAGAGATATGAGACATTAATTTAAAAATTCATTTGATGTTTGCAGTGGTCATGGCAATACACGAAAGTTCGCCGAGGGTGATTTTCTGAATTTTCTTTTCATATAAAAATTTTGTGAATTGACAGAAAACATTGTTTATAGTTTTAAAAAACTTGATTCATCTCAGATAGTAAAAAAAGGAACCAGACCCATGCTTCGGAGGTCCTAATTCCAATTTTTTTGGCTGAATATTGGAATTTCGCTATACTGAAAAAATCAAACTATCCAATAGATTAACGAGGACACGAGGACATTTGTGATGAAATTGTGATGTGTGGAGACTGTTTTGAAAACTATTTCATGTAATAGCTGGCTGAAATATTGAAAAAGACGAACAGATGTACTCGATAGAGTTCTATGATCAACGCTGAAGCATTACCGGACTTTTGTCAATCTGTTCCAGTGCAACATATTTGGTGGGAAAGGTTTATGCGAGTGTTCTAGTAGATCGGGTTAGGGTTATAATGGAAGATGTTCTTGACGAGGCTCAGGTGGTCTCAGACCTCTGTGAGGTTGTGAGGATCAGATCTTCTGTCTCAGGCAAGCTGTAGAAAAGCTCTTTGAGAGGAATATTGATCTGTATTTGTACATCATCGACTTAGAAAAGGGTTTTGATCTGGTACCGAGACAAAGGCTGTTCGAGGTGCTTAACGAGTACGGAATCAATGGAAGCTTATTGGACTCTATTGAAAGCATTTATTCAGGGAGCAGTGCTGCGGTAAGAATAGATGGTGAAATTAGTGAAGCTTTCAACGTCAATGAGGGCGTTCGTCAGAGTTGTTGTCTTTCTCCTCTTCTGTTCATAATTTTCATGGAAAAAATCATCAAGCAGGCCAAATTGCAGGGAAAAGTTGAAGTGGGGGAAGTAATCATGAGGATTCTGGCCTATGCGGATGACTTAACTCTGTTAACGGATAATTCCAATGATTTGCAGAAGGGGATTGACTGCCTGAATGTCGCATGTGAGGAGTACGGTTTGAAGTCAAGTGTAAGCACAACAAAGGTTATGCGTTTCGGTAAATCTCGGAAAGAGGTATCATGTAGTGTAAATGGGGAGCAGGTTTCGAAGTTTAAATATTTAGGATGCATTTTCTCAGAGGATGGCAAGTTAGTTGGGGAGTTTGAAGAAAGGAGGAAAATGGGAAACGCAGTGGCCGGTCAGTTGAGGTCGCATGTGTTCAATAAAAAGGAATTAAGTAGTAAAGGAAAAGTTGGCTATTCACAGCTCAATCTTCAGGCCAACGATTTTATATGGTTGTGAAAGTTGGGTGTTGGGTTTTGTTTATTTGCCGTTTGTTATCAAATGTTTGTTTTTTGGATGGTTGGACTGCGGTTACATGACCTGGAGGTTTCTGATGTGAGGGTTCTTAGGAAAGCAAAGGTGAATCAGACGACGACATCAGGGAAAATTTATGTGGTTAACGTTAGTGGACAAGGGGGACAAGAGTTATTCGTTTGCGATTGTACGGGCACGTTCAGAAGATGGGTAGTAACAGTCTGCCAAAGAGGATATTGAATGCTCAGGTCTCGGGTGTGCGGCCTAGGGATAGGCTAAGGAGAAGGCGTATAGACTCAATTACATCAGATTTAGAAGTTAGGAGACTTTCTCTGGGTGAAGAAACCATCTCCTTGGCGCAGGATAGGAGGGCATGGATGGGGATCCATGATCGCAGGGCGTAAGGACCGGCTTGATTATAGTCTCGGTACGTGAATATTCCTCGGGACATAGCCCCTCGGACATTCACTTCACCTCAACTATAATCGCGTTATTATATCCCTTGGTTAATAATATACTATTATGCACCGAAACAAGAAATCAACGAAACAAATTTTAATACAACATAGTAATGTACGACTTATCTCCTTAGACAGCCACTGAGGTGTATAATAATAAATACATTATCGTTACTTTAAACTCCTTTGTTTGGTTTTACACTTCATTTATATTTATTGCGGATGCATTTTGGTACATTAGCATTATCAGCGAAAATACGACTAATTTCATAATTTTTTTGATAAGCTTTCACACCTACGTATAGAATAAGTGTTAACACGATTCTTTTCTAAACAATGAAAAATAATACGGGAGAAACGGTTGTACGGGAAACAGTAGTATGGTGGAAATGGTTTTACGGGGAAAACGGTAGTGCGGGGGAAACGGTTGTGCGGGGAAATAGTAGCACGGTGATAACGTTTCTGCGGGGAAATGGTAGTACGGGGGAAGTGTTAGCACGGTGAAATGGAGTACGGCGAAAACAGAAGTAAGGAGAAAATTGTAGGACGGGAGAAACGGTTGTACAGGGAAATAGTAGAAAGGCGATAACGTTTGTACGGGGAAATGGTAGTACGGGGGAAATGTTAGTACGGGGAAATGGTAGAACGGTGAAATGGTAGTACGGGGAAAACAGTAGTGAGGAGGAAATTGTAGGACGGGAGAAACGGTTGTACGGGGAAATAGTAGCACGATGATAACGTTTGTACGGGAAAACGGTAGTACGGAGAAAATTGTAGTACGGGGAAAAGTGTTGTATGTTGGAAACGGTAGTAAGGGTGAAAAGGTAGCACGGGGAAAACGGTAGTACAGACGTAATGATAGTATACAGCAAACGGTAGTTCGGCAAAACGGTTTTGCGGGAAAATTGTAGTACGGGGAAAACCAGATTTGCGTAAGTTTATGGTAACTACTAGAATACTACTAAATCCATTTCTTATTCATCTAAATCTAACTTTGCACACCCTTGCATACATTTTAGTATTAAAGTCGCAAATCTCCGACCTAGCGGACAAGAATGCTTAATGTCCACGCAGCCCCTAGGGGCGGGGGTATTTACTACTAAAATATAAAAGCAAAACCGAACATTTAATTTTACCCGAAGGTTCGTATTTTGCGTAATTGAATAGAGGAGATGTTATCGGACTTAGGTCTACGTTCATCAATTTGTCGCTGTATTTCTTCATGAACAAGCCCTTCCACGCGTCAAGTTGTGCTCTACTGCGAACATGCTTTATCAAATGGAAATTTTGCTTGGTGATATTTGTATGAAGGGGTTCGTTGTCCCATACATGTAGTGCTACTGCTAATTTTTGTGTCCTGTTGTATCTTATGCAGGTGAGATGCTCAGAAAATCGTTTTTCTACTCGGCTTTTCGATTGTCCCAAGTATTGTATTCTTTAGAAACTTTTCACACTCATTTCATACGTAGGTGTGAAAGTTTATCAAAAAAATTATGAAATTAGACGTATTTTCGCTGATGATGGAAATGTATCGAAATGCATCCGCAATAAATAAAGTGTAAAACCAAACAAAGGAGTTTAAAGTAACGATAATGTATTTATTATTTACGATTTGAAAGGTTTTACGGTTATCGTTCACAATTCAAATGAATTAATTTAGCATACCCTTTCTCGTGCGTTAATGTTTCACCAATAGTTTCACTTGACTCGACTTTGACTCGCTTTGCAGACCCCTAACATTGGTCAAAACGAGAAATTTACGAGTACTATTGTTCTAAAATGGGAAATAGTTAAATTAATGAGCTAGACCATTATCGAATTAAATGTCCCTTTGTAAACAACAAGTGCATTCAGAACAATGAAAATGTGTTCATAATTTGCACACGTCTATAAATAATGCAACTTCAAAGTCTACTTAATTTGCTGAAAACTCAGTGTTTCGACGGTTCAACTCTTCGGTTGCAATTTGTAACTGTAAACACCTTAATAGTCCACATCTCAATTCCCTTTGCCCTAGCACAAAAGTACATTTGCTATTAATTTACCATTCACAGAATGGATATAAGATCCGTTGAGAAGCCTCGCACATTCATACGGTTATACCCGACTATCACACGTAGCATCACAAAATGTTGAAATATGATATCTTGGGGCTTCTAAATATGTTATTTTCTCCAACATAAATCACTGTGCAATGCAAACTATTGTCATATGTTATTATCACCCTGAGGACTCACAATATTCTATACTTCACTGATGTGACAAATGTGCGAATACAAATTTGTGATAAATTGTTGTTTTCCATGTTTCGTATAATGTATCGCAATAATACACACAACTTCTGCTCTACGAGAGGCTATGTGGTGTGGTTAATGTATATTTATACGGCAAAAGTATAAGAAGCAAATAGATGGGTGAATAATATCGTCATTCGTTTGTGTCTAACTAAAGGTACAGATTTTTTTTTATTATTTCCGAAAAAGGACACATTCTAGCTCTAGCTATGAAGATTTATTTATTATCACTGGATGACTTTTCAATGGTTTATTTTCAGACAGAAAGCACCCAAAGGACACGATACAAACTGGACATTGTAGTTTGAAAGGTTTACCTTTTCATAAAATAAATGAAGCAGTTCGACGGCATAATAAAGTTCTTCCACCGAAACAATTTCATTTGTTAATTTTGTTTTTACAAAATGTCCAACACAAATTTCGTACGCGACGAAACAAATTGAGTAAAATATTCAGAGCTTAGCTGAACATAATTCACCACGATTTCTTTTCCGCCACTAAAATTCAGAAGACTGTAGCTTCTTGGTGAAAAAACCACTTGGGATTTATGCCATTATTTAATAGTACCATACAGCTGCTGCTTGTGCCAACACAACGTTATCCACGCGTTTAGTGTGACGTTGCAAGGGGGCAATATAATCTCCTCTGCTGTGGTGCATGGTCGTGCATGGATTCCCTCATCAGGAGGCTGAACGACGAGAAGATTTTTGCCCTAGGGTACTCGGACGATTCGACAATTCTGATCAGAGGTAAGTCCGAGAGGAGGATTGGCGATAGGATGAGGCACTCGCTGAAAGTAGTTGAGAAATGGTGTCGGAACAACGGTCTTAGGGTTAACCCGGACAAGACGGAAATAGTTCTCTTTAGCAAGAGAACATCGGTTCAAGAGCTTGTAGGTGAACTGAGGCCGTTCGATAAAGTCATCACCCCTTGAGAGAAGGTGAAATATCTGGGAGTTATTCTCGATCGCAAGTTAATTTGGATCGAGCATGTCAAAAACAAAGCACAGAAGGCTCTAGCAGCTTTCTGGATTTGCAGGAACTCTTTTGGAAGGCACTGGGGTCTACAGTCCAAGGCTATGCTGTGGAATTCAGTGTGGATTTATGAAGCAGTTATAAGGTATGCGTTGTGTGGTGGCCGAGGCTTGACTTAGGGAGTGCGAGGAAAGAGCTGAACGAGATTCAAAGGCTTGTGTCCATTTGTGTTACCGGTGCTATGAGGTTGACAGCTACGGCGGCCAGTGAGGCGTTGATTAACCTGCCAGCGGTCTACGTGGAATTAAAGGCGAAAACTTTTGCCACGGCAGAGCAGGTTATCACAGAATGATCTTTGGACTCCGAATTTCACTTCGGGCCATAGGAAAATCAAGAAGGCCATCACTAATGAGGTCTTTGAGATGCCTAGGGACCGAATGAGACCGGAGATAGATTTTTTGAGGCGGTTTGAGACTGTTGTGCCAAGCAGGCCGGCATGGTTGGAAGGCTCGCCAAGTCACATTCGGGTGAAGAGGTTTTGAGCTTCACTGACGGGTCCAAAACTTCGGATGGCGCGGGAGCGGAGTATTTTCTCCAGGACAGGTTGTTGAAAGGTGGTATCACCTAGGGAGCTTAGCCAACGTGAATCAGGCTGCGACGTTTGCGGCACTGATGGAATTGCAAGAGGCAATCTCAACAGAGGCATGTGGAAGAAATGTCATTGCCTGTTCTGATAGTGAGGCTTTGATTAGGGCGCTCATGTTGCCTGTCGTGACATCCAGGTTGGTGAAAGAGTTAAAAAAGACCTTGAACCGGGTTGGACTGAGAAATCAAGTAAAGCTGGTCTGGGTTCCTGGACAATCTGGCGTGGAGGGAAACGATAGAGTGGATGAACTGGCGAGGAAAGGTTCGGCAACTTTAAGTAACGGGCCAGAATGCTCATACCCATACCACACTCGGAATGTGTGGAAGCTATAAAGTGTTGGGTTAAGTCGGCTTTCGTTAACCATTGGAGCGCCTATGAGGGAAGGTACACACAAAGCGCTTCTTCCCGGTGCCCAATGGAAAGTGGACTAGAGAATTGTTAAACGTGGACAGGTGTTGCACAGTAGGCTAATCCGTTATATTCATGTTCAAGAATCTATGTCTCGTGAAATATTCACAATTTAAATGTAAGAATTCTTAAAACGTGATTTAAGAATATTCAAAAATGTCGGGAAAAATATTTGTGCATGTAGGCCGCAGATTAATAGTCGTAAAGTTGTTAGACAAAGTGACAGGTTTGATTTCTCCTATGTATGGGGACTAGGCTCGTTTCGACTTATTATGAATTACTTTAACGTTTACAACTGATTTCGACAAGTTTCTGACGAAAATATGGAAAATATATTTTTTTGAGGTTATGTATGGGGAGAAATCAAACCTGTAACTTTGTCTAACAACCTTACGACTATTAATCTGCGACCTACATGCACAAATATTTTTCCCGACATTTTTGAACATTCTTAAATCACGTTTTAAGAATTCTTACATTTAAATTATGAATATATCACGAGATATAGATTTTTGAACATGAATATAACGGATTAGCCTACTGTGTATTGCATCAAGCGGGTGGTGGGTGAGATCACCGGGCACTGTGGACTAAGCAAGCATCTAGCTAAAATGGGACTCACCAATGATCCCAATTGCACCTGTGGCCTTTGCGAGGAGACGGGCGTTCACGTAATATGTGAATGTCAGAAGTTTTCCTCACTGAGCATAGGGCCCACCGCTCTGGATAAGTTCTTGGTTGGGACTGGGAGGTCTTAAAGATTTACATGATGAACGGGTGACGAAACAAAATATCACTAAATCTGTGGCTCATGGACCGCCCCAACCTGATAAATCTAAGCAATTCACACATGCGACCGAAATTTTCAAAAAGTTCAACGTGTTCTGCTTTTCTGTTCGTTGACACTTAAAAAAATATTTTACTTACGGCATCATTCACACCTTCAAATTAGCGACCACCAATTTGATGTTTTAAAAGGTAAAGGTAAAGTAAAGTCATGTACCACACCTGACCCACAGTTTTATCGAGTCGACCCACACCTGACCCACAGTTTTAGAACGAACAGATAAACGATTTATGTATGTATGTATGTTTATTCAATTAATTCACAGAAGGCTAACGCTCTATCACTACCTGTGATTTCGCATAATAATTACGTTATAAATATGGCCTTAAATCTAAGCTTAAACTAATTTATTTCCAAAGAGAGAGAGAGAGAGAGAGAGCAAAAATTCAGATAAAGAAATTAGATACAATTTTATATTTAGCATAAATCTTACAACATCTAAACAATCTAAAAAATATAAAAGAAAAAAAGAAAAAGAAAAAAGAGAGAAGGCAAACTGTCAATTCATTGAGAAATATTTTAAGCACTCATTCGGAAAAGAAGCAGATAGAATTATTCTTATTACGTGAGGGTATTGTTCATCCACAATCCCAAGACCTTTGCCTTTCTCACATAGTTAATTTTTTCACTGTTTAGAAGAATCGGATTTCCTACAAGAACTGAATTCGAGACGCTAATTTCATCCTCAGAAATTACCATGGCTTGGGACTTTCCAGCATTCAAAACCAATTTGTTTGCTTTCGTCCACTGGTAAATTCTTTCTAAGTCTTTATTGATTAAGGCAATCCCCTCTCTGAAGTCGTACCAGCTTCGGTGGAAATAAAGTTGTACGTCATTTGCAAATAAGTGACTTTTGCAATGAACAATAACCTCAGGCAGGTCGTTTATAAATAGTGAAAACAACAGAGGTCCTAGCACAGATCCTTGGGGAACACCCTTAAGTGTAAACAAGTAATTTGATGAAAAGCCATCTATAATCACTGACTGGCATCTATTTGTCAAATAGGATTCGATCAAGTCTATGGCCTTCTCGCTGAAATTAAAATTCCAACGCAACTTCCTAAGCAGTAATCCATGATTTACCAGGTCGAAGGCACTAGAAAAGTCAAGTAGCAATAGAACCGATACAAATCTTTTATCCTTTTCCCGCGTATGCAAATTTTCTCTTATGTCGTGAGTTACTCTCAGCAAAGCTGTCGCGGTGCTGTGTTTCTGCCGATATCCTGATTGAAATTCGTAAAGCATATGATGAGTATTAACGTAATCCGATATTTGCCACTTCATAACTTTTTCCAGTGCCTTCGACAGCGCCGGCAAAACATGTACCCCTCTGTGATCCTTCAACTCATACCTAGTTGACTTTTTGTGAACCGGGAAAACTTTTGATTTTTTGTATGCTCTTGGATAAACCGCTGTTGTGAGTACTGCATTAAACAAGTGAACGATAAAGGGAAGAGTGACCGGCAGCGTCATCTTAATAAAGTTAATTGGTATTTCGTCATGTCCAACGGCTTTTGATGTTATTTGAAAAATCGATTTTTTAGCATATTCTATATCAACTTCACGAAATGAGAATGGAGTAGAGTTATTAACTGTAGCTCTACGAGTTACCGCAGTAGAAACTTTGGAATCCTGGTAAACTATTACATAAAAATCTGTTAAACTCATCTGCTGTGAACGATGGATTACATTTGGAACTATATTTACCAACCCCTAAGCCTCTTAATCTGCTCCATAGCTCCTTCGAATTCTTACAGTTCCTAAAAACATTATTGAAATACATGTTTTTAGCCTTGGCAATCTTCGATGTGGCTTTGTTCCTCAAACTTCGATAGTCAGCACTCGCCTCAGCCGTTCGAACCTTCCTCCAAAATCGCTTAGCTAAATCCCTTTCCGCGATGGCGATGGCTATATCTTTCGAGAACCACGAAGGATTGCTTTTCAGTCGTTCGCGTATGGGTCTATCTGTCAATAAATTAATTTTTTCCCACGGCAGCAAACACGCATCAATAAATAGCGCTTCTTCATCAATAGCCCCCACGTTTCTATACATTTTTTTATTGCTTTGCGCTACTGAAGGAGATTCGTAGGACATGACCAAAATATCGTGCAAAGACAGGCCTGTGTCGATTTGATCGATTCTCTTAATGTCAAATTTTCTTCGAGCAATAAACAGATCAAGAAGCGATGAGCCACTTTGGAAATAATGCGAAGGCAAGTTATTTAGAACATGCAAGTCATTCGTTTGTCGTCTAATAAATTTTCATTAAAATCTCCCGCGAATATCACATGTTCATAGTCATTAGCATATTTTGTTATAACGTTACTTACAATATCAAATTCTTTAGTTTTTACTGCCTTATAGAAAACGCCGAACAAAATCTTAATATCGGGAAAAACTAGCTCAATCAATAAATAGTCTGCTTTAAATCGTTCATTTGGTTCCAACTCATTTTTGTACCCTGACGAAGCTACGATACGGAACTTCATATTATTCTTCACATAAATTGCTACACCCCCACTCTTTTTAACTCTCCTGTCACATCGAAGTAAATTATATCCATCTATTTCCACCGATTTATTTGTAGTATAGCTTTTAAACCAAGTTTCGCTAAAAGATATGACATGGGCATTCACATTAAGGAAAATATTACGCAGCTCATCTATCTTAGGACTTACACTGGACACATTTAAATGACAAAAATTTATTTGATTGTCCCCCTTGAGCATCGTTTTCAGCAAGACATTCGGAATACTTACTCCCTTCATGCTACCAATATGCGCTTTACTTGATGATATCATTGCATTCATCTGCTCCTGTTCCGACTAGGAAAATTAACAGTTTACATAAACAAATCTTTAAAATAATGAAACAAATTATGGACACTACTAATAACGAAACGAAAAGATTTATAAGACATTGAATGAAACATGGAAGAGTGATTTCTCTAGGATGAATTTTATTACAATTGAAGCTAACTAATATTTGCCAATTACTCTCTCTCTCTCTCTCTTGTTTTTACATAAAGCACTGAATTTTACAAAAACAAAAACAAAAAAACAGTTAAACATATATCTCACTTCTTCAATTTTTGGTAATGTCTTTTCCCTTCGGTGATGAAGTATTGTCAACATCGTCCACCAAATCAACGGAATTTGGCGGCTGCATATCTGCTTTGTGGCTTGAGCTGGCGTTGTTCGCATTGCTTACAGATGTTTGTCTCTTGTTGTTTTTATTCGCGTCGGTCCAGTGAAATACGTCCAACGAGGATAATGATGTAATCTTGACTGGTCTAGTATTTTTGTCTAGGCGATAATAAACGAAACCATTCTTTGTAATTACTGATGTGACTTCTGCAACTGTGGGTCAGGTGTGGGTCGACCCGCAAAAAATGTGGGTCAGGTGTGGGTCGACCCACTCCGATCCTTGCATGAAAGGTGATATGTCATAAATTTTGATGTTGTTATTCTTTAGTGTTTTAATGCAAAGCAGTAAGAAAACACAAACATCACTAATATAACAAAAATACATCACTTTTACATCATTTGTTCCAAAGTAAGACATCACTTATACTACCCTAATACATCATTTTCACATCTTTTACGACATTTTATTATCATTTTGTAACGGAGTGTTCTAGCGGTGTGTTGTCTTTTTCGAACGGCGTTCGACAATTCCGTTTCGCACCACAGTGCAGTGATTTTGCGACGGATGGTATTAACATCTGGTAGGTAATTGTAAATGACCATAGTTTTGAGACTTGTACGGTCGTTGTTGAATCTGTTAGGATGAACTAACTGTTATTGCGCCTTATTCATTACAGTCATTGATAGGAAAAACGAGGAAAAGAGAGTCGTTTTTCGTCACCATTTCATATGCACTTCATAACAGGAATGAAATAATAAAAGTAACGTATACAATCAAGGATTTCTCATTAAATTCGGTTTCAATATGATGTGAGCGAAGTCTTTTGTGAATTGACATCAATGAATTGACATCGCGAAATCATCATCGAAAAAATGTATTCATTTTTTGTGTCACCAAGGATAAGGATGTACTTTATAAAATGAACCTCAGGAAAATCGATAACAACAATAATCATTAAAAAGAAATACAAAATCGGCAACAATGTCTTCGAAAATGTATGCCACAGGAAGTGTATCATCACCTCGCATTTTTGTCAAAGAAAACGAAAAATATTACATTCGTTGTTAGTTACTGTATGCTTGTGCTTTCACGTAATACCTTTTCATATCACAAAAAGCTTTCCTGTATTCAAATTCATCAAAATTTGAATTGAAATGAAAATGTAAAGGCTGAAATAATTCGAATTATTTGAGGAAAAAAAAAATTGAAGATTTCTTTCGTACAGATTTTTTTTCATATTTTGTTTCCCATCTGAATATTTTTTTGCGTTCACCGCATGTAACTAACGGGTGTAGTCAAGGGTTCAGCGCTCAAAAATGGAGGTCTGACGACTAATACAAATAATTCTAAGATTTCGCCCCGAGCAGAAGGTTTTTTTTTTGTTTACATTTGGAATTTTCGTTCTCTACAACCTGTTCTGATAAACTATGGAAGTAGACTCCCGAAATAGTGCAAAGTTACACCCCTGCATACAATTTAGTTTTCTTCTACTTCAGTTACTGCAATACTGCAGAAATGCATTGATCCCTATAAAAGAGATATGAGCGGTAAATGTGAGTGAATGCTTCAATGTTCAGTGAATTGTGATAAAATATGAAGAAGTTTTATTTTTAACGAAGACTTAATGGAAAGAATATGTTGTTGCTTAAAATATTGTGAACGTAAAAGGTTCAAACATAACCAAACACCCGTACGTATCAGAATAGATGTGACAAACAGAATAGATGTGGTAAATAGAACAAATCTTGCAAAAAGATTCTTTATATAGTAATGAGCAAACAATCCAACGTTTTATGTTTTTTCATAGCTATAAGAATTTCAAAGATCCATAAAAATTAAAAATGTCAAATGGTGTGGTATGCGTAATATAGTACTCCTTATGTACCTTAGCCTCTATCCACCTACTCCTACATCCTATCCTACCCGTGGTGACACCTGTCATAGTGAGCAACCCACATGAACGATCAGGTAACCAACCCTGGTGTATTAGTGTGGGTCACTTAGCATAAGGATGAGGGGGGCTGTCTTCGGGTAGTACCTCAACGTCACGTAGAGCGAGGGCCGAAGGCAGTTAGGCGCTATCAAGATGGGATAGTACCTCAGCATGGTGGCGGATGATCTCAACAGCAAGGGACAACGGCAGCATGCAAAGTCCGAGTCAGCAGGACTACCATCACTCACCAACCCGCACCGGCCAGCGTGGTGTTTTAACGGCTAAAACCCCCCCGAAGATGAAGAGCACAACCAGGAAAAATCGGCCTTCAGTTCCCAGCCGCTCGTTGATCCCTGACTCCGACAACGGTCAGACCAGACGACGAGCAGAGGGTGCTAAGAATCCCTGGGTTACAATAGGTTGTCACACCGGACTATACATTGCCACGTATAACACTCGAACGCTATCATCGAACGAAAAACTTCTCGAATTGGAGTCGGCACTGGAAAAGATCACATGGGACATTGTCGGATTGAGCGAAGTCAGGCGACGTGGTGAAGAATGCTTGAAGTTGAAATCAGGAAGCACTTTGTACTACCGTGGAAGCGATAGCCAAACAGCGATGCATGGTGTAGGACTGCTCATCAGCAAACGCTGGTCGAACCGTATAATCCAAATCAACAGCCTCTCCGACAGAGTCATCTATGTGCGGCTGAAGATAAATGCGATGTACAGTTTGAAAGTCATCCAAGCGTACGCACCGACGACGGATCACGACGACGAAGAAATTGAAAGCTTCTATGAAGATGTCTCCAAAGCGAGTGAAGAAAACAGAGCTCAATATCAGTTGCTAGTCGGCGATTTCAATGCCAAATTGGGAAAAAGAGAAGACGTTGCAGAAACTTCGATTGGAACGTTTGGTTACGATCAGAGGAACGAACGAGGAGATACTTTGCTGAATTTTCTCCAACAACAAGGAATTTTCGCAATGAACTCATTTTTCTCCGGTCAGGTTCAGAGGAAGTGGACTTGGGCCAGTGCAGACGGCAGAACAAAGAACGAGATCGATTACATCATATCGAACCGCAAATCGATTGTCAAGGATGTTACTGTGCTTAACCGTTTCACAACAGGCAGCGATCATCGAATGGTGCGAGCCAAAGTCGTCTTGAACACACGGACAGAGAGAGAAAACTTGGTCAAGAAAAAAGTCGTTTTAGACATGGAACGCCTGAAAGAACAAAGCGACGCATTTAAGGAAGCTATGGACAACGGACAACGAACTGAACGGAACGAAGTCACAAACTGCAACGATTGATGAGCTGACAGAAAGAATAGTGACCTCAGTGAGAAGCTTCCTGGAAACCAGATGCCGATCTACATGCACTAAAGAGTCGAAGCTCAGCAAGGAAACGCTAGACCTAATAGCAGAAAGACTGGATTTGGTGAAAGGTGGAAAGCGAGACACTGTTGAATACAAAGACAAAACGAAATCCATCAACAAGAAAATGAAAACCGATCTGCGACAATACAACGTGAAACTGGCCATGAACGCTATCGAAGCAAATGGGAATATGAAAGTATTACGAGCGAAACGGGCGAACGGGTACAGACAAATTTTTAAATTGCGCGATAAGGCGGCGTCATACAAACAGATCAGGACAAGGTATTGGACATCGCGCGAGAGTTCTATGAGGACCTTTTTACGTCGGTTCGAGCCAAACTACCGGCAGAAAGAGCAAAAGCGAGACCGGTGATAAGGAACGTTGGTTCCGAAGATTTGCCGGACATAACGATTAACGAAGTACAGGCTTCGTTAGACGAAATGAAGAACAGAAAAGCTCCAGGTGACGACGACATTCCGATCGAAGCAATCAAAGAAGGCGGACCCACACTGCTCAAAATGACAACGGATCTGTTCAACAAGTGTCGCGAACAAGAGAAAATACCAGAATCATGGGAAAACGCAGTCATCACTTTGCTGCACAAGAAAGGAGACATCACGAAACTGGAAAACTACAGGCCCATCAGTTTGATCTCGCACCTCTACAAACTGTTTATGAAGGTGATAACGAAACGGATCACAAAGAAGCTAGACTTCTACCAGCCGATCGAACAAGCAGGGTTTCGTTCCCGATTCAGCACAAATGACCACTTGCAAGTGATGAGAAGTCTAATAGAAAAATGCAACGAATACAAAATCATCATCGCGATATGCTTCATAGACTTCGAAAAAGCGTTCGATTCGGTCGAATTATGGTCGATTTTAGACTCCTTGGACGATTGTCGGATGGACTCGAGATATACCCGGATGATAAAACATATCTACGAGCACGCAACGTCGTGCGTCAAACTGCATAAAACCACCGATAAATTTCGAATTGGAAGAGGAGTCCGTCAAGGAGATACCATTTCACCGAAATTGTTCACGTCAGCTCTGGCAACGGTTTTTAAAAAGCTTGATTGGAGTGAACTGGGAATCAACATAAATGGGAAGTTTCTGAACAACCTTCGATTCGCCGACGACATTGCCCTGACATCAACGACTCTGGAACAGATTGAAGCGATGCTGTTGCAGCTCAATGAGGAAGCCCAAAAAATCGGTTTGAAGATGAACATGTCGAAAACGAAAGTGATGACAAACATCGATGGTGCTACACCAATCAAGATCGGAGACGAGGAAATTGAAATCGTGAATTCGTACAAGTATCTCGGCCACGTCATGAAGCTCGGTCGCGACAACCAAACGGCTGAAATAAAGAGAAGGATCGGTCTCGGTTGGGCGGCGTTCGGCAAGTTACGGTACATCTTCAAGAGCAACATGAGCAACAGTCTGAAGAGGAAAGTGTTCGATATGTGTGTGCTGCCGGTCCTGACATACGGAGCCGAGACTCTCACGAGCACCAAAGCATCAGCGAACAAATTGAGAGTTGCACAGAGGGCAATGGAAAGGGCAATGCTAGGAATCACACTCAGGGACAAAATGACAAATGAGTGGATCCGGCGACAAACAAGAGTCATCGATGTCATGACACGAATAGCGTCGCTCAAGTGGAATTATGCATATTGCCAGAATGACCGACGATCGATGGACGAAAACTATAATGCAATGGCGGCCACCAACGAAACGACCGATGGGACGTCCACCGGAAAGATGGACCAACGATATCAAAAGAACGGCAGGCACGACGTGGCAGCAAGTGGCAATGGACCGATCTATGGGGGAGGCCTACATCCAGCAGTGGATATAAAAGGCTAAGGAAGAAGAAGAAGAAGATAAAAATTACCCAAGCTAATGTCAAAAGCCCTACCGAAGTACGTCTCGGACCATTCAAATCTAGAAAAGCTTATATCCAAGGACTGGGCCATTTCCCCCTAAAACCCTGAGACACGTGTTCTCTAAAGTTTTATTCTCTATAACTTTGCCTTTGACAACTTTCTACCTCTTATAGTTCTAGAGGTCATGTCCCAGGATTGTGACATTTTAACCCAAAACCCTGAGACATGTGTTCGCTAAAATGTTATGCTCTAGAGCTTTGCCTTTGGAAGCAATTTTGTAGCCCTTATAGTTCTAGAGATATAGATCATCCCTCCCAATTCTAAAAGTAGTCATATCCCAGGATTGTGGCATTTTTACCCAAAATCCGGAGACACGTGTTCTCTAAAATTTTATTTTTTACAACTTTGTCTTTGACAGTAAATCTCCATATTGCAGAGTTAAGGAAATATAGACGAAAAACTGTTTTCGTTTATGGCCAAGAAATTCAATTTAGTCGATTCCATTGGTCCCGGTGCCCCGACTCCCGACCCGATTCCCACAAAAAATTTTTGCCAATTTTCTGACATGAAATCCTTTCATTTGACACCAACATTAGCAATTTCCGTGCTATACTTGCTGAGATATTTGCGAAAAAGCTTCACCTCGAGGGTCGGTTTTTGGTCATTTCCTCGACCATATCTTCGGAACCACTTGAACGATTTTGTTAATCTTCGAACTTCAATGATGGAAGGCATGTACCTTTCATGGAAAAAAAAGTTTAAGCTGATCGGTTGAGCCGTTTGGAAAAAAAGTGGAGATGGACAGACGGACGGACATTTTTTTATTGCTGATTCGTCATATTTAGACGATAAGTGATGCATCCCCCCCTCCCACCTCGATCTAGCCCAGGTTACAATAAAATTGTTTGTAGTAAACGTATAGGACCTTTGTACTTCGTACGGGTCCAATAAATGCATCCCTTCCACTGTCACCTCGATCTTACAATTACATTCTTACATTAAAATTGTTTGTAGTAAACGTATAGGACCTTCGTACTTCGTATGGGTCCAAAAACTGGGTCTATTTCAGAATAATTTAAAAAAGAAAACAAAAATATAAAAAGGGACCGTACACTCAGAAGGGTAACGCCATTGAATTAGGAGGTGAGAAATACCGATGAACGCAAGTTTATACTGGATTTCATTTTCATAATGTGTTCCAACATTGTCACGACATTTCTATTGTTTGACCACCTCTTCGACACCCTTTTGGCTTTAAACTGCAAAAATTTGGGCTTTACTTCTTTTCGTGAAGATTGTACTGTGCAAATTTAAATGTTTGTGTGTGAAAACTGAAAGCGTTGAAAAATTATTCCGCTGTTGGGTCTGGCATTTGTGATGCAATTTTTTAAAAACACAACGTAACTTCGCTTTACTTTTTTTGCGTATCGAAGCATAATGCGTCACCCACCTCTGATTTCAGAACTTTTGTAAGCGGAAATAAAGACTTGCGTCACGCCTCCTCTTTAAGAGGTTTTTGTGCGGATATCAATTCTTTTGTAAGTCTGTAAACAATTTTCTAACTGCCATAGTTCTAGAGATATGAATCACCCCTCTGAATTCTGGAATTAGCGTTATCCCGGGATTACGCCATATTTTCCCAAAGGCTAATTTAATTCTCCACAATTTTGTCTTTGGAAACAGCTTTCTAAGTCTCATAGTTCTGGAGATTTGGGTCATCCTGCCCAATTATGGAAGTGGCTATATACCAGGATTGGGTCATATTTCCCCAAAACCCTGAAGCACGCGGGAGCTTAAATTTGATTCTCTATAACTTTACCTTTCTAACTGCTATAGTACTAGAGGTACGGGCTACATTTCATGAAACCTTATATATGAAATTACAAAACGTTACAAAGTTAAAAAAAATTGCCACAAACAAAGAAAGAAAGAAAGGTTTACCAAATTGACTATTTAAAAATATTCGATTTGGGTCCGTTTCCGTCTCGGTTTCCATCCAAAATAGCAAACTTGTTTAGTTCATGTCTCCGGATTGGCTGAACCGATTTTAATGAGTAAAAAAGCATTTCGGGCTCACATTTTGCGTAGAATCCGGGAAAAATATTTTCCGGGGGTTCCGGGGGGTACGTCGCACGGGGGGAAGGGGGAGTCAAAAAGTTCCTGTATGTATGTTGCTTAGTCTACGAAAAAATTTCTTATGAATTTTTGTGCGTGTAAGACTTGCGTCACGGCCCCTTACAACCGTGAACTGCAGAACCATATATACAGCTGAGTTTTGACTCCCCCCCTCCCCCCTTGCGACGTACTTAGCCGTGCATAAATACTTTTCCCGGATTCTACGGAAAATTCTAAAGCGAAGTGTCTTTTCACTCATTAAAATTTGTTCAGTGGATCCGTAGATATGACCTTAAGAAAATGATCATTTCCTGTACAAAAAGTGCATTTTCATAGAAGCCAAAGTTAATGAAAACATCCTACGTTAGCTAGTCACTTAGTTCCTGGTTTCCATTGGCACTTATATGAAAAACGAATTTTTTGGCTCGCGCTCGAAAACAGCTCAATAACTTTTGCTGAAATTTTGCAGGGACCTTCGGGTGCAAATTCTACGCCATATAAGATTTTAAAAAGGGGGGTTACCGGCCTCGTTTGGGCGCCAGGGCTCTTAGAAAGCGACAGCCCCACTGAAATTGAGGCTATTTTTGTGTATGGCACTGAGTACTGTATTTTCGAACGTTTTAGACTGTTTCGAGACCGTCGTCATCATTAAAAATGATGAGTATGCTCTTTTTTGCCTCAATCAATAGATATTTTTCTGGTGTTTGAGACTGTTGAGTATGCTCATTTTGAGATTATTTGAGACTGTTGAGCATACTAATTTTGAGACTATTTAAGACTGTAGAGTATGCTACTTTGAGACCATTTGAGACTGTTGAGTATGCTCATTTTGAGACTATTCGAGACTGTTGAGTATACTCATTTTTAGACTGTTGAGGATGCTCATTTTGAGACTGTTGAGTATACTCATTTCGAGACTATTTGAGACTGTTGAGTATGTTCATTTTAATGCTATTTGAGATTCTTGAATATGCTTATTTTGAATTGCAGTTTGAGACGCTTTTTTGCCACCAATGATACCGAAACTTTTTCATTTTGTTCGTAGATGCCGCCGCATACTATTTTCTTCGCAATTCTCGATTAATCTGAAATTATATTAGAAAGTCGATATTTTTTTTACTTACTTTTTCTGGTCACCCATCTAAGTACTAACCGCGCGCAATGATGCTTAACTTTACTTGTGGACCGCCAACGACGTAACTCATGTTGCTACGTTGCACATGCGTTTTTGTGGTTTTATTTTGAACCGTTGTTACGAACGGATATGAAACTGCTCAGTGTACTAATTTTCGACAAAAATATTTTTCACTTTTTTATTGAGGCTTTTGAAACTGTTGAGCATGCTCAATTGTGAAAAAAAAAAAATTAGCCAATGAAACTTTTTACAATTGACCATGCTCAACATCAAAAGTCTCAATAAAATTGTGAAAAATATTTTTGTCGAAAATGAGTACACTCAACAGTCTCATTGGCTTAAAAAAATATTTTTCACGTTTGAGCATTCTCAACAGTCTCAAAAGCCTCAATAAAATTGTGAAAAATATTTTTGTCGAAAATGAGTACACTCAACAGTCTCATTGACTTAAAAAAATATTTTTCACATTTGATATATGATTTGAAATATGTTTTGTATGTGTGTGTGAGTGTTGTTGAATGCATATTACAGAAATGTGAGCAACATTTTTAGATTTTGACCGGAGGCGGAATTAAGATCGTGTCTGTGGTAAGTGGCGGCCGCGACCGCCAGCTATGGCAGCAGCGCGAAGTGCCGTGACAGCAAATTTTTTTTATGAAATGGTTTGGTCCACGAACATTTTTGTATCCATAAGTGGGGATCGTCACCACGAGCTTTGGCAGCCGCGCGAGGTGCCGCGGCGCCAAATTTCGTGCGTACTTCCAAAACGCTTAAAGCTTTGAAACGTAAAAAATTCTGTTGAAATATTTTCACTTTTGATTAAAAAATGCGTCACAAATGCCGTTACCTCCTAACGTTATATTTCAACTGAATTTTTTGCGTTTCAATCCTTTAAGTGTCACTCTAATCGATATCATTTGTTTTGGGAGAAGGGGCAAGGATTTGCGTCACGTTTCCCTCTTGAAAAGGGTTTTTGTTGTGATAAATAAATAGTCAGCGTCAATTGCGCTTTAAAACGAAATCATTTAAATCGTACAATTCAATTCAATTCTCAATTACACGTCATTTGTCTTTAAATTTTCGTTTCTGAATTTTGTTTAATTTGATTACGATTTTTTCTACGAAATATCGAAAAATGAAACGAACAGAAGAAAGAAAATTAGAACAAATTCAAATAAATTGGATAATCGGCAGACGGTTCGAACAGTTTAGTTGAAATATATAGAAATTGGTGGAAAACAGAAAATAGTCGTATTTTTCTATTGAAAGTGGGTTTTCTCGAAATAACTAATATCGTTATATCGAAATGGTATTTCTTAATTTCGAAACGTCTTCATGAATTTTCTACTGATCACATGATGTACATTTCGAATTTACTATTCTTCCCCGAGGTGAACAAAACGTTACTGCATAAAGTGCTTCCACGTGAGAAAATGAGTGTGCCATGTCAATTTTACAAGAGAGAAACGAGAGAAACGAATTCATGCTCCATACGAGTAAAATGTGAACTGCTTGACAGTCTATACATTTAATTATGAAATTTGCTTTCCTTTGACAGAAGCTGATGTCGCACGAAACGCTTCAACTACACTGAAGAATTGACGATTTCGAGAAAGGGCGAGATTCTCTGAAACTCGTTTGGAACTTCGTCACTTTTTCTAAAACTCGTCGTTTATTCTCGCTATTTTATCTAAATCTCACTAATTCTTCAGGCCAAATTACGTCCTAATTGCGTCAGTGGCTTATGTCAAAATACAGTGACATTTTAAACGTCACGTCATGGAAATAGCTAATGACGTGTATTAAAAATTTGGCAGTTACTTACGTACTTAACCGGCACTACAACCCATTAAGGGTTTTGGGCTTCTTCAACATGCTTCTTCAACCGTGCCTATCGGCAGCTGACGTCTCCTAGCTGGATACTCTCTTAGTTTTTATGTCGGCAAGAGCTGCATCATACCATCTGAATTTCGGACGCCTAGACCTCTCTTGCCCTCCAGTCTGTTTTTAAGGATTTTTTTCGGAATATGATGATCTTCCATTCGTTGTACATGACCGAGCCAACGTAGACGGTTTATTTTAGTGTTTCTGACTATGTCCGGCTCTCCATAAAGATGCCTAAGCTCATCATGAGCTCGTGCATTTCCATACATAACGCGTTGCTGTCGTTCTTAAAAAGTTCACTGGGTAGATTGTCTGTCCCCGGGGCTCTAAAATTTCTGAGCCTCGAAATTTCAGCTTCAACTTCTTGCATCGTTGGTTCTTCTATGTATGGTTGCGCAGTATGAAATGGCAACTAGTTAATTTCTTTAGAACAGTTTTGAGCAAAATTTCTCTTCGAACGGTACTCTGGCTAGCCTGCTCGAGTTTATCGACTCAGAGTTTTTAGTCGAGCTGCGTTTTTGTTCTCCAGAGCTCGCTGGCATTCATCGTCGAGCCAGTTATTTTTTTATTTCCCGTTCTCGTTCCCAATGTCTCTGCTGCGGCGGCGGCGCTCTCTATTCCACCTAATTTGATTCCACGCATCATCTATGCTGTATTATTCGCTGACCATTTCTTCAATAATTTTTCTCCCCAAACTATCCCCGTATTTGTGTTTGGCAGCTACAGTATACAAATTCGACTTTATCAATAAATCCACAGTAACCAAAACAATAATGCATCTCTCGGTCAAAACTGTGTATTATTAAGTGGAACCTTTGTATTTTGATACGTTGCTATGCAGCCTGCATACGCTTCCAAACTGAAATTATGAATTGTCTCTAAATTGATTTAAATTGGAATTGTTCGAAAATGTGACAGTCGATTTTCTACCTAAAGTTTCACAGCCACCACAATTCACTAACTCGCAAAGCCATTCCGGATCCCACTCTTTTTTTTCTAATTTCTAAATCACCAATACTCCACTAAAGATGGAAAGTTTATTCGAACTCTACGGTGTGTATAATTCATTTTGAAAAGTAATTATACTGAAAACGTATAATTTGGAGTGGGACATAATGGAACACAAGTGTGAGGCGGGAAAGAGGTGTTGACACTATGTAACATAAGTTCCACGTAAACTATACAATTTCCGTAGAATATTGGTTTATGAAAAACATAAAACTTTACCATTAATTTCACTACCGGTATACACGTTGACAACAATTTATTATTTAAGCAGCTAAAGTTGTGGCTTTTTACGACAAAGTTTCGGAAATAGAAATGGTAGAACCGAATATGTCAATATTTTATAGATTTTCAAGAACTGTGTCTTCGAATTCCACGATATTTCTAGCAGCAATAACAAACCAGAGCACAAAATAACGTGCATGAGATGAGAGGATGCATCAGTTGCCTCGTAATCGCAAATGGTATTTATTTAATGCATTTGTCTTTTATGCCGCTGCAATAAACCAAAGTCCATAAGCAAAATAGAATGCACTGTGTAAACTCTCTATACTACGTGTAACAAAAGTGGATTAATATCCGAAAATTCCATTCCATTCATGACATTCGTTGTGATAGCATTATACCAGGGGCACTCACTTCAGATGCAGTAAATCCCATTTTTGGAAGAAAAATACCAAGATTGGTCTGCCTTTCGACATCTTTTTCGCACCTTTTTTCCATATGCTAATTATTTCCTTCGTTGCATATACAACAGTGCAAGTTAGGAAGTTATTCTTTCAGCGTTGGGAGCGGGATATCCAATGAAAATCACAGAATTATGAATCGTACTTTGAAAGGAGTCAAACATTGTAATAAGCCGAGGGCAGCAGGAGGACCGCAAAGTATTATTCGAGAAGATCATAAAGTCGAGCAGAACATAGCTGGGAAGGAGTGAAGAACTGGACAGCGAATAATTGAATGGGGAGGGAAATGGGACTGCACTATAGGAGGTTCTTGGTGATTTTTGTTCCAGCTGTAGTTAACACTCCTGACGTTTTCATTGGCCCTCCACCTTGACATTTTTTGTGACCCTCCCACCTTTCCACTTAGAGTAGGGCGTCGTTTATGGATGACCTCTTAGTCGAAGAGCAGATGGAAACGCATTATTTTGGTTCTCTTCTAGCAGTAAATAAGACTTAGACAAAAACATTAGCATCCTTGCAGGAGTCCCTCAGGGCAGTGTGCTCAGTCCTCTTTTATTCAATATATGCACATCTGACTTGAAAATGTCGTCCTGCGAAAAAGGCATGTTCGCATATGATACACCGGTTTGTCTGCAAAGAATCCGAACTTCATTCTCAACAGCCTTAATTCCGCTAGCAAACAATTGTCTGATTTCTGCACAGCATGTAAAATTAAATTAAATGACGACAAAACGACAATCGCCTTCTTCACTAATAAAAGAGCTAGTAAATGGCTTTCTACACAGACGCAAATTTCCTGGAAAACTGTTCTTCCCCCCCCCCTCCCCCCTGTGCACGCTTTTCGAAAGACCCCCCCCCCCTAAAGTGCTCACGAAATTTATACTCACAATCCACACCATATACGTTCACACCGTACGTCATCACCCCAGTGAAAGTTTTCAGTCTTGTTCTGCTAACATTGATAAGGTATTTCGAGTTACTATCGTTTATTCTTATGCAGTTTTTCGCCTGACGACAGCATTTAATATTGTTTCAGTAGGAGACCAGTATGGAACCCATAGTAGGTCTACACGGTTTGATGAAGCGAGAATGTTAAGGGCTTCCCAGCATTCGAGAGTAAATGCCGATCTTAGAACAGTTCATGATAAGTCTTTAAGGACGCCTTGGCTATCCGTGCAGCTGAAGTCTATTTCATCCTTCAGGTTCTTTTCTTTCGTAACGAAGCATGCTTCTAGTATAGCTCTTACTTCTGCAAGGTATATTGACGAGTGCTTTCCTAATGGTATGCTTACATTAATATGTTCTTCAGCTCAAAAAAGGCCTGCTCCTGCTGAGTTCTAAATGATTGAACCATCCGAGTAAAATACCATTCCATGTTCTGGTGGCAAGATTCCCTCTACCCAGTGTTCTTTTGGTTGTATTCTCACTTCAAATTTTTTGTCAAACCTGTGGGTCGGTGTTTTTCTGTCTGAAGGCATATTTATAGAGGGATCTTCTTTTCCTAAATTTGTCTAAATTCTCGAGTGGCTGGTTGTCCTTGATATTTGTTTATTTCTGTCAATTCTGCTTGGGGTAGCCAGGGCTTCAGTTTAAATATGAATGTTTAGTGGAGTTAGGTGTAGTAAGGTTTCAATTGCCGCAGTAGGAGTTGATTTCCAAGCACTAGCTATAGCTAAGCAAGCCTTTCTTTGAAATTTGTTCAACTTGCTTTGGACATGCTTTAGTTTACATATGTGATTCCACAGAAATGAACCGTAAGTCATAATTGGTCTGATAACTGTAGTGTAGATCCAGTGCATGACCTTCGGCGAGAGCCCCATGTTCTACTATACTCTTTGCGACATTGCCAGAGTGCGATCAGCGCTTTTTCTATCCTTGCCTTTAGGTTAGCGATCCAGAGTAGTCTGTAGTCAAGAAGGATCCCCAAGTGTTTGAACACTTTGACCAGCTTTATTGGAACTCCTTTTATGACCGAAACTTTGAATCTATTTGGTCCTTTCATTTGTCCTATTGAGTGAATTCCCCCTTGATGTTCTGTTGTTTGAATGTGACAAACTATTTTATGATTCTGCCTGCTGTATTATAACGTAATGACAAATAAAAGAAAACCCGAAAATAAAATCTTCTTTACCGTGAGGTTTTAATATTTTTCGCTTAGCTTTAAACATATTTTTCTCGTGGCGTATATTTACTCTGTCTTCATGGAACTGAATATGTCATGTTATGTTAGACTTTCTCGTTTATGCTCAAATTTATAGAGTGGCGAAAATGCTATAAAAGTTGAGAGTGTGCACTTATATGACATTTCTTTGTATGTGCATGATAGTGACTCTAAGACATTTTCTTTTGCCGTGCTTGCGAAATAAGTTTGTCATGTTGAGTTGTTCTGTTGTGTAAATGCACTTATCATTTGCGAACGGAATCAGGGCATCATATCACTTTTCGGTGTACTAAAAATATTTATTCTTGGTAATATTTTCAAAGACATATACGTAATGGTTGCACGCTTGTAAAGTAAGAGTGACACAGGTTCAGTTTTCACATTTTAACTGGTAATTTATTCAGAAATATTAAGATGGAGATCATCAGAGTTACAGTTCATCGTTAAAACGTATGCAAGGGACCCGTATGCATCAGAATAGATGTGGCAGAAAGAACAGATGTTACAGGAAAAATCGAACTAAATCTAAACAAATATTGCCTTATGAAATTACGTCGACATTAAATTGTATTGGAAATTCCACAAAACGGCAATATTGAAAAACCCGTCCGAAGCAACTGTGAAAAATTTTGTAAAAAAAATCTATCTTCATATCGACAAAAAATTTCCCCTCAATTTACTTCATAACATTGCAAAAGAAATTTTTTGAGCTGGGGCCGACCTTAAGACCAACATAAGGCCCTTAAGGAGAGGCCTCGGACCCACACTTTGGACAAAAAAGTTTGGCTTTTTCTTCTACAGCATTGCATAGAAAACTTCATCATTTAAAGAAAATGTATGAAAAACCACAAAATATAGTAGTGTAGCGCCGCGCCACCGGTCTTCAAAAAACAACGTTTTGACCATTTTTTCGACCGTAAATTCGGAAGTTTTCGACCAATTTTGTTCAAATTCAACCCTAAAATCAATTTTTCGATTATCTTTCAGGAAAAAAAAGGATTTTGAAAATCGGCTAAGATTTACTCCATTTATGTAGAAAAAACACGTAGGGCCCTAGTTTTAGAGCCCTCTAGCTGAGTCCAAAAGTTAAAAATCCTCCATAAATTATCAGGCATGTCTAGACCTTTCAAACTCAAATAATAAAAAAAAGTTATGAAAATCAGAATAAATTTACTCGAGGTATGTACATACAAAAGGCCAAAAACCACTTAACGGCCCTATCTCTGCCCCGATTTTTCGATTACCTTTCAGGGAAGAAGAGTTTTTGAAAATCGGTTGAGTTTTACTCGAGTTATCGCAGTGACACACGGACGGACTCCCAGAACGAAATCGGGGTGGTTACAAGCGTCGTGGTAAACGCAAAAGACACCTTTTCAAAGAACTTCGTTGTTCGTATGGGTCTAAAAATGTCAACCTCCACTTTTCATCAATCAACGCCTACTTCACAATAAACGAATGACATTATTTTCCAGTTTCATAACAGAAGAAAAAGATAAAACTGTGAAGTTTGCGTCTAACTTTCTGTTGAAGAGAATGCTTCTAAGGTAGCTGAAGCCTTGATATTTGTTTATGAGAATGTGTTGGCGTCGATTCAAAAAGTGAATGCTGACTGCGAACAATGCACCATCCTTGTATAATTTAGATCGTTTCACCCAAAAAGGTTAAGTTCACATTTTCCAGGTCCGCTTCGTTTTTCCGAAAGTTCTATTAATGTAGAGGAATGTTGTACAACAAACTATTCCAAAATAAACACGTTTAAGGGTCCCGCCAGACCACCCGATTTCATTTAAGTGAATCAGTTTTTTCCTTGTTATTCGTCCCTTGCTAAAAAAGTCTATTTGTACTTTTTAGTTGATTTATCTACAAATTTGTTCGTATCGAAGCAATACAAAAGATTTAGTAATATATTTTAGAAATGTCTCATTTCAGGTGAGTGAATATTTCTTAGAAAGAAAGTAAAAGTCGTTTTATTGGATTAATTCCCGCTGATTCCCGTTCTTAGTAATTTCCCGTTGACTAGTCTCTTCCCGTTCCTAATAATTTACCGCCAGCTGCCCACTTACCGCTCTTAATAATTTCCTACCGACTGCCAGTCGGTGAAACTTTTTCGCAAATATCTCGGCAAGTAAAGCACGGAAATTGCTTAATTTGGTGTTAAATGAAAGCATTTGACACCAAAAAACTGGGGAATTTTTTTTTTGTTGAATCGGGTCAGGGGTCTGGGCACTGTGAGCCATGGAATGGGCGAAAATAAATTTCTCTGCCCAAAATGATAAGAGATAGTTTTTTTTCAGTATTTGCGTAAATACGCAATACAGAGATTTACTTTTAAAGGCAAAGTTGTAGAGAATCAAAGTTTAGCGAACACGTGTCTCAGGGTTTTGGGGAAATATGGCCCAATCCTAGTATATGGCCACTTCCATAATTGGGCAGGATGACCCAGATCTCCAGAACTATGAGAGTTAGAAAGTTGGTTCCAAACGCGAAGTTATAGAGAATTAAATTTAAGCGAACACGTGTTTTAGGGTTTTGGGGAAATATGAACCAATCCTGGTATATGGCCACTTTCATAATTGGGCAGGATGACCCAGATCTGCAGAACTATGAGAGTTAGAAAGTTGGTTCCAAACGCGAAGTTATAAAGAATTAAATTTAAGCAAACACGTGTTTCAGGGTTTTGGGAAAATGTCCCAATCCTGGTATATGGCCACTTCAATAATTGGGCAGGATGACCCAGATCTCCAGAACTATGAGAGGTAGAAAGTTGCTTCCAAGGACAAAGTTGTAGACAATAAAAGTTTAGATAACACGTGTGTCTGGGTTTGAGGGAAAACGACTTAGTCCTTGGATATAAGCTTTTCTAGATTTGAATGGTCTGAGACGTACTTCGGTAGGGCCTTTGACATTACCTTGGGTAATTTCTATGGATCTTTGAAATTGTTACAGTAAAAGAACAGAAAACTTTGGATTGTTTGCTTATTTGTATATCTAGGTACGTTGTTGTCAATGGTGAGTCAAGCGCAATATAGTACTCCTTATGTACCTTAGCCTCTGTCCACCTACTCCTACATCCTACCTACACGTGGTGACACCTGTTATAGTGAGCAACCCACATGGACGATCGGGTAACCAACCCCCGGTGTAGTAGTGCGGGTCACTTAGCCGAAGGATGAGGGGGGCTGTCTTCGGGTAGTACCTAAACGCTACGTATAGGGAGGGCCGAAGACAGTTAGGCGCTATCAAGATGGGATGGCGGCTTAGCATGGTGGCGGAGGATCTCGACGGTAAGAGACAACGGCAACATGCACAGTCCTAGTTTGTTGGACTACCATCATGAGTGGAGTGCCACGGGCACATTAAGGCCAACGCCAGTAAGGTCTTAATTATGGCATACTGGCAAAGCATTGGACATGGACACTGAACACGGATATTGAAATGAGTAGAATGCAATGGGCTGACAACTGTGGTATTCTACTACCTTAATAAGGAAGGGTGACACCTTCACGAAACGGCTAGTGGGCTAATATCATGGTTGCCCCCGTCCCGGTAAAACCTTGGCAGGCCTCCAAGTACGTTCGAAAACTCGTCCTGTGAAAAGGAGGTGTAGGCTCAGATGTACATTCCTGACTAATACCGATCTGGCTCTGAACGCGGTGCCCCATGAAGGACCGTGCCAACCCTAGCATGGCCTCACTGCTTGCATAGATAACCATGAGATTACGAAGGTAACTACACCACGAGATTGAGATAGCGGCTTGGAGGGGGGACCCAACAGCATGGAAGGGAACACTTTGAAGAATATGGGGAACAAAGGGAATATTAGAGAAAATCAAGCAGGGAACCAGCAGAGGAAATCGGAGGATCAGGGGATGGATCAATCTGAGACTCAGGTGTATGCCGTGTTCGCAAAAAGCTCGAAGATGACGAGGTCACCCGTGAGAGTGAACGAGCGAAGGAGAGAAGGTATGCAGGCCGTCGATCTCAGTGAGTCAACGCCGACAAAAATGGAGTTGGTCAAAAAATTGGTGAGAGAGTTGCACGAATTTATACAAGATAAAAACAATGTGCACACAATAATTAGGACGAAGGTGGTCGGTATACGGGCATGCCTAAACGAAGTAGAAGAGGAAGTCAAGTCGTGAAAGCGGAGATCAGAAACAGCTGAGAGTAAATCTGACACGAAGAAGACAACAGACGAAGTCATGGCGGTGCTAGCTACCCCAAGTACGTCAAAGAGAAAGCAAACGCCGGACGCTACACCCACACCAAGAAACGCGGCAAAAAGGAGCAAAAATGACAAGAAGAAGACGGAAAAGACCACAAAGAGGCCGGACGCACAAACCCCGAAGCCCAGTCTTGGCGAGTGGAGGGAGGTGAAAAATAAGAAGAAAGAGAGGAATGAGAAATCAAAGCTTAAAAGGCTGAGACCGAAAGCTGATGCTCTGATAGTGGCGGCAGAAGAAGGAATGACGTACGCTGATATCCTCAAAAAAATCAAAGGTGACGCAGCTCTCAAGGACCTGGGCGAAAAGGTATCGAGAATAAGACGAACGCAGAAAGGCGAAATGCTATTAGAGCTCAAGAAGGGCCCAGATATTAAGAGCGCAGATTATAAAGACCTAGTGAAGAGGTCACTGGGCGAATCAGCAAAAGTGAGAGCGAGGTCCCACATGACGACGATCGAGTGCAGATATATGGACGAAATCACGACAAGTGAAGATCTTCAAAAAGCTCTGAAAGAGCAAGGTGACATCAATGACGAGCTAGATTCAATGACGATACGCATGAGAAAAACGAGAGGCGAACTCCAAACGGCGGAGATAAAACTTCCAGTGGACGCAGCGATTAAGATTCTCAAAATCGGCAAGATAAAGGTGGGCTGGACTGTATGCCCGATAAGGGAAATGCAGCAGCTAGACAGGTGCTTCAGATGCATGGACTTTGGGCACCAGGCAAGGAACTGTAAGGGGGAAGATAGATCCAAGCAGGAGATGTGGAGGAGAAAACCACCTAGCAAGAGAGTGCACAAACCAGCCAAGGTGCCTGCTGTGTACGTCAGAGAGTGACCACGTGACTGGTGGAGCGAGATGCCCAGTCTTTAAACAGGCGCTTAAATCTAAGACGAAACGAGAATGGAAGTGATCCAAATAAATCTTAATCATTGTGACATGGCACAACAACTTCTTTGGCAAGCCACAGCGGAAAATAAATGTGACGTAGCAATTATTGCAGAACCGTACCGTTGCGATAGAAAGAACGGTAACTGGGTTGTTGACAGAGCCGGGATGGCCGCAATTTTGACGACGGGAAGGTATCCCATACAAGAAGTGGTATCAGACGCTCATGAGGGATTTGTGATAGCAAAAATTGACGGAGTGTATATTGCTAGTTGTTATGCACCACCAAGATGGAAGATTGTGCAGTTCGAACGAATGCTGGAATTAATGACAGGAGAGCTAACGGGACTAAGCCCAGTTAACATTGGAGGAGACTTTAATGCATGGGCAGTCGAGTGGGGTAGTAGATTGACAAATGAAAGAGGCTTCATGCTGCAAGAAGCGCTAGCAAGGCTGAATGTGGTCCTGGCAAACGTGGGAGACACAACTACCTTTCGCAAGAACGGACGAGAGTCGATTATTGACATTACATTCTGCAGTCCAGCACTAGTGCCCCGTCTGAATTGGAGAGTGGATGAAGGGTACACATATAGCGACCATCAGGCACTGAGGTATACCGTAAAGAAGGGCGCGGTGTCGGTAAGACAGACGACTCATGAAAAAGAGAGAAGATGGAAGACGGGAAATTTCGACGAGGAAGTTTTTAAGGAATACCTCCAAGCAGAAGACGAACACGAAGAGAAATCGGTAGGTGAATTGACGAAAACCATGGTGCTTGCATGTGACGCGGCGATGCCAAGAAGGATAGAGCCGAAGAAAGGACGAAAACAAGCATATTGGTGGAACGAAAAAATAAGACTCTTGCGCGCGGACTGTTTTAAGACAAGAAGGAGGATGCAGAGGGTCAAAAAGGACGGTGCGGTACGGGCGGCGAGGCATGACGAACATCGAAAGGCAAAATTAGAATTAAAGCGGGCAATCCGGGATAGCAGGAAACTTTGTCTTAAGAAGCTGTGCCAGGACGCTGATGCGAACCCGTGGGGCAAAGTGTACAAGATTGCGATGGCGCTGATTAGAGGCTCATCGGTGCCAAAAGAAAGTTGTCCTGAGAAGCTAGGCGCCATAGTGAGAGGGCTATTCCCACAGCATGAACAGGTCCCATGGCCGCAAACTCCTTATGACCAGGAGACTGAAGATAGACAAGAACGATCGTTCACTATAGAAGAGATACAGATGGCTGCCAAAAAGACCAAAAATAACAAGGCGCCAGGACCGGATGGGATTCCCAATATAGCTATAAAGACGACAGCATCTACGAAGCCGAACATGTTTAGACTGACGATGCAGAAGTGCCTTGACGATGGACATTTTCCTGATAGCTGGAAAAAACAAAAGCTGGTCCTAATACCAAAACCAAGGAAGCCGCCAGGTAAGCCATCATCATACAGACCTGTGTGCTTGCTAGATGGAATGGGAAAACTGTTTGAGGCTATAATCCTGAACAGACTAAAGAAATACACAGAGGGCGAACGCGGACTGTCAGACGACCAATTCGGATTTCGAAAAGGGAGATCGACGATTGACGCCATAAAGAAAGTGATGGAGATTGCCGACAAGGCGGGAACGAAAAAAAAGACCGGGAACCGCTTCTGCGCTATAACAACGATAGACGTTAAAAATGCTTTTAATAACGCAAGCTGGAGGGAGATAGCTAAGGCGTTACATGCCATAAGAGTTCCCGATTACATCTGCATGATAATTAAAAGCTACTTCGAACGACGAGTGCTAACGTACGATACCACGGAAGGACAAAAGATGGTAGACATCACGGCTGGAGTACCTCAGGGATCCATATTGGGACCAACGCTGTGGAATGCAATGTATGACGCGGCGTTACGATTGACACTGCCAAGATGTGCAACGACGATTGCTTTTGCCGACGACCTGATCCTCACGGTGTCCGGAACGTCAAAGTTGGAGGTGGAAGTGGTCACGATAGAGGTATTCGAAACAGTCGAAAGCTGGATGACAAAGGCAAAGCTCAAGCTGGCTCACCAAAAAACAGAGATCATGCTAGTTAGTAATTGCAGAAAGACTGGACAGATTGTTCTGAACATCGAAGGCAATGAAGTCACATCCACTCGACAATTGAAATACCTCGGAGTCATGCTGGATGTCCGCAGAAAATTCAATAGCCATGTGGATTACGCGTGCGAAAAGGCAATGAAAGCCAACGCAGCACTGGCTAGGATGATGCCGAATAGGTTTGCACCGCGCAGCAGTATAAGGAGGCTTCAAGCAAGCGTTACCCTATCGATGTTGCGATACGCGGCACCAGCGTGGATAAAGGCGCTGGACACGAAGAGGAACCGGAGGAGATTGAACAAAGCTCATAGATTGGCAAGCATAAGGGTAGCTAGCGCATACCGAACGATCTCCCTCGAAGCGGTGTGTGTAATAGCCGGAATGATGCCAATATGCATAACGCTGATAGAAGATAGTGAATGCCACAGACTGAAGGAAATTGACGGCCAAAACAGAAAAGAAGTCAGGTCGCGATTAAGAGTAAACTCACTGAGACAATGGCAGCGGGAGTGGGACTCCACGGACAAAGGAAGGTGGACCCATAGGCTCATTCCGAACGTAACCACATGGATAGAGGGCTGTCAAATGGTGTGTTAAGCGCAATATAGTACTCCTTATGTACCTTAGCCTCTGTCCACCTACTCCTACATCCTATCCTACCCGTGGTGACACCTGTTATAGTGAGCAACCCCACGAACGATCAGGTACCCAACCCTGGTGTAGTAGTGTGGGTCACTTAGCTGAAGGATGAGGGGGGCTGTCTTCGGGTAGTACCTAGACGCTACGTTTAGAGAGGGCTGAAGACAGCTAGGCGCTATCAAGATGGGATGGCGGCTTAGCATGGTGGCGAAGGATCTCGACGGTAAGAGACAACGGCAGCATGCAAAGTCCTAGTCAGATGGACTACCATCATTCACCAGTGCCACGGGCACATTAAGACCAACGCCAGTGCGGTCTTAATTACGGCATACTGGCAAAGCATTGAACACGGACAAAGAATATCGACCAGCGGATGAAATTTTAGACAAGGGCTGACAACTGTGGTATTCCACTACCTTAATAAGGAAAGGTGACATCTTCACGAAACGGCTAGTGGGCTAATATCATGGTTGCCCCCGTCCCGGTAAAACCTTGGCAGGCCTCCAAGTACGTTCGAAAGCTCGTCCTGTGAAAAGGAGGTGTAGGCTCAGATGAACATTCCTGACTAATACCGATCTGGCTCTGAACGCGGTGCCCCATGAAGGACCGTGTCAACCCTAGCATGGCCTCACTGCTTGCATAGATAACCATGAGATCACGAAGGTAACTACACAATCGAGTTGGAGATAGCGGCTTGGAGGGGGGACCCAACAGCATGGAATTAGGAAAGGAAGGGAAGGAGTTAAAAGAAAATCAACAAGAAAATCAACAGGGAAATCAGCAGAGGAAATCGGAGGATCAGCGGATGGATCAATCGAAGGTTCAGCTATTTGACGTGTTCGCAAGACGATCGAAAGTGGCGAGGTCGCCCCCGGGAAGGGAAGCGAGAAGTATAGAGGTTATCCACACAGACGTTCTCCACAACGACGACAACGATGAACCAAAGCAGACAAAATTGGAGCTAGTTAAAAAGATGGTGAAAGAGTTACACGAATTTATACAAAATAAAAATAACGTGCACAAAGACATTAAGACGAAGGTGATCAGCATTCGAGCCTGCCTAAACGAAGTGGAACAGGAAGATAAGCCGTGGAGGATGCGGAGATTCGAAGCAAATTACAAGAAGGCGAGAGCAGGCATTGAAGTCGGCGAAGTTACTGAAGTTGGCGAAGGTATCGAGGTGCTAGCCACCCCGCTCTCGACAAAAAGAAGACAAACACCGGATATTACGCCCACTCCAAGAAGCGCGGCAAAAAGGAGTAAAAGGGACAGGAGAAACAATGAAAGGACCACAAACAGACTGGATGCACAAACACCGAAGCCCAGTATAAGCGAGTGGAGAGAGGTGAGAAAAAAGAAGAAAGGGAAGAGCGAGAAGCAAAAGCTTAGAAGTCTGAGACCTAAAGCTGATGCTCTAATAGTGGCGGCAGAAACAGGAATGACGTACGCCGATATCCTCAAAAAAATTAAAGAAGACCCAGACCTCAAGGACCTGGGTGAAAATGTCTCGAGAATAAGACGAACGCAAAAAGGCGAAATGCTGTTTGAACTCAAGAAGGGCCCAGAAATTAAAAGTGCAGATTATAAAGAACTAGTCAAGAAGTCACTGGGCGAAGCAGCAAAAGTGAGAGCGTTGTCCCACATGACCACGATTGAATGTAGGTATATGGACGAAATCACGACAAGCGAAGACCTTCGAAAAGCCCTGAAAGAGCAAGGTAATATAAATGACGAGATAGATTCCATGACGATACGTATGAGAAAAACGAGAGACGAACTCCAAACGGCGGAAATAAAACTTTCAGTGGACGCAGCGATTAAGATTCTGAAAATCGGCAAGATAAAGGTGGGCTGGTCCGTATGCCCGTTGAGGGAAACCCAGCAGTTGGAAAGGTGTTTTAAGTGCATGGACTTTGGACACCAAGCAAGGAACTGCAAGAACGAAGATAGATCCAAGTTGTGCAGGAGATGTGGGGGAGAAAACCACCTAGCAAGAGATTGCACGAAACCACCAAAATGCCTGCTGTGCACGTCAGAAAATGACCACGTGACGGGTGGAGCGAGATGCCCAGTCTATAAACAGGCGCTTAAATCAAAGACGGGACAAGAATGGAAGTGATCCAAATAAACCTTAATCATTGTGACATGGCACAACAACTTCTTTGGCAAGCCACAGCGGAGCAAAAATGTGACGTAGCAATTATTGCAGAACCGTACCGAATTAATAAAAACAACGGTAACTGGGCTGTTGACAGAGCCGGGATGGCCGCAATATTGACGACGGGAAAGTATCCCATACAAGAAGTTGTATCAGGCACCCACGAAGGATTCGTGATTGCGAAAATTGACGGAGTGTATATTGTCAGCTGTTATGCACCACCAAGATGGACGATTGAACAGTTTGAACGAATGTTAGACTTACTCACAGGAGAGCTAACGGGATTAAGCCCAGTCAACATTGGAGGCGACTTTAACTCATGGGCAGTTGAGTGGGGCAGTAGATTTACAAACGAAAGAGGCTTCATTCTACAAGAAGCGCTAGCTAGACTGAATGTGGTTCTGGTAAACGTGGGAAACACAACTACTTTCCGCAAGAATGGACGAGAGTCGATTATTGACGTGACATTCTGTAGTCCAACACTAGTACCCAGTCTGAATTGGCGAGTGGATGAAAGCTACACATACAGCGACCACCAGGCATTGAGGTACACTTTGAAAAAGAGTACGGTGGCGGCAAGGCAGATGAATCAAGTAAGAGAGCGGAGATGGAAGACGAGAAATTGCGATCAAGAAGCTTTCAAGGAATACCTCCAATCAGAAGACGAAGGCGTTGAGAAATCGGCAGAAGAATTGACGAAAGTATTGGTGCATGCATGCGACGTAGCGATGCCAAGAAGGATAGAACCGAAGAATAAACGAAAATCGGCATTTTGGTGGAACGACGAAATTAGGCTCTTGCGCGCAGACAGGACAAGAAGGAGGATGCAGCGGGCCAAAAGTGAGAGTGCCAGAGCCGCGAGGCGAGACGAACATCGTACGCAAAACTAACATTAAAGCGGGTAATCCGAGCTAGCAAGAGAAACTGCTTTAAGAAGCTGTGCCAGGAAGCTGACGCAAATCCATGGGGAAACGTGTACAGGATAGCGATGACAAAAATTAGAGGTTCATCAGTGCCAAAAGAAAGTTGTCCGGAGAAGCTAGGAGCCATAGTGAGAGGGCTATTCCCGCAACATGAACAGGTCGCATGGCCGCAAACTCCTTACGACGATGAAATTGAAGACAGACAGGACCGGGTGATCACTATAGAAGAGATTCAGACGGCTGTCAAAAAGCTGAAAAATAACAAGGCGCCAGGACCAGATGGGATCCCAAATGTAGCTTTGAAGACGGCGGCATGCATAAAGCCGGACATGCTCAGATTGACATTGCAGAAGTGCCTCGACGACGGAAATTTTCCTGATATATGGAAGAAACAGAAGCTGGTCCTACTACCAAAACCAAGGAAACCACAAGGTGAACCAGCATATAGACCTATATGTTTGCTGGATGGTATGGGAAAACTGCTGGAGGCCATGATCCGGAACAGATTACACAAAAACACAGAGGGTGAGCACGGACTGTCCGACGACCAATTCGGATTTCGAAAAGGAAGATCGACGATCGAAGCAATAGAAAGAGTTATGGAGATTGCAGACAAGGCGCGAAAGAAAAAAAGAACAGGGAACCGCTTCTGCGTTATAACGAAGATAGACGTTGAAAATGCCTTTAATAACGCAAGCTGGACGGAGATAGCTAAGGCAATGCATGCTATGAGAGTCCCCGATTTCCTCTGCAGGGTAATGAAAAGCTATTTCGAACGACGGGTGCTAATGTATGATACCAGGGAAGGGAAAAAGATGGTAGACATCACAGCTGGTGTTCCACAAGGATCCATATTAGGAGCAACGCTGTGGAATACGATGTACGACGCAGCGCTGCGGCTGCAGCTGCCAAGATGGGTTACGACGATTGCTTTTGCCGACGACCTAATTTTCATAGTTATCGGAACGTCAAAGTTGGAGGTGGAAGTCGTCACGAAAGAGGCGTTGGACACTGTAGAAAGTTGGATGACAATGGCTAAACTGAAGCTGGCCCATCAGAAAACCGAGATCATGCTCGTGAGCAATTGTCGGAAAACTGAGCGGATTGTAATGAACATCGAGGGGAACGAGATCACAACCACTCGCCAGCTAAAACACCTTGGAGTCATGTTAGACGATCGTGGAAACTTTAATGCCCACGTAGATTATACGTGCGAAAAGGCAATGAAAGCCAATGCAGCAC
>CM055404.1:42225743-42235876 GCA_029228625.1 Pseudolycoriella hygida | reverse complement strand
TTTAAAAAGGCGTTTTTATGGTGATTCAAACGTGGCCTTTTTAATAGTACCAAAATTTCATTAAAGGACATAATTCTACACGAAATCGGTGTACTATTGTAAAAAACGAGGAGTCACAATCTAAGGGTGCTTTCAAAATCCAGAAATCCTTACATTGTACTAACCTCTCGTAATTTTTATGAATTTTAACGAATTTTTGAGACTTTCATAAAAAGAATTCAAGAATGCAGACACTAAAATAAATCATGCATATCATACCAATTCGCGCCACATGAAAAGTACTGTAAGTCCGAAATTGTTGTTCCACCTATACCGACCGCTTTTTCAGATAAACCAGCATATTGAACAGGCCGTTGTAAGAGCCTAGTTAAATAATTTTTTTGAATATACAGGAATAACATACAAACAAACAATTACGCAATCTCGGAATGTTTTTAAGGAAATAGTTTTGAGAACTGTTTTTTGACTCGCGTAGTTATATTCCTCGCCTTCGGCTCGGAATCTAAACTATACCCTCGTCCAAAAACAGTTCTCAAAGCTTTCTGCTTAAAAACATTCCTCGATGCGTAATTATTTGTTTGTATGTTATTCCTGTATATTCAAAAATACAATTATTTAACGTGTCACTTACTGGCCTGTTCAATAATCTACTATTCTTCGCGTTTGGCCCGTGTACGTTTTATTACAAATTTCGCACTTTATCACATAAATTCCCGATTTGTCACATTTTTCTACCTTATCCTTATCCTTTTTTAGTTTGTTCTCACTTGCGAATACTAAATCGATTTTCTGTCTATTGTAAGTTGTTCTTAAACGATTTGTCAGTGGCACCGCGTAATTAAAACAAACTCGTCGTCTAATATCTCGATTTCTAGATCCGTGGAAGAATGTTGACAAACTTAGATTTTTTATTTTATTGGAGTGTTTTTGAACCAAAATGTCAATTTCATTTTCACCATATCCGTTTACACTGGCTACTTTGTTTATGTATTTGAGTTCATTCATAAAATCACTTATCGATAAAGGAAGCTTACACAATCTGTACACCATGCTAGATTCGCGCTTTTCAATTCCATTTTCAAACGACTAGTTAATAGTTATGCATGTTCCCAAACAAAATGTAACAATATCACACAGTCTTCCGGCGCGAAATTCCTACATCAGGTCGAACTTCACGCCAGCGTCATTCACAATATGACATTTCGTATAAGGAAAACGCTGGCGCGAAATTCCCCGTTACCAATCGGCCTGCAAAACAATGCGTCATTTTGCGGTTTATTACATACTTCAATCTTATCGGCAGTAAAGAATAGTAATTTATGCAATCAGTTGCGGAAATAAGGTGTTTTTGTCATTAGACGAGCGTAGCGTTGAAAATCACATTGTGTGACGAAACGCCCTCGTTTCGCAACGTGTTTCATAGTACTTTTTGTGCAATTTACACAACTTAAAAGTAGTGAGAAAGAAACTGTTTTCGCATCGAGTTACAAAAAAATGTTTTCGCAACTCAAAAAACCGTTTTTTTTTACTAGTTTTTTAGTTACGAAAAGTACCCCATTTCGCAACCAAACCAAACGAAAAAGTTTTATATTCGCAACCTGTAAAAGACGTAGGCTTATTGCTGTGTAGAATTTAGGTTTATTTGCAGTAATATCCATAAACGTATGTATTTCTATTTACGTTGGAGTCGGTTGAAACGTTCCATACCATATATTCGGTGACCAAATGGATTGGATGTATCGATGGATAGAGATGTCTTACGGAAATATATGTAATAGTTGCTAAAAGGTTTTTGCAGGGAATTGTAGTAGGGACAGTCCTCTATCATTTCTACGGTAGCATTTTTCAGAACACATCTGCGACACTGAACTAAAGCCATTCAAAGTTTGACCCATATTTTACGAATTGCTCCCCAAAGAGGAGGGGAGGTGAACCTTGGTGGTCTCACTTAGTACTAAAATCCCACCAATAACTAATATTCTCGCTCAGTTCTTCTTGACTTATATCAAAAAAACTGTTTTGGAACCTTCGGGTAGGCTTCAACCTTTATCTTCAGAAGCCTGAAATTTGTGAAAAAAAATAGTCTAGAGGAATCGATTTTGCCATAACTCATCAAAATCAAAAATGGCATGTATTCGAGTTGGTTGAAGTTTTCGCGATATCACTCTTAATTTTATTCAAATAGCACGTTGTTTTCGTTTTCTCAGACGCAGGGAAGAGAGATCTTTATCTGTTCGGACAGTAAAGAGATGATTAGGGCGCTCATGTCACCCACCTCGACCTCCAGGCTGATGAAAGGATTATCTAAACTACATGGGACTGATTAATCAGATCACCATGGTTTGGGTACCTGGAAACTCGGGCGTGGAGGAAAACGAAAGGTCAGATGAGCTACCACGACAAGCGGAGTGGAGCCGCGTCTACCAATACTACAGGAATTATGCAATGATGCATTAAGCGACTGGGTGCGACGGAGACACGTAGAACGCTGGGAAGTGTATGAAAGAGGCTCACACACGAAGTGCTTCTTCCCGAAACCTGATGCAAAATGGTCCAAGGACCTTATGAAAATAGACCGAGATCATATCAGAAGGGTAGTAGGGACGACCACTGGGCACTGTGGGCTGAACCGAGCTGTGATTGTCGGAGATCCCGAGATGTTCTTGCGGATTAGAAGGCGAAACGGGCATACACGTGATATGTGATTGCCCTAAATTCCTCCAAATGAGACGCAGGATTCTTAGGAATTTTACTGTGAGACCATCTGAAGCTATCAAAAGGGTACCGGTTCTTGGAAGCAACACGTTCATATAATGATTTGTATGATGAATGGGAAAAGAAACAAACGATTCTAGGAGCTGTGTTTCATGACCATCAACAGGTCGTCCCAAACTGATAAATCTAAATCTAGCATCGACTATAGAGCTTTTTGACGAACATTGCTCATCTGTTCTTGCACTAGAGACTTTCCGTACAACATTACTACACTTCTTTCGACAGTGACAGTGTAAAATCATGTTTTCAAAATTTATCTTTGATTTTCCATTCATAACAGATCAATTTTGCTCAATGGGTCGAAGCTCTGGGGTGTTTTGTGGATTGGCGTCTTTCCGTACAACTTGGAACAACTGTCGCCTTGTGCAAAACATACTTGTACTCGACCACATTGGAGCAATGATGGGTCGCCAAATGAGAGAGGAATATTGCTTTTTGACGTCAGGAAAGCAAAGCTTGAGTTCGAAGACTTTATTTCATGTGTAAAGTTGAATTAATCGTGTCGCACATTACAAACGCTCTGCTCTCTTGTCCGCAGCTGCGCATAGCTTACCAAATCAATTTTTTTCTGCGATATTTTGAACTTTTCATGTTTAAATTAATAAAAAACATTGTGCCTGTCAAGTGACGCGAAAAACTCGTTACGACGAATCAGTACAAAGTCACTTTGCAATGATTTTCGTAGCCATTTAGAAAACAGTGAAATTTAGTTACTAACGAATCGTGAGATCCACTAGAATGCTATGCGCCAGATTATATAGATTCACATTTCCGTTGAAAGCTGTTTAGCCTTTAAGTTCATCTACTGTGACCGTCCTTCGCCTCGCCTTCTGCAGGTCTGATCCAGACTTATACGGACGCGATTATACCCCTTGTGTTATAAAATACTAATACTACACGACTCGTTGCAAAATGTAATCTACTATATCTGTTTCATCATAATATTTCGTATACTTTTACACAAGCCGACGTCGCTCTAGATACTTGGACGTACGTAACTGTTCCGAACGTTTGATTATTGGCGATTTCGCGACTTATTACCTTCAGAGGAACGAAAGTTCGCTTGTTACACGAGGGGCAACACAACGTTCTTTCATTTGCAACAGAAGCATCCATTAAATGTAACAAAAATTGACTTGCGTCACGGGTTTATTGCATGGAAATTTTGTCGGTTTAACTGTCATGTCCTATGGTAAAACATCACTTTCTCGGGATTTTTGAGCGGAGAAAATAAGTGCAGAAAAGCTAAAGCCTTCTATTAATTGAAACCACGACTTTAACGTTCAATTTAAATAATTTTATTTGGTTCAACTGTGATTAAAACTAAAAGAAAAGTTATCGTAACGGCGGATTGATCTTGACTGACTCTAACTTTACTCCTCGATACGATGTTGCAATTAAACAAAAGATCAATCTGAACAAATAATTTTATAGGTCTCGACCTATTAAGCAATACCAATGACATGTATGAACTCACATAAGGTTATTTCATACCACGAACGGTGAAATGTGGTTACATAGCTGATCTGTTATCCTGTCCGGACCGAGATAAAATTATTAGTTTACTGCCACATTCATCTACATTCATTCACAGTAAATTGAATGATTTCAACTGTTTGACTGAAAATCCAAATATGATTGGATAGTTGAGAGAAATTCTCTCATTTTCTTGGTGCAGCTAAGCGACTGACTATAGGAGACGTATTTAGTAAAAAAATAGTACTCTCAGGAGAACAAATTGTTTTTCTACTTAAAATTCTATGTATATATTTCCAGAATGAGTAGATATTGCCGACGAAGTCGAAAGCATTTCCATTCTCCGAACAAAAGCTTAATAGCAAATTGCAGCATAATAGGGTGTGATAAAACCAACATTGACAATTTCGTCTTAACGTGTCATACAAATTATTTATTTCAGTGAAAAACCCATACACAAGAAGGAAAGTATAAAAAGCTTTACTTAAAAAAATAGAAAGAAAGAAAAACGAACAAAGTTAAAGTCTTCCACTTGATAGGCAAAGACTTAAGCATACATAGCAGTAAAGCATCCATAAAAAAAGAAAAAGTTATATTTTCCCGGTTGTTTTTGGAGGGAGGGTGATAAATTACCTTTATTACAATAATCCTTAGCGTATTGAGATTTTATGCCTAAAGTTGATTTTAATAAAGATTTTTGTTTGTTTTTCTAACTCTGTAAAAAGAAAAAAAGATAAATCGTTTATTTGGGAAACATAAAATTTTCTCCTTCCTTGTATTTTTTTTAAATAAAAAATAACGCGCAAGAATAAAAAAAACATCCGAAAACATGACAAATTGTGCGATTTTGTTTTTCAGAATAGAATGGAAATCGTTGTGACGTTCCCAATCTGGTGAAACAAAATCAAATATAACGTGTCAATGTATATTAGTTTGATTGATCAATGGATGGCTGGCTTTACTCGCTGAAAAACGATAAAAAACAGAATTTGAATCAAAACTTTTCCATTACCGTCACAGTTTTATTATCAGATCAACTTGGATCTATTCCACAATCACTTCCTAGCAAACCCAATTTACACTGAGAAACCATTGATTTAATCTTTTCTATACGAAAATAATGGTTAAGCGTGCACACGTCACATCCATGGTTGTACTCGCTAATGATTTTTTTTTTAAATATTAGCGTTGCGAACGCTCGCTAAGGGGGCCAGCGCGATGCGAATCGAGGGGTAACCGACTTCAAAAAAATCCCTAAAAAATCTCAAAAAATCTCAAAAAATCTCAAAAAATCCCAAAAATCTCAAAAAATCCCAAAAATCTCAAAAAATCCCAAAAATCTCAAAAAGTCCCAAAAATCTCAAGAAATCTCAAAAAATCACAAAAATCTCATAATCACAACAAAACCGAACAAAGCCACACAAATAAAACAAAATACAAAAAATTCAAAAAAGTGGTCGATTCGTTTGAGTATAAAAATTGTTCTTGTAATTTTACAAACAATTTAAAAAGTTTGCGCAAAAATTGTATTTGTATTACGACGGCAATTGACGGATTAGACAATGGTTCTGCGTTGAAGCTTTTAAGCATTGTATTCTAAATATATGTTATTTACAATTACGTGGCAAGTAAACATACAATATTATGTTCTCAAGTTCTCAATGAGTAAACGTTTAATGACAAAGGAAGCAAAACTAATATTTTCGAAAAGGTCATTTAGTGGATTCAAGTGAGCGGATTTATTTATAGTTGATAATATGAAATATCAGTTTCAGTTAAAATAATAATCACAACAAAAACTAGAGATGAGCGATTTGCCCGAGACTTCGAAAAACCCGACCCGAACCCGAACCCGAATTGTTTTTTTCGGGTTCATGGGTTTCGGGTTTCGAAAATTTTAATCGGGTTGGGCTCGGTTCGGGCCGGGTTCGGAAACAGTTCGGGTTTCGGGTTTTGAAAAATGTTGTCGGGTCGGGTTCGGTCCGGGTCGGGTGGTTGTATCATTTTCTTCGGGTCCCGATCCTTTATTGACTTTTTATATTTTACAAAACTCGTCTAAATTTTATCATCTTCCATTACACGAATTTTGTTTTAGTCTAAGGTCCGTGAAGAATGCAGACGTCGGGCCTTGAAATAATTTTTGTTTCGAAGTAATTTGGGTTGTGAGTTCCGAAAAACTTGAGTGTCTGGTTCGGTCCGGGTCGAGTTTTGAAACAGTTCGGGTTTCGGGTTTCGAAAATTTTAATCGGGTCGGGTTTCGAAAAATGGTCGATCCGCTCATCTCTAACAAAAATCATTTTTAAAAGGGAAACATGACGCAAGTGTCTTTGTTTCGTTTTCCAAAACGACTGATATCAATTGGAGTGGCGCTTAAAGATTCGATACGCAAAAAATCTTTTGAGAAACTTATACTTTTGATTGGAAAAAGCGTCACAAAAGTTTTTCTACGCTTTCAGATTTCATACTAAAAAATTTGGCCTCAGGTGTTAAATTATTACATACATACAGTAAAGCCAAAATTTTGGGAGTTAAATCTGAAAGAAAGAAAAAATATGACATTGGGGGTCCAGCATTTGTGACGCTCTTTTCAATCAAATGTAAAAGTTTTTCAAAAGATTTTTTGCGTACCGAATCTTTGTGCGTCACCCCAATTGATATCAGTCGTCTGGAAGAAGAAACAAAGGGACTTGCGTCACGTTTCCCATTAAAAAGGGTTTTTGTTATGATATCAGTACTTTTGGAAGTAGAGTCACTTCCACTACAACCCTCATTCCTAAAAATTTTTTGGCGCCACGGCATGCCTCGCGGCACCTCGCGCGGAATGTCTACCTAAATTAGGAAAGCTAAAATCAGGAAACGAAAATCAGGAACCTAAAATAAGGAAAAACAAAAATCAGGAAATAACAAATTTAGGAAAAACCAAAATTAGTTTTTCATACAAATGGCCCTGGAACTTACTAACGAACGAACGAAGTAACTAACTAACGTGATATTTTCATTTACTTTGGCTTCTATGGAAGGAACATTTTGTACCGGAAATTGCAATTTTGAAAAGGTCATATATCCGGAACCACTGGACCGATTTTAATGAGTAAAATGTCGATTTCAATCAAAATTTTACGTAGAATCCGAAAAACTAGATCTCAGGGATGTACGACGCAAGGAAAAAGAGTCAAAACTTAGCTGTATATATGTTTCCGAAGCAGGGCCTATTTTTGAGAAAATTTGAGAAAATTTCGAAAAAATTTTCTGACAATTGATACAAATTTTAAAGCATTATTGATGTTTTTAAGTCGAAAAATGGATCAAACGACCTATTTTAGGTGTTTTCGGGCATCCTAGAATTATTAACATAAGTACTAAGTTCTGAATTTTCAGCCATCCGTTCATGCTTAGTTTCTTGTGTTTTTTTTCATCTGCACAACCTCTAATATGGTTCAGAATACACTTTACGTCTTTCTTATTAATTCTACACTCCTTTTAACTTGTTTGAACGTATTTTCCATTAAAATAAAAGTCGAGAAAATTTAAGAAAATTCGAGAAAATTTGAAAAATAATTTCTCAAAAGAAGGCCCTGTTCCGAAGTCTACGAAAAAAAAATTTCTGAATTTTTTGTTCGCATGGGGACTTGCGTCACGGGCGCATCGCTACCGCGCGCTTATGATGAATAAGTCCTATTTTGTTGTTCAGATCATTATGGGTGACGAATCTAAATTCTGGGAGTTTATATACTGCTGCGTCCCAAAATACCTTCAAAATTGGTTACGAATGCGTGGGTTCGGAAACGCTCTGAGCATTAAAATTTAACCCCAGAAGATATCGCATTCGCATTCCACAAAATGCACAACTCTCTTGCCAGAGCTATCGCCTATTGCAGATGGTTTAGGCGATCAAGCAGTGGCTGAAACATTTTTATCAAATGAAAAATTCAAATAAAATTCAAAAAGTACATATACATATCCAAAATCACATTCCTTTCAATTCCCAATGAATCCAAAACAATCTCAAAAAATCCGTAATAATCTCAAAAAATCTCAAAAAATCTTAAAAAATCCCAAAGAATCCCAAAAAAAATCACAAAAAATCCCAAAAATCTCTAAAAATCAAGAAAATCCCAAAAAATCCCAAAAAATCTCAAAAAATCCCAAAAATCTCTTAGAAAATAATAGTCGGTTACTCCTCGATGCGAATCGCATAGCGTAAGGTTTGTGTGAAAGCTCAACTTGACAGAACAAAAATTGTTTTGGTTAAGTCGAGCCTTCACACAAACCTTACGCGATGCGAATCGCATCGCGCTCAATTTAATGACCCCTTAACTCTCACTAATTGTACTTTTTCAATAAAAATCCCAATGGAAAATATTTTGTCCAAGATCATTATGTAGCATTTACAAGTAGCAAATGTAGCAAATTACGAGTTGTAACCTTGCGATTCTTGCTTTGGAAAAATCGATCTGCACATTTCATCAATATCATTTTTGTGGTTATCATCGAAATACTTAGGACATTACACTCTTCTCTCTTTTATGTTTCCCCCTCCAATGATTGGAAATGCTTAGAAAAAATCAGCGAATATTTTCAAAGAAATCAACAAAAAAAAATCAAAAAATTAGCGACAAAATTAAGCAAAAGATTCTCGGCGACTGTTTTGTACAACTTCGAATTTTGTTCGGCAAGATTCGTTGAAAATCTTCGCTGATCTTCTCTAGGTTTTTTTTCTTTATGAAGGCAGTAATGCATTCTATCTTCATATTTCTGGAATTGTGGAGCAACGATCACAAGGCTGTAACGTTACGAATACAGAAAAGAACTTTTAAAATGTATCATGAGCGTGACATTTCTGAGAATTCCATTGTTAAAACAATGAAATTTAAACACGGTAATACATTTTATAAGTTCGTTTCTCCAGTAAGAAAAATTAAAAACTAAAGGAAAAAGCAATATTTTCGAACAAAGTTATAACGACTTCCAATCAATTCTGAATTTACACAAATAATGTACGATAACTACAAAACACTATTAAGTTCAGGGGTGGAAAAAGTTTACGAACGGCGGGAAATTTGGGGCCAAAAATTTTGGTCCGCGGGGAATTAAGTCTTTATTTTTATGACTACAGAACGAGAAACGAGAGTGAACGGGACATAATGGGAATTGACTGTGAACGGGAAAAAATGGGAAATGACCATGAACGGGAAATGACTAGTGAACGGAAAATAATAGAAAAACATAACCAAAGACCCGTACGTATCAGAATAGATGTGGCAAAGTGACTCGAACGTACCTAGATATACAAATAAGCAAACAATCCAACGTTTTCTGTTGTTTTACTGTAACAATTTCAAAGATCCATAGAAATTACCCAAGGTAATGTCAAACGCCCTACCGAAGTACGTCTCAGACCATTCAAATCTAGAAAAGCTTATATACAAGGACTAAGTCATTTTTCCCTCAAACCCAGAAACACGTGTTATCTAAAATTTTATTGTCTACAACTTTGTCCTTGGAAGCAACTTTCTACCTCTCATAGTTCTGGAGATCTGGGTCATTCTGCCCAATTATTGAAGTGGACATATACCAGGATGTGGACATTTTCCCAAAACCCTGAAACACGTGTTCGCTTAAATTTAATTCTCTATAACTTCGCGTTTGGAACCAACTTTCTAACTCTCAAATTTCTAACTCTCATATTTCTGGAGATCTGGGTCATCTTGCCCCATTATGGAAGTGGCCATATACCAGGATTGGGCCATATCTGCCCAAAACCCTGAAACACGTGTTCGCTTAAATTTAATTCTCTATAACTTCGCGTTTGGAACCAACTTTCTAACTCTCATAGTTCTGGAGATCTGGGTCATCCTGCCCAATTATGGAAGTGACCATAT
>CM055404.1:42213612-42225243 GCA_029228625.1 Pseudolycoriella hygida | reverse complement strand
ATGTTGTACTCCTTGCACTTCTCCTAGATCTATCTGATATTAAACAGCTGGTCCGATGTTGAACGACCTACATGAAAACCACCTTGGTATTCACCTACAGAGTTTTCTATGTATGGATGAAGGCGCTGGTAAAGAATATTTGCAAATATCTTGTAAGCAATATTCAGCAGAGCAATTCCTCGAAAATTGCCACACTCCATTTTATCGACTTTCCTTCCTATTGCCAAACTTTTCAATTTCGATCAAAACGTTCCTATCCTAGTAAAGCATACAAATTATGCAACACAAATCTTTGATCGCAGAAATTTGTAAAAAAATGTTAGGACAATAGGATGATTCATTTTGTTAATAAAATTTTTTTGGTGGAAAAGAGAAAGTTGTTGAGTTTGGTATATTGTTTGTGTATCAAGGCACCAAACAAAATAATGGACATGCATAAGGGACGGACTTGGGGGAAAATAAGAGTTTTTTTTGGACCCGTGCGAAGTACGAAGGTCCTATACGTTTACTACAAATTCAGGGCTCCCACACATTCAATATTTAAAAAATTGTCCGTCTCCACTTTTTTTTCGAAACGGCTGCACCTATCACCCTGAACTTTTTTTTCGCTGAAAGGTACATATGTCCCATGGTTCAAGTTCAAATATGAGCAAATTCGATCAGGTAGTTTCGGAAACATGGTCGAAAAGGTTCTAAGAACATGGTTTTTTGGGGTATGGGAGACTTTTTCTCAGATATCTCTAAAATTAAGGCAGTTAGAAGTAGCTACTTTCTGGGACAAAGCTGTAGAGAACTAAATTTTAGCGAACACGTGTGTCAGGGTTTTCCCCAGAAACATCCCAATCCCGAGACTTAGCCACTTCTAGAATTGATAGGGATGATTCATATATCAAGATATCAAGAACTATGATAGATAGAAAGTTGCTTTCAAAGGCAAAGTTATGAAAAATCAAATTTTAGCGAACACGTGTTTCAGGCTTTTCCCCAGAAACGTCCCGATCCTGAGATCTAGCCACTTCTAGAGTGGGGAGGGATGAGTCATATCTCAAGAACTATGACAGATGGAAAGTTGCTTCCAATGGCAAAGTTGTAGAGAATTAAATTGGTAGAATTGGTAGGGATGAGTCATATCTCAAGAACTATGACAGATAGAAAGTTGCTTCCAAAGGCAAAGTTGTAGAGAATGAAATGTTGTCGAACATGTGTTTCAGGGTTTTCCCGAAAAATGTCCCAATCCTGAGATTCAGCCACTTCTAGAACTCAGAGGGATAAGAACGTTAGACAACGCGTTATTGATGTCAGAGTTCTGAAAATGTACTTCGGGAGGGCTTTCGACATTACTTTGGGTAATTTCTGAGAGTCGTTTAAATTCTGATAGTTCTAAAAGAACTTGACTATGCATTCTGATGCGCATTATATTTATGATAATGGTAAGAGTTTGAAATCGAAGCTTTTCGCAGGTGAAGGCTTTACGTACGGGTTTTTGCATATGTTTGTAATTTTTTTTTAGTTGAAGATAGATGTTTGGTGTTTAACGAAAAGTTGTTGGACTTAGTATATTGCGTATCACGGTAACCAACGAAATGGCGGATACGATAAGGGACGGACTTAAGAGGATTGTTTTGTAACTTTTTCTTGGCTGATGTTAATTTTTTCGTGTCAGCAGTCTGCCCGCCGTTATCGAGCTCGATGGGAATAAAGCATCAACTAACGCTGAAAAATCGAATCTCTTTGCTGAATTTTTTGAAAGTGTATACGTTAAACATCAAGAAGACCCGTCATTATTGGACTATATCAACGATAGGAACGACAGCAACTGCTATGATATCTCATATCCAAAAGAACTAGTACTGTTTGTGCTACGAGAAATGGATATCAATAAAGGCAGTGGTCATGATGGTGTTTCTTCCATATTCTTACGCGAATGTGCTAATGAATTAGCTGAAGCATTAAGCGTCATTTATAATCAATCGCTAACTGAAAGACGCTATCCTGATCTGTTCAAAATCGGACAGTTGACACCCATATTCAAGAAAGGACGGAAGGCGGACGTCAAAAATTATAGAGGAGTTAATGTGATGCCTAACCTTGCTAAAGTGTTTGAACGTGTCATCCATTTACAGTCATAATTCCAAATAATATCTCGTCATCTCACCACGGATTCGTATCAAACAGAAACATTGAATCCAATCTAATGGAACTGAGCGTTCTTGTTCTTGTTCTTGTCCAACAAAATGCCCAACTGGATTCATTCAGCGCTGACATTACTAAAGCCTTTGACAGAGTAGACACATCAAAACTCATCCGTAAAATGGCAAAGTTTCCTCTATCAAATAACGTCCTGCTATGGTTTTTCTCATATCTTCGCTCCAGGGTACAATATGTAGTGGTGGGGTCGGATAAATCAGAGACTATCACGGTTCTCTCTGGAGTAGGACAGGGATCGATCCTAGGAGTCATTATGTTCCTGATGTTCTTCAACGATTCAAACGTCCAACTTCCGGGTATACACAACATTAACTTCGCCGACGATAAAAAGATAACATCTATCATCAAGACCGTGGAAGATGCCTCCAACCTCCAAAATGCAATAAATACCTTTTTCCAGTGGTGCTGCGACAATGGACTAGATATTCACCGTACAAAATCAAAAATTATCACGTACACAATGAAAACAAAAGCAAAAAGCATAACCTATGATTACACTCTAGATGGACAACCAATCGAACGTACACATACCAATGTCGACTTAGGCATCCTTACGGACACGAAAATGTCCTTTACCTCGCACTACGAATATGTAAAAAATAAAAGCAGGTCACTGTTGAACTTTGTTTTGCGGCAACGCCGATATCTAGATAATGACGCCACCATCATTTTATACAAAGCTTTGGTACGATCGAACCTTGAATTCGCCTGTTGCGTTTGGTCACCAGCTTTTGCATGTCATCGAAACACCCTTGAGAGCACACAGAAACAATTTATAATGCATTTAAACGGTGACTATCTTAATCGATCCGATAATAACTACGTTTTGGAACCATATATCGAGCGTTGTGAAAGGTTTGGTTTACAAACATTGATCAGACGAAGGGTGATTGCTTCTATTTTATTCATTCACTCACTCCTTCTTGGTAAAATCAATTCTCCGAACCTGCGCTCGAAGATCACATTCACTAAAAAATATCATCGGTACACCGGTCTTATATTCCTTGGGTGTTACAGAAACCATCGAGTCACAAATTCTCCTTTCAACAATGCCTGCAGAATTTTCAACGCTGCATCATCTGTAATCGATCCAACTTTACCATGCAACCAATTTCGTGCTGAATTACTACGCCTACCTGACACACTTTTTGATTCCTTCTTAAAATTATGACCTAACATTTCCTTGACTATTTTTTGTTTTACTAAGTGTTCACTTTCTTTTATTGACGAACTTCTGTTATAATTTTTGATAACTTTATAATTATTCATTTACTATTATTTAATACTTTTGACGAACTTTTGTGGTAATTTTTTTTTACCTTTGATATTCCTCTGTGATAACTTAATACCTTTTATACTTACGTTAACCTAAATGACTATTTACAACTATCTGTTAATGTTAGTCCACTTGCATTAAGTCGACTTTAAATGGAAATAAATGAATGAATGAGAAAGTTGTTGTATCCAAGAAAATAGCAAATCTGAGGTTCGGTGTCAGAGGGAAAGTTGTTGGTTTTGGTTATAGTTATGAGAGTGCGTACGAAAGGGGTTTAATGGTGAAAGGAGAGTACGGGGAAAGGATGGTACGGGAACAACCTTTGGCCGTATTTGATATATGAGTATTTTGGGATAAAAGAAGGTCTATTCCAACTGTCAAAATGACGTTTAAAACGTCAAAGCCAGTAGTTGAGAAAACGAACGAGGAATCTGTGTTTAGATAATAGTTATCAAAGAAAAATTGACGAGATATCGAAGAAAAATCCAGCTGCTTTTCATTGTTATAGCGGAAAAAAATTTTGAAAATCGATCAACATCACTCGAATTATTGTGTTAACAGACGGTCGGACGGGGGAACAAAGTTTGTTTTGCAGATTCGGCGTCTAGGGTACATGATCCATGCTCCCCCTAATCCTTCTCAAATCGACTGATTACAAACGTACTGGTGAGCACATATGCCCTCGTACTTGGTATACGGTTCAAAAATTCGTCTTAAGTGTAATACGTGGAATTATACGATTTGCGGAAAATATGCGAAATATACTGGTGTCTTTTTCTCGCTGGAAACAAATTTCGAAAATACATCAAAACTGGAAAGTGCGTTGTAAATTAATTTCGAAATATAAGATTTGTTATATTTTCTCAATTTATTTTCACGAGAAAAAGACACCATACATTTCATGCAGTCGCTTATTTTATAAAGTGAACAGTACTACTGTTTATGACTAAAAAGGTTGTCTCATTTTTCATTGAAAAAAGCATAATTTATGCCTTTAACCAATATTAAGCGCTTGAATCTAACATCATTAGTCACACATTAGTCTGTATTAGGAATGAATTAAATTAATGAAAAAATTGCTTAGCGTAACTTCAATACTCTCGTCAAATAACAAATCACAATTCAAATGTTTGTATAAACCAGGTAATTAGGTGTAAAAAAGTTTATAGATTCGTCATGATCATCAACTTGTTATGTATACTTTTATGCGGTAAGCCGAAGCTAAGCTCAAAATATACAATTCAAATTTTCGGTGCTTGTTAACAAGACTCTTTGTTATTGATTGATTAATAATAACAAACGGACACATCAAGAAAAGGCAATATTATATTTAGTTACACTTATAAAACTATCTTTTCGATGTTGGATAATTGTTGCTTCGTCGACTCAGACTTCGTATTTTCGAATATAAAAATACGGGTTTGTTTTGTATTAACATTCGTAATACTTCATCTTAATAATACGTGCTACTTAACCCATCAATAATGTGAGAAGCAGAAAAACTATTTAGCTGCGACTTATCTCCCAAACTTACATATAAAAATTGTCTTGTTATTTTATTATTTGCTTGTAGCTCGAGATGATCTTTTAAATGGCAAAAGTTAAAACATTTTTTCTCTCTCTCCCTAAGATATCTTTTCTTTTAATCAGGTTGCACTGAATGTTTAGTCGAGGTATGAAATAGATAATGAATAATATACGAGAATTTAATGGATCGTCTGAGATCTGATTAATGATGAAAAGTGATGGACATTCTCCATTATTTACAAAAGTCAAGTGAGAAATAAAATTAATTTTTGTCCATTGTATAACAGTGCAATAGCGAAAAAAAGAGATTTTTCTTAATGTTTTTTTGTTCTTGTTTATAGATATTGATTTTTGAATAAAAGAAAAACACTTTCATGTCAATGAATTTCAAATAACTATAAAAAATGTATTCGGAACCACTGATACGTTTGTATAGATATCAAAATATGAGAAAATTGTAAGAAAGATTTGTTATTGTAATTTACTTTCCCACAGCTTTCCATTTCCATTCGATAATTACATTTTTAGCGTTGGTTGGAATCTTTTTACAAATACAAAAAAAAATACGAAAAAATAATTAATTTTCATGTGCAATTACTCACCATCAGCAACATTTTACTTAACAGACGCAAAAATCATATTGCTAGTCACAACTACGTTTGTAACCAGTCAAGTTTCGACCCGAGAGTTGGCTAGTTTTTCGTTTTGGGATCTAAATATTACATAACAAATCTGCAAAGCAATTTTGTCCGTCTGCCGTCGCGACGCGATAAGACGAGACAAACTTGAGAGATTTTCAAACTGAGTAAAATCGGTGAGGAGCTTTCGAAGTTACGGTCGAAAAAGTAGTCAAAAACGTGGTTCTTTGAAGGTCTCTGAAACGTTTTGGCTTATATATCACAACAAAAACCCTTTTTAAAAGGGAAACGTGATGCAAGTCCTCGTCCCTTCTTCCAAAACAACTGATATCAATTTGGGTGACGTTTGCAGTTTCGAAACGCACAAAACTCTTTTGAAATATTTTCACTTTTGATTAAAAAAATGCGTCACAAATGCCGGACCCGCCAATGTAATAATTTTTCTACGCTTTCAGCTTTCATACGCAGATATTTGATTTCCTGTACAAAAATACGCCATACATCCCATAAAGTCAAATTTTTGCATTGTGAAAGCTGGAAGAACAAAAAAACTATAACACTGGGGGGTCCAGGGGTCCGGAATTTGTGACGCATTTTTTTAATCAAAAGTGAAAATATTTCAAAAGAGTTTTTTGCGTTCCGAAGCTGGAAGCGTCACCCAAATTGATATCAGTTGTTTTGGAAGAAGGGACGAGGACTTACGTCACATTTCCCTTTTGAAAAGGGTTTTTGTTGTGATATCAGTTGTTTTGGAAAAAGGGACGAGGACTTGCGTCACGATTCCCTTTTAAAAAGGGTTTTCGTTGTGATTGTAATGTTTTGCATTATTTTGAGCCGTCGCTACCGCCGAACCGAAGCGCGGCGGCTAGTACTTACATTGGCGAAAATGATCCCCTCAACCTCCTCTACAACATATCAAAAGTTTTTTTTGAGCCACCACCGCCGCCAAACCAAAGCGCGACGGCTACTACTTCCATGGGCGAAAATGATTCCTTCAACTTTCTCTACAACAGATCAAAAGTTTTTTTTTGAATCCCCGCCTATTTTCCGCCATTTTGGTGGTCACCCTGATACACTACACACCCAACCACACAACTTTCCCTTTGACATCAAACCTCTATCTCGAACACACAACCATTGGCTCATGCAAAATGTGCTATCATACACACTACACACACAAACACATACGTATGGGCTTTATATGGCGTCTTCTAAGGGCCCTGGCGCCCAAACGAGGCCGACACCCCCCCCCCCCTTTTAAAATCTCATATGACGTAGAATGCCCACCCGAAGGTCCCTGCAAAATTTCAAGAAAAGTTATCGAGCCGTTTTCGAGCACGAGCCAAAAAAGTGGTTTTTCACGGTTTTTCATACAAATGGCTCTGGAACTAATCCACTAACTAACCCACTAACTAACTAACGTAGGATGTTTGCATTAACTTTGGCTTCTATGAAACAGCACTTTTTGTATAGGAAATGATCATTTTCGCCTCAGAATTTTCCGTAGAATCCAGGAAAAATATTTTTCGGGGGGTACGTCGCAAGGGGGGAAGTCAAAACTTATCTGTATATATGGTTTCGAAGTCTACGAAAAAAATTTTTCCGAATTTTTTGTTTTTGTTTTGTTTTGTTTTTGCGTCACGGGCGCATCGCTACCGCGCGCCCATGATCTGCAAAATTAGCACAGAATTAGCTCTTTAAAGTTTTGAATGAAAGATGCAGACCTGAGGAAACAATAACAAAATTTGGTAATAATCGATCTAGTGCTTCGGACTGTAAGGTCCATAGTGTGGGCCAAACCCAAACCCAAGGTTTTTTGTGAGGTGTTGTAGAAGAAATAGGGGGGAACTTCTTGTCCATGGAAGTATGACCATGTCGGCCCTACCACAATAACATTTTTTTTGTTATGTTCTAAAGAAAATCGAAGGGAACTTGTCCAGGCAACTCGTTCGAGCTCTGCAACATCTATTCTGTTTGACTCATCTATTCTGTTGCGTGCAGAGGCAAGATTATTTGATTTCATAACCATGACCGTCTGGGAAGAGACGCTACTAGTAACGCATGTAAGCTGAATCGCTGGAGTTTTCTGGGTATTTGAAATGATTTGCGAAAGGTTTGATTTCTCATCTAGGTCATTCTTACAAGGAAGATGTGCAGCGAAACATGTCAAAGATTTTGATTTGCTGCTTCACTTAAAAACATATGCAAGGGACCCGTACGTAACTGCGGTAATTCGTCCATTAAGGGCATCAAAGTAAGACAAAAATAATAAAAACAGCGGTTCCAGTATGGGAAGTCTTAGCACTTTCAGAGAAAATTCAAATACAGACAATCAATGTTGATCCACTGCACATTAAAGAGCCAAATTTAGGCTCCTAATTGCCCCCGATTAATATATCGCATACAAAACCCTCTTAAAAGGTAGAGTGTGACGCAGTTCGTTTCCAAAATTAATGATATCGCTTGAGGTAGGTGACGCTATCGCTGATAATACGCAGAAGTTTTTTTTTGAATGGAACCTTGTGTTCAAAGTTTTAATTTCCTGTAAAAATTACAGCGCTGTTTTCAAAACAAAATTACGTTGTGTTGAAAAAATTGCGTCACAAATGCCGGACCCAACGACGAAATAATTTTCCTGTACTTTCAGTTTTTACGCTGCAAAAATTTGACTTTTGTTTCTTATTGCGTAGATTGTTTAAGGTAAATTTAAATTTTTGCGTGTAAAAACTGAGAGTGTTGAAAAATTATTCCGCTGGTGGGTCCGGAATTTTTATATGGAAATTGGTTATCTCGGCTCATTTCCAACCGATTTTGATGAGTGAGGGCTCTTTGGAAAACGGATGCGATGTCCTTTTTTTCAAATTAATTTGGAGAGGGAGCCGAATAGTTCGCCTATTTTTTTTTTTTTTTTTGATTTTTATCAGTTTGGGACGATTACTTACGTGGTCTGGAACACAGATCTTGTGACCCTTTGTTCCTTTTTCCCGCTCATCATTTAAAAAATTATGAAAACCTTTGCGTGCCGACCAGGAACCTGTCTAATATGACAGGCCCTAACTCGGCCACTTTCGAAGGGTGCACGACGTAGTCGTCTAGTGTCCTGAGTCTTAGCTGATGAAATTTAGGGCATTCACATATAACGTGAAAGCTTGTTTCCTCTTCCAAGCCACAGGAACAGTCTAGTTCACCTGAAATTCTCATCTTCGTCAGGTGCTTGTTGAGTCCGCAATGTCCGGTCGTCGCACTAAGTACCCTTCTTATGCGATCCCGGCCCATCGTCAGGAGCTCCTTAGTCCATTTCTCGTTCGAAGTGGGGAAGAAATGCTTGGTATGCACTCCTCCTTCGTACGCTGTCCAGCATTTTCTATGCTCCGCCCTCACCCAGTCCTTCACCGCTTTCGCACAAAGCAAATTCCGGATGGGGATGTGAGGTTCGGGTCCGTATGAGGTTGCCGTTGAGCCGGTTTTTGTCAGCTTATCAGCCTTCTCATTACCGTTCACACCGGAGTGCCCAGGCACCCAAATCAGTTTGTCTTGATTGCTCAGCCATACATTCTTCTACCAATTTAGAAGTCACAATGGGTGATATCAGCGCCTTTATTGCTGAATCACTATTAAAGCACACGATCACGTCTTCACCATTCAGTCTTCGTGGCAGAATTTCTCGAGCTCTTAGAAGAGCTGCTGAAGTTTCCGCCTGGAAGATGCTGGATAGACTTCCCAGGTGAATCCAGGTACCGGTATCCGTCCTCGGGTCATATACCCCTGCTCCGGTCCCTTCACCTGTCTTCGACCCGTCTGTGAATCTGACCCATTCACTTTCGGGTAGCGTAAGTGGCCACCCGTTCGCCCGCTCATCCCTGTTTGGGAATAGCACTTCAAAGTTTCTTTGGAAACTCAGTTTCTGTTTCATAGAGTCCCGCGGTATCTTCCCATGCCCGGTCTTGAAACCTGAAGACCACCAGCTATTTTGTGTCAACCTGTCTGCTGTTGCGAAAGCTTTCGCCTTCATTTCTATATCGATAGGTGGCACTGCTAGTAGCACTTCCAGGGCCGCCGTTGCCGTCGTCTTCATGGCACCCGTGGCACACACACACGCCAACCTCTGAACTTCTTTCAACCTTTCCGTCGCCGTCTGCACGTTAAGCCTTGGCCACCATACTACGCAGCCATGACTTATAGCGGGCCTTACTACTGCTTCGTACATCCACAGCATTGCTTTTAAGGATAAGCCCCAGCTCTTCCCAATAGCACTTCTGCAAATCCAAAAGGCCGTCAGAGATTTTTAAGGTTTGTCCTCTACATGGGCGATCCAGTTTAGCTTGCGGTCAAGCGTAACTCCCAGATATTTTACCTAGGGGCTAATTTCAACGTCCTTCTTGAAGATCCTCACTTTCCCAAAAATATCTGAGCCTGTGAGCCTTCGGCTGAACAGCACTATGTCCGTCTTATCTGGGTTTACTTGCACCCCCGGCACCCTTTCCCGGCACCATCGCTCCACTACTCTCAGAACCATTCTCAAGCAGTCTCCCAGAGTGCTCTCGAACTTGCCTTTGATCAAGATAATCAGGTCGTCCGAGTATCTTTTTTTTTTTTTTTATTCGTTTAAAGACCAATTAACAGGCCGAGGCCCAATAACAAATCAGTCTAAAAATATAATATACAAATACATGAAAAGAAAAATTGATATAGCAAAATTAAAATAAAAAAAATAAAAATGAAAATGAAAATGTCCAGGTCGAATATTCGTTTTAGTTGATCACCAGATGTATGAATTACGAACTAGTTTTTTAAATGAGTTTACATTTGAATTCTTCAAATCTAAATTTCGAAAATACACATCGTGGTTGTGTTGAATCCTATAGATTGGCGAATTCGTCTGGTAATTTGTAACCATTTTCGGCAGGTAAAATGTCGGAATTTGTCTTGTGATTCTTGTTGGCTGATGAAAGCAGATTTTATGACGAAGTGACGAGTCGATGTGATCGTGGATCATCTTATAAAGCACTATTTCGTCATTTTCCAGTCGCCGAGTTTCCAAAGATCTCATTTTCAAGTGTTTCAACCGTTCATTATATGGAGGACGTGGATAGGCGATACGGAATTTAAAATAGAACATCCTAGTGAACTTTTTTTGAACCTTTTCAATTTGATCGATGGAATTAGAGTAGAAAGGATTCCATACAGTCGAGCAATATTCGAGTCGATTTCTGACTAGTGTTGAGTATAGAAAGTTCATGCTGGATTTACATTGGAAGTACCTTCCACAACGAAAAATAAATCCCAACATTCTGTGAGCTTTTCGAGTCATATGATCCACGTGTTCATTAAAAGACAGTTTTTCATCAAATATTATTCCAAGATCAGTTTTATCTTTTACCCTTTTCAGCACTGCACTTTCGACGGTATAGGGGAATAACATTTTATCTCTGCTATGTGTGGTCGACATTACTGCACATTTATCCACATTTAAAGACATGTTATTGTTTTTGCACCAATCCACAACCTTCACTAAATCTTCCTGAAGCAATTCACAATCGTAGGTATTACTGATAGACTTATATAGTTTAAGGTCATCTGCGAAAGCTGAGCAAGATGATAGTGATTCGAGCAGGTCATTAATGAACATGATGAACAACAAAGGACCAAGAATTGATACTTGAGGAACTCCTGATGTGGGTGTAATACTGTATGATTTGGATCCCCCAATGACGATGAACTGTGTTCGATGACGTAAGTATGTTGAAAACCAACTCACTAGGTTTTCTGAGAAACCGAAGGAACGTAGTTTGAACAATAGTTTGCCATGGTCTACTTTATCAAATGCCTTCGCGAAATCTGTGTAGGCTGTGTCTACTTGACCGCCAGCCACCATGGCATCCGCAACAAACGATACGTATTCCATAAGATTCGTTTGAGTTGATCTCATTTTGAAAAAACCATGTTGAGAGTGATGAATGTCTTGTTTTACCTTATCGAAAA
>CM055404.1:42173477-42213112 GCA_029228625.1 Pseudolycoriella hygida | reverse complement strand
TGTTTTGTTCCAATGTTGATCACTGAATGTTCCAATAAATAATAGAAATATTCCAACAAATAATACAAATGTTCCAAAAGAAATTGATTTTGTTCCACAAAAAGTTGGAATTTCACCCTTTTACGAATTTTGGAACAAAACCATTTTTTTGTGGAACAAAATCAATTTCTTTTGGAACATTTGTATTATTCATTGGAAAATCCGGTGTTCAAGATTAGAACAAAAAGATTATTTTTTGGAACAAAACCAATAAATAACGTAACAAAAACATTGTATTTTGGAACATTTGAGTTTTTATTGGAACATTTAAATGATGCCGTTGTTTTCTTCGGAAAAGTTATAGACTTTGGTCAGGAGAATTTTTCTGGATTTTAAGAAAATGGCTGCCAGCAGTCAAACCGGCGCCATCTTGAATTTTCCCAAGCAATAAATTGAGTTTTTTTTTTTGTTTTTAGCTTCGGAATGACAATACTTAGAGAGTTGGTTTCTTCGGAAAAGTTATTGAGTTTCATCAGGAAAATTTTTTGGGATCATAAGAAAATGGCTGCCAGCTGTCATAGCGGCTCCATCTTAGATTTTCGTTTATGCTTTTTCGGGTTTCGAATTTTAGCTCCGGAATGACACTACGTAGAGAGATGGTTTCTTCTAGAAAGTTATAGAGTTTGGTCAGGAGACTTTTTAGCATTTTTAAGAAATGGCTGCCAACTGTCAAAGTGACACAATCTTGGATTTTTCCCTAAATTCTGACAGTTGGTTTCTTCAGGAAAGTTATGTGAATCACTGAGAAGAATTGGTGACACGAAGTGTTCCGAAGGTAGCCGAAGGTGACACGAAGTGTTCCGAAGGTAGCCGAAGGTGACACAAAGTATTTCGAAGGTAATACGAAGTGTTCCGATAGTAGCCTAAGGTGTTGGAGAACAACTTTTTTCGAAAAGAAAACTTTTTTGGAGAAAATTTTTTTTTGAGAAAATTTTTTTTGGAGAAATTTTTTTTGGAGATAAATTTTTTTCGCAAGCAAAATTTTTCGGAGAAAATTTTTTTTAGGGAAAATGTTTTTTTGAGAAAACTTTTTTTGGAGAAAAATTTTTTGGAGAAAATGTTTTTTCGAAAAAAAATTTTTTCGAAGAAAATTTTTTTCGGAGAAATGTAGCACATCACATAAAATTACACCCACCTACAACACTGTATTACAAATAAACACACCACGACATCTACCAGCATATAGCGAACATCTCACAAGGCGCAACAAGTTTGACACAATTCTAGAAAACTCCAGACAGCGCAGCCATTACGGTTTTGCTGCTAAATAAGGCGGAGTAGAACTCCAGCCAATTCACTCAGCAACTCGCATACATCTTACTTTTAGTTTATGCAAGTTTAGTCTAATAGAAATCTATTGATAATAGAACTTTGCTGTTTTATTTTCAAAGTCCTTCACAATATCCAAAGAGTACGCGCCTTACATTTAGACCGTACCGTTGATATCTGTTGAACGGCCAACGATTCGAACCGCCAGCCCCTTCATCGTGCCACCGTTCTACAGAAAATTTTTTTCGAAGACAATTTTTCTTCGGAGAAATTTTTTTTCTCAGAAAATTTTCTTTTCTGAGAAAATTTTTTTTCGGAGAAAATTTTTTTCAAAAAATAGAAATTTTTTCAAAAACTGAAAACTTCCAAAACGACTTATATCGCAACAAAAACCTCTCTGTGACGCAGTCCGAAAGTCCGCTTCCAAAATTAATGATATCGCTTGAGGTGACTGGAATGGAATCTTGCGTTCAACGTTTTATTTCCTGAAAAAATTACAACGCTTTTTTAAAACAAAATTACGTTGTGTTCAAAAAATTGTGTCACAAATGCCGGACCCAACGACGAAATATTTTTTCTGTACTTTCAGTTTTCGACTGCCTACAAGAACAAGTGAGAATATTGATTCAAGAGAAGCAAAATCATAATTCTTAGGAATTCATTGATTCCAGAATTTCATGTGAGCATTCATTTCTGCCAGCTCTGTCCCATTATGATCAGCTAGAAACACCCCTGTATATGCACATGTACATTGATTCAAAGTAAAGAAATATTATTGTGGAGACTACACCACATTCTTAAATAATTTAACGGAAAAATGGCAAATAAAAATGTCTGCGGGTCTCTTTAACGACCTGGTAAATACTTAATTAAAACCTCTTTTTCCCTGCACAGTTGTTAACCTCAGACAATCTACGTCAGACTTTGTAACATGTTAATATGCAACGTGAATGAAAGAAAAGAAAATCACAAAAAACATCGTCAACAAACACAACAAAACCGGTGAAGACATTATGTGCCTTTGAAAATGAAAACATGGAAATAATATTGTAGTAAAACTGTACAGCAAAATTTATCACGTCTAAAAGCAGCTTTAAAACCGGCAAACTTTACGATCCACAGCAAACGTTTTTCGGGTTAAAAACGTGCTGAAACAAATTAAATTTTGCATATTTAATGAATGACACTCGGGCGTATTTTATTGGTGCTAAAATTATATTCCGAAAAGGGCATGCTCATAATTAATATTAACACGGAAAATGTAAAATAATAAAAAAAGGACTTAATTTTGCGAAAAAGGCGAATACTTATTGTTGATAGACATATTATACCATTAACAGCAAACAAACAAAATTGCTTAACACACCAGCGTTAGCGCCTGTCTTATTAATAAATTTGTAACGCCATCATCATCCTTCCAAATGGAATTAGGCTGCATATTACTTTTCTTTTTCGTTTTTCCCTTATTTTTATATCCTTGGTTTTGAGAAATTAATATTCAGGTTATCATAAAGTTATAGAGGGAAATTTTAGGAATTTCTTTTAATTTCCGGTTGAGAAAAGGGGTTTTCTAGTTTGTTTGCATTCCATTTGATTAATTCTTGTATTTCCCTTCGGTGTGGAAATGAAAATGACATTGTTATGGAGTGTGTATAAAGCGTTGTAACATTGAATTGAAAAATGTTTTTCGAGTGAATGAAAAGTGGTTGGTTTCGAAAAGGTATTATAGTTGCTGTTTGTGATAAAATAGCTTGGTGAATAGTTTACATTTTATTAATAGAAACATTTTGGAAAACTTAATAATCCGTTTCTGAGATGTGAAAATGGTGAAAATCAATTTTAATGTTTGGTCGTTTCTGGTATGGTAAGTAAATTGAGTCGTCATCGTACTTTGCAGATCATTAGGTAGCTTTTGGTGTGGTGACTGTTTTAATCTAATAATGTCCCATCGAGATGTGGGTTGTTTGTCTAAACGAAGCACTGGGACTCAATCTGATTTCAATTTCTTCTTAAAATAAGAAATCGCATTCACTGTACTCGTCCGAGTCAGCAGGACCCAACACAACTCACTACATAAAAGCGTTAACTATGCCGGCCTTTAGAGGCAGGCCCGACAAAAGAGGTGGGTTTCCACTGGGACCGGGCTCGGATTACGTAAGTCTACAAAAAAAATCATAAAGTCGCATAACGCACAGATCCGTAATTTCGAATTTTTGGGAGGTTGGGAGAGGATTAGATGGCATGTCAAAAGGGGTGTTAGATGGCAGGTTAGTGTGGAATGATGGATTAGCTTCAAGCTTTTGTAGTTTTTGACAAACTGTTCTTTTGCACCGTTGTTGGTTCGGCCCGTCCTGCTGGGCAATGTTGCAATGCAATTTAATAAGAACCTAATCAGAGAATCTTCGAAATGTACTAAAAGTTATACTCATTATGAAGAGTTTGTGACATTGTGACATTTTATGCCTCACATCAATGTAAGACGTCTGACTAATACTCAAAATTTGCGTTTACGTATATTCGATTTCTTCTGACCGATTCGCTCGATACTACTAAAGGAGCTTAATGTGAGAAAACTTCCAGGTAGTGCACCAGATCCCTACATTCTTGCCCTAGAGGCGCTTCTATCTATCCCACCACGGCAACCAGGAAGTTCGCGCCATTGCACAATGGAACATTTTCCTTTTCGAAATGTTAAATTGTGAATGACGCTGGCGCGAAGTTCCACATCTAATGTAGAAATATCGCGCCGTATGGCCGCGAAATTCCTAGCAGCACCCACCACTCGACCCTCACATGAAATCTACAGCCTTCCGCTACAGCCGTAGTAAGGACTATACTAACTTACGGATGTATGGTAGGGGACCACGTGCTAGTCGCTACGAAAAAGAAAGTTGATAGCATAGAGGCTATCAGGCTCATGAAGTTATGACATCGACGCCGACAGCGGCGATGGATATAATACTGTCACTGCCGGCGCTAGACCTGTTCTTAAAACAGGAGGCCGAGATGATAGTGTATAGACTGTACAAAGGTGGACATTGAATTGCACATGATCGACATTTTGGTCATGCAAGTATTCTCTCGCAACTCAAAGAGGAGTTCGGCGAAGTAGATGTTCCAGAAAACTCTATGAAAGCGCTTTTCTGCTTCGAAAGAAGTTTCGAAACGCACCTGCCAAAGAGGTCTGAATGGGATTTAGGGACACCTCCAGCAGAGGCGGATGTCGTGGTTTACACAGTTTACACAGATGGATCGAAGACAGATGAAGGAACGGGCGCAGGTGTGCACTCAGTGGACTTGTAATACGATGTATCCGTGGCTCTGGGTTCATACACCACCGTTTTTCAGTCGGAGATGGTAGACATTTGTGAAAGTTCAGAAATGATGCAGCGAGATGGCATCAGAAATAAGAAAATCTTGATTTGCTTAGACAGTGAATCGTCCATAGAGGCGCTGTCATCGGTCAAGATTTCGTCGAAGCTGATTCATCAGTGCTGGAAACTCTGTCAAGAGACAATAAAGTCACATTGACATGGGTACCAAGTCACTTCGGAGTGCAGGGGCACTTGTCCGACTATGAAGGGTCTCAGAACGAAGCTCTTAGGAGACTCCTATCTCACTCGCGAAGAGCAGGTGGAACTGAAATTAGTCACCGTGCTTTACTTTATCAAAAGTAGCAGGAGGCTGATGGAACCCGAAAGGGGAGTATAAAACTTAATGGGAAAGGAGATGCAGCACAATAGACCCAAGAAAAGTGGCCTCAGTGCTTTAATTTTATAGTAATTTAGTGTATCTTGTAATCTGTAGTACGAACTGAGTTATGTTTCCCAAATAAACCAACCAACCTACAGCCTTCGCTCAACACTTAATATCTAATGCAATGAAGGTTGGACACCAGGCAATCATAAACCTAGTAAAAGATGAAATTCTCCTGATGAGGAGGGGCCACATTTTGACTATCTTGATTCAGGATGATAACTTTAGGGATGTTATACCGAGGAGGGAAGAATGGTTACCGGTGTGAAGAATCTATCTAGTGGATGGCATAGTGAGCTACACAGACGGATCCAAGAAAGAAGGATTGTTTAGAAGTTGCTGTATAAGTGATGAAGCTCTGGAATTCCCCATGGTCAGTTCGGCTACGGTGCTTTAATGTAAGGAAGCTCTCAATGGGCTGGGCAACAAGAATAATGAGATAATAATTTTATGGGTGCCCCGGTCATTCTGGTATCAACAAATATCTCAATGTCATAGGATGTGTAGAGAACCCCAAATGTGCCTGTGGCTATGGTGAAAAAACTGCCAAAGATACAGAAGCAATAGACAACGGATTTTGGGTAAACCAGAACTAAGCCTGCCTGACTTCACACGATCATTCCACGAAAACTTCGTTCCACGCTCGAAATGTTCAGCTATTACAAAATGATATTCATATAAAAGCGTACATCAGAAAGATTGATCCTTTAACTTGATGTTAGTTACTTTCCTATGATTATAATTTTGTAACTGCTGAGAATTTCATGCGTGAGAACTATGAAGTCTGTGGAATTGCACATTTGATAAATTAAAGGTCCAGGATCTGGCGTTTTTGCTCAAAAGGACAAGAAGGCTAGACTGGCAGAATAATGACACAAAAAGCACCACACGAATACATGCAACATAAAAATACTCTGACAAGACACACAATCACATGGACATGACACTCACACAGTTACATGGATATGACACTCACACAGTTACATGGACATGACACTCACACAACTTTCCTTAGTTATCAAACATATCTTCTTTGTGAAAATTGTAATTCATTAATTTAATATATTTTATCGATAAACGAAGAAAGGAGGGGGCAAGGGAGCAAAGGACATTCTGTCTAGGTTCCTGTCAAACTTGACAATTTGACCCCTCCCCCTTACACCTATCTATCTAAAGGAGTCTAATGTAAGAAAACTTCCAGGTAGTGAACCAGATACCTGCATTCTAAAAAGAGTAGAAAGTTGAAAGCTTTCCATTAACGGTATGTACATTGGGGATTATAACATCCCATCTGCATAGAAAATTCAATTCTTTCAATGCAAGAAACGACTTTTGCATAACTTCATGTCACCTAGGATGACTTTTCAATAGTAGCTGGAAGCATACAGAAGAGTTTTGGGATAAAATTTCAAAATATCGAAAATCAGAATAAATAAAATTTATGAATTGAATATCTAAAACTTTCCTAAACTTTTACATGTCCGTAAGTTAAATGTTTTGAATTTTAAAATGATATACTTACCAACTACTATGCAGTGAAATCATATTTTTCCACACAAAAAATGCAAAACTGTCATAAATGTTTTCTGTTTTATTATGCGACTGAAATTGAAATCACTTTGAGGCAGATTTGCATTTTGGGTAACTTATTACAATAGTAACCAGGTTTTATTTGAAAAACGGCTGAAAATAGCAAAACCGCACTCTTTGCATGTGAAAGACAATATAAGTTCGAATAAAAGCATTTCCATGTTTCTATCTTCACCAACACTTTTTTTTCGTCCCTAGTGTGTAGGAAAGCGAAAGATGGAACCGACAATTTTGCTGTTCCGGGAATCGTAGCTTTATTGTTGTTTCAATTTGAAATAGAAAAAAATAGAGAATTGACTCAACTGAGCGTTAACTACTCGATAAAATAAATCGATTGAATATCAAAAGAACAATAAAATATTTGTCTTCTTTTTAAAAAAATTTGGAAAATAGTTTTCCTATGAAATTTGTCGCTTCGAGACAGTGCAGAGGCAAAAGTCACACGGAAACGTGACCTTTTAATTTTCTCCGAGTAGTATGCTAAAGACCATGAAAATAAATGAGAAACGATGCTATAAACGATTTTGGGTCCTTCCGCATGTAACAGTACATTTGCTACTTGAAGATTTGTTGTTTTGACGAGTGAATGCTTTGTAGCCCCAGCCGAAGACAAGGGCTACAACACTTTCGTCACCACAACAATTTACGAGTAAAAACGTATTAAATTTTCCACGTTTGTAACAAAATATCTCGAATGTCGGTAATGCAACATGTAACATGTAATGGACTTGATGGCATTTGCTAGCAAAGGGATCAGTTGTTCACCCGGAGTGGTTTGTTTACGGCGTGAGATGAACGAAGGATTTGATGATGATGAAGGTTGGAACAAAAGACCATTGAGTCTGTGCTCCGCGGTCAGGAATGACCAGCCGTGAACTGAAAATCTAGCAAAACATGTAATAGTAGTTAACATTGGGAGGAGGGGGGGGGGCGAAAATAATTCATTTCATGAGCCTTCAATTTTGTGAAATTAGCCAAACTCAAGAGGGTGGTTTTAAGCAAAAAGCTTTGAAAACTTTTTTTTGACGAGTGTACAGTTTGTATCCCGAGCCGTTTAAAAATACAAGAAAAGAATGAGTTTGCGAGTGTCACGAAATGATCCAGAATTAGGGAATCCAACCGGTAAAAACCGGTAATACCGTTTACCGGTAAATAGAGTTTCATTTACCGGTTTACCGTAATACTTTCTTAACCAAAAAAATTCGCTAAATTATCTAATACTTTTAACTTTGGAGAGTTTTTTAATATATATCAAATTTAATAAAAACGAAAATGACGCCGCTTGCCTTCAAACTACGAAAGAATGCGGAGAACAAACTGAAAAGATGCCGAATCGCCTGATATATCTTCTCGCAGCATCGACATTATATTTAAAATGTAACGAGTCTGAGTTGAACTTCTCATACCGTCCACGATAAGCTTCTAAGAAAAGTTGCTTCTTACATCGTTTGAGAAGGTACTTCTTACATCGAGATGTCACATCTAATTTTCCGTTTCCGTTTGTGTTCATTTGCTAACTAGAAATTTGCAATATGAAATGTTTAAAAAAATGTCTAGGCTTTTAAAGCGAATTTGGACTTTATTGGACCCGTACGAAGTACAAAGGTCCTATACGTTTACTACAAACAATTTTATTGTAACATGGGGTATATCGAGGTGGGAGGTGGGGGCGATGCATCTATTATCATCTAGAGATGACGAATCAGCAATAAAAAAAATGTCCGTCTGTCCGTCTGTCTGTCCGTCTCCACTATTTTTTCCAAACGGCTCAACCGATCAGCCTAAACTTTTTTTAGTGGAATCGGTGCAGGGGTCTGGGCGCTGGGACCAATGGAATGGATGAAATTGAGAATGTTGGCCATATACGAAAACAGTTTTTCGTTTATATTTCCTTAACTATGCAATATGGAAATTTACTGTCAAAGGCAAAGTTGTAGAGAATTAAATTTAAGCGAACACGTGTTTCAGGGTTTTGAGGAAATATGACCCACTCCTGGTATATGGCCACTTCCATAATTGAGCAGGATGACCCAGATCTCCAGAACTATGAGAGCTAGAAAGTTATTTCCAAAGGCAAAGTTATAGAGAATTAAATTTAAGCGAACACGTGTTTCAGGGTTTTCGGGAGATATGGTCCAATCCTGGTATATGGCCACTTCGATAATTGGGCAAGACGACCCAGATCTCCAGAACTGTGAGAGTTAGAAAGTTGGTTCCAAAGGCAAAGTTGTAGAGAATGACATTTAAGCGAACACGTGTTTCAGGGTTTTGGGGAAATATGGCCCAATCCTGCTATATGGCCACTTCCATAATTGGGCAGAATGACCCAGATCTCCAGAACTACGAGAGTTAGAAAGTTGGTTCCAAAGGCGAAGTTATAGAGAATTAAATTTAAGCGAACACGTTTTTCTGGGCTTTAGGGAAAAACGACTTAGTCCTTGGATATAAGCTTTTCTAGATTTGAATGGTCTGAGACGTACTTCGGTAGGGCCTTTGACATTACCTTGGGTAATTTCTATGGACCTTTGAAATTCTTACAGTTATAAAAGAACAGAAAACGTTGGATTGTTTGCTTATTTGTATATTTAGGTACGTTCGAGTCACTTTGCCACATCTATTCTGTTTGTCATATTTATTCTGATACGTACGGGTCTTTGGTTATGTTTTTTACTATATTTAATACCAGCAGCATAGCAAAAATGTTTTTTGAATTTCTTAAATTTATGCAGTAGCGTAATGAAAGCTTCCCGATAGAAAGGAGGAAATTTGTAGCGATTGCATTTCGTTCAAAATCTTTTATCGAGGCCTCATACTCGGGTTTTACAAATTATTAAGAAAAAGTAATATGAAAGTAAAAGGATGTAGAAACATTACTTGTTTGATCAATAAAAAGTTATAAAAATTTAATTTGAAATTTCAAATTAATTAAAATGTTGCAATAGTAATTTTCCTACCTAGTTTTGAGACTAAGGTTTTTTCAGCATTAGTCCTAAATAGTGTTCGCACGAGCCAGAGGCGAGTGTGGACACTATTTAGGACGTATGCTGAAAAAATCTAGTTACAAAACGAGGTAGGAACCACGTTTTCTGCAATTCAATGTCGAAATAGACAAAACCAAACAATAAAATTTCTATTTCGATCACAATTTCCTTTTCATTGCATTTTTAATGTCAATTAAAATTGAGTGCTGAAAAACTTTTCCGCACTCAAATTTGAGTGCTGAAAAAACTTTTCCGCACTCAAATTTGAGTGCTGAAAAACTTTTCATTTTCCGCACTCAAATTTGAATGCTGAAAAACTTTTCCATACTCACTCAAATCTGAGTGCGGAAAATTTGACCTTTTCTTCAAAAATGCCAAAGGTCCATTGGTCCCTATGGAAAGGCGGCACTGACTAGACTAGACGACTCAGTTCCAACATTTCTAAGTTTGGTTGAAAGTGTCCGCAGAAGGCGTGTGTCTTATTACAATAAGAAAAATCTTACATTTGCACTGAAAACATAGTATTTTGACATTACCGGTAATTTACTGGTAAATTTTTCGTAAAAATTCGGTAAACCGTTTTACCGGTTTTTCAAAAAGGCCGGTAAATGGATTCCCTAATATTGAGTCATCGACTTTGTTGTCATAGTGTGCTGAGAAACAAAAGAAGTTTTAATTCGGTCAATGTTTCTTTCGGGCGATTTTCTCAGAAATAGATCAAAATTTAGCGTTAATTTAGAAATGTGGCATAGATTCATCGCTTTTATAGCAGACATGTTTCTATCCATTCTATATTTTAACAATCCACAACAAAAAGTTTGGCTGATTGGGACGTTTACGCCTCTTCAGTCACCTTTGTCGCAAGACCATGTGTATATCAGCGTGCTCACATATTGAGTGAGTAGAGTAATCATCTCGACTATGCGGCCTTATATACACCTCGTTTGTTCGATTATTCCAAGAGAAACTCTTTGGCTTTTTAGATCCGTTGTTATGTTAACATTTGGAAGTACTGGTTAAAATTTTGTTATGCTGTTTGTATCTGCAGCGGTGGTAATTTCAATTCGGTCAATGTTTCTTTGATTTTGCAATTTTTAAATTATTTCGGGCGATTTTATCAGAAATAGATCAAAATTTAGCGTTTTCTCGAATTTCGTGAATTTTCTCGATTTTTTTGAAATTTTCTCGATTTTCTTGAAATTTCTCGATTTTCTTGAATTTTCCTCGATTTTCTCGGAACTTTCTTGAATTTATAGATCTTGAAAAAAGACTACCTTGAGAGCAAAAATGAAACCAGATTAGATATTCTCCTATTTTCGAGAAATTTTTGAAAGAAAACCAAGAGCATTTCTAGAAAATCTAGAAAATTTCAATAAAAACTTCAAGAAAATAGTAAAAATCTATAAAATCTCAAGAAATTCGAGAAAATTTCAAGAAAATCCACTAAACGCTAGGATTTCAAAATAATCGAGAAAAATTACTAAAATTAAGGAAGAAAAATGTAATTATAGAACTGGAAGATTAAAAAGTGGCACTTGAAGAAATTAATCGTTTGTAATAAATACGAAATCTGCCCTAAATCCAAGCGACATTTAAGAGCTTATAGGAAACGATCTCTTCGATAAACTGGAGGAAATACTCCAAGCTGAGATTCCAGTGTTAGTTCGCAATGTCCTTTCAATTTGCAGGTTTTTTGCCATGTCGAAATTTAAAGCATGATGATTATTACTGGCTTCAGCATAAAAATACAATTAATGCCACCATCGAGACTTCAGAAACTGTCACGAATGATGTTCCAGGCCGAAAATGGCTCCACAAGTTCTTCAGCACACGATAACAGTTTGGAATAAAATTAGAAATTGCTCAGCAAGCTTTCTCGATCGCTATGTTTGTACCTATACCTATTTACTGTACAAAACCATTTCTTAAAATGTCGTACAGAAGCCCCCCAATCCTGCTTTACAGGAAATGCCACACAGAGTGCAAATATCTTCCGACGTTCAAGAAAGCTTAGACAAAGATGAAATCGCTTCTGTCGTACAACAATTAAGACCAAAAAATCCAAAAAATTTTTTAAATTCCAGCGTTTTGTCAATTTTCTTGAAAATTTCTCGATTTTCTTACAATTTTCTCGATTTTCTTGAAGATTTTTCGATTTTTTCGAAATTTTCTCGATTTTCTTAAAATTTTCTTGAAAAATGTTCTCGAAAATAGTCCCTGTGATATACTTTGAAAACATTCAATTCGTTCTAAACATGTAAGAATATTGTCAATCAAAGAGGCATTTGGTTTTTTCTATTTGTTTTTCTTGTACTAGAAATGTTACCGACGAGTACAAAACGAAAAAAGCATGGATGAACAATGGAACAGCTACATGTCATACACTTTCACTCCCTACGTAAAACATTTTTTCTCCCTTGGGACGAACGTAACTTTCTCCACGATTTTGTTGTGTTTCTACCCAAAAAAACGATTTCCGCGGGGGGTAAAAATGCATGTAATGTGAAACTTTCGCCACTATAACGTCCGATTTAGAGATATGAAGCGTTCCTATTTTGAGCTGACATGCTAGTGGCTATTTTATTTACAAAAATCACTTTTCTCGTCGTTATCAAAAATAAATGAATTTTCAATATCCACAATAAACGAAAAGAAAGAAATGAAAAATTTTCCGTTAGTAGACCAAACCAAAAATGTTCTTTGTACTCGCCTGAACATTACGTAACATCCATTCGGAAAATTCATCTGTAATATCATAATATCATAAATTTTCTGAGTGGAAAGCCGGCGTACGCCTAATAAACTAGCCCATTGTAGTAAATCGTTAGAAATTATTTTACCTTGTAAATAACAACATAAATTTTTTAATATAACGAGCAACAAAAAATGTACGCCGCGATTTTTAAAATAAGGACCATTTTACCAAATAAGGACAAATTTTTCGAAACTCGAAACCCGAACTGTTTCAAAACTTGACCCGGACCAAACCAGACACTCCAAGTTTTTCGAAACTCACAACGAAAATTACTTCGAAACAAAAATTATTTCAAGGCCCGACGTCTGCATTCTTCACGGACTAAAACAAAAAAGGTGATAAAATTTAGACGAGTTTTGTAAAATATAAAAAGTCAATAAAGGATCGGGACCCGAATAAAACGATGCAGCAACCCGACCCGGACCGAGCCCGACCCGATAAAATTTTTCGAAACTCGAAACCCGAACAGTTTCCAAACCCGGTCCGGACCGAACCTGACCCGATTAAAATTCTCGAAACCCGAAACCCATGAACCCGAAAAAAACAATTCGGGTTCGGGTTGGGTTCGAGTCGGGTTTTTCGAAGTTTCGGGCAACCCGCTCATCTCTACTTTGTTGGAACAATTGAAGGGCAGATATGATACCGGAAAGTGGGGGTTAGAACCTGTGAAAGTGGGGTGTGAAACAGGGTAAAAAGGGGGCGTGAGATTTGGAGAAAAGAGTGAGACCGGATAAAATGGGGGCGGGAGTAGAGAGGTGCCATCTAGTATGGCCTTTATAAGCTGTCCTATATACTTCGCCTCGGGTTGAAAATTTGCACAAAGCATGCAAAGCACATGTTAGGAAAATACTTATTCCCCGTAAATAACGGCACAAAGAAAACACTCCTCTTTCGAAAAACATCGCTGACATGCCGCTATTTTTCAAAAAAGTATTGTTTCCTCGATAATCGTTTGTCAGCAGGTAGCAAAGACTAGACAGCTGGTGTAAATGCAGTGCTTTAAAAAATCTCTAAGTGTAGCTCGTTCTCGTTTAGCTATAGAAAAGAAATTTCATTACCACTTCATGCTGAAATATTGCTATCGCTAAGTCTTGTTTCTTCAGCAATCGCTGTGACATCTAAACGGCATACGGGTCTACAAGCAATATCATAAAGGCTCCGTACCCCCAGCAAAAACTGGCATGCTATCGATTTTTGAGATATAATCTAAAACTACCGTTATAAACATTTTCCAACTCGTGACTTTTATGGAAAAATCTTCATAAAGAAAATCAAATAAATATAATCAACTTGTATTATTAAAACCCCATGTTATGTCAGCTGTATATCAATTTTACAGCTCCACTCCAATATTGTAATAAAACTATTTCGATAAAATGGAATAACAAGATAGTTTTTGTGTTTTGGTTTTTGTAATAAAAATACTTACAATAATGTAAGACAATGGAATGAATTTGAATTTTTGGCGCAATAATTACTTGTTATCACGAATATTGACTCTAATTGAATTTGTTGTTTGAAAACTTGGATGGATTGTAACAACTGGAGTAATAAAACTAAAAGAAACCGAAAATTTTCTGATTAATTTAGTTAATTATGGGGATATGTGCTCATCAACAATGACTCCTCCACGGATGATACAAATTAAAGGAAACTTATGTAACAACATTATAAAGACGATGTTCTTTGTCTTAATCGGAAAGGAAGTAGTACACGAAAACTTAGTTTTATCTTAATCTAATGAAAATATTTTCTGTGTATTAAGCGAAAGGAGTTACAAGGTATATAATATTTGTAAGGTAGACAGAAGTTTATGTGGTCTGGGTTCACAAGATTAAGATATCATTCAAAGGAAATTTATCTCATGGAAAAGTTTGTCACTTTCTTGTTGTTTGGTGGGGTAGTTCTGGTGTATTCCCATATAACTTTATGGAAAAAGGGTTTTGTATTTTCGCAAAAGAAAAATTATTTGAATTTGTGATCAAAATTTGCTTCGAGCTGTTTCAAAAAAATGTGACACTTTGTTTAGAGCCATTTGTATTTCTGACAATGAGTTATGTACATGCGTTTCGTGGTAGAGAAGGTACAGAAAAGTTTGTATATTTTATTGCATCAGTCGTCGACCTGCGCTACTCTTTTGTTAACAAAATCCTTGGGAACAGTTCACCATAGCCGTAATCGATGTGCGTCTGGTTCCAATACTTCGCACGATTATTGAAGTAGTGTGAGTAATGAGATGGTTTTGATGAATCTAAGATCCCGATTGCGTTCTCTCCGAGCAGATGTTTGAAGAGCATACGAGAAAAAAGCGTGAAGGATCAAGCAAATGTTTAAAGTCTAGATTAGGTGGGTTAGTCTAACCCAAGATGGCACTACAAAAATACATTGTTTGCTAAAGTACCTAACGCACTGACACATGGAAACGTGCATAATTTACGCAAATTTAAAGCAACAATTTTAAAATAGAACAATTGTTCAGAAAAGGTACGTCACGCCATTTAAATCGCCAGGGCTAGACCAAATTCTATAGGTATTTATACAAGAATCCGTAGATATAGTAATGTCATACTTGATAAGCTTACTTGAAGCCAGTTGGCAAGAAGTTAAATCTATATTCATACTCAAACCTGGGAATGAGTCGTATGCGAAAGCGGACGCTTTCAGACCGATGAGTTTGACATCTTTCCTATTAAAAACTATGGAAAGAATTTTAGATAGATACATAATCCCTTGAAGAAGAATCCTCTTCACGCGAAGCAGCACGCGTACATAGAGGGAAGGTCTGTGGACTATGTGGGTGAAGTTAGCACAACTCAATTCAATTCATCTCAATTCATCTCAATTTGATCTCAATTCATCTCAATTTATCTCAATTTCATCTCAATTCATCTCAATTTGATCTCAATTCATCTCAATTCATCTCAATTTCATCTCAATTCATCTAAATTCATCTCAACTTATCTCAATTTCATCTAAATATGATCGTACTTTATATCAGTTCAGACGATTGAATTAAATTGAGTAATGATGAATTGAGTTGAGTTGTGATGAATTGAGTTGAGCAGTGATGACTTGAGCTGTGATGAATTGAGTTGAGTTGTGATGAATTGAGTTGTGATGTGTACATCTCGACTCAATCTGTCTGTACAATTCTGTACATTTCTCACAAAAGTTAAGTTACAAGCGGCAAGCAAACCAAATCCGTTAAAAAAAACACAGAGAGGCGCAGAAGTACTAGAGAAAGCGTCCAGATGAATTGAGTTGAGTTGTAATGAATTGGTCTACATTTACATTGTGATGAATTGAATTGAGTTGTGATGAATTGAGTTGAGTTGTGATGAATTGAGTTGAGTTATGATGAATTGAATTGAGTTATGATGAATTGAGTTGGGTTGTGATGAATTGAGTTGAGTTGTGATGAATTGAGTTGAGTTGTGATGAATTGAGCTGTGATGTATTGAGTTGAGTTGTGATGAATTGAGTTGTGATGTGTACATCTAAGAGAAGCTGAGAAGTACTAGAGAAAGCGTCTATTCTCCAGATACTGGCAACGTCACTTGAGTGAACTAACGGGCCGAAGCCAGTTATGAAATATACGGACTTACGGAAAACCAAAAAAAAATTGTTAAAATCGGCTTAGTAAGTCAGAACTACTGGTAGAGACCATTGTATGGGCCTAACTCGCGCTACGTGACTTGGTGGTTTTTCATGGATATTTCTTTAATCTGCTACTGTTCGCCTTCAAATCACTTCCTTTACCCGATAAGGAGGCTGGCGTATCTCTGGTCCAAATAATTAAACGAAATCAAACAACGTCGCTTCAACTTACGAACATCCGCAAACCGTCCAACAAACAGTCATCATTAAGCAGCAGAGTCGAGGCTAAGTTGGCTGACTTTGATGTACGGGGGTCAGTCAAGCTTATGTCTTCTACCGACTCTCTAGCAACAGATTCTGATGAGACTTTCTAGCGGCTGTTGAGCAAACACCCCGAACCTTCAAGAAATTTGAGCTTCCCGAGTGCACCCGATAATACAATACAACCTCTCCAAGCCGATACTGGTACGGTACAATCAGCAATTTGTTCCTTTGCGAACGGATCCAGCGCAGGTACAGACGGCCTACGCCCACAACATCTGAAGGATATTATCTCTCTGTCTGCAGGCGAGGCTGGAAAGAGAGCACTCGATTCAATCACGAAATTAAATAATTTCATGCTTGCCGGTAAATTGAACGAGGAAATCTGTGAATTGCTCTATGGGGCCTCTTTGTACGCCCTAGTCAAAAAGGACGGTGGCATCAGGCCAATTGCTATCGGCACAACAGTGCGCAGGCTGACATCGAAGATCGCGTGTTTTTCGGTAAAATCGGACATGGTTAGCTACTTGCTCCCCCGACAAATTGGTTTCGGTGTGAAATATGGATGTGAAGGCGCCGTGCATTCCATTAGGACATATATTCGGAATCCCCGAAACCGGAACAAGCTGCTTATGAAAGTGGACGTCAGAAACGCCTTCAACACCGTAGAGAGAGATGTAATGCTCAGAGAGATAAAAGACAAAGTTCCGCAGCTTCACCATTACTTTCACCAATGTTACCTAAAGCCGTCATTTTTGTCATTCGGCGACAAGATCATCTCATCGCAGGTGGGTGCCCAACAAGGAGATCCGGCGGGCCCTCTAATTTTTAGCCTCGCCATACATCCGCTGGTTACACAACTGACTACCGAAATGAATATCTGGTATCTGGACGACGGTACACTGGGAGATTTACCAGAAACTGTACTATCGAACTTAGCGACCATTATAGAGAAAGCTAAAAGGTTGGGTCTCGAGTTAAATAGTGCAAAGTGCGAGTTATTCTTCTGCAGTGGACACCCAGAACCGAGCATAGTTAGCGAATTCGAAGCTCTAGCCCCCGGAATTCGGGTGGTTAACGAAGAAGACCTGGACATATTAGGCGCACCGTTGCTGGAAGGCGGCATGGAATCGTTTGCGAAAAGGAAATTTGAGAAAATGTACGTACTTATTAACCGACTATCTTATCTCCAGCACCACTACGCATATTTCGTCCTAAAAAACTGCATGGCCATCCCGAAACTGGTCTACTTGTTCCGATGCACACCGTTGTGGAAATTTCCTGATCTTTTACGTCAATTGGACATGGACATGAAATCAGCTTTGGAAAAATTAATCAACGTTCAACTTAAAAATTCCCAATGGGTTCAATCGAGTCTGCCAGTCAACTTCGGAGGTCTAGGTGTTCGTTCATTGTTGGACATCTCGCTACCAGCCTTTCTGTCTTCAGTACATGACGTTTCGGATATCGTATCTACATTAATCAATTTACGGGATCACGAATCTGATATCGCCTACTACCCAGAAGCTATATCAAGGTGGGACGAGATTAACGACATCCCGATGCCAGAAAATGTCCGCTCGCAATTCCACTGGGACCTAATGAACACCACCAGAGTCGCATCGGAATTGTCATTTCCAAACGACACCGAATTGTTCCGCTTCCAACTGCTCCATAACAAAATGTCCGGAGCCTGGTTGAACGTGGTGCTGAGCCCTACCATCGGAATGCTAATGAACAATGAAGTTTTCCGCACGTGCATAGCCCTACGTCTCGGCGCTAAAATCTGTCACCCTTTCGTATGCGCATGCGGCGCTTCAGTTGATTCTCTTGGCCGGCACGGTCTACATTGTAAAAAGAACTCTGGAAAATTATTCAGACACGCAGAACTCAACCGAGTACTGCATAAAGCTTTGTCGTCAATAAACATTAGCCACCCGGCCTATTCCGCGATGATGGCAAGAAACGCCCGGATGGCATCACATACACCGCTTGGGAAAGAGGCAGAGCCCTAGTGTGGGATGCAACGTGTGCCGACTCACTAGCGAAATCCAATATGGCAGGCAGGACTAAGCGACCGGGTATGGCCTCTACGAAGGCAGCTGTTCGAAAGCACACAAATTATTCCAGAATTGAGCAGAGCTACCACTTCATCGCGTTTGCAGTTGAGTCGTTCGGCCCCTGGGCGACAGAATCTGTCGAACTTTTGAACAAAATTGGCGCAGAGCTGATTCGAATAACCGGCGAACCGAAATCTAGGACCTGAATTCTTCGACTGTCGAACAAGTAATTCTGAAGATCACCCAGCCGATTTTTTTTCTTCAAAATTGGCTTAGACGGTCCTCTTCTTTGCTCAAAAACTGATTATGTACATAACTGTTTGAAGTATAAAACAATAATGGTATAAGTAACCGAACAATTTTTATAAGTTTTTAAAACCATATCCCGGATGAAGCCCGGGTAACAATGCTAGTTCATACATAAAATTGATTGTTCTAAGCATCGGCACTCGAAATTCCTTTTCTCATTTGTCATGAATAATGTCCATTTCTTATCCTTTATATTAAAGTTTTTTAAGTTTACATCATGATTCCTTTGAATTCTATAAACGGATGCGTTGCCTTGAAGACTTGTGCCCATTTTTGAAAAACATTGGTTTGACGTATGCACCAGGTGGCTGATTCCAGTAAATTTCATGACGAATTCATCATTTTTCATGCGATGAGTTTATAAGGAGTGTTACTTCGTGTGTTTCAAACGATCGTTATATGGTGGAGAGCAGGGTTGCGCTCGCTAGTGACATTTGTTAGCGGCGCTAACGCTAATCTAAAAAAATATTAGCGTCGCTAACGTCATTCGCTAATCGAAAAAAAATTAGCGCGCTAATAGCTGCCGCTAGTAGCGGTCGCTAATGCTAGCTAAAAAGAACTCGTCGAAGTGAAATGTTTTTCGTTCACTTTCGCCTTCTTAATCGGTGCTAAATATAACAACAATTAACGAAATCTGAAACAATACCTCTCTTTTCGTATACCTTCTACCTCTCCATCTTCCAAACAATTGAAATTACGAACGGACCTGTGCGGCCGCAAAATGGTGGCTGAGCGAGCGATGACACCGGTGCGCCGCATGCTAGCTTGCAAGTGGCGACCGAGAAAACATTATGAGATCATGGCCGCAAGATAAGTAAGGACAGTGATCAGGGGTGTGACAGTCTTTTGCTCTGATCTTTGCAAGTAATATTCGACGTGAAGTTAGCCGCAGTTGCTACCGAAGCTAACTCAATTGTAAAAAAATCAGCTGGCAAACTTCCAAAATGCCGATGGATTGTTGTTGATGTCGTCTTGTAAGTCGTTGATGTATTGCTCAAATGTTGACGATGAAAGCTCCTCGAACTCCTTCAGCACCGCTACATACTCGTCACTATTTCGATTTCTTTTAGACAACTTATTCCGTCTGTTTTTTAGTCGCTGAAGCTCTTTCGTCCATCATTCCGGTCTATTAAGATTAACCGTAATCGTTTTTTTCGGTATATTTTCTGCTACCAATGCACCTATTGTCGAGTGGAAGAAACCGAATGCAGACCGTGCAAACCGTGACATAATTCGGCCAGAGATCCATGTTCATCAATCGATCAAAATCTTCGGATGTTACATCTACTTTCGCTGATATGTACGTTAACGTGCTAAGATCTTGACCTTTCTTAACTAGCAACGTACAATTGAACCTAGATTTATCCGTCAAAGCCGTGTTCTTCACTATGTAATTGCTCAATTCGTCCAAAGTCACTGATGGATCCAGGCCTGCTACTCGCAGAGATTTTGCAAATCCATTCGTCCGTTGTTCCCTTGATTTTTGCTCCTTATGTTTTCTGTTTTTGTCCAATTACAGCCTCACTACGCCCAACCATTGGCTTAGGGACGCTCAATTGAATTTTCTTTATCATATTTCTTTCACTACCCTCCGTTCCGCCGTCATTGTCATCACATCGTTTACGTTTGGTTGAAACCGGTGTCGCGAACATCTCTTTCCTTTTGCTAAGCAAAACAGATGAGTACAACGGCCTATTCATTGATTCGGACGGTGTTTCATTCGTTCTCGATGTCTTCATAACCGTTTCCGATATTTCATGGACGTATTTCTTCACATCCGCTTGATTCTTCTCCACTTTAGCGTTGATATGTTCCTTAAGATCCACGAATTCAGCTTTCAATGTTTCCATTAACTGTACGTTCGTTATATCCGTTTCAGGTTTCTGCTTTCTTTGCATCGTCGTTTGAACTACTACGCTACCCTCCGAAACACAATCATTGCAAGCGAAAATATCCCGATAATTTTTATCTTTGTCAAATATTCAAAAACTCTAATCACCTGGTTGGCGTTTTTCTTTATTTACCAACGATAAAAAAGAAAAACTAACCGAAAAAGAAAAAATTCACATTATTCAAAAATGTCAATCCAACGTACTTTTAGTGTCAGCTCCAATGTATTGTATGTTGATGTCGTCTTTTTGTCGTTGTTGCATAAATCAAATACAAACTTTGTGCTGTCCTCCAATTTATTATAACTCAAAACTGTTTATATTTCACGTTACAAATAAAATCAATTTAAAATTTCGTCAAAATACGGTAAACAATCAACATTAATATTCCTTGTAACCAAAAGGAGGAAGCTGATTGGAACCATTACCGGACACTGCAAGTTACGGAAACACATGCACAACATGAAATTAGAGAATTCAGCGATCTGCAGGAGATGTGAGGAAGAAGAGGAAACGCCCGAACATCTATTCACAATGGCGTGGCAAAGACTAGAGAGCTTCGGAGCTGCCTTTCCAAACCAAGAGCAAATTATGAAAACAAACATAAGAGAACTACACGAATTCTCCAAAAAATTTATTGAGAATATGTATGAGGAGACATTTTGAAGAATAAGTCACCTCAAACTTAGAAATGCTTTAGTAATAGTAAAGTAACTAACAAATGTTTTGGTTCTAAAAGGGGCCCACCCATGCGGCCTAATTATGCTTAAGTTTTATTATACAAATGTATTGCTAACTTAGAACCAATAAACGAATCTAACCAATCTAAAGGTACGTCACGCAACCCATAAAAATGTAAAAAAAAACCTAAACCAGTGTGGTTCTACGATTCATAACATTTGAAAGGTTTGAAAGCGTTATATACTTTATGAACGGTGCCTAAAAGTGTCTGTATGATAATGTCAGAGTTAGTTTAGGATTTATGCAAGAAATCGTACGGGTCTGCGTAGCAATATGTTTGTAACAAACTGAGTAGAAATTGACCAGCCAGTTAATGCGTGCTGCCTACTGAGAGACATAAAGGGTTCCACAAACTTATCATTGGATAGGTTTGTCGACAAATCATTATGTCTTGTTGAACATATATCCCGTTGACTTCATTCTAAACGCCGAAAACCACAAGGGATTTGCGTTACTTATTGAAAATGGTTGTGGAGATTAACACCTTCTTCAATTTTTCATCAAAACTGCTTCATGTTGCCATTGCAGCAACAGTACAAACGAAATGACGTAAATCAATCAAATCGCACGATCAACAGGTAAAACTATTCACAAGAGGTGTGTTTAACTAATGGCACACGATTTGTCTAGCAAAGTTCGTATACATAGTTCTTTATTTTTATAGCGCTCTATTTTCGATAAAAAACATTTTTTTCAATTCGAATCCGACAAGAATTTGTGGAAAAGGGCTTTTCGTTATTGTGTCAGTACTTACCCTATTCCGAGAGATATTCACCTTTTTTAGACTCACGTTCACACTCAAATAAATCAACTGAACTGAGGTTTTTACATATAAATCTGTTGAAAATGTTCTTTGTTCTGTCAACAGAATAACTGTGAAATAAAAGAGCATTCGTATATTGCCAACCATATTCCGAAATTATCGATTTTACTGAATGTTTAAACGATGTAAAGCTGAAATTAATAATACCAGGGTCGATGTACCACCGAGGCAAACTCTAAGGCAAACGTAATTACTCAAGAATTTTCTTGTCTCAAATCCATACTGTCTAGTCGTCCATAAGTTAAGCAAACTACTTTAGAAGGTTTCACACTGCCCCAGTACCGTATCTACCCCAATCAACTAAATTCTTCCGCGGAAATTCGTTCACACAAAGAACAATGAAAGCTTTCAAAAGCTTTCAAAATCATGGGCACGCGATAGCAATGCGCCCGTGACGTAAGTCCACAAACGTACAAAAAATTAGGAAAATTGTTTTTCACAGACGGCGGAACCATATATACAGCAGGGTTTTGACTTTTTTCCCTTGCGTCGTTCTTTCCTGAAACCTAGTTCTTATAAAAATCGACATTTTACTCATTAAAATCGGTCCAGCGGATCCGAAAATATTACCTTTAGAAAATCGTCATTTTCCATACCAAATAATCTATTTCATAGAACCCAAAGTTAATGGAAACATTCTACATTAGTCAGTGAGTGTGTGCATTAGTGTGTTGGTGGGTTAGTAAGTGTTTAGTTAATGATTGGGTGGGTTAGTTAGTGGATGGGTTAGTTAGTGAGTGGGTGGGTTAGTTAGTGGGTGTGTGGGTTAGTTAGTGAATGGGTGGGTTAGTTAGTGAGTGGGTGGGTTAGTTAGTTAGTTTCGGAACCATATGTATGAAAACCGACTTATTTGGCTCGATAACTTTTCTTGAAATTTTGCAGGGACCTTCGGGTGGGAATTCTACGCCATATAAGATTTTAAAAAAGAGGATACCGGCCTCGTTTGGGCGCCAGGGCTCTTAGAAGACGCAATATAAAGCCCATATAAAAGAATGTTTTGTATGTGTGTGTGAGTGTATTCAAAGTATGGGTCAAATATGAGCAAAATTTTGGACTGTGTTAGGATGGAGAATGGAGATAGATGTTTGGAGTCAAAGGAAAAGTTGTTGGGTTGGGTGTGTAGTGTGTCAGGGTGACCAAGCAACAAAATGGCCGACGCGACGGTGGTATGGGACGAAACTATGGGGAAAATTAAATTTTTTTGTTTTTTTTTTTTTTTGGTTGGAGATGGATGTTTTGTTTTAAAGGAAAAGTTATTTGGTTGGGTGTGTAATGTGTCAGGGTGACCAACAAAATGGCCGACGGTGGTATGGGACGAACTTAGGGGAAAAATTAAATTGTTTATAATTTTTTTTGTTGGAGATACATGTTTCGTGTCAAAGGAAATTTTTTTTACCTCTTTTTTCTCCCAAAATTTTTTTCGCCGGAAATTTTCTTTTGCCTGAAATTGGAAATTTTTTTAAACCGAAAATTGTTTTGCCGGAAAATTTTTTCACCGGAAGTTTTTTATCCAGAATTTGTTTTTTCTTTTCTTCCAAAACTACTGATATCACAACAAACACTCTTTTTAAAAGGAAAACGTGACGCAAGTCCTCGTCGCTTCTTCCAAAACAATTGATAGCAATTTGGGTGACGCTTACAGCTTCAGAACGCAAAAAATTCTATTGAAATATTTTCACTTTTGATTAAAAAAATGCGTCACAAATGCCGGACCCCCCAATGTAATAGTATTTGTGTTCTTTCAGATTTGAAAAGAAAAAAAAATAAGCTTTCCGTGATATGTGGAGTACGGCTAGCCAAATTTTTGGCGTTCGAAACCTGAAAGCGCAGAAAAATTATTACGTTGGGAGGGTTCGGCATTTGTGACGCATTTTTTTAATCAAAAGTGAAAATATTTCAAAAGAATTTTTTGCGTTCGGAAGCTGTAAGCGTCACCCAAATTGATATAATTTGTTTTGGAAGAAAGGACGAGGACTTGCGTCACTTTTTGTTCTTTCATGTTGTACACGACCAATTTGCACTTCAAGGGTAGAAACAGATACAGAGAAAGACAGAGAGAGTTAATCGTCAAATTCGTTTTCGGCTCTTCAAGACTACTCGACCCAATAACATCGAACATTCTAGATGTTTTTTGAAGTTTTTTTGTGACATCAGTTACACTTTTCTTACAATTTGGTGGGAAAAAGTTGTCAAATGCGAACAAACTATGTGACGAATGACTTCAAAACCGACTAATGCCAGCAAATTGAGCAACATTTTCTCCACAGTACTTTCCAATCAATTTGCGTTCAATGGCCCCATTTCCAAAGCTCGCAGATAAAAATTTCGTTGAACTAATTTCTATGGATTATTATTTGCTCAATATATATGCACAATAGATGTTTCACTGAATAAATTGGATTGACTGTTGTCAATATGGTTAGTTATGATATTACATGTGTTAGAACTTAATTACCTAATCCTAAAAGCTTTAACACTGGCAACGGCGAAACAGTGTTCATAAGCAGATAACAGTGATGATATTGTGCTACATCAATTAGGTTGATTACCCCATAAATCAAACAACTTAAGCTTTAAACAAAACTAATTATGGGGAATCATTAGACGTAATCAAGACATTGAAGTAGAACAACATTTTATTCTTAGACAAATAATGGTGGATTAGGTGGTTCATTTGGCGACAAATATCATATAGGGCGTCGCGTCGTTAAAACTGCTGCTTCAATTCTTCAATGTTTTCAAGATTTATGATGTATACCGTCTTGTACTTTGAAATATGATAGATAGCACTGTTGCGCTACTAGATGGCGCTACTTTGACAAGCTCGTATCTAGTACGAATCGACAATCAAGTTAATTTGTATTACAACTCATAAGATAAGAGAGTATGCGAGCGAAGAGAGCAAAATTTTCTATGATTGAAATTCATAAGATTCCGTTCTGTCTTTGTAGCAACTAAAAAATGACTTTAAAACAAAAAACTTTAGGGAATTAAATCGTAGCAAACAGGTAAGAGGACTTTTAGAAAAAATTAAATTGAAAAGGCTAATAGGTAATAAATAGAACTATACGGAAGTTGTTGCGAAGAGAACTAACGAAAATCTCTGTTAAGTATTGTAAAATACTTCGTTCTGAGGAACATTCTATTAAACGTGAACTTAGCTGCGAATCTGACAGTTCTACATTTTTTTTGTTATGTGAAGTGAATTTGGCGTCGATTGAATAGCGAATACTGACATTTGAGCAGAAGCTGCAGTTGCAACCGAAGCTCACTTCATTGCAAACAAAATCAGCTGATTTTGGGGTAAACTAGGAAGGGAAGTATCTGTGTTGACACAGATCGTAGTTCACCCCAAAAACATCATTATTGGTAAATTTATTGAAAAGTTCTAAAATAAATTTTAGCTGATTTTCTAGCAATGAAGTTAGCCTCAGTTGCAGCTGCAGCTAACTTCAGGTTGAATATTACTTGCAAGGATCGAGGACTGTCACATCCAGGGGCGTGATAGTCTTTTGTTTCGATCTTTGCAAGTAATGCTCAACATGAATTTAGCTGCAGCTGCAACCGGAGCAAAAAAATCAGCTGATTTTTTAACTTTTCACTGAAGTCAGCTGACTTTGGTAAATTTATGAATGAAATCAGCTGATTTTGTTTGCAATGAATCTGACACGCTCCTGGTCACGTCCCTATTTGAACCTCAATTACTGTCACTCGGATATAGGCCATTCTCAACGATGAGTGCGACATCTAATATGCTCGTCGATATCATCAACTAAACTGCCGTCATAAGGAAAAAAGCTTAGAGAAAATCAGCGAAGATTTTCAACGAAATTCGCTGGAAAAAATTAAATTAGCGATAAAATTGAACAGAAGATTCGTTGAAAATCCTCGCTGATTTTCTCTGAGTTTTTTTTCTTTATGATGGCAGTAAAGATTATCTGATGCTTAACATGTCTGCTTAAGAGTTTACACTACGTACTAAAGAGCCATCTGGCGGAAATTTTTCAATTAATGAAAATTTGTATAGGAAAAGTGACACTTTTGTGTAAAGTTTTTCTCTTAAAGTCTTGAATGCAAACCAATGTTATGTAATCATTACACACTTTAACTATTTCTAAAGGAAATTGCGGAAACACTTTTGAAAAAAACATTCTCATTTGCTAGAAATGTGAATTCCAATATTTCACTTCAAAAGTCAGTTTTTTCAGCTTTTCTAGTTAATAAACACTTCGAAATGCATAATTTTTTTGACCAATGTGCTTGCTCACTTAATCTTTAACTGAATAATCCATTTAAATCACAGAAAACCTTTTCCACGATTTAGAAATAGATAAAAACTTTTTGAGTTGATACATTTGCAAATATTTGTAAACGTCAAACACGTGAAATCATAATAAAGATGGTGGCCATTTTTATTTGGAATCATCAACTCAAAATTTTTGTATCAATTTCTGACTTGTAGAAAATGTTTTCTGTCATTTAAATTGATTACTCAGTTAAAGATTAAGTGAGCAAACACATTGGTCGAAAAAATTATGCATTTTGAAGTGTTTATTAACTAGAAAAGCTAAAAAAAACTGACTTTCTCAGTGAAATATTGGAATTCACATTTCTAGCAAATGAGAATGTTTTTTTTGAAAAAATTTTCAGCAATTTTCTTTAGAAATAGGTAAAGTATGTAATGATTACATAAACATTGGCTTACATTCAAGAATTTAAGAGAAAGACGTCACACAAAAGTTTCACAGCTCTCATACAAACTTTCATTAGTCGAAAAACTTCCGCCAGATGGCTCCTTAGTACGTAGAGTAAATTCTTAAGTTAGCCTCCTTCAAATGTCAAGAGTATAGAATGTGCTTCCATCTCTTTTATTAAGAACTACCTATAGAAGTGTTCGTCTGCGACATCATTTATAAATTTTGATTAGTGTAATGTTTTGCACCCTCCCTCCACATGACGTGCCATTGACTGAATCAAAAAAGCTTTTTTCGTTTTCCATTCTTTTTAAATAATAATTTCATCACACACGTGTGTCTTCTACTGTCTGCTATGTGATCAAAAAAATGAGACTAATGGCACAAAAAATCCCACCTTCACTACATATCATTTACATCGTTTATTATTTTTGATAGATTAATATGGAACTGTGTCAGTTGCACTCGCAACATTTCATTCACAAATAAGTTATTCGCTAACGTTTCATATTTTCAAAAGCTCGTGCCGTTAATTCATTTTTAAACAACATTTTAATCAATTTGGCTTCAGGTGTGGGTAAAGGACTCGACAGGCAATTTTTATAGCTTTTAATTTATTGATATGGAACTAGTTGGTTCGATGTCAAGGAGGTACATCGTAAAATAAACTTATTACCGTTATTTCTAGCTGTTGCATGTTGTTTCTGTACATCAGTTCATTTCTTTTGAACACGAAATCCTCATGTGATGCATAAAAAAGTAACTGAAGTTAGGTAATTGAAAGTCAAGAGCAATGGTAAATATAAAAATACAAAAAGAGCATTAGTAATTATGACGAAGTACATAAAAAACTTACTCCGCTCACATCGACTGACAGAAAAACTGCATAATGCAACTTGTTGCATAAATTATCATGTTAATTTTAGAAAGAGAAAGACTTTGTGAGTCGAGTGTTGTCCGAAACCGAACGAGCCTGACATTAAGTGGAATAAATCAACAATTACGTGAATGCACTGTAAGTCAATTTCAAAGAAACGAACGAAATCCTTGCTTTCTATTCATATAGAGTCTGTTACCTAAAAAATGTTCCTTGAATTTTACGACATTGTACACATTTACCTGTCGTGTATGACTTTTCAAAAAATGTTTTTCGTTTTCCCAAGACAATAATGCTATCATTGTTATTGTTTTTTTATGTGAAATACGATTAGTTTATATTCGGAATTACTGCTTGCATACATACGCGTAGAAAGAGTAGTAGTACATTACATTGGACCCTACGAGAGAATTCATTACATGAGAACACAATTGTTTTGTGCTGAACACGAGTGTTTTTTTGAGCAACAAGCTCTGAAACCGTTATTTTGACGAGTGTAGAGCTTGCATATCTGAGCTGAAGGCGAGGTAGGCAACTTCACGAGTTAAAAAACAGTTTGAGAGTTTTCAAAATTGTGTTGGAAGTGATGAATTATGTAGCAGGATCCAATGTATAAAGTTGTATTGCCTACCCATCCGAAAGCTGAGTATTGCGAAAGTTTTATCTGCCTCGTGAAAACAAAAGTTTAACCTTACACTAGTGACGACGAGAATTTTATTTTACCAGTGAAGACAAGAGTTTTGCTTCACAAAAAATATGAAAGTTAAGCAGGTGATGAGTCCGGTCGCAATCGCTCGTTCATGTCAAATTTTTATACGGGGTAAAACTACCTCAATTGATTCTCCTCACAATATTGCATCAAACAAAACAAATACACAAATACTTTTCTTTCTGCAATTTTATTTTTCTGTGAACTTCTTATTTCGACAATTAGTTTCTTCTTTTCCGCAAACACTTTTATTCAAACACTGATCTTTTTCTTTCCCTTGTCACTGTATGCCCAGATATATTTCTTCTCTCATTGATAAAAGCGTCACATTAACACAGAAAGTGCTCAGAACTGTCCACATAGCTCACAACTTAGATCCATACGTTTGCCGATTGTTGTCAAATGTTTGTTAAAGCCAAAATGTCCTACCACTGTGAATTCTTTCAGCCTAGTCCTGCTCACGGTTATTTAGATACTTGGAATTGCTCTTTATGGTTGAGATACAATTTTTGGCTTGACGACAGGATGTTGTGTTCCAATAAGATTCAAACTTTCGCTCCCTCTCGCTTAACTCCATAAATTTTCCTTCTTAGTTGTGAGGTCTGCCATTAGCCGGTTCTGGTCCTACCAAACTGCATTTTGCCCCATTCCTTGCAAGTTCATCTGCCGTGACGTTCTTGTGTATGCCAGAGTGGCTAGGAACCAAATTAAGGTCTACGCGATTTGATGAGGCCAGATTGTTTAGGGCTTCCCAACATTCCAGTGTAAGCGCTGATGTGAAAATCAACGATGGCAGTGCTTTCAGAACTCTCTGACTATCTGACAGATAAAAATAAATTCGTATTTCAAGTCTAGTTCCCTTGCGATGAAGCATGCTTCAAGTGTTGCTCTAACCTCGGCAAAGAAAATAGATGATAGTGAGGTTGACTAACGTTTGTTAAATGTGGAGCAAAAAATCCCTGACCCGGCTGAGTCTTTTATTAACGATCCATCTGTGTAAAAAACTAAAGCGTGCAGCGGTGCACCGGAGATAGGATGCCCTTGCCCTCTGTCCAATGTTACCAAGGAGGAATGCTTAATTCGATCTGCCTATCGAATCAGTGGGCTGGTGTTATTCTGTCCGAGGGCATTCTTTTAGAGAGGTCTTTCTTCACTAGCTCGGTCCAAATGCGTGTGCGAATAATTTCTTTAAGAGAGCCAAGATCCCTGGCAATTCTTCTTAATGCGGCGAGGGATTCTATTTCAACATGTATATGAAGTAGGGCTATGTTTAGCAGAACCTCTATAGCTGCAGTGGGAGTAGAATTCCATGCGCTAGTTATAGCTATACACACCTTCCTCTGGAACGTGTTTAGTTTGTTTTGTATTTGTTGAAATCCGTATACGCACAGGACTCTACTACTTCTAACTGCATGGGGCAATGTTCTCATATGATTGAGAGAATCATATAAGGTGTCCAGTTTCTTATGAAAGGCCCAGTATATTGACACAGAAGTTTCAGGTAATAATAATTTGCAAAAAGTAACACGAAATATGTTATTTGTTTACTCATAAAATTGGAAAGCAAGACATTCGGTGTCATTCCTGAACATAAGCTATTACAAGCATTACAAACGTTTTACCTCACTAGTGAAAACAAGAGTTTTTACTTCACTAGTGACGACAAGAGTTTTACTTCAATAGTGAAGACAAGAGTCTTACTTCACAAAAAATATCCCAAAAAGACATAGCCGTGAAATATCGCCAAAGTCAAATCGCCAAAAAAAAATATTTGGCGATACTTCACACTTTGGCGTTTTTTCTTGACGATATTTGTCACTTGAAAAATCGCCAAAGTGTGAAGTATCGCCAAGAAAAACCGCCAAAGTGTGATGTATCGCCAAGAAACTAGAAAAAACACCAAAGAAAAATAGTTACATTTTTTGGCGATACTTCACACTTTGGCGATTCTTTTTGGCGATACTTCACACTTTGGCAATTTTTCTAGACGTTTCATAGTTTTTTGCTGGCGTGTTAAATCACAAAAAAAATCGCCAAAGTGTGAAATATCGCTAAGAAAATTCTAGAAGAAAAGATTGTGGCCTTTCTACCCAAAACCCTGAGAGACGTGTTCGCTAAAATTTTATTCTCTACAACTTTGCCTTTGGAAGCAACTTTTACTTCGTATATTTCTGGATTATCCCTCCCAATTCTAGAAGTAGAAGTAATATAACAGGATTGGGGCATTTTTACCCAAAACTCTGAAACACGTGTTCCCTAAAATTTCATTATCTACAACTACAACTTTGCCTTTGACAGTAAATGTACATATTGTATAGTTAGGGTGTTTTCATATATGGCGAAGAAACTTAGTTTCGTCCATTCCATTGGTCACAGTGCCCAGACCCTTGATCCGGTTAACATAAAACAAATTTTCGCAGTTTTATGACATCAAATGCTTTCGTATGGCACCTAAATGAATCATTTCCGTGCTATACTTGCTGAGATATTTGCGAAATCATGGGAGTCATGTACCTTTCAGGTAAAAAAAGTTCAGGGTGATCGGTTGAGCCGTTTCGAAAAAAAAGTGGAGACGGACAGACTGATATTTTTTTTCACATTTGTTAGGCGAAAATTGATATTTTCTCACCTCAATTGAGGTGCGAAAGTTGAATTTTGTATGGGTAGTTTGGAGCGGGATGAAAAGTAAATTTTCGCACCTCATTTGAGGTGAGGAAATAAAAGGAGATGAGAAAATAAATACTTAACATAAAGTATCCCGATCTGTTAATATGAATTTTTTTTGCGATGAAGAAAGTAAACAAAAGGTAATTAATTTTCCAAATGAGGGGCGAAAATATACTTTTGAATTATGAATTTTCGCCTAACAAATGTGAAAATGAACTTTTTCTATACTTTGGCGTTTTTTTCTTGGAGATTTAGCATACCATCAAAAAATTTCGCCAAAATTTTCATCGCCATTAAAAACCGCCAAAGTTTGAAGTATCACCAAAAAAGAATCGCTAAAGTGTGAAATATCGCCAAAAATGTTATTATTTTTTATGTTTATTCTAGTTTCTTGGCGGTACTTCACACTTTCACGTTTTTTCTTGGTGATACTTCACACTTTGGCGATTCTTCTTGGCGATTTAACATGCCAGAAAAAACGATGAAACGCCAAGAAGAATCGCCAAAGTGCTAAGTATCGCCAAGAAAAAGCGCCAAAGTGTGAAGTATCGCCAAGAAACTAGAAAAAACACCAAAGAAAAATAATTCAATTTTTTGGAGATGTTTCAAACTTTGGTGATTCTTTTTGGCGATACTTCACACTTTGGTGATTTTTTCGGTGAATAATATTTTTTTTTGCGATTTGACTTTGGCGATATTTCACGGCTATCAAAAAGACCCCATATGTAATGAACGGTTTTCGTAAAGCATAAACATACATGTAATGCTTAACTTTCGGATGGGGTAGGCAATAAATACATCAAACTGAAATAACTGAAACAACGAAAAGAATGTGTGGAAGTTAAAATAAGACAAAGCAAAATAGTTCGTTTTTAATTTAGAGTCATGGTATTTCACTTGCTATTTCATCTTGATTTGCATTTTCTATCATATATTCTGAACCGTTTGATCGATTTTTTAAGACCATCAGAGTCTAGGAGGGTGACTCAGATATTACATCCGAAACAAATGTACTTCGTAGTTTGAAACTTAAGCTTTTAGTTACTTAGCTTACCTACTTACCTTAGCTTACACATCGTAGATATTCGTGGGATTTTTATCGAAGACTCTGAACTGTATTGTCAATTATATCGCATGAAAAGATAAGAATCTACTGTAGACGGTAAAAGAACGATCTACTCAAAGCAAAACAATTTCACCTTTGGATTCTTCTACGCTTTTAACTTTTAAATATTAAATTCAAACAAACCAACATATGAAAAAAAATCTTTTTGATACACTACAGTCTCAGGGGGTGATTTCTACTTCCATTGTTAACATTTCTTGCCATATATCACGGAATGAATGGCACTTTCAAAAGAGGCTATTACTAATACCACTACAAAAAAATGCTACTTACTCAAACAGTAGACTTTTGTTCAGGTCAGAAGTAATTTCATTTTTCCTTTAGGTGTTCTCTTGATTCATAAACTTTTCTGTGTAAAAAGAAAATGAAAAACGAAGTCGTTGAAAACTAACAAAAAAAAAACTCTCAACTTTTTACTAGAAATTAACATTGAATAAAGCAGTAAAGTTCGCGTGATAACATAAACAGAGTAAATGTGTAAAACAGAACTTTAGGAAAATTATTTTATCGCTGAAAAATTTTTAATTTAACTTTACAATTCAATCGAATAGTTTATATTTTAAGATTTGAGATAAATTCTTACAGATGGCGCTTGTTTTTATAGAAAAATCTTTTGTATTTGTCGCGTATAGGCCATTATCAACGAAAAGTGCGACACCTATGATCCTCGTAACGTCGATATAATGAACTAAAAATAGCCTGCTCCAAATGTCAAATGTATAGAATGTGTTGCCATCTTTATTCGTTCAGAACTGCCTATTTGAGGCAGACTAGCTTATTTGAGAATTCTGACATTTAGTCGAGATTCTAAATGAAGAGAGCGACATTACATTCACATATAGTTGTGAAAAAGGAAACTATATCAAATCATCTTCATCTGTCAAAGAACAATAGAATGTGACAGTTCGAGCATACTTGCATCTCCATCGAGTTGTCTTTAACGTGGAGACGTCGATGGAATTTGGACAAAATACTCTGGCTACGTTTCTAGACCTGGAAGGAGCTTTCAACAAATTTACTTTCAGGGCCATTAATGCTGCTTTGAGGAAGTTTGGTTTGGAAAGGACACTGATAAGGTGGATAATGGCGATGTTGAGCAACAGAATTTTGTCTATAGACTTGTTCGATGCTCACAGGAGCGGAATAGTTGACAGAGGTTGTCCACAAGGAGGAGTTCTTCCGCCGATAATCTGGAATATGGATGTGGACGATTTGCTCACGAAGCTAAACGAGTCAGGATACTTAGCAGTTGGCTACGCTGACGATATAGCTATCCTGATCTCGGGAGCATTCGAGGGCGTATTGAGTTCGTTGATGAGTAGAGCTTTTCGCATAGTAGAAGGGTGGTGCAATGAATCAGGGCTATCCGTTAATCCAGAAAAGTCCGGGCTCATTCTCTTTTCAAAGAAGCGAAAATTGGACGCACTATGTATGTCAATGCTCTTTGGGACTTTCCTAAAACTGACTAACAAGGTCAAATATCTTGGGGTCATTCTTGACAGTAAACTAGACTGGAAAGATCACATTGAGGAAAGGACCAACAAAGCATTGAGAGTGTTTTGGCAGTGTCGCACCACGTTTGGTAAAAAGTGGGGCCTCAGGCCATCAGTTATGTATTGGATGTATAGAGCCATAGTGAGGCCTATACCGATCTACGGCTGTATGGTTTGGGCACCGCAAACGAGGCTGGGTGTAGTGTGTAAAAAGCATTCAGCGTTTAGCGTGTCTAAGCATAACAGGGGTAATGACCTCAATGCCCACGGCAGCTTTGGAAATTCTCCTGTCACTGCCGCCGCTAGACCTGTTTGTGAAACAAGAAGCTGAGATGGCAGTGTACAGGCTGTACAGGAGAGGAAGGTGGATTGTAGAAGGTCGAAATTTCGGCCACGCAAAGATTTTAGAGAACCTGAAGAATGAATTCAGGGAAATAAGCATGCCCGAAGGCAGCATGCAAGCAAAGTTCTGTTTTGAAAGAAATTTTGAAACAAACGTGCTGAAAAGGTCTGATTGAGAAGGAGAAAAGCATCCGATCGAGGCAGACATGACTGTCTACACAGACGGATCGAAGACGAACGAAGGAACAGGGGCTGGAGTATATTCGGAGGAGTTGGATTTCAACATATCCATACCTCTGGGCGTATTCGCTACTGTCTTTCAATCTGAGATCTTCGCCATATGTCAAGGCTCGCGTGTGATGATACGCGAAGGCGTAAGAGGGAAGACGATCCTGATCTATACAGATAGCGAATCAGCCATCGGATCGCTGTCATCAGTCAACCTCTCATCGAAGGTACTCATTGAGTGCTCAGAGATGGTGGAAGCCTTGTCAAGAGACAACAGAGTCATATTGGCTTGGGTTCCAGGACATTCTGGAGTGCCAGGGAATAAAAGAGCGGACGAGTTAGCCAGGAGAGGGAGTGAGTCGAAATTCATCGGGCCTGAACCGGCTGTAGCAATACACGCGGGTTTGATAAGGCTTATGGTGAAAAAGAGGACGGAAGAATGTCATCAGAAGAGGTGGGATGCACTGACGACATGTAGGCAATCAAAAGTATTTGCGGTGGGCTGTGATGCTAAAAACACCAAATTTCTTTTGAGTCTTGCTAGAGTCAAGTTGCGCGAGCTGGTGGGTATTCTTACGGGTCACAATAAGTTTAACTATCACCTCAACAAGATGGGGATAGTTGGTAGCCCGAACTGTAGAGGCTGCGGGTGGGAACCGGAGACGGCTAGGCATTTTGTGTGCGCTTGCCCAGCTCTGGTGAATCTGAGGACGAAGCACTTAGGAGATTTTTACTTAACTCCCGAAGAGCAATCGAAAATAGATTTGGCTAAATTGCTCTCGTTTATTATAGGAAGCGAGTGGCTGACCGAGCCCGAAAGGAGAACGTGAAATAGTAAAAGGAGTCGTAGCACAATGGGCCCAACGAGGGAAGGCCTCAGTGTTCTGTAAAAATTTAATTTGTAAAAGACGTAGGTTTACTGCTGTGTAGAATTTAGGTTTGCAAATGACGTATAACTTATAACTTGTGACTTATAACTTATGGCCATATGAATTATAACTTAAAATTACAATTTATAAGATGACTTATCGCTTATACGTCATTTGCGCTAACTCTCCATTTACAGTAATATACGTAAAGGTATGTATCTCTATTTACGGTGGTGTCGGTTGACACGTTCCATACCAGATATTCGGGGACCAAATGAATCCGATGTATCGATAGATGGAGACGTTGCTTTATTGATGAACGACGACACGTACGACAAATACTTTGACGGGACGATGTGCTAGTCCTTCATCTTTGTTTGACGGAAATATATGTAATGCCTCTTCTTGATGACGACACGATACGAACAAAAATCCAAAGACTGAAATGACGGGACGATGCACTAGTCCAATAATAATTTCACTGGACGATATGCTAGTCTGAAAGTATGGTCGCGCCACGGTTCCTCTAAGCTTGTTGGTTTGTTTCCTTTAAAACTGATAGTAGACAGTTGCTATCGATGTTACCAGTTCAAGAGCTCAAACCAAAGTGATGTCTCCTATGCAATAAGGCTTCTATTTATACGACAAAATTCATCATGGCTCACAATGAAATTCACTACACTTTGACATAAGCTGTTATCGCACAAAATGCCTCAAATCTATGCTTTTACTATGGCGGCGGCGGCGGGCGTCGCGTCGCTTTTTGTGAAAAAAATTTTATTACTAATATTGATGAAATATCATAAAATTTCGTATATTTTGATATAAGCCGCTTCGACTCCGCACAAACGCGTGGATATAAACTGATTCACGATGAATGATATACATAGTTGTACTCTTTCATACCGTAAGCACAACAACAGGGGTTGCTCGTATTGCCTGGAGAACATTTAACTGTCACAGGTGTTTATTAAATAATTGATACAGTAAAGAAAGATAAAATATTTTCCCTGTGACAGGCCACAAGTTTTCTCAGGGTAAACGATCATTTTCGTCAGTTAATTCGTGGTGAATCAGGTTACCTAGAATCAGAATAACCTGCCACAGGTATCATTAAAATTCGTTTCGCGATTGCGTTGTTAGTTCATGTTCAAGTTTCTCACAAACATTCAATTTCAAGTCAAGATAAGCAAAACATTCACACCTTAATTAGATGAGGCTACAATCCATTACACACGTAGTCCGAAGCATTTACATGGATAACTTGAAAACACACTCATCACGAGATTCGAAAATGTTATCATTAAATAATGCTTTTAGGCAAATACGAGTCCCAACTAGGATACACTCCAACCAAACACATAAATCGCACAGCATTAATTATTTTGAAGAGCACACTTTTGTTGTTGAATACATGTTTTGCATAATATTTCACAGTAAATTTATTAATTTGACGCGTAAAACTCCAAAGTTTAAAATGATATGCAAATTAATTTCGTAGCAAAAACATGACTCCTCCGCTCGGTACAACGATTGAAAATTTTTCATTTTTTTATGGTAATGTTCTTGCTGGTGAGTATTTCAAATGGAAAACGCGTGTATTTAGTCGAATTGATGAGATGAGAATAATAATTTGTTATCTTGCATGTTTGATGGCTATGCAGCAATCATTGAATAAATATTGATGAACACTGAACACTGTGTTAGCAGTTCAATTAATAGAATTGGACGGAATGTTCATGAAATGGGAGTGGAATAGGAAATTTGTCATAGCTGACAAACTGTCGTTGTCATTGCAAAGTTGACATGGTTCGATTAAAATATGTTTTCGTATTTTTTTAAGTAAAACTCGAGGGATGCGATGCCGCTTATCGTATCTCGAAAAATTAGGCCATTTTTAGTGATCGACCGAGAGTAAGGTCAACAAAACGGTTTTCGATTATATTAAAGTGAATTTAAAAGCTAGGGCACAGGAAGAGTTTTAAGAAGGTGGTACAATACAACGATTATGTCACTAACCTTGACAGAACATACAGAACTAAAGTTAAAAATATCCTCGGTTTCTTCTTGATAGAGCCCTTCCCCATCGCTTTTCCTCCAACTTCGCCGAGGTCCCTCCTCTTCCTTTTGATGGACGCTATTAGCAGAACCTATTATATTATATACTGAAGCCAAGAATTTCCAAAATATTGAACGAATTGACACGATGTGGATTGAGGGCCTGATCTACAAATATGAAATTTCCAAATTATCTGATAAAGATCACTCTGTCATATCTCCAGCAAAGAGAATTCAGGGTAAAACTGGCATGCCATCTGTCATACCAGTAAACGATGGAGTTCCGCAAGGCTCTATTCTCGGACCCCTTCTGTTTATCATATATATGCCTTCACAGGCTTTATCCGTTTCTCAGGGTAAAAAGTACGGGTTATCTCAAGTAGTGAAAGTCGTGTATGTGACCAGTATTAACCTACGCAGTGGCAGTGTGGCATGATATCCCAAAGTACTTGATTGGAAAAATGAAAATCTTCGAAAATAGGTGCCTACGCACGGCAATTTACTTTAAAAGAACAAAAGTCAACTAGAAGCATATCTACTCAATCGCTGCAAGAAATTACAAAAACTCCTAGACTAAATGAACACCTGCATGATTTGGCTAAAAGGATGTTGATGCGAACCTTTCAGCATGAAGACCTGATCATTAGTGGGCTCGGTAGTACTGCATATGAACGTGCTTCAAATATTCGCAGACCTCCTCATCACTTGCTCTGGAGTCGCCCGGAACGATAATATCGTCCCCGTGATGCTAACATCGTTCTTGGAACTATATTATCGTCATGTGGTATGATAATTCAAATTCATTTATTCATTCCAATTATGCAAGGGAATCCCTTATAACAATAAAATTGTGCATACTATCGGCTTTTACAAACAACATAAATAAAAACAGAAAAAAGACTAGGAAATAGACTTAACCTGAACTTAAGCCAAAGCTTGAAATTTTTTAACTTTTACAAATCTTAAATTCTTAAACCCCACAACTATACATTAATCTCATTAAATATCACACAGAATTGCACTTGTGTGCCCATGTATTTATTCTAGCGAAAGTCTAAAATCATAGAATATGTTAGAATACTTCAGCAGTTATACATTTAATATCGAACTAATGTCTTTGCCTATACACTAGGGTGGATCGTTTTTCGCCAACAATTTTTTGTTTTGAAAAGCCCCACCCCTACACAGGTCGAGCAGGGTCTTCTGATTATCATACACGCAAAATATTTTTTTAAAAATACAATTTAGGGTTGCCACAAGGCCAAAAACTGATTTTTTTCGACTTTCATAATTATGCTTCATATAAAAGCTTCGTGTGACCCATCTACAGACACTTGAGTTACAGTTAATATCGCTAAACTTTCAGGAGATATTGGGCAACAATTTAGCATAAATTATTGTTTATAAATGTTTGATTAAGGTACATTGGTAGAACGAAAAGTGTTCCCGGATTCCATTTTTTATTAATATTTTCATACTTTCAGACCCTGTCAGTCGTAAGATATGAAGTGAAAGAAAAATGTTTTTGTTGCATTTTGTAGAGAATTTCGATAGCTTTCTTGCACAAGCAAGGTAGAAAAAAATATATGCATCAGAGTCGGATTTATTCATCTTAAGGTGAAGGCCTGCACAGTGCAAGGGAAAATGATTTTGCACATTTGTTCACAAAAACTTCAGAAACTGGTTTTATTTTTTGAATTATCGACAAAAAATATCATTATGGCAAACAAATTGATTTTTTGTATTAAATTCAGCCATTTTTGACCGTGACATCAGTGTTGTCCGTATGAAACCGTCGCGTTCAACTGCTCCCACTACCTTTATTGAAGCTTCAGTCAGCAGCTAAAAATAATTTGTTATTTTAGAAGTAGTATCTAGTAGTATTTGATAGATTCACTTATTACTTTTACACATCGTTCTATGGCTTGTGTATGGCAAGGCAATTGGAATGCTGGAATGCCTGATCATATAGGTAACTGTTTGAAGTTTAAAACAATAATGGTGTAAGTAACCGAACAATGTGTATAAGTTTTAAAAGCCATATCCCGGGCGAAGCCCGGGTAACAATGCTAGTTCATACATAAAATTGATTGTTCTAAGCATCGGCACTCGAAATTCCTTTTCTCATTTGTCATGAATAATGTCCATTTCGTATCCTTTATATTAAAGTTTTTTAAGTTTGCATCATGATTCCTTTGGATTCTATAAACGGATGCGTTACTTTGATACTTCAGATGGCGATTGTATAGATTTTTGTGGCGCAACCTTCTGATATAAGGCCTTGCGTGAAAATGAGGTTTTTCCGAAGAATAGAGATGGACCGCGAGTATAAAACAAAATAACGCAGATGAACACCAACGAGATTTGTAAATTGTATTTCAGGAAATTTAGATGGTGCGTTTTTATGAAGAGCATTCTAGTTGAGAAAAGGCCGGCCTACTTGTTTGATTTACTACGATTTTCTCGATCAAGTCGGAATCCATCTTTGATTGCTCCTCGCGC
>CM055404.1:42160952-42172977 GCA_029228625.1 Pseudolycoriella hygida | reverse complement strand
CACGGTTTGGAATTCTCTACCAATGGAGGTTAAGAGAAATGTGTCATCCCCTTTATTCACTAAGAACTGTTTGATGCATTTTTCAAGGTTGTGAAGTTTTAGTATATAAATTTTGTTTAAATTTTGTCTATATATTTCTCTCTTTCTCTTTCAATTTGTTTTGTTTTCTTATAAACTCTTAGTTTTATTTTGTTACTAGTAGGTTAAGTTTAGAATTAAGTCATCTTTTTTGTTGTAATATTCGTAATTGTTATCGTTCAACACAGGTTATGATAAGGTGTTAAACCTTCTGTGATTATTATAATAAATACATACATACATACATACATACATACAATTTATCTCAATTCATCTTAATTCATCTCAATTTCATCTCAATTCATCTCAACTTATCTCAATTTGTCTTAAATATTGAGTTGTGCTAACTTCACTCCGGTGGTATGATGATATCTTTCCTGGCATGATATTATCGCCCAGTGGTATGATAATATCGTTCCTGACACGATATTACTGGCCAGTGGTATCATAATATCGTTCCTAGAACGATAATATCGCTTAGTAGTATGATAATATCGTAACTGGAACGCTATTATCGTCCGGTAGTATGATAATATCGTTCTTTTAGTCCAGCGCAGTCGTGCTTATTTTGTTCTGAGAGTTTTGTTGACTGAAGTAGTCAATAGAGAAGTCAACGAAAGTGTTTATAAAAATGGTGTTCATCAAAATATGGCCACTTGTAATAAAAGCTTGTTGTAAAGAATAGGGGGCTCTGCCCTGTTTTTGAACAGACTCACAGGCGCGGAATTTTTGAAAATGGGCCACTGTGGGTCGGTGAGAATAAAAAAAATCGTGGGCAAAGCAGGGCGAGTTGATCTTCTCATTTTTCTCAGATTTCAGAAAAGCTAATGACCAATTATTTTTACATAAAAATCTCTTTTGCGAATTCCGCAACATTTTTTGCTACTTTTCTCTATTATCGTCCGGTGATATGATAATATCGTTCATGACACTATATTATCGTCCGGTGGGATGATAATATCGTTCCTGAAATGATATTATCGTCCGGTGGTATGATAATATCGTTTCTGGCATGATATTATCGTCCGGTGATATGATAATATCGTTCATGACACGATATTATCGTCCGGTGGGATGATAATATCGTTCCTGAAATGATATTATCGTCCGGTGGTATGATAATATCGTTCCTGGTATGATATTATCGTACGGTGGTATGATAATATCGTTCCTGGCATGATATTATCGCCCAGCGGTATGATAATTTCGTTCCAGGAACGATATTATTGCCCAGTGCAGTGGTATATTATCGCCCGAGCAACGATAATACAGTGGTAGATTTTTCCGGTCCCCATTCTAATCTATTATCCATATAGACGGCTACATAAATTGAATTATCTGAGTGACTTAGTGATCATCTATTGATTCGATTGTTTTTGTGATTGTTAGACGTTTCAAACAATGCGAACATATTTTGTCACTTAGGTTAAGTTTTGTAAAAAATTAGAATGTTCGTTGCTTTTTAAAAATTTTTTATAACCCAAAAGGGGAATCTTGCATCTCCAATGAATTTCCCAACTTTATCAAACAACAAAAAAATGAGAACTGTCAGCACCACTACGGCATACATGCCTCCCATGATTCAAGTTCGAAGAAGTGGAGCTCGGACATGCAATTTTCGAGGGTCGATGAAACTTTTTCGCAAATATCTCAGCAAGTATAGCACGGAAATTCCTCATTTTGGTGTCAAATGAAAGCATGAATCGCGTCAGGGGTCTGAGCACTGGGACCAATGGAATGGACGGAATTGAGTTTCTTGGCCAATTATTTCCTTAACTATATTCTATATCTATATTTCCTTAACTATGCAATATGGAGATTTAATACATAGAGATAATGAATTAAATTTAAGCGAACACGTGTTTCAGGGTTTTGGGGAAATATGGCTCAATCCTGGTATATGGCCACTTCCATAATTGGGCAGGATGACCCAAATCTCCAGAACTATGAGAGATAGAAAGCTGCTTCCAAAGGCAAAGTTGTAGAGAATTAAATTTTAGCGAACACGTGTTTCAGGGTTTTAGGGGAAAATGGCTCAGTCCTTGGATATCAGCTTTTCTAGATTTGAATGGTCTGAGACGTACTTCTGCAGGGCCTTTGACATTACCTTGGGTAATTTTCATGGATCTTTGATATTCGTACACTTATAAAAGAACAGAAAACGTTGGATTGTTTGCTTATTTGTATATTTAAATACGTTCGAATCACTTTGCCACATCTAATCGTTTTGCCACATCTATTCTGATACGTACGGATCTTTGGTTAATGTTTTCTTATAAAACTTTATATTTTTCAACATTCTATCAAGTCCTGATCGATAGAATTCTATTCGGTGAAATTCTGAAGGATCCAGTATGTTCAACTCGTTATGTAGAATTTCGAATTAACTGTTCCAGAGCCTATTTTTGAGAAAATGTTTTCTCGAATTTTCTAAAATTTGTATTATGATGTAAAACAAGTTCAAACAAGTAAAAATATGTGTAGAATTATTTATAATCGATGTGAAGAGTATATTCATTATATAGTTCGTATAGATAGGAGAAGCTCAGCAAACCAAGTTCAAACGGGTGCGCTGAAAATTCAGCCCTAGGTACTTATGTTGATCATTCTATTATGCCTTTATTGGCCACCAAAAACCTAAAATCTGTTCTTTGGTCACTTTTTTGTGCATAAAACATCAGTTACGCATTAAAGATCTTATATATTTTGAAACAAAAAAATTGAGAAAATTTTCTCAAAAATAGGCCCTGCACTGTAGCTACCCCTTCATTTACATTTGTGTCATTGATCAAAAATAACAGCTCTTTGTCTTAATGAGCGCTCCTGACAATGTTGAATGGTTGGTACGAATTTAAAGAGCAACCTTACCATAGGCCTTACCTTGATAGGCCAATTTTTTTGCTGTAGTAGTAGATTACGTTCTATGCAGTGAAAATAATTCGTTACATGAGGGATCAATTTTGTGTATTACCGAAACTCACGAGTGTGTTTTCGAGGAACAAGCTTCGGCTCGGATATGCGAACTCTACCCTTGTCGAAAACAGTTTCCGAAGCGAGTTACTCGAAACTTCACGAGTCAGTTCCCGAGTTCACGAAATTGATCTCGAATTAGTGAATTATTTTCGCAGCATGATGTATGCTATTTTATTCTCTGTTCCGTATGGAAAGATTGTCAATACATGTATATAACCCACCAACAAACAAAAAACTACAGCAACACAATTCAAATTTAATTTTTCTCGAATTTACTTGAAGAATAGAGCAAAACGAAAGTACACATGTTGACTGTCACATTTTCGAACACCTGCTCACATCATTCGAACATTCGACGGTTCCAACCGTTTCGACTATAATGATGGTACTAAAACGGTGATAATGACATTAGTTGTTTGTAATGAGCTTTGCGGATAGGACACAATGTTATTACATGTGGTCATAAATATCGAAAGAACCTTACATGTAATAGACCGCATTACATGGGGGGAAACATGTAAGGGATGTCCCAAACTAAATCCGGACGATTTCAATAATGAATAACTTTCTTAATTTTACTCGAAATTAGCTGAAATTTTCAACTTTTGAAGTCTGATATGTTACAATTAAGTGCTGTAAATATGAAGACATAAAACTTTTTGCTCGCTGAAATATTTGCGATGGAGTGAAACTAGTGCAAAAAAATTCTGCACTAGTAGAAAACCTTATATCAGTTTTGTGAAATTTATCTTCAATTCGAAGCAAGTCGCTAAGAAGTAATTGCGTGTCAGAGGGTGGGAAAAGTGTTTTTTAGTCTATAACTCGTGTGAGACGCAATGGAAACAAATTATATTTAGCAAAATTATGGACCCCCATAATACAAAGATTTTTTGATTCTAACTCCTCCCTCTACTCCCACTTGTTTGGAGTTATTAGTCATTTTGGGTCAATTCTTTGGATCACTTTTGCCGCTTGCAGCAGCGGTGTGCTGTGAAACTGAATATATGGGTAGTTCGTACACCTAGCCTAGTACGAATATCTGCACAGACTTCCTTGGTTAAAGTTGGTTGCAGTGGCTGAGAAGTAATTTTTTAAAAGCACCTCCATTTTTGGAACATTTTCGGTGTTAAAGTCCCTCATAAATGTTACTTCCCCTCTAAATGTAATTAAATTGAGATATTTGTATAAGAAAAAGCAAAGTTAAGCTGACACAAACTTCACTTCTGAACGTATCTGACGAAAGATGAGTAAGGGTCTGCTTTGCAATAATTAATCCTCGCTAAACTCGGGAAATTTTAGTAAAATCTCGAGTGAAAATGGCAGTCTCAGTGAGTACTAAAATTGAGTGTACTCACAGCCTCAAATCAGTCTCAATTTTTGAAAAAAACTCAGAAGTACTCAATTTCGCTTTTTTTTATAAAATCATCTTTAATGAGACCAGTGAGTACACTCATTTTATTTTTTTTTTAGATTTAGACTGGCTGAGGTCATTGAGCACACTCACTTAGACTATTTGAGATCGCTGAGTATGCTCATTTTGAGACTTTTTAGGCTGTTGAGCATGACCGATTGTGAAAAATATTTTTTTAAACAATGAGACTGTATCGTACTATTATCTATTCATTAATAAATGTTATATTATTCATTCACACAAATTTACATTCATGGTATTTGGGCTTGCCACATAAAAACATGAAATTTGAGTCTTCACTCTCTGAAAGTGATCCGGAACAAGCGTGGAAGTAGTCATCGTTCAAGATCGTTTCGTCAGAAATTCGATTTGCGTCATTGGTGTTCGTCTTTTTAATTACTTAAGATTTAAAGCGATTAGTCGCAAAGAAAATTTACAAAAGAACATAACCAAAGACCCGTACGTATCAGAATAGACATAGCAAACAGAATAGATGTGGCAAAAAGACTCGAACGTATCTGAATATAGAAATGAGCAAACAATCCAATGTTTCGTGCTCTTCTATAACTATAAGAATTTCAAAGATCCATAGAAACTACCCTACCGAAGTACGTCTGAGATGGCCTTTGATGGCCTAAATGTTCTCCTCTGCACCATATCAAAAAGAGAACCAACGTACTTTCTTCAAGAAATCCTGCAACTATTTTCTCTAGATTGTAATTCTCACTTTGCCTTTAGACACATTTCCCGAAAACGCCCAAAACCCTAAAACACGTGTTCGCTGGGTCACACTAGAGCCTATTTTTGGGAAAACATTTTATCAATTTTTCCAAGTTTTGCCAATTTTCCCAAATTTTTCCGAATTTTTCTCAATTTATTTTTAATCCAACTGGGATAACTTTGTGACTAAAAAAACTCATTGTCGCAGAAGAAGAGTTCGGTCCATGTTTCTTTAAAAAATAAACTAAAAACTGTAAGTTCATTTGTCGTAACGTATAAAGTGGCACGACTATTTTTGCCGCGGGTGTTAACATTTTTTCGTAATTTTTGCTGAAGGCGGAAGACCCAAACTTGGTCGCTTCAACGATTGGGACCGGGTTTGTTTGACCGACACTGGTTGGCTCTGTTCTTCATTATCGTCCCGTTCGGTTGTTTCTTCAATATCCAACAAAGGGTCCATACATTGGGTTACAGACGTAGCCGAAGTGGTTGTTGTACAAGAGCCAGATTGTCGAGGAACATTTACTTCATCGCGTATCGGAGTGACAGATTATTGAGGATTATATTGACACTTCAACAAATGAGTCTGTAAGCCATATATATACCACTAGTAAATATTCCCGCCCCTAAGGGCTAAGCGGACATTAAGCATTCTTGTCCGCTAGGTCGGAGATTTGCGACTTTAATAATAAAATGTATGCAAGGGTGTGCAATTTTCTCCGTACTACCGTTTCCCCGTACAAACGTTATCACCGTGCTACTATTTCCCCGTACAGCTGTTTCTCCCGTCCTACAATTTCCTCCTCACTATTGTTTTCCCTGTACTACCATTTCCCCGTACTAACATTTTCCCCGCACTACCATTTCCACGTACAAACGTTATCATCGTGCTACTATTTCCCCGTACAACCATTTCTACTGTCCTACACAACACAACAGAATGCGTGTGGTAAACATGCCCCTCCTAAATATATTGAGAATATTAGTGAATGGAGCCATGTGCATTAAAAAGTTTTTTCGTTTATTCCATTCCACATTTACACACACAAACATAAACATATATATTCTGTTCGTATAAGGGAGAGTGCACCCATAATAAGAGCGCTTTACTTTTGAAGGGGACTGCTTCATTGCGGTCCCGACCCTCTAACAAAAGGAAGGTCTCTCGTTCTCTATCTGTTCCCTTGTTGATTTCTCTTGCCATTCGAAGTTAGGCTTGCATTGCTTTTTTGGGTTATAAAAGGCAATGCAAAACAGTTTAGTTCCTCGGAACTCTTCAAGCAGGTCGGACGTAGACTGATTCACATGGGAATCTACTATTGCATTGCCTTTTTTTGACTCATAGGAGGCAATGCAAAACGACACTTTCCTTTAGTTCCTCGGAACTCTTCAAGCAGGTCGGACGTATGTAGATTCAAATGGGAATCTACTATTGCATTGCCTTTTCTTTGGCTTTCGGCTTATAAAACGCAATGCAAAACGACAATTTGCTTTAGTTCCTCGGAACTCTTGTATGTAGATTCACATGGGAAACGACACTTTGCTTCAGTTCCTCGGAACTCTTCAAGCAGGTCGTATGTAGGGTCACATGGGAATCTACTATTGCATTGCCTTTTCTTTGGCTTTCGGGTTATAAAGGGCAATGCAAAACGACACTTTGTTTCAGTTCCTCGGAACTCTTCAAGCAGGTCGGACGTATGTTGGTTCACGCTGAAAATTTGTGACCGACAATTTAGAGACAAACAAACAGACAAACTTTTGACTTTTATAATTAGTAGTTTGAAGTTGCTCGAAGTTGGGCTTTTCGTTCGCTTTTTTCGTTTGTCAGATCGTGGACACTTTATGACAACTTGGCTTGTCGCCGGTACGTCCTTTATTTCACAACCTCAAAAGCGTGTACCGAGTTAACATAATTATTCAGTTGACATCGTAATGTCTTTACATTATAAAATCACATAGCTCGTATCTGAGAAAAGCGAGGTGGTTGATTGCGTATTCACGTAATCAACAATTTGAAACTTTCAATGTTATCGTCGGTTACAGTACTCGTGCCATTTTCATCTACGAAGTTTCGGCTGCAGAACATTGGCTTAGTCTAAAGCAACGTAGTCCAAAATATGGCACTTAATCGACTCAACAAGAGTAGTTTCAAGGTGTTTTCTCGGAGGCAAACGACTTGACAAAAATGCAATTCTAACAAAACATTTTTTATACAAATTTCCTTCACTTTTCAATAATTACCATCATTTTTCACAAATTTTGTGCATTTTCCCAAATTTTTCCAATTTTTTCCCAACTTTTCCAGAAAGGTTCCCAAAAATAGGCCCTGGGTCACGCATACTCTTGTGTACAGAGTGCTTCAAAGATTTCCAACAGTACTACAGTGTAGGCAAACAGTACTACAAAGTTACTCGAGGTACACAAAGAAATTTCGTCATATAAATTTATCCCAACATTTATACTGTTAAAAAAATTGTAACAAATTTAGACGGAACAGCAAAAAGCACTGAATGGTTTTGTAAAGTGTGACGATGATAACGAAGAATTTCTCTCTTATCTCCAAGGGACATTTTAATTTGGAAATTTATCGATATTTATGGAACATTATAAAATGAAATGTCCTCGTGTAGCAAAATTGCTCACAATTCACACTCAAGTGCTATTGTAACTCTACAACTTGGGATCCGCATAGCTCCTTGTTCTAATCAATGAAATGAGACAACGTTCTTAGAATAATGAAACGTTTGTACGCTTCCATTCAAAATATTTCTAATTTAATGTCTCAAGTATTGCATACAACAAATAATCACATTAAAAGCATGTTTGTAGCATACATTACTGCATTTCAAACCATTAAAATGCTCTCTCTGTTGTGTTTGTTCTGAAAATTATTTTAGCAACGCAACACAACCATTTTGGAGTCTTTAAGTAAGCTCTTAACGACATGTGTTTGTGTGTAAATATAAAATTACTTTTTATTAGATCTCATTCTGTTAGAACAAAAGAATGCTTTGGAGAAATGACTACTCAAGACTGTGAAAATTACAATGAAACTATTCGTATTCCGTAATGAATTGTAAGTCGGAGATGTAGTTTATCTAATTCAGTAGTGGAACCATTTACATTTACATGAACGTGCTGAAATTTGTTTAAGATTAACCTCTTTGGAATTGTTCAGCTCATTCTGAGACGTTTGGTGTTTTTGACGCCGTTTTTAAACTCAGCGCTATGCATTGAGAGACATCCAAAATCCTCATATTAAATGGAAAAATTTCTGTATTTTTTTGGTGCATACATTTTTAAGTACAAGTGGGATGAGTGTTAGCATTCATAGTACGGCATAGTGCTGCGTTTTCATGGTATAAAAGTTTATTTAAACAAAATATTATTGGACCCGTACGAAGTACAAAGATCCTATATGTTTACTACAAACAATTTTATTGTAATATGGGGTAGATCGAGGTGGGAGGGGGGATGCATCTATTATCGTCTAAAGATGACGAATCAGCAATAAAAAAATGTCCGTCTGTCTGTCCATGATTCGCGTTCGAAGATAAGCAAAATCGGCCAAGTAGTTCCGGAGATATGGTCGAAGAAGTGGAGGTCGGACATGAAATTTTTGAGGGTCGATGAACCTTTTTCGCACATATCTCAGCAAGTATAGCACGGAAATTTCTCATTTTGGTGTCAAATGAAAGCACTTGATGTCACAAAACTGCGAAAATTTTTTTGTGGGATTCGGGTCAGTGGTGTGGGCACTGGGACCAATAGAATGGACGAAATTGAGATTCTTGGCCATATACGAAAACAGTTTTTCGTCTATATTTCCTTAACTATGCAATATGGAGATTTACTGTCAAAGGCAAAGTTGTAGAGAATTAAATTTAAGCGAACACGTGTTTCAGGGTTTTGGGGAAATGTGACACAATCCTGGTGTATGGCCACTTCCATAATTGGGCAGGATGACCCAGATCTCCAGAACTATGAGAGTTAGAAAGTTGGTTTCAAAGGCGAAGTTGCAGAGAATTAAATTTAAGCGAACATGTGTTTCAGGGTTTTGGAGAAATATGGTTCAATCCTGGTGTATGGCCACTTCCATAATTAGACAGGATGACCAATATTTCCAGAACTATAAGAGGTAGAAAGTTGCTTCCAAAGGCAAAGTTGTAGAAAATTAAATTTTAGAGAACACGTGTTTCAAGGTTTTTGGGAAAAAGACTTAGCCCTTGGATATAACCTTTTCTAGATTTGAATGGTCTGAGACGTACTTCGGTAGGGGCTTTGACATTACCTTAGGCAATTTCTATGGATCTTTGAAATTCTTACAGTTATAAAAGAACAGAAAACGTTGGATTGTTTCGTCCAGAATGAATAATTTCGTGGGCCCATCACTTCATATCCTCTCAATTAATTCAAAAAAAAAAAAATTGATAGGAGAAGAAGATCGAACTTTACATATTCGACTGCCGAAATTCTAAAAATATTGATGGAGCGAAATCAGAGTTATACAGCGAACCGTATATAAAAACGGACAAGTCGAATTTTAAACAATGGAATTTCATTGTTCAAAATTTGACTTTTCCCTTCTTATATTCGGTTCGCTGTAGGCCTTTGAAAACTTGTTTGCATGGGAATGTGCTTCTTTGTCACGAGATAGACGGTTTGCCTATTTGTGTATTTAGACACGTTCGAGCCTCTTTGCCACATGTACTCTGTTTGCCACATCTATTCTGATACGTACGGGTCTTTGGATGTGGGATAAGTTAGCTCAACTCAAGAAAATGCACTTGAGACGACTCAAGAATTTTCTGGAGATATCTCAACAATTTTCTTGAATTATCTCAACATCGTACGGGCAGCGAATAGAAATTTGCGTTGAAATGAAACAAGTTGAGATATCTCAGCAACGCACGGGCAGCGAATAGAAATTCGTGTTGAGATGAATAAAGTTGAGATATCTCAACATCGTACAGGAAGCAAATAGAAATTATCGTTGAAGTGAATAAAGTTGAGATATCTCAACATCGCACGGGCTACGAATGGAAATTCGCGTTGAGATGAATAAAGTTGAGATATCTCAACATCGTACGGGAAGCAAATAGAAATTTGCGTTGAGATGAATTCAATAGAAATTAGGACAATAGAAAAGAATTGTATAGATTCTTGGAAAAGTAGAATAGAATTGAATAGAAATTTACGTTGAGATGAATAAAGTTGAGATATCTCAACATCGTACGGGCAACAGATTGAGGTTTGGGTTGTATATTCATCTTTGTTCAGCCATAATAATATGAATACCGCCTCGGGTACTTAAGTTTTATATTGATCCGTATTCAGCAATGAATATTAACGGATGGCGCCACTGAATTATTGACTTCCTCCGGCTGGGAGTACCCCTCTGAAAGTATTTTTGTCGGATTCTACGCAAAATTCTACTTGCAATCGACATGTTGGTCACAATATTGGCCCACTGCAGCCGGAGTTATGAATTTTTGAAAATTGAAAATTTCCATATAAAAATGACTTTCTTACTTTGTCACTTTCTTACTTTTTACGATCTCGTGAACCACTCGCCCGATTTGGGTAGCTTCAGCTCGATATTTTAGTCGACACGTGTTTCAGGATTTTTTGAAAAAGTGCCCTGCTCCCTGGGATTCAGGCACTTCTAGAATTTGTAAGGATGACTCAGAACTCTAAAAGTATGAGAAATATGAAGTCACTTCCAAAGTTGGAGATAGTCGAATTTTAGCGAACACCTATTTCAGTGTTTTGTGAAAATGTGTCCTGTTCCTAGGATTCAGTCGCTTCAAGAATTTTAAGGGATGTCTCAGATCTCTGGAAGTATGGCAGATAGGAAGTGACTTCCAAAGGCAAAGTCAAAGAGAATTAAATTTTAGAAATACGTTTTTGAAGGTTCACCGAAAAAGTGCTTCCTTCCTGGGATTCAGTCACTTCTAGAAATTTGAGGGACGACTCAGAACTCTAAAACTATGAGAGATAGGAGGTGACTTCCAAAGGCAAAGTTGTAGAGAATTAAATTTTAGCGAATACTTGATTCGGGGTTTTGTGAAAAATCCTCCCGTTGTTCCTGGGAGTCACTTCTAGAATTTTGAGGAATGACTCAGAACTCTTAAACTATGAGGGATTTGGAGGTGACTTTCAAAGGTGAAGTTGTAGGGAATTGACTTTTAGAAATACGTTTTTGAAGGTTCTAAAATTTAATTCTCTTTGACTTTGCCTTTGGAAGTCACTTCCTATCTGTCATACTTCCAGAAGTCTGAGACATCCCTCAAAATTCTAGAAGTGACTGAATCCTAGGAACAGGACACTTTTTAACAAAACACTGAAATAGGCGTTTGCTAAGATTCGATTATCTACAACTTTGCCTTTGGAAGTCCCTTCATATCTCTCATACTTTTAGAGTTCTGAGTCATCCTTAAAAATTCTAGAAGTTCCTGAATCCCACGGAGCAGGGCAATTTTTCAAAAAATCCTGAAACACGTGTCGACTAAAATATCGAGCTGAAGCTACCCTGAAAATTTCATCCAAATCGGGCGAGTGGTTCACGAAATCGTAAAAAGTAAGTAATTGTCAAAGTAAGAAAGGTTTGCAAAATTCAAGTATTTCAGCTTGTATGGGGAAGTCATTTTTATATGGAAACTAGTAAATACCCCCGCCCCTAGGGGCTACGCAGGCTTTATCATTTTCGCTTTAAAATTAAAGAGTAGGTTACGTAGTCGAAACCCCCGCCCCTAGGGGCTACGCAGGCTTTATAATTTTCGCGTGTTATCTATTCAGAGAGCCATATTTTCTTCGTTTTAAATAATGATGCGTAATGTTTCA
>CM055404.1:42132218-42160452 GCA_029228625.1 Pseudolycoriella hygida | reverse complement strand
TCACCGTATGCAACGTTCACCGTATGCAACGTTCACCGTATGCAACGTTCACCGTATGCAACGTTCAACGTATGCAACGTTCACCGTATGCAACGTTCACCGTATGCAACGTTTACCGTATGCAACGTTCACTGTATGCAACACTCACCGTATGCAACGTTCACCGTATTCCAAGTTCCCCGTATTCCACTTCCCCCGTATTCCACTTCCCCCGTATTCAACGCTCCCCGTATTTCAAGTTCCCCGTATTCAGCGTTGCACTTGCTATGTATTCTACTCTGACACTTCCCCGACCAAATCTCTAAGACGTCATCTTAACTGACTTTTGGACGATTTTCAATTTTCACCCTTTCTTGACCCATAACTCCCTTATTTCAGAACAGTATCCCACCCCGGAACATGTTTTCTCGACGTTTTGCACCATACCCGACAACATATCAAAAAAAAATTTCAATAATTTTCGGGCAGCGGAGCAAATTTTTGTCCATTTTTGCCTCCTTTGATTGACCCTGGGCACCGAACCGCTCAACCGATTTTCTTTAAATCGGTTTCTCTACCTTCACACTTCCGAAACCTTTCATCTGACACCTCACTGGCCTCATTCCGTCAACTACCGGCCGAGATATTGGTTAATAAGTGCTCTAGCTCTGGATAAAATCGCCAAAGAACGACGTATAGCTCGGTAGTATGAAACTTTTTCACCCAACATTGTTCAGCAAATTTGTTGCCTCAAGCCTCCACTATCGATTGGCACTCAAAAATTATCTCTACTTTGTCCAATAACAAAAGTTCCCTAACAACAAAGTGAGGAAACCCCAAAATTGTAACAGTTTTCCTTACCTTGCTTCTCCGCATAAAGTCGGATCAAAAAACTTTCTTCTACAAAGTTGTAGGCCATCAAAAACTCTAAGACTTTGCTTCCCCGATTAAATCTCTAAGACGACATCTTAACTGACTTTTGGACGATTTTCAATCTCGACCCTTTCTTGACCCATAACTCCGTTATTTCAGAACAATATACCACCCCGGAACATGTTTTCTCGACGTTTTGCACCATACCCGACAACATATCAAAAATTATTTTTTCAGTAATTTTCGGGCAGCGGAGCAAATTTTTGTCCATTTTTGTCCTTTGTTCGACTTTGATCGACCCTGGACACCGAACCGCTCAACCGATTTTCTTCACTGCCGCTGCCTTCACACTGTCGAAACCTTTCATTTGACACCTCACTGACCTCATTCCGGCAACTACCGGCCGAGATATTGGTTAATAAGTGCTCCAGCTCTGGATAAAATCGCCAAATAATGACCTATAGCTCGGGAATATGAAACTTTTTCACCCAACATTGTTCAGCAAATTTGTTGCCCAAGCCTCCACTATCGATTGGCATTCAAAAATTATCTCTACTTTGTCCAGCTTTGTTCTACTTTGTTCTACTCAATATCAACAACTTTCCCGAAGAAACCAACTGTCTAGCTATTCTAATTCAGAAGATAGCAAAAAATCCAAGATGGCGTCACTTTGACAGGTGGCAGCCATTTTCTTATGATTCATAAAAGTTCTACTCATCAATATCAACAACTTTCCCGAAGAAACCAACTGCCTAAAAACACAAAAAAAAATTTTTAAATTATATCAAGAAAAAATTTCAATTGAAATCTAGGTAGCATAATGGTTTTTTTGCTATAAAAGGAAATGCAAAACTGTATTTTAATTCAGTCTCTTTAGACTCGTCAAGCAGGTCGGACCTACTCTCCAGTCCAAAAGTATTCGATAATTGAGTGTTTTTGGTGTATTTCAGCCTACTTTGTGAGGTCGCCAAAAATAGAAATCTTAACCGATTTTAATGTTCTTGTGCGTTTTGGAAAGATTAAACTTTGTTCTTTTATTAAAAAATATAAACTGAAAAAATTTCTAATGGCAAAATTTTGAGATATTTAACATTGTTTGCATGTCTGCTCAAAATTCGTGCCAGGAACTAGACGTCTTTGCAGGCACGTAAACAACGCTGAATATCTCAAAATTTTGTCATTAGAAATTTTTTCGGTTTTTGTTTTTTAATGAAAGAACAAAGTTTAGTCTTTCCAAAACGCCCAAGAACTTTAAAATCGGTTGAGATTTCGATTTTTGGGGACCTCACAAAGTTGGCTGAAATACACCAAATACACTTTATTATCGAATACTTTTGGACTGGAGAGTATGTTGGTTCACGCTGGAAATTTGTGACCGACAAACCGACAAACAGACAAACTTTTGAATTTTATAATTATAAATTTTCAAAAATTCATAACTCCGGCTGCAGTGGCCAATATTGTGACCAATGTGTCGATTTCAACTAGAATTTTGCGTTGAATCCGAAAAATATACTTTCAGAGGGGTACCCCGGCCGGGGATAAGTCAAAAATTAAGTGGCGCCATCCGTTAGTTTTCATTGCTGAATACGGATCAATATAAAACTAAAGTAGCCGAGGCGGTTAAATTGGCAGTCGGACTCGTTTGGTATACAAATGGGTCGTAAACAACTTCAACAACAGGGTCAACAGTCGAGTTATAGACGGAACTGAAATAACTGGCGAAGAGATTACATACCATTTTTCATCCAAAGCTTTTTCCTCTAGATAATGCATACTGCTCGGTAACGCTTTCGTCTTCCTTAGTGACTTGGTGAAGGCGAACAGTCACCTAAACATTTTTCAATACCGACTTAAACCGATCTACGAAGTTCAGAAAATTGAGTTTTCAGCGCCACTCTAGTTGAGGTTGTCTTTTTGTTTGATCGTGGATATGAGTATGACATGGTAGTCTCTAGACAAAAATATGGTTCTTGGAATCTGACCAATAAATGGTTGTAGAATAGAGTAAAACTTATCAACCACACAGAGTGTCGATACTACCAAGCTCACTAAACCAGTCTATCTTCATAAATGCCTCATTGAGGCGATCATAATCCGCTTTGAAAAAATTAATTCTAGAAGGCCTCTTCGCAGGTAAAAATTTCGGTTGTACCAGATCAGTACTAATTTGAAATTGGGCAGGACGACCCCAATCTCCAGAACTATGAGAGGTAGCTTAGAGGTAGTTATATTTCAGGGTTTTGGATAAAAATGTCATAATCCTGGGATATGACCACTTCTAGAATTAGGAGGGATGACCCATATCTCTAGAACTATAACAGGTAGAAAGTTGCTTCCAAAGGCAAAGTTGTAGAGAATAAAGTGTTAGAGAACACTTCTTCCAGGGCTTTAGGGGAAAATGGCTTAGTCCTTGGATATAAGCTTTTCTAGATTTGAATGATCTGAGACGTACTTCGGTAGGGCCTTTCACATTACCTTGGGTAATTTATATCGATCTATGAAATTCTTACAGTTAAAACGTTGGATTGTTTGCTTATTTGTATATTTAGATACGTTCGAGTCTCTTTGCCACATCTATTCTGATACGTACGGGTCTATGGTTATGTTTGAGATTATGTGACTAATAGATTTTTATATAATAAAGTGAACAGAAGGCAAGAGACCCATCACACGAGTTTAAATAACATTATGCATTAGAGGATCACTTTTCGTACATCTCTACCTCATTTTTCATGTTTACTTTTGAACATTTAATGTTAATATTTCAAAATGCGTCCGAATTGCAAAAAAGCTTTTTTTACTTACCATATCCACGCAAAGTTGATGATGAAGCTACTTGTTCAACATTCACTTAAATTGAATAAGTTGTAGAAGGGTTTTTCTTTTCCATGAATTTATAATGACTCGGTTGAATTAGCATTATTTTTATTACACAAAGTAGCACATCGAATATTAAATTGGTTCGATTGGAAATTAGGTCATTGCAGAAGGCTGAACAAATTTCATATTCCATGCGAAGTGGAAAAAGCTCGTGGAAGCGCTTGCAGTATATTATTTTATGCATTAGCCGTAGCCGCTTTGAATAGTGAAACAAACCGTACAATGTAACGACACGGGTAGCTACATATTAACAACTTATAATTGAAATGAAACAACTTTGGCATACTTTATGTGTGTATTACTTATTTGTATTTCGCTCTGCTTTCTCGACATTTATAAGGTTCGTTGCTTTATTTACGGTATAAATAATTCCAAGCTTTCGAAAAATTCTCACGTACACGTACACCACCACGGATATTTTCCTTATGAAATTCCATTTAATGTTATTTATGAAAGCTCTTAAACGTATTACGGGATTATTGCTATATCACGAAGATAAATAATAGGAAATCTAATAAATCTCATATCTACCTCGATTTTTTCGAAAGAAAATAAAATCGATATCGCAAAATCCACATTACACGAAGTAGCGAATGTAGCGATACGTAGGCAGTTAGTGAATGAATGTCTTTTGTATATGTGGCTGACGGGTTATAATATTTTCGTTACAGAATTACATAACCGAATTGTTTTTATTATTATTTTTCATTTTTATATCAATGTATCGATAGCACAGGAAATTTATATCACTTGTTAAAGCCGTGAAAGGGTTAACGGATAATTTGAAAACGAATTTGAACAAAACATAAAAATTTCTAATTTGAATTTTTTATGAAGAAATGATCTCATAAATTATACAACAAAACCGGAAGTTAGGGAGAGAGGGTAGAAGAATATAAGATTTTAAGAATAATAGTATTTTACTGCGTAGACGTGTATATTCTTAATAAATGAATGAATGAATAAGCAATTTATACGCATGAGGAGCGAATCTCCGATTCGCGTATGCAAATTACACTAGCCAACAAAGTTTTTCTGGCTGCTCTACCAACAAAAAATTGGCCTTTTTTTGACGAAAAAAAGTCATTTTTCTATGCAGTTTGGCTCTGACACACCTAAAATTTTTTGAACTTTGTAAGGGTGCGATTTGGTCTCCATAGAAAAGTCAAAAAATTAGAGAGGTTCTAGTGTCAAACTAAAACATAAGCTCCGCGGACCCGTACGATTCCCGTTGCAAGTATTGCCAAAACGGCAATATCGAAGAGCCCGTCTGAAGACCCGAACATTTATTCAACTATATTTTGAAGAGGAAATTTTTTGAAAAAAGAAAATTGAAAAAAAAAATTTGAAAAAAAAACATTATCTCACATCCTTCTCACATTATGACAGACACTACCCACATCATCCCACACACGTCCCACATCATCCCACACAATTTCTCTCGTAAATTGACCTATCGATAAAAAAACTAGTCCCTAGCCCCTAGTCACTACTCATTTTCAGGGCCCTAGCCTAGTCCAAGGGCCCAAATAAAAAAAAAATTCTTTCATAAATTGATGGGCTTTCGTAGACCTATCGATCAAAAAAAAAAGTTATGAAAATCGAAAAAGATTTACTCGAGTTATATACATAAAACACGAAGGGCCTTAGTCGATACTCATTTTAGTCTAAGGGAACAAACTAAAACTAGGGTTTTAATGAGAGGCCTCGTACCCATATCTTCATGGACAAAAATGTTCCACTCAATTTCCTCTACAACATAGGAAAAAAAAAGATTTTTTTGGTAGAGCCGAACTTTAGGACAGACCTAGTGTCCTAAGGAAAGGTCCCGGAGCCATTGCCATGGGCAAAAATGTTCGCATTAATTTTCTCTACAACACAACATATTAAAACCTCATCATTGAAGAAATATTCATGAATAACCACCAATTATCTTGTAGGGTCGCGTAGCGCGAGTTAGAGCCATACTAAAGGCCCTACATCCGGAACCACTCAACTGATTTTCACCAAACTTTTTTTGTGATTTTCTGTGGTCCATACCTTTCATTTAAAACCTTGAAGAGCAATTTCCGTGCGAAACTCGCGTAGATATATGCGAAAAAGTTTCAGCGACCTTCAAAAAACCACGTTTTCGACCACTTTTTGGCCGTAACTTCGACCGATTTTTGACCGATTTTGCCCATCTCAGAACTCGACTTCAATTTTTCGATTACCTTTCAGGAAAAGAAAAGATTTTGAAAATCGGTCAAGCCTCACTCGAGATAACTGGGCAACAGACGGAAGGACGGACAGACGGTTTTTTTTTGTATATTTCTTCTATTTATACCCCAAAACGAAAGGCCTACCAACTCTCGGGTCGAAATTCGACGTGTTACAAACGCCGTGGTAAACGCATAAGACCAGTACTTCGTACGGGTCTAAAAAGGAAATGACTTTTTTTCGTTAAAAAAAACGATTTTTTTTGTCTGTAGAGCAGCTACATGATTTTGGTTTTCATTTGTTGCCTACATAATACATAACACTATTTTTTCGGGTATCCAAATTCGTCTTTTTCATTTTTCCCAGTGTCCTGAAAATTAGACAAAACTTCCCGGAGACAAAAACCTCATTTCCTGGTGGTGACACGGTGACAAAACTCAAGTTTTTCGTTGAACAAAATACGTATTTGAAGGTTGTGGTATGTTGTTAGATATACTTCCCGATCAGATACACTTTTCGGTCAGCTATACTTCCTGGTGTAAAGCGAAAAAACTAACAGACAAAACCAAAGTTATGATGTTCACTCGCGAGAAACCACAAAGAGGGTTCTCCTCACCTATTTTCTTTAAACGCATTCAACTATCAGAATTGTGAAGCATGAAAACGTGGAAGTGAATAAAGCTGTTTCTACCTTATGCCAATGTCGTAGAACCTACGGAATAACTTGGGAATTAAGTTGAGTAAGCTTCAACGGATACATTAGTATTTTCCAAGCAGAAATCACCCGAATTCTAAGTAGCTGCAAAGTAATAAAAAACAAGAATCTCTGAACTCAACTCATATATATTTGCACAGACAGCCAGGCAGCGATCAAATCGCTCTATGGTAATAAATTCACCTCAGCTCTCACTCTAGAATGCCGCGACGCCCTTGAAACGCGTTAAAGGTAACGAGAAGGCGGACAAAATGACAAGATTAGCATCGTCTACCCCCAGAGCCAGGTATCCTAGTCTCGCTTTCTACATTAAACCAAATCATTAACAAATGGAAATATTTAATGAAGGATGGAAATCGATCGGTATGGTCTCTAAACAGGAAACAACTGAAGAGGCTCACTGACATACTGACGTGCCATAACACTCTCAACTACCATCTGCACATCATGGGTATCAGCAATACCCCGAATTGCGAAAAATGTGAAGACTCTGAAACAGCTGAGCATTTTCTATGCACATGCCCAGCCTATATAAACGCCAGGAGAATATTCCTAGGAAATAACATTATAAAATATAGCTCTACCTAGAGCATAAGTACATTTTGAAGTACCTTAATGGTACGGGAAGTTACTAAATGATCGTGGGAGGCACGAAAGGCCTAATGGATACCTAGGTGCTGGGACAACATTGTTACCTCCACCACCTATCCTTATCCTTAGGGTGAGGGGGTCTAAGAAAACAGACACTTCATTAAAAAAAATCTGCATGTGTAAGGAACATTGAAGACAAGGGAAGTCCAAAAACCTGAAAAAAACGCAGACGTCATATATGAACGCAAAGTGGCTCCTTTGAATTGTATAAGCAAACTGGAGCCACATAGTAAATTTTGTTGTAACTTTTTTTTTCTTGACATAAATAAATAAAAAAAAAGAACGTTTCCTAACGGTCACTTACACTTAGCATAACCGCTTATATACACGTTTATCACGATGCTTAAATGCATGAGCTGGAGCTGTATTAGTTGAGGTGTGTTGGTTTGAACGACTTATATACAGTCTTGACGAACTTATACACTATGCTAACGCATCGACAGCGAATGGCTTAATAGTATATTACTGAATAGACGTGTATAAGCGGCTCCGACTGTTAGTATAACCGCTTATATGCACGTCTATTCAGTACGATTGTTTAATGCATAAGGTGGAGGTGTATTAGTTTAACCGTTCACATTTTTTGGTGTGTTGCTTTGACTGACTTATATATCGGTGACCTTATGCAGCAATCACCTTTTTCCATTGAAGAACAATGGTAAAAGTTGGTTAGTGCATAAAGGCGTTGATATGGTCTTAACCAACTTATACACTCTACTAATACACCGACAGCGAATGCATTAAAAATTTTATATGTCTCTCTACTGTAAAGTCCACTTTACAGTAGAGCAAGTGAGTTCTCGGTGTCGTAAACTAGGTTCTCGACTTCGTCTCGCACCATTTACTTCACCTCGAACCGAGATACCATTTTACATTTCATGTAGTAGATGATTAGACCTTCCAAACAAGCAAAAATTATCGGAAAAGATTTACTAGAGTTATGTACAAAAGACCAAAAACCATCTTAAGATTTTTCAATTATCTTTCAGGGAAAAAACGTTTTTGAAAATCGGTTGAGTTTTACTCAAATTATCGGACGGATATTTTTTTATTGCTGATTCGTCCCCTACTCGTGCGGGTCTAATTAGTTATAAATCGAGGATAAAAAGCCGTAAAACCTTTCATTGGTAATGGTAGGACTGAAAAAGTGGGGGACCAAGACTCTGCAGGATTGAAATTCTCAAGAACTGAAATCTTCAAGAGTGAAACTGTCAAGTAATTAAGCTGTAGGATTTTATAAAAATTGAAGATTCTAATTTAGTCAGAGGAAAGTTAACAATATGTGTGCAGCTCCGCTACATATACATATGTTTGGGGAAGCATAGCAATTACATACATGATTCATTTGCACCTAGCGACTTATGTTTGATCCCAATATTAATTCTGTCATATTCCATCATATCGAACATATGCAACTTCTTGAGATGTTTCCAGAACTTGTGCTGGCATTTTATTCATTTTTTGACGTTTCGTTTTATTTTTAAATCAAAATCAAAACTAGAAAAAAGCTGTCATTTTGCCTGAAGAAACTCGAACTACCTCAACTGATTCCAGCGATCTACCTTCAACAGAAATTGTCATAAAACCTCATTTATATGGAACACTTATGAAATTCTCGTTTTGACTTTTTTTGTGAATATTAAAATTGAGAAATCCCTTTTATGGCAGAGAAATAATTTGTATTTCCCTTCCTTTGACTGATGATGTGAAAATTGCAATCCAATACGTTATATCATCTTGTTGACGGAAAATAATCTCTTGGATGGGTTGAAGTAAAAAACGAAATAAATAAAGTATTTCAAAGAAAAATCTGTGGAATTCGTTTCAAAAGCTGCCAGATAATAATGATAAAATGAATAAGGAAACGGCTTTGTGTGTATTACAAACATTTATTAAAAATGAGTCAACCATTTACGCCAGTCGTAAAATGATGTTTATGCAAACGAAAATATTAAACCCTACGAGTACAAAACAAGGGCTCTTTAACGAGGTTAAAACAAAATACTGCATCGCTGATGGCAGTCTAAACTCTTGGGTTTTATAAACAAATATTTAAATAAAAAATAGCAAAATCTAAAACCCGTACGTTTCCAAGTGCTTGGTTCACTCATCACTCATCAAAATAATTCTTGACATTCGAAATTTTGCGTTTCAATTACTACCTTCTTTATCAACTTATGGCAACCTCTGAGACAAAAATATTCTTAATCCTCTTTACAAATACCAAATTAATTTTTAGGTCCTCGGTCAACCTTATCGTTGGTTTCATGACAAAGTGACGCAACTGCAAAAAAGCGAATATATTTTGTAGCAGTTGCGTCACTTTGTCATGAGACCGACGTTATGATTGACTTAGAGCACTGTCCTGGAACCCATGGTTTCAATGAGTAAAATTGTTCACAACAACGTGCAAGTATAACTTATAAATATTCCTAAAAAAACACATCCTATCGTATTTCCGAGTTCGAACCTTTCCATAAATTTCTGCAAGATATCCTTCTCCCGTTTATTAAGTAGCGATAGCTACTTTATGTTTTCGCCATTCCTGTCCGTTCGTCCGTCTAGATGCAACCAGCTGCGCTTAGGGAATCAACTTCTTTGACTTCACTATATCGCTAATTTTACCAAATCCATTTCAATGGTTTATTGATATCTACTCGCCGAAAACCACGGCCCTTCTTCGAACATATCTGCGGAACGATCTAATCGATTTTAATTAGGACTGTTCCAAAAACGTTTGGCACGGACGGACAGACATTGACCTCTTTAATCTTTTTTAACTCCGTGTTATGTGGTAAACGTTAAGACCACTTTGTATGTCGTACGGATGTAAACATATTAGATAAGACTAAGACGACAGACCCGCTTAATGATTGGAACAATTTTTAATGCGATTTTTTCGTTATAAAGCATACCTTTCACCAACAGATGATACAGACACATGCATCATTTCATTAGCGCGTTATTTTCGTCTCTTACTTTATTACAATGCGTCCCAACTTTAAAAATTCTACGAATTTCCTTGTGCTTATGCTATTTCAATGTATCAGGAAAACCTGTCAAGAGACAATGAAGTTATATTGACGTGGGTACCAGGGCACTCAGCAGTTCAAGGAAACGAGAGGGCTGATAAATTGGCAAGAGAAGGGAGTAGCTCGAAATTCATCGGATCAGTACCTGTTGTTGGCAATAGCGCAGGTCTTTGTTGAAGGGTAGAACAAAAATATACCATCCGGGAAGATGGAACGCACTCGAGACATGCAGGCAATCGAATACATGGTGGGATGCGACGTATGTATGCACATGTACGTATGTTTATTTACAAGCTCAAGAAAGCTATCGCCTAATCACTACCTGTGATGCCGCACAAAAATTTACAAACATTTTACATTATGACCTTCGAAAAGCCTAAGAATTCGGGAAATATAGCAAACACTCGGCCGGAAACGAGATAGATGACACTTTTCTTCTTAAATTTAACATAAGCAAATTACACACAGAAATGGCTTGAACGAAGTAAGAATCCTTCAGCACAGATCTCACTGCGCATGGATATTTCAGCGACGAGTTACGAACACTATGTGTCCAAATATCATATAAAAAGATCGGTTGCCCACTAAGCAAGATACTCCGCAACTCCCAAAACCCCAAAACCTCCGATTCCTGCGTCGCTGTATGATCTCGACGTTTAAGCTTAAGCACATGCATTCATGGCTGCTTGCAATGGTTGTTTAGAGCTGGAACATAACCGTATCACAGTACATTAATTGTGGGAGCAGAAATGTTTTAAACAGCATTATTCTACTTTTAGTCGGCAAAAAGAGACCGCACTTCTATAGGCCTCGCAGCCCACCATAAAGTTTGACTAACCTGATCCGTCCACGTCATTTTACTATTAATCCATGAGCCCAGAACTTTAGCTTTACGAAAATATTGCATATGTTCGTCGTTTAGAAGAATTGGGTTCGTAATAAAAACTGGATCTTCAACACTAATTTCTGACTCAGATATAACGATTGCCTTTGATTTACCTGCATTTAAAATCAATTCGTTTTTTACCACCCACTGTAGTATCCTATGTAAGTCAGCATTGATCAAATCGACCCCTCCTTTATAGCTAAACCAGTCATGATGTAGGTAGAGCTGTACATCATCGGCAAATAAATGACATTCACAGTGGTCACGCACATCTGGAAGGTCATTTTTGAATTACGAAAGCAGAAGAGGGCTAAGGACTGATCCTTAAGGAACACGCCTGTTGTTAAACAAATATTCCGACAAGAAGTAATTAATTTGCACCGCTTGGCATCTCCCAGCTAGAAACGATTTCACTAACTCAACAGCTTCATCATTAAAAAAGAAATTTCGATGTGAGTTTTTAAGCAACAAGCCGTGAATCACTCAGTCAAACGCACTTGAGAAACTCAGCAGTAATAAAACCGATATGAACCTTTTCCCCACAAGACGCCGGTGCAAATTGACTCGTATGTCATGCGTAACCTTTAACAGAGCTATGCTTGGGACGGTACCCATGACATGCTCAGCTATCTGTAATTTAACGACTTTTTCAAGTGATTTCGATAAAGCAGGTAGTACATGCACACCTCTGTATTCTTTCGACTCAAATTTTGCCGATTTCTTATGTACCGTAAAATCCTTTGACCTTTAAGCCTTCGGATAAACCGACGTCGCACAGTACAGTGTTAAACATGTGTCTAATGTACTGTACTAAAGACTGAATTTCTGTTAAGTCTCAGCAGAGCGGAGTTGCGTAAGCTCGCTGGGATCTTAACAGGTCATAACAGCTGGGGCTATCATCTCAGCAAGGTGGGTATCATTAACGATCCGACTCGCAGAGGTTGAGGCCAAGAGCTGGAAACTTAAAGACATTTTATAATTATGTGCTTGCCCTGCTTTGAAATGGCTGAGAAGTAGACTTTTACTTGAGTCCTGCAGCAGGTAAATTTGAATTTGTGGTTTCCTTGATTACAGGTAGCAAATAGCTAGACGGACCAGAAAGGGGAACTTGAATCAAAAATGTTCAAACGGAAATACAGCACAATAGGCCCAACGAGGATTAACCTCAGTGTTTTGATCTGAAGCATTTCAGCTTTCAAAAAGAATTGCAATAATTTGGCTCAGTAATATTTGATGTAGTTATTGAGCTGTTTTTGTTAAGGATCTGATTTCCAAATAAAACCAACCTACCAATCATCACGTACCTTTCTAGTGATTGGACCAGAGGTAGACAAAAATACGTTATGTAAAGTTTCACTGCAGCCGATCGCTTACATAATTTACATTCGTCAAGTTTTGTGTGGAAAACGCCCTGTAGCGTTTCTGGCGACTTTTTTTAAGCATATCACATCTACATGCATTTAACTTGTTTTCTATTTTTCATACAATCCAAAAACAATCATTTCTATCAACAAAAAGCATAAATGTAATTTTGATTTCCCTGAAAATGGTTTATAAATTTGAATTGATATTTTTGGAAGAAAAAAAATGATTTCATGTTGCATGACATTTATCGAATCAATTCCAATTTACTTTCCAATTTTACAACTTTAAATGCAATAAAAGTTTCTATTTATAACAAAATAGATGAAAATGTTGTTGAGGTTCCTTTTTCGATTTTTATTGCAATATAAAGTTTTATTTATTGGTTGGTTATTTATCTACTTAAGACTTCGTTATTTCGTACATAAAACAATAGTCAATCTCATTCAGTTAATCTCTTCGATTGTTCTCAAATTCTAGAAATTTCCATACCAGCATTGGAAAGTACTCTGTGGAGGGCAGCTATGCATTCATTAAATCATGTTCCCAGTTAACCAGCTATTCATCTGTATAGCAACACTTCATTCTGGAATTGTTGTACTTACTTAAAGCTTACTGATTCAAGCACCACAGCGTATTATCTCTTGAGATTAAGTTTTGAACTCTCAAACTGCCCACTTAATCGAGCAATCCACGCCTTTAGTGCGTCAATTGCCTTTGTACCGAGACTATTATCAAGCTATTTATCCCTTGGTTAATACGATAGTTTTTGGGCATATAATTCGCCATTTGACTCGTGGCTTTTTTTTATTTCCTTTGAGATTTGACGTCATGATATTATAGTCGGACTATAATGAACATTATAGTCGAGTCGACAATAATATGCCTATTATATACCTCCCAGTTTGTATGAAACTCGACTATAATATGGTCATTATACCCCTACTTTTAGGTATAATTTTATTTAGCGTATGGTTTATTACATCTAATTTTTACAATTGTACATTACGTTTTAATTATTTACAATTATGATAGACCAAGAGGTCTTTACTACAGGTTTGGTTATTTCATCATGATTTGTAGAACTTAATACTTGTGGTTGTTCACACATTCCAATCACAGTTGATTTGTTTATTCGGATGCTGTTGTCGGGAGGTTGGCTAGCCAACAGTTTCGGCGACCGGGTGACGACATCTTTGTCTTCTGGGACCGCATGAACCCATATGTGGTTGAGCTGTCGTCATCGTGTCTGATCTTCTCGTTAAGTGGCGCCATCGCTCGCTCGCTCAGTTGACTTGTGGATGTGTCAACTATTTCCCACCAATTTGTTAACCGTTTCAAGCTTCTGTGAGTGACGTCACTGCATGTATACATATTTCGTTACGGGCATCGAATCCCGGATAACTACTCAATATAGAAGCTTGGGTGAACTTAGAGAGGTTGAACAGCCTATAATTTCTCAGGGAAAAATTCACTGTTCCGGGGATCGAATCCGGGCCTTCTCGGTGGAAGTCCAGTGCGTTCACCACTGAGCTAGGTATGTAAATGGCTAATTATATGCCTGAATGATATCAAAGGAATTTATTTTTTGATGTCCTTTCAAAAGCGCGCTTGCTGTGGGCTGGATTAGGTCACTAGCACTAATCTTTAGACCCCGCAGGAGTGATACGCTTCTTTAGCCCTTCTTATAGGGACTGCCGCTTATTTATTTATTTTTCATAAAAACTCTTTTACGGTATTCGACCGTGTTGAGATTAGATTTGCTCACATTACGGAAGTTGAATAATCGATAGAGCCGCAAATTGTTCTAGTTTCATTTTTGGAATTCAGCTATTGTAATAATTAAGTCGTTGTTCAATTACCAATCAATCAACATTAGATTCGATTTGTTAAAACAAATTACGCGCATTTTCTTTGGAAATAGCTCTGCATTTCATCACAGACCGACACATTATTTAGTCCCAACATTGAAATGAAACTGTTGGAGCAACTAGGTCTCTTTTTCTTCCAACACATTTTATGGCTCATAGTTATGAAGGAAGCCTTGAACTGTTAAAAATTTCAGCCATTTATCTACATGTACAACGCTTTCATGACGTCATCTCTGCGAGATACAATCATCATTATTGCGATCTAGATTACAGAAACTAAATGATAACGTGTCTTCAAAACGACATAAAAATAATTGAATCGAAATTACCAAAGGAAATGAATTTTTTCTTTTCCTTGTTTATTTAACTTGTACATAAACTTGAACATAAAAGGAAAGAAAAATATCTTGGAAAATATTTTCATAAGTTTATTTATTCATGGCATAGAATTTCCATTAAAATTGTACATTATTGTGCGAGTTAATGTAACTGAAAAGCATTCAGAAAAAAATGATAGATTGATATCGTTGGAAAATTATCTCGAGAAAATTTTATTAAGATAAATGTTTTTTTTTTTTTGCTCGTAGATCTTGTAAACACATGAATATAATACAGAGGGTAATGTAATGATTATTCATTAATTTTTGAAAAAAAAAAACGCTGTTGTTGTTCGTATTCCTAGTTTCGAACTCGTTCTCTTCACAGTTCAAATATCGATTGTCCATCAGTACAAAAAAGAAAATTGTTAGAATTAGGTTTTCGATTTGTTTCAAAAAGAAGAGGTGCTAAAAGGTGCTAAAAGGTGCTAAAGAAGCTTTCACTGAACTAATTCCAGTCCCTTTGCCGAGGTGCTAACTTCAACGTCAATTACCGAAAAAGTGTCTGCTAGAGTCAATTCCGATAAAACCTCCTGGAAAACCTCGAACCATTTTAAAGTCGATTGAAACACATAAGATTGCTTTTGTGTCCAACTTTCATCCGTCAATTACCGAAGATGAAGTTACAAATTATCTACTGCGGAATAACGTAATATCGTCTACTGAAGATGTGTCATGTAAGACATTGGTTTCACCCAATGTAGATTTGGACAGGGTTAGCTTTGTATCGTTCAAAGTAACCGTTAGATCAGAACTGTTTGACGCTGTAGTCAATAGTAAGTTCTGGCCCAGTAAGGTCATTGCTAGAGTATTCGTGAAGCGCTAGAAAACTGGTGAATTTTTGATTTTTGATTTTTTTATCGTATTTTTCTTGTCGAGTAGCCTGTCGTGATTGTCGTAATCTTAATACATTTAACTTAAACTTTGACTTTCAGTTGATTGCAGTGAACCGTTCTCACTCTAATCAGAATATGATTAGCCGAATCGAGTCTCATGACTTTGAAAAACGAACTCCAGCTCTATTCGACTTGTGCAAATATCTGCTAGTCTAGTCGACTGGTTATCGCTAATCTTTTAACTTTCAGGGGATCATTGGACACTCAGGGCTTACTCAGGGCTGTAGAGACCTGGATTGAACAACGTTTCGTATAAAATCAATGCTGGCTTGTGTTCCCTTATAAAACTAAATTTGCATCTATTCTTTAAAGAAAGAATGTAACAGACTTAACCGTTTTGTAGTGATACCCTTGAAAGATTGGAATCTTTTATTTTGCTGTTCTAAATTACTTGTTTAGCTTCTACATATTATGAATATGTAAGTGCGTATTTTTCCTTCTCGTTAGTTCCACGCTATTTGCTCATGTTTCCTGCCATAGCGAGCGAAATTTTTGGACCACCACCGGGTTTACCACGACGTTTACAACTAGTCGAATCTCGACTCGAGAGTAGAGGGGGAGCATCGCTCATCGTCCTTAGATGTCGAATCAGCAATAAAAAAAATGTCCGTCCGTCCGTCCGTGCGTCAACCGATTTTCAAAAACTTTTTTTTCCTGAAAGATAATCAAAAAATCTTTTATGTGATTCAATCTGGGCGCTGTTGGCCCAAGTGCCGCCGAGCTAGGGCCGTTCAAGTGGTTTTTGGTCTTTTGTACATAACTGAAATAAATCTTTTCCGATTTTCATAATTTTTTTTTGCTTGAAAGGTTTGGGCATGGCTGACAATTTATGAAGAAACTTTTTTGATTTTGAGCCCTTGGACTTAGCCAGGGTACTAAAAACAAGGCTCTGTTAGAGCCCTACGTGTATTTTGTACATAGCTCGAGTAAATATCTTCCGATTTTCAAAAAAAAAAATTATTCCAAAGGAATGTCTCACAATTTATGGAACAAAATGTTTTGATTGGAAGCCCTTGGACTCAGACAGGACCCTAAAATTGAGTTTCTACTTTGGCCTAACGTGCTTGTTTACATAAAACGGGTAAATCCTAACCGATTTCGTGTATTCCTTTTCTATTTAAGAGGCAATCGAGTATCTAATTATATTCAAAAACAAATTTGAGCCGGTGCCTGGGCTTAGGGCTAAAGTGGGCCTCAGATCGGTCCTAAGATCGGTCGGCCCTAACCAGAAAAATGTTTTTTCTGTGTTGGAGAGCAAACTGAGGGTAACATTTTTGTCTATGGAAGTATGTTTCAGAGGCATTTCCTTATGGTTGGTCCTAAGGTGGGCCCTAGACAAAAAAAATAGTTTGTTGCTATATTGTAGAGAAAATTGAGGTGAACATTTTTGTCTATTTGCGGGTCAATTTTGTGCTTTCGGAAGGGTTTTTTAAAAAAATGCTTCGGACGGGTTTTTCAATATTTCCCTCTCGGCAATTTCCACTAAAATTTAAGGCCCATAACTTGTGTGCTAAAATATAGTCTACATTTAGGCGCTAAAATGTTATATTTTTGCTGATATCCGTGCACAAAGATGCAGTTTCAAGAAAGTAAGTCAGCATTTCCCTTTCTAAATATGTTGCCTTTTAACAGCAACTAAACTTACTTTTCGGGATTGAACCTTGTCTCAGAACGACAAGTTTTTGTGCAAATTTTTACGATTTTTTTCGCCGTTCTCAGAGTAGGTAGGATCCCAAAAAATAAGTTTACCTGCTATTAAAAGGCAACATATTTAGGAAGGGAAATGCTGACTTACTTTTTTGAAACTGCTTCTTTGTGCACTGATATCAGCGAAAATATAATATTTGAGCGCCTAAAGGTAGACTATATTTTAGCATACAAGTTATGGGCCTTAATGTCGATGTAATTTCATGCATTTAAGAGTTTAGGTGACATTTACTTAAATACGTTCGAGTTTTTTCGTAACATCAACTCTGTTTGCCAGATCTATTCTGATACGTACGGGTCCTTTGCATATGTTTTAAATGAAATTTTCGTTCGTTGTACATTTTTATATTTCGCTCAAAAACATTTATTTTAGCTACTTCCCAAATCGATAAGACAGATTCCATCTTCGCTCATATAAAATTTTGCGCCCCTAAATCGCTGCGCCCTAGGCAAATGTCCGGATTGAAGTGGCGGCACTGACAATGATGAAAGTCTGTAAATGACAGGAGTGACAACGGAAGAGCATCACTTGAGGAAATATAATCCGAAAGTGTGGGAAGTTGAGATAGAAATCAATCATGATTGTGGGAAAAGGTAATCTCGCTCTCCTGATCCAACCATTTTTTGACTTGTTCTTCTCTTACACAATCTCATTACCATATGGTTCATTCAATATCGCTGCTAACATCGCTTTCAAGTGTCCAAAATTACTTCGGCCAATTTCATCACTCTATTCTATTCTAGACTTCTAATCCTTCCTCTGATTGATTTAATTTTCATCACTGCAGGGTGGGAAAGCTTTAAGCATCAGGCGCTAGATCCATGCATAACCATTATATGACCCGGTTTTCAAACGCGTGTTGATTAAACGCGGTGTCTTTAACTCATATATTGTGCTGAGGCAGCGTAGCGTTGTTTTAGCGATGTATGAGTTAACGTTGAGGAATTTCTTGATATAATTCCGCAACAATGATTTGGATTTGTTGGTGCATTATGCAACCGATGTGCCCGTTTGGGTCTCAGGGATACGATAGATAGTCGTTCCTTGATTCACATACCAATCTTCTTCATTGGTCCGTCTGTTCGGGAAAACCGGGTTGGTCTGTTGGTAGCTTTGCGTGAGGGTATGGGATACGACATGATGCTTCTGCTTTCCAGATCCGAGATGATCACTCGTACAAAACGATTTACTCCAATTTAAATATCCATTTCACACAATATCAATGACTTGTAGAAAATTCTAATGCAGAATGGGTAGTTTTCAAAAAGTTTACGAAGGTTCTGTGGTATACCATTGAGGTCATCGACATCAAATATTTTCCACCTTCAGTATACACATGTGAATTTAAGGTAAGTAACGGAGAGTTGACCTATCGAAAAATGAATCTCAATGACTTATTTGACAGGCGATGAAAGAACGTTTTACTGGAAAATATTTTTTTTCTCAAATAACCTTTTTGGTGTTACATCTTTGATAGTTTTCCTATTTATTAAAAAAATTTGGCGAGCTACCGTTGACAACAAACATTTAAAAAAATTACTCAAATTTCATACACTGAAATATTTATTTTTGGGTTTTACGGCTAAACTTATTGAATAAAAAGCGACCACTGGTCAAGTAAGGAAAATTATGAATTCACATAAATGCCAAGTAAACTTGATACATTCTTTGTGTTTTATGGGATGTAGCACTTAACACTTCTAACAATATTGTAGTTGTTCCAGCCACCCCTGAGTTTGTAAAATTCTTAATCGGGATTTTGATATTCATTCTGCCGCGTCTCACTACGAAGATTTTAGCTCAATTCCCTATTAATATCCAGGACCGGTTGGTTCATTTATTGCCGAATTGTCACAAACAAAAACAATGCACTTGCCGGTCCTTTGTATTTACAATTATCAATGGTGACTTGTGCATAAACCACCCCAGTCAGACGCGGCTCAATGAACGTCAAACTCCCCATTAACAATTTTACACACTCAGGACAGGGTGGAACTGCCACAACATTAGTCGATAAATCTCAAAGTTTTTTCGTAAATAACGAAATTAAATTGGAAAGAATTATGAAATTAGTAGAAATAAGTGATTTTAGGAAACATTTGTGAATCCATACAAAAAGTATTGCTTTGTTTATCATCATCATCAAGGACAACTTACGATTCTGGCAATCCGACACCTCACTGCGAAAGAGTCGGTGCCTAGCGGCAAAATATTCAAATACCCTTTTGACGTAGAAAGTAGAGCCATGACGGAGATAGTGGCGAAAATAGTAACTAGTGAGTTGCAATTTCAGCAAAGAAAGTGATTCCATCTCTGCCGTAATTTGCATAAGAAACTTAGTGAATACTTTTTGAGAGAGAAAATATATGTAATTCTCTCTCAAAAAGTGATCAATAAGTTTCTTATGCAAATTACGGCAGATCTCCTGAAACAATTTTTGACCGATAGGGAAATCACGATACCTTTAGGTCAACCCTGCACCATTTACCTTATTTTCGTACACAAAATTGCGTTTTTCGAAATGGACGTAAATGTTGTTTTTGTGTACACAACCTAGTTTCGGTCTACAAACCTCTTTTCTGTGTACAATCGTCTCTCGATTGTTTGTCCTCCCATCAATGTCTCTCCTGCAATGCTTAGACTTTGTATACGAACCTGAAATTATTTTATAATGAGACATGTAATGGAGCACAAGCAACATTCACGCTCTAGTAGCAATCTCGATAAAAATGGAGTAAACAGGGCTGCACGTAATAGACGAAACATTTTTGGCTCTATTATTTCGTTGAGAGTTCTTGATAAAATTCGAACATAAAAAGAAAAGAAATCACGCAAACTTTTCAAATAATAACAATAAAATCTTAACATTTTCCATCCATAACAAGTGAAACTTTTTTTTTGTTGTTGTTGTTTGTCCAAATACACAAAAACACAACACAAAATATTTTGCAGCATAGCTTCCTGTTTCCTGGCATTCTCTAGATTATTATTGTACAAAGTCAACATGAAATATAATTTAGCAAAATGTATTATATCTGAATGTGAGCATAGCACATAATAAGGTATGTAAATATGTAACGACTTTGCAACATGATATAAGTTACCAAATACATTCGAAACAACAAAAACAAAGTTCATAAATTAATATTTTGTCCAAACAATAGGAGAACGAGGCAGTGCAGCATCTCAACAAAATTTATTATGAAGTTGACCTGTATGTTTAACACTAAATATGATTTACTTACTCAAACTTTGCTCATACATTCACGGTTAGGTATTAAGTTCGTATCCCTCTATCTCCACTCCATCCATACACATAGTGTGGGACATTATAAACTACGTACTTCACCCAAAGTCCTTCGTGTCATTTGAGATATTCTATTTTACAGTTACAGTGATAGTCTCATTGTTGGTTGTTATACAGTAAATATTAAAAGTAAATTCGGTTGTTTGTGCCGAGGTTTGTGCTTAGTTGGGGGGCTTGAATGTTATGAAACAACGATATATTTATTTAATGTAATTTTCTATGTTCGTTTGTTTACTTGTTTCTGTGTTTGCAGAATATTTTACATGATAGGACAACATAAATATTGCTTGTCCCATGTTCCTGTGTGTTGATACGAACTTTATTTTAATTTATCGTTAATAAGACAATTTATCTGGGAAATGCGTGGAATATTTGATTGATGAAATAAATACGGAATGTATCACAGTTTTCTGAGTGAAGGAAAACATTTTTGTTGCATTCCTAGCCCAAATTCATCTTATCGTTGTTCTAAAAAAGGCTTTGCGTATGCAAAGTTTCAGTGAAAAATTGGCTATAAAAAGTGCACTTGTGAAATGAGATGAAGCGTGAACGAAAAGACGCCAGTAAGGCGCCAATCACACTAAATGTCTAAATGAAGAACACATGTTACAAGGATCCGTACCTTGCAAGAAATATCGGGGATAATGAAAGTTGCATTGGAAATTGTTCAAATTGAAAAAGAAACTTAGGAAAATATTTTTCAAAAAATGTTCCCATAAACCAAAGAAAATTATTAAAAAAAATGTTAAAAAAAAACTTTCAAAAAAAATTACGAAAAAATCAAAATCCAAATCCGCACAAGCCACACATACTATCAGTCATCTATCTCTTTTCAACCCACACCGCTTTTGTCAGGGGGCGGGGCGCTTACTTTTTTTTATTGCTTTGTTTCTTGTCCGTCGAAGAAATACAGGATTGGTTTCATCCGTTAATGGAACGAAAACGAAGGTGCATAAAAAGCGTGCTTCCTTGGACATGCAACGCGAATACAACAAACAAAGGATACCCAACAGCGTGTCTTCTGTAAAGCAGAAAAACAATGGTCCAAGCTCAGCTACAGTGATAACAAAAAATCGATATGCGGATTTATCCGATATCCAAAATTATGGATGTCCAGCCTCCTCCAACCAAAATTATAATTCCATCGATTTTTGTGCTCAACGTTAAATACATAGACATCGTATCGCTAATGAAGTCTATAAATGTGCTCGATTATAACCTCAAATATATTTCTCTTGGGATAAAAGTGCTGTGCAATTTAGTCGATCACAAAGCATGCATCAATAAACTGAAGCTGAGTTCTACTCACACGATGTCCCATCTAAACAGCTAAGCAAATTTGTGTAATAAAACTAATTTACAGTTTGTTACTTACTTACTTACTTATCAGCCTTTCTAACCCAAGTGGGTTTTGGCTGACTCTACAACGTTTCTCTATCTGGAGCGATCCTGGGCCAGACTTCTCCAACGTGGTCGTCGTTGTTGAATCCGTCCGTTTATCCGAGGCTCATTGTAGAGTTTCTTGAACTGTGATTTTTTTACGAGGAAGAGGCGTTAACACTTCGCTCAACCCACTGATCCGTTTCCCCGACAACCCGTAGGCAAGTTGTCAGGTAGCACTCTTAAGTTTAGCACAAAACTCCGAAGAGAATTGAGGTCCCAGGGACTACGACGTGGACGTAAAAAGAGCACTTGATAGTTAGACAGTTGCACGCCTGGCATATGACCCGGACTACCACACTCCGCTCATATGCTATCAAGCGCTACCCTATCTAACTACCCTATCTAACCACCCAATCCCCTTGTTGATGCCAAAAAAATGTACACGAAAAGCGACAATCCGAATCATGCGCTGTACCTGGTCGACTTTGCAAACAAGAGCATCAAACTCCAGCAATTGAAAACTTGGCGGGACATACTGAACGTAGTAGTATCATTGAGTCCCTCTATTGTTTCTAATAAGCGAAGAATGTTTCTTCCAAAACAACTGATATCACAACAAAAACCCTTTTTAAAAGGGAAACGTGACGCAAGTCCTCGTCCTTTCTTCCAAAACAACTAATATCAATTTGGGTGACGCTTGCAGCTTCGGAACGCACAAAATGCGTCACAAATACCGGACCCGCCAATGTAATAATTTTTCTACGCTTTCAGCTTCCATACGCAAAAATTTGATTTCCTGTACAAAAATACGCCATACATCCCATAAAGTCAAATTTTTGCTCTGTGAAAGCTGAAAGAACAGAAAAACTATAACACTGGGGGGTCCGGCATTTGTGACGCATTTTTTCAATCAAAAGTGAAAATATTTCAAAAAAATTTTGTGCGTTCCAAAGCAGCAAGCGTCACCCAAATTTACATCAGTTGTTTTGGAAGGAAGGACGAAGAATTGCGTCACGTTTCCCTTTTAAAAAGGGTTTTTGTTGTGATATCAGTTGTTTTGGAAGAAGGGACGAGGACTTGCGTCACGTTTCCCTTTTAAAAAGGTTTTTCGTTGTGATTGTAAACCGAAACCGAAGCGCGGCGGCTACTACTTCCATTGGCGAAAATGATCCCTTCAACTTCCTCTCCAACATATCAAAAGTTTTTTTTAGCCGCCGCCGCCGCAAAACTGAAGCGCGGCGGCTACTACTTCCATGGGCGAAAATGATCCCTCAACTTCCTCTACAACATATCAAAAGTTTTTTTTTTGGGTCCCCGCCTATTTTCCGCCATTTTGGCGGTCACCCTGATACACTACACACCCAACCCAACAACTTTCCTTTTGACACCAAACCTCTATCTCGAACACACAACCATTGCCTCATACAAAATGTGCTATCATACACACTACACACACAAACACATACATATGAGCTTTATTTGACGCCTTCTAAGAGCCCTGGCGCCCAAACGAGGCCGGTACCCTCCCTTTTTTAAAATCTCATATGACGTAGAATGCCCACCCGAAGGTCCTTGCAAAATTTCAAGAAAAGTTTTCGAGCCGTTTTCGAGCACGAGCCAAGAAAGTGGTTTTTCACGGTTTTTCATACAAATGGCCCTGGAACAAACTAACTAACTAACCAACTAACTAATTAACGTAGGATGTTTGCATTAACTTTGGATTCTATGAAACAGCCCTTTTTGTATAGGAAATGATCATTTTCTAAAGGTCGTATCTTCGGATCCACCGAACCGATTTTAATGAGTGAAAAGACATTTCGCCTTAGAATTTTCCGTAGAATCCAGTAAAAATATTTTCCGGGGGGTCCGTCGCAAGGGGGGGGGGGAATCAAAACTTAGCTGTATATATGGTTCCGAAGTCTACGAAAAAAATTGTTCCGAATTTTTTTTTCGTATGGGGACTTGCGCCACGGGCGCATCGCTACCGCGCGCCCATGATAAGACCGAAAACCACTTGAACGGCCCTTCGTCCAAATTGTGGAATGTAGTGTAGTGTAGTGAGATGTAGTAAGGTTTAGTGTAGTGAAATGTACTGAGATGTAGTAAGGCGTATTGAGATGTAGTGTAGTGTACTGAGATGTAGTATAGTGTAGTGAGATGTACTAAGGTGTAGTGAGATGTAGTGTAGTGTAATGAGATGTAGTGTAGTGTAATGTAGTGTAATGAAATGTAGTGTAGTGTAGTGTAGATGTAGTGTGGATGTAGTGTAGCAAGATGTAGTGAGGTGTAGTGTAGTGAAATGTACTGAGATGTAGTAAGGTGTAGTGAGGTGTAGTGAGATGTAGTGAGGCGTGGTGACATGTAGTGTAGTGAGGTGCACTGACGTTGTGTTTTATATTATAGATGTTTCATTTCATTCAAATTCCGACAATCTTCCATCTAGTACATTCCCCTTACTTTTTCTTCATAACTCAGCAACACATTTTTAGGCTGACGCCGAACTTAGCAGGGGGGAGAGGGGGTCCCGAATCCAAAATTTTATTTGAGTTCTTTTAGGCCTCTCAAATATTAAAAATATTAAAAAGAGGGGGGGCTATCGTGTTGGCGGACAACATTTTTTGCAGATTTTTCTTATTTGTCAAAAAAATCATACATGTGATTCTCACAATCCCCATATATCGCCAGTTCGCGACTGCAGCATGTGATCCAATGTAGTTATTATCGGATTGTTGGGTGCCATGACATCATCTGTTCCAATCTCTTGTCAAGTCAGTTGTTAGCAATCACGGTAAGTATAAAAACAACGGCCGCATATCATTACAAAAATGTTAAATGAAACTCTCTACGTCCCATCTCCACGAACTTTTGCTGGCAAAAAAATAATTTGGCACAACAACTACTCAAAAAGTTTGTATTTGTTGAAAAATATTAGCAACTTTTCAGTCGCGCTGAGCAATATTTCGTTGAGGTTTTTGTGGTCTTACACACAGGAAAAGCCAACGAACAATAATTCTATAATATACAACAGTCGTTACCGCTAAAACGGCAATGGTACCATGAAATATAATCGTGAATTGCATTATGGGTGAATCGAAGCGCAACCTGTTTTTTAGTCGACAAAATGTCCGTTGATCAGAAAAAGAGTGTGGCTGCGGTGCCAACAAATAGTTGGAATAATAGCGATGATAGATGCTTCCCGTGATTATTTATAGAGAATTTATTTGTTTTCATATTAAATTATTTATTGCGTTTTATGTGGTTGTTGCATTAAGCATTGACTGTAAATTAAAATTTTGTTTTGAGTGAAGCTTTCGCTAAACTGAACATCCATACGACATAAATACCGCATAAAAACTCATCTTCTTGCCCATTTCAAGGTTTTCCTTTACAAATTTTCGTTTTTATTAACTATACCAACGTCTTTGAACATTTTCATGAAAATTTCAAGTGGGCGCGAGTTTCACTTACAAAAAGTCGAGGATTATTAAGAACTAATAAGCGTTCTTCAAACAGAATGAAAAGAAAACGAATGAAATTTCACAATTTTTTTATGAATGTTGAATTAAAGTTTTTTGAATGATTATGTTTCAAGAGAAGACGAACAACATTGGTGAAAATTAGACGTAAGAGTATTAAAAGAACAATTATTTATATACGGCAAGTGAATGGTGTTTTAGTGCACATTCCTTAATGTATATCAAAGAATGTAACGAAGGTTTGCGATGAATGAGTGAAGCAAATATTAGTATTTACATTCATGTAAATATAGCAGCCAGCATGAATGCATTCACGATTCCAACTTAAAAAAAGATAATCTTAGATCAAGGCGTCAATTTATTCCATGCTTTGTTTTGTGCTAAGTTTTATTGCATCATAGCTGAAACAACCTTTCTGTGTTGTCTAAGTTGTCCTTTGTGAATTGACAAGAGCTTGAAACAGGTACACCGCGGTCGATGATCATATCAGGTAAATCAACTAAATCTTGCAATTAATTTTTTATTTCTGATCAGTTAATTAATTGCTCCTTTACTAGTGTGCAATAGAACTGAAGATTGTTGGACCCGTACGAAGTACAAAGGTCCTATACGTTTACTACAAACAATTTTATTGTAATATGGGGAAGATCGAGGCGGGAGATGACGAATAAGCGAAAAGAAAATGTCCGTTGTTCGTCCCGTCAATTTTTTCTATACGGCTGCACCGATCACCCTAAATATTTTCCTTATTTATTCCATGTTTCAAGTTCGAAGATGGGCAAAATCGGTCAAGTCGTTCCGGGGATATGGTCGAAAAAGTGACCAAAAACATGGTTTTTCGAGGTTCGGTGAAAATTTTTCGCAAATATCTCAGCAAGTATAGCATGGAAATTGGGAAACTGGAAAATTTTTTTTGCAGAGATTGGATCAGTGGTCTGGGCACTGGGACTAATGGAATGGACGAAATTGAGTTTGTTGGCCATATACGAAAGTAGATGGTTTTTGGTCTACATTTGGTCAACTACTATGCAATATGGATATTTACTGTAAAAGGCAAAGTTGCATAGAACACTTGTTTCAGGGTTTTCCCGAAAAATGTCCCAATCCTTGGGATTTAGTCACTTACTGAACCAGGAGGACGACTCATATCTCTAGACCTATGGCAGTTAGAAAGTTACTCACAGAAGAAAAGTTGTAGAAAATTAAATTTTAGTGAACACGTGTCACAAGGTTTTCCCGAATAATGTCCCAATCCTTGGTATTCAGTCACTTCCTGGGTATTCCACACGTTTTAGGAAAACAAAAATTAGGAAAAACAAAAATTAGGAAAAAAATTAGGAAACCGAAAATTAGGAAACAGAAAATTAGGAAAAAAAATTATTTGCCACAAATAACAAAAAACAAAAATCAGGAAAAACCAAAAGCTGGAAAATAATTTTTGAGAGAATGTACCGCAGGCCGTGATAAATCCTTAAAAAAAGCGGGCTAGAGGCGCGGCAGCCCCCGCGTAGGGGGGTCAAGGGGGGAATATTTCCCTTGCGGGGTCTAAGGAGCAGAGCTCCTAGCGGGGTTTGGGGCATAGCCCCATGCACAGAAGGCAGCCTGCAGTGCGTTAGAGCTCGCCGCCCCTAAATACCAAAAATAAGATTGCGATCTCGTTAGGAATTGAAAACTTTGATGTTTTTCCTGATTTATTTCCTTCCTGATTTTCGTTTTTCCTAATTTTCGTTTTTCCTAATTTTGGTTTTTCCTAAATTTGGTATTTCCTGATTTTTGTTTTTCCTTATTTTAGGTTCCTGATTTTCGTTTCGTGATTTTCATTTCCTAATTTTTGGTTACTGATTTCTTGATTCCTGATTTTTGCTTTCCTAATTCAGGTGGACATTCTACTTCCTGAATCATGAGGGATGACTTATATCTCTAGAACTATGACAGTTAGAAAGTTGTTTCTAAAGACAAAGCTGTAGAGAATAAAATTTTAGAGAACACGTGTCTCAGGGCTTTCCCGAAAAATGTCCCAATCCTTGGGATTCAGTCACTTACTGAATCAGGAGGACAACTCATATCTCTAGACCTATGACAGTTAGAAAGTTCCTCACAGAAGAAAAGTTGTAGAAAATTAAATTTTAGTGAACACGTGTCGCAGGGTTTTCCCGAATAATGTCCCAATCCTTGGTACTCAGTCACTTCCTGAATCATGAGGAATGACTTATATCTCTAGAGCTATGGCAGTTAGAAAGTAGCTTCCAAAGACAAAGCTGTAGCGAATAAAATTTTAGAGAACACGTGTTTCAGGGTTTTAAAGAAAAATGACCCCATCCCGGAATATATCCACTTCTACAATTGCCGTACTTCGGGTGGGTTTTCGACATTACCTTGAGTAATTTCTGTAGGTCGTTGGAATTCTGTTAGTTTTTAAAACTTTGCAACAATTTGAAATTCTGATAAGTTCGCACCTATTTACGGGTCTTTGGTTATGTTTTTAATATCAGCGACTTGTTATGAGCAAGTCAGATACAGTAAGAAGTGGGGAGGAGACACGACCGTATAGAGGAAATTTAGGCAGGTACTAACGCCTGAAGATCGACAGGGGAGTGGAACGATTGCTCCCTTGAAGAGTGGGAGAGAAGGGAAAT
>CM055404.1:41993447-42131718 GCA_029228625.1 Pseudolycoriella hygida | reverse complement strand
GAAGATACTTTGGTATTCTGATGACGAAATGTCAAAAGAAGATTTAATACATTTACATTTCGCTGTTTTCTCTAATTCGTTGCCATGTAACGAGACATTATGTAGGTAGAGAGACATTAATTATAAAAATTGTGCCGTAGTTAATTAACTGTTATGCTTAGCACAAATCCCCGAGAACTACGATGTGGACGTAAAAAGAGCATTTTGATAGCTAGACGCTTACACGTCTAGCATGTGAATCGAGCTACAACACTCTGTGTATTTTCCTCCCTATAACGTTGGCAAGGGCTACTTTCGACTCTAGGAAATGCAAAAGGATGTTTTTTTTTTTTTATAAGGGTGAGGAAATCTTCATAGACACCCGGTCTTTCTGAACCAAGGTAGTGTTGGATTCCATTCTTTAATGATCTACCAACTAAAACCTCCTTCCTTAGTCTTCGTGCTCTCTTCTCCCCGGAACCGCCTCACAGCATTACTTCGGGGAGGAGCTGTACTTTCGCACCTACTCTCTTAGATCAACTGCCAGTCTTCTTTGATCGTCTCTCCATGCAATTTGCAGCTTCGTCATTATGTTCGCAACTACATTATCCGCCACTATCCACACCTCCTCATCGCGGCACATCTCCGATATTATGTTTTCGGCACTTACATCTGGCCTACTCACAGTCAACAGCTCTCCTCGTTCTTGTTCGAAGCGGGGGCAGACGAATAACACGTGCTCCGCAGTCTCTTCCTGCCTATCGCATTTCGTGCAGAAAGGTGACTCCGTGAATCCAAACCTGTGCAGGTACTTCCTGAAGCATCCGTGACCAGACAGAAACTGTGTCAGGTGGAAATTAACCTCTCCATGTTTTCTCTGGACCCATGTCGTTATTTTTGGTATGAGTCTATGGGTCCACCTTCCCTTGTCCGAGGCGTCCCACTCTTGCTGCCACTGTCTCAGTGATTCGGCTCTTAATTTCGTCCTAACTGTTTTGGTAGTTTGACCCTCCATTCTCTTCTTTCTATGACATTCACTGTCTTCTGTCAGCGTTATGCATATGGGCATCGTCCCGGCTACAACACATACCGCTTCTAAGGATATTGTTCGATATGCGCTTGCTACTCTTATGCTTGCCAGCCTCTGGGCTCTATTAAGCCTTCTCCGATTCCTCTTCGTATCTAGCGCCTGTATCCACGCTGGTGCCCCGTAGCGCAATATCGATAGGGTGACACTTGCAAGGAGCCTCCTTTTGCTGCTGCGCGGTCCAAAGCCGTTTGGCATTATTCTGGCCAATGCTGCGGTGGCTTTCATTGCCTTTTCGCACGTGTAGTCCACATGGCTATAAAAATTTCTGCGGTCGTCCAGCACAACTCCAAGGTATTTTAATTGGCGAGTGGATGTGATTTCTTCCCCGTCAATGTTCAAAATGATTCGTTCGGTTTTTCTGCAGTTACTTACTAGCATGATCTCAGTTTTTTGGTGGGCCAGCCTCAGCCCCGCCGTTGTCATCCAGTTTTCGACAGTTTCTAGCGTCTCCATCGTAACCACCTCTACCTCCATCTTCGACGTTCCGGATACCGTGAGATCAAGTCGTCGGCAAAAGCAATCGTCTTAGCACATCTTGGCAGTTTCAGCCTCAGCGCTGTGTCATACATAACATTCCACAGCGTTGGTCCTAATATGGATCCCTGTGGTACTCCAGCTGTGATGTCGACTGTCTTTTTCCCTTCATTAGTATCGTACGTTAGTACTCGTCGCTCGAAATAGCTTTTCAGTATCCTACAGAGGTAATCGGGGACTCTCATGACATGTAGCGCCTTGGCTATCTCTATCCAGCTTGCGCTATTAAAGGCATTTCTAACGTCTATCGTCGTTATAGCACAGAAGCGGTTACCCCGTATTTTTTGCTTCCGCGCCTTGTCGGTGGTCTCTATGACTTTTTTAATGGCCTCAATCGCCGATCTCCCTTTTCGAAATCCGAATTGTTCGTCCGACAGTCCGTGCTCGCCCTCCGTGTGTTTTCTTAGTCTATTCAGGATCGCGGTTTCCAGCATTTTTCCCAACCCATCCAACAAGCATATAGGTCTATATGATGATGGCTTGTCTGGCGGTTTCCCTGGTTTTGGTATTAAGACCAGCTTCTGTTTCTTCCATATTTGAGGAAAATATCCGTCGTCGAGGCACTTCTGCATTGTCAATCTGAGCATGTTAGGCTTTGCGCATGCTGCTGTCTTCAGAGCTATATTGGGGATTCCATCTGGTCCTGGCGCTTTGTTATTTTTTGGCTTTTGTGCAGCCATCTGGATCTCTTCTACAGTGATCGACCGTTCAAGTCTGTCTTCCGCTTCATCGTCATAAGGAGTTTGCGGCCATGTGATCTGTTCGTGCTGTGGGAAGAGCTCTCTCACTATGACACCTAGCCTATCCGGGCACTTTTCTTTTGGCCCCAATGTACCTTTCATCATCGTCATTACTGTTCTGAACACTTTGCCCCACGGGTTCGTGTCTGCCTCTTGGCACAGTTTCTTCCAACAATCCCTCTTACTCGCCCGGATTGCTCGCTTCAGTGCTAGTTTTGCATTACGATGTTCTTCGGACCTCTCTATTCTAACATTCTCGTTTCTGGCCCTTTGCATCCTCCTTCTTGTCTTAAAACAAGTTGTTCGCAAAAGTCTTATTTCGTCGTTCCAACAAAATGCCGGTTTTCGCCCATTCCTCGGTTCCACCCTTCTTGGCATCGTCGCGTCACATGCATTCACCATTTCTTTCGACAATTCTTCTGCAGATTTCTCTTCGTGATCGTCTTTTGATTGGAGATATTCCTTAAAAACTTCTTGAATTTCCGGTTCTCCATCTTCGCTCTCTTCTATGAGTCATCTGTCTTGTTGCCTCTGTACACTTTTTCACGGTGTACCTCAATGCTTGGTGATCGCTGTGTCAGGCTAAAAGGAGAAAGTGGCAGTTCGCGAATCATGCTCGCAGCGGTAGCGGAGGGCGTGACGTAGTCCCTCCACCCCAAAAAAGAAGTCCACAATCCCAAAAAACTCATATTCCGTAAAGGAAATTGTAAGGACTAAGAAGTAAGGGCTCGCTTCATGGCAAAACTCACTGAAGGTTTTGAGGGGCTTCCTCCAAACTGCAGGGACATTAAGGCTGAGTGGGCAAATTTTAAGAAATTTGTTTTGGAAGTAGTTGAGGAATGTCTGGGCAGTGTTTTGAGCGGGGGTAGACGCAGTGAATGGAAAGTACTTGAATCACTTTCGTTTCGCTGATGAAATTGCTTTGATTGCGACGGATCTGGACCAAGCCCAAGTGGTGTTACAACAGTTGAATGAAGAGTCTAGCAAAATCGGACTCAAGATGAACTTGTCAAAAACGATGATCATGACAAACATCGACGACGACAGAGACACCAAAATTGGAGACAAAGGGTTTACAATTACATTTATCTTGGCCACAAACTGAAATTGGGTGTGGTTTGGACAATTAAACTGCCGAAATCAGACGCAGAATTGGTCCCGGATGGGCAGCCATGGAAAGAAGTATGCTCGGAATATCGCTCAGAAACAAAAAGTCAAATCATTGGATCCGACAATATACAAAAGTCGTGGATGTCATGGAGCGAATAGCAAAGCTGAAATGGAACTGGGCAGGACATATTGCAAGAACGACCGATGAACGATGGACCAAGGATATAATGTGAATGAACCCACCTACAATTGTTATTGGCTGTAAAAAGCTGTTAGTGGAGTCTCTAAAATACAAATACAAATACAAAATACAATGAGACCGAAGGGCAGACCGTCAGAACGATGGACCAACAGTATTAAACGAGTGGAACGAACAAATTGGCAGCAAATGGCGGTGAATCGTACGAAGTGGAAGGAGCTAGGGGAGGCCTACGTCCAGCAGTGGATAAACATGGGCTAAGAAAGAAGAAGAAGAAAAAGAAACAAAAAAACGGGTAAGTGGATAGCCGATATCAAAAACGCTGTGTTGGAGAAAAGATCTGTATTTGATCTGGTTACAGGAAAAGGCGGATGAGAAGAAAGAGGCCTACAGGGTATGTAGTTCTAGTTAAGGAAGCCAAGGTGGAAGAGGTTCTTGATGAGGCTCAGAGTGGTTTCAGATCTTTTGTCTCAGACAAGCTATAGAAAAGCTCTTTGAGAGAAATGTTGATCTATATTTGTGTGTCATCGACTTTTGCATTTGATCGGGTACCGAGACAAGGGCTGTTCGAGGTGTTTAGCGAGTACGGCATTAATGGCAGTTTTTCGGAGGCGCTATCAAAAGCATTTATTCAAGGAGCAGGTAAGAATAGATGATGAAATTAGTGAGGCTTTCGAGGTTAATGAGGGCGTTCGTCAGGGTTGTTGTCTCTCCTCTTCTGTTCATAATTTTCATGAACAAAATCATCAAGCATCACGCCAATTTGCAGGGGATAGAAGTGGGAGAAGTAATCATGAGAATCCTGGCCTATGCGGATGACTCAACGTCGTTAGCGATTAATGCCAATGATTTGCCTGAATGTCACATGTGAGGAGTACGGTTTGAAGATAGGTATAGGCAAAACAAAGGTTATGCATGTCAACAGATCTCGGAAAGAGGTATCATTCTCAGAGGATGGCAAGTTAGTCAGGGAATTTGAAGAAAGGAGGAGTCAGTTGAGGTCGCATGTGTTCAATAAAAAGGAGCTAGGTAGCGTAGCGGCATAAAGTTTGCTATTCTCAGCTCAATCTTTAGGCCAACGATTTTATATGGTAGTGAAAGTTGGATTAGTCGTCTGCGATGGTACGGGCATGTTCAAAGGATGAGTAGTAACAGGCTACCAAAGAGGATACTGAATGTTCAGGTTCCGGGTGTGCGTCCTAGGAGACCAAGGAGAAGGTTTATAGACTCAATTAAATTAGATTTAGGAGTTAGGAGACTTTATCTGGGCGAACAAACGATCTCCTTGGCACAGGATAGGCGGGTATGAAGGAGGGTGGTCCAGATCGCCGGGCGTAAAGACCTCACAACGAAATGTAAAATTTGATGATGATGATGATGATGAATTTTTGCTCATTTTAAAAACTTTGCAATTTATTTAATTGAACATATTCGAATCTTTTCGCAAAATCTATTCTGTTCGGCACATCTATTCTGATGCGTACGGGTCTTTGGTTATGTTTCTGTTCTATTTTCGGTTAAAGTTTGGAAAATAAATTTTTAATTCAATTTGCAAGTGAATTTATCAATTTCGAAAGAATAAAACAAAAACTTGTTTACAACATCAATTTAAATATGTTTACAGTTCCTGCTTGATGGTGTTATAGCTATAAAACATTAAACCATTTGTTGTAGAGGTAAATTAAGCCGGATAAAGAGACTACAATGAAAATTTATGGAGAAGCTCAGTGAAAACGTAACTAAATTACAATATGTAAGAGTTTATATTCTCCGCTTCTGCATGCATCGTCATATTAAATGAGTTAAGTTAGAACTCGTTTATTTCGCTTGTCTTTCTCCAAATTTAAGCCTTTTTTAATTAGCGAAACGTATACTGGTAGATGCGACACGTCTTGTTGGAATACGGAGACACATGTAAACACTTGCGAATTGAATATTCAAAACGATTCAAGTAATGAGAAAATTAATTCAGCCGAACCAAACTCCAAACTCATTGCTTGCATGTAAAGATAGGAAGTGGTAGATAAATACATTAAATGGTTGACATAAACACAAAGTAGCTTTAAACTTCCGAACCAAAATTTCCTTATTATTATACAAAACAAGGTGTACTGGATGCACATAAGCTGTCTTACAAGTAAATCGATTTTCTATATTGTATAACTGGCAAGGTCGTCTGGAATTACGTAACGCAACGCAAAATATCGTTTTTTCGTTCATTAGACTCTAAAGTCTCTACTACGTTGTTACTCATCTAATTGGAAACGATATGTTATTTCGGGGCCTAAAATACGTGATACGCAATATCAAATTGTTAGGGTAGGCAATGCACAAACTTTTTTCCACTTTTCTTCATAATAAAATACGTATGTGGCAGAGAACACTGAACGAATAAATTTACCGTTTCTTGATAGGGGTAACCATTGTGTGATTGTAAGAACGTAATATGTTTATTAAAACACAATATGATTGCTCCAAATAAAATGTAATTGCTCGAAACAAGATTTATTTACATCTGTCAATCAGGTAGGGGAAAATGGGGGTGGAGGACGAAATTACACTGGATAAGGTGTCCCGAAAGGTCGGCAGATTAAAGGCAGGAAAATTCGCAGGGGTGGATGAGATTAGGACGGATTTATTAAGTACAGCAGTTCAGGTGGGATCCAATGGCTCTGTAGAATTTTCAATTTGGCCATGAGGTCTTCTGCAGTGCCTGCTAACTGGAGCTTCGGTATAAGGTTTGCAGTAACTACAGGGGATATCGCCCTTGAGCGTGGTATGTAAGGTGTTAGAAGCGGGTTAGAAACATAGTGGAAGGTGTATTGGATGAGATTCAGGGTGGTTTCAGGCCTCTGAAAGGGTGTCAGGATCAGATTTTCTGCCTCAGACAGACTATCGAAGTCGGCAAATCTCGGAAGAGGATTGCTTGCAATTCAAATGGGGAGGAGCTGGAGCAGGTTTCTGAATTCAAATAGTTAGGAAACATTTTTTCAAAGGATGACAAGGTATTTAGGGAATTCGAGGAAAGGAGGAGTCAGCTGAGGTCGCACGTGTTAAACGAAAGGGATTTAAGTAGCGAAATAAAGTTAGCTATTCGCAGGTCAATTTTCAGGTCGACGATGATTCTGTACGGTAGTGAGAATTGGGTTGGGTTGGGAACATAGCGAGAGAAAATCTTTATTTAACTAAAACAAAGTGTGCTGCCTCCTTAAAGAAGGTTGCTTGTCTACACAGCATATCCATCAATAATAAATTACAAACTATTTACAGCTAAGGCGAAATTTTTAAAACGATTCTAATTCTAGTGACTAGTTACCATAAATGTGATTTTTTATAATTTGGATGGTTCGGAAAGGAGGGAGCAGTAGGATAATCATATTAGGAACGACGATATGAGGGAAAATTTAGCAATTTCGTCAGTGGAAGAGGCGACAAGCCAATTGCACCAAAGAAAACGATTCAAATAGGAATTCATTACGTTCTTAAAATTGATCACAGGTGCAATTGGTTTGCAGTTAAGACGGTTGCGAACGCCATTTTATGTAAAGTCATCTTGACGTCGTAAAGTAGGCCATGGAAAATATCTTTTATTGCAATTAGAAATTCAGGAATTGTCTTTATATAAGATTAGCTCCACAAATTGACGTCGAGGGGTGACGCACTTCTGCGGTTTATGGAATAAATGGAATAAATGAAATAAATGGATCAAATGGGAATAGATGGAATGAATGGAATAAATGGGAATAAATCGAATAAATGGAATAAATATTGGAATAAATGGAATAAATGATAATTTTTTCAAATTCGTCAAAACCTCAAATAGACTTGATTTTGATGGCAACGCTCACAACAAACCATACTAATGTGTCAAAAAGTGAAAAAACCCACTTTTGAAAACTTAAAAGAATTTTTGTTGAAAAATGGAATAAATAAATTTATTCCATCTATTCCCAAAAAAATAAAATTTAATCTCCAGACGGTTTAAATGCTTTATAATTTGTGCAAACCGTTTTTTGAACTTATTTGTCTAACTTGTGATGCGTTTGGTTCAGATATTTCGCAAAAACAAAAAAAAAAAAAATGGGAATAAATGGAATAAATGAAGTGCGCCATACAGTATTTTATTTATAAAAATTATATCTTTCCTAAAGTCAATGAGAAACGTTTTGAGACGAGTTTTAAAGGGTGAGCATAAGGATTATCCGAATAATCTCAATACCATACTAATGTACTATGTTTTTTGCTCCACCTGAGGTTTAATTATAAACATAAGTATTTGTTGATATGTCAGAAAAATGCTCTGAGTTATTGTATGTACGGCCAAAGCCTCGAACTTAGAAGCGAAATTTCTCCGGATCCATCGCATCAACATGATAAGTTTTCGCATCAAATTGTCGGCATTAAAGAGAACATTTTATGTTTAACTCCATATTTATATTAAAAAATTATCGATTTTCGTGATTTAGTTATTTTACCCGCAACTTCATTATTTGATTGTTCGCTAGCAATCAACCAAAAATTGGTTGGCAAATAAAATGTTTACAACTTCGTGATGACCCGCCTTTTGCTATCTCGCGTCTTTATTTCTATGTAACACAAAAAAATTTGAATTTTCAACATAATAGCAAACCCGGATCGATCAACTGCGTTTAATTTTAGATTTAACTTATGTGTGATTTTTTTTCGTTGCTGCGTGTGTTTACAACCGAATTAAAATCATGCAATCGAAAACTAATTTAAGATTAATTTGCGCATTGGCCTGAAATTTATGAACAAAAGTGTGACACTTAATTACGCAGTTAAATCAAAATCTACAATCATACAAAGGCCCGTAGGAAAATGCGGAGCTTCGCTTATGAATCTTCCGTTACCCCGGAGTGGGGGAAGCAGCGATTGTAAAATATTAATGCCAAATGTTCGAAGAACCTTGTCCGTGTCGGTCATAGGCGTTTTCTTTGGACGTGTTGTACATCTGTCCAGCTGTCCAGCTGTCCGTCTCCATTTTTTTCTTAACGACTAAATCACCCGAACATATTTTCCTTGCAAAGGTGACTTATGGCTTTCCATATTCCATAATTTGTAAGACTAGAAATTGATTTGGAACTACGATTACTTGATTTGTACATTAGGATAAAAACGAGATCAACGACAATATCCTTGGTGACGCAAACGTGTTAACGAAAAATAATCCGTTAAGCTGTTTCACATCTTCGGATGAAAGTTTGCCTTCAATATTTTCTCGACAAACCAATTGAAAAAAAGTGAAAAAGGATTATTTTTTTAGTAAATATTTTTCTCTATTTTACTAATGGATGTTATGACCTAAATGCCACTTGAGTATAAGCAAAATAAAACCTTTACTTCACGAGTGACACCCTTGTGAAAGGCATTATATAAAGGAAATAAAATATGGTTTGCTCCCACTATAAAATCGCAACACAAGGTTATAGTAATCTTTGTCCACGTATAACGCATTTCCTATATTCCAATACGGAAAATTTACCTTTCAACCCATAAAAAACCCACACGTTATCAATTTTATTAAAAAAAATTTTTACGCAAACATATTTTATGGTTCCGGACCTTTACAATTACTAAATTTTCTTTTTTTTTATGTGTTAGCCTATTTTCCGTTACAATCAACCATATGGATAAAATTTAGCCCCCAAAGACTTCATGGTGAAATATTTTTTTTTCGGATTTTTATGGCTTATATTAAATAAAGATTTTTTTTGTGTATTTTAACGGATCATAAAAATTTACATTATGGATCCATAAAGCATGATGGCATTGATAAAAGAACATTTTCTACTCTAATGTTTCGCACATCGAATGGCTTGTCGTTGTCATGTTATATGACTTTATGAATATCATCAATGACTCTTTAGTATAATTTTAGAAAGGTACAATAACAAAAAAAGTTCCGAGATTGTATTTTCCACACAAGATAATACAAAGCCTACACAAAGATAGGAGTTAACGATTCAGCCAAAGTACGCAGAGGGAGAATTTGATTCATTGACGAGCTAGAAAGCTCAATTTGTTTGTGAATGACTTAGGTTTTTTCGGCGCAAGGAACAGAACCACTGTCTATTCTGAAAAACTAAAACTAAAACTAAAACTAAAACTTTGATCAGATAGAATTATTGAAGATGAATTTACTCCTTCAAATTCGATAACTCGAACCTCATTTTCATTTCCTGTTTTGCTCATTTTATCGAATTTAACATTCGAAAAAATGACTAAATCTTTTGTTGATAAATCAACTAAAAAGTACTTGAGGTTTCATCCACATTCTTACAATGTATCTGAGGGCTCAGTATTGTTGACTCATGGTACCCGTTGACTCTTCCAATCTCGACGATCTTTTCTATTTCAATGGTTTCTTTCTCTTCACTTAAAGGGATGTTCACCATGAAATGGGCCATCGCATGGTACGCTGACATTTTATGCTGATGGTCATGGAATGAATCACTTGTGATCAGTCTCTCGTTGGCTTTCTGTAGACATCTACTTCGATAGTACCATTCTTGATTTCAAACATCACGTGTGAACATCCCTTTGAGTGAAGAGAAAGAAGCCATTGAAATAGAAAAGATCGTTGAGATTGGAAGAGTCAACAATACTGAGCATCATCAACAGACACCGTGAAAGCCAGGTCATGGTGTTTACTATCGCAAATGTTTACATTGCGATTGAAGACGCCATGACCTGGCCTGAAGTAAGAATGAACCGTAATATATCAACTTTTTACGATGTACTAGAAGAGAGAGAGAGTCGCACTCGGATTTTATCCTGGTATAATCAAAAAGCTGCGACATGTATACAAAAAACATGGTATGACCCTAGTCCATAGAAATGACGGATCGTTGAGACAAGCCCTAGGGACTCTGAAAGACCAACCTCGTGACCTACACAAATCAGGTATTTACCAGATAAGGTGCGGCTGCTGCGGCCGTTTGTACATAGGAATGACAATTTGGAAATTATTTGAGCGATTTAATGAGCATATTAAGTCTGCGAAGTGGAAAAATAAGAAAGCAGTAGGACGCCACATCTTTATGACGAACCACGAAGTGAACATAAGTGAACTGAAGCTTATGCAACCCATTAACCAGAGGTGGAAGATCGAATACTACGAAGCCATACACATACACCGATATAAACACGAATACCTGCTCAACGATGACAGGAAATATAACATCCCCACTACTATTCATTTGCACGACAGAAAGAAAATGCGACGATAATATAAATGAACTGAATGACACACCCGACACCAGTGGGAGCGAAGAATTTTTTGACTGTGATTGAAAAGTATCAGGATAAAAAATTAAAGCACTTTTTTGTTTAATTTGAATGTATGTCGAGATAACCGTAATTATAAAATCTGACGGCTGATATGCTATCAAGAATGTGTATGTATGTATGTTTTGGCTTCAGGTTTGTATTTTGAAATATGTTTTAGAATTTAGTCGTGGTCGGTAGTAAAAATAAAAATAGTGCAATTTAAAAAAACAGATAGTTTTATTCGCCTCATCTAAAAACGTTTGGAACTAAAAAGTACAAATAGACTTTTTAAGCAAGGGACGAATAACAAGGACAAAACCTGATTTAGGCGTATCACGACCGCTTCAGCACATCGACCAAGCAAAACAACAATACTTCAGATAATTCGAGAAAAAATTTAAATTTTCGGAAATAATTTCGTTTGAAACGTCATTTTGACCTGATGGCAAGCAGAGGGTGCTTGAACTGGAGCTCGATAAGATAAAATGGGATGTGGTTGGAGTAAGTGAAGTGAGAAGGCTGTGAGAAGAATGTTCAAAGTTGTAGTCCGGACATACGTTCTACTACAGAGGAAGTGATTATGAGCTGTTAGTTCACCACATCACCTAAACCAGATATTTTAGATAGGATAGGATAGGATAATGTGGGTAAGGAAAGCGAACCTTCCTAAGCACCTAAGCCTCCAATGGGCTTGTTGTGCACACCCATTGTTGTAGAGAGAATTTGCTTTTCGTTGTTGTAAGACTATTCGAATGTAGATGTCGTACTTTGTGAGTGCAATTGTTTGATTATGTCAAATGAGCATTCAAACTTCATTTAGTTTGTGCAACTGTTACAGAGTCAATAGAGCTAATTAGATGTTACTAATAGCAGAGACTAATCATCCATGATTAGGAAAAACCATATGAGCTTGTTCCTCCCGGGGATCGAACCCGGGACTCATAGGCAGTGGGTCCAACGCTCTACCATCTGAGCTACCTGGACCTAGATAGAGTCATATATGCGTGTCTCAAACTAAACAGCAAGTACAGTGTCAAACTGATTCAAGCATATGCATAAACTTCAACACATGACGACGAAGAAGAGAGGCGTTTGATGAAGATATGTCGAACATAATATCGAAATATCGAAATAAAAACAGTAAGTGAACAAGATTCGGATGGCCATGAAAATGTTGATATATCAAGACACCGAGAGCCAAACAGCAGGTATTGATATATCAAGATTTGGAGGGCCGTACAGTAGATCTTATATATCAGGAATCCAATGACCATACAGCAGATCTTGATATATCAAGATACCGAGGGCCATACAGTAGATGCAGATATATCAAGATAAACGTGACCATTGCCCTACAAATATTTTTTTACATGAAAATCTCGATACTTATATATCAACTAAGAGATAAAAGCAAAAAAAAAATTTCTCCATATATCAAGATTTTCCAAAAATGTGAAAATTCTTGACATGGAAATCTAGAGCTAACTTCAGGGACATGGGGTCAAGGCCATGGAATGAAAAGACAGTGGTGACTGTAGGAAAATGATGAAAAATTTCTTTTTCAATTTCCAGTTTTCTTTTCTGTTTCAAAGTTTGAAGAAGTAGATGAATTTAAATTTACTCTATGCCATCGGCGGGATCGAGCTGGGGATACTTGTGACGGTACACTTACGGAAATATATTTTTGCATCAAATAGAATTTTGTACTTCTGCCATACACGCCGACTTCCACGGTTAGCTGGGGCCGTCGCCCCCAACGGCAAAATTCGTAGGGAGCGACGCCCCCCACGGGAAGCCGGGACACTAAGTAACCATCTTAAATTTAAGAGTAAATTTGCCAAAAAAATCCTATAAAGTCACAGATTTGAAACTGCCCTTGATTATGGTGTTAATTTTACATAGAAAGAACCTTTGTGCAAGGCTCTAATGTCCGAACATTTCTCGGGAATTTAAAAAAAGAAGTGGAAAAACGTATTTATTTCAGTTGATTCCGTAGTGTAAGATCAATCAAAAATATTTTATTTTTGAAAAGGAATAAGGATACGGCTACATTTTCACGCGGTGAGAAAATCATTTTCGCAGAGTGACACGTAAAATAATTTTTTGTATCGGCAGACAAACTTCATTTTCGGCCCGTTTCTCACCCCGCTGATGACCGATTTTGTCTCTAGCAGCCGATAAAGGCACTGAACGAAAAGTTAGCGGCCTTCGATTGTTTTGAATCTGTACGAGTTTTTTTTTGTTTTCGAAGAAACATAGTATGAAGAATTTCGCTCGCTTCGCTCGCAATTTTTAATCTTTGGTCATAGTACTTAAAGCTCTCGTAATGTTGCTTTATCTGAACTGGCTACAATTCCATACTTCCCATTCGTGATGGGCTGGAATTAGTTCCATGGGCTTGGGCTCGGTCTGATATTGGACTCTAGATACGGCCCTGTTTGCCCCCCACGGGAAGAGATGAAGTCGGCGTGTCCGACATCTGCGCAAGTTTTTGCAGAGTTAAAAAGCTGCGCAGAAGTACAAAATTCTATTTGATGCAAAAATATATTTCCGTAAGTGTATACACCTGTTGTGAATAGCCTGACTAATAAAGAGACTATTGACACCCGGTACCGTTATACACAGCATAATAGAAATACTGTTACTACCACTGCCGTGCAACGCATAAAAACCTTGCGATGAAAGGGGGAAATGATTTCGTAAGACAAAATCCATACAAAATCTCTTATCTCTTTCATCACAAGGTTTTAATCCGTTGCACGTCAGACCAGGTATCGTTATCCACAGCATGATGAAGAGAATATTGTCATCCGGTACCAATTTGTTTTTGATTTTTTTAAAATAATTTTTTACACCGTTGCATCGACAGGCTTTTCCAAAATGGCTACAGCCACAATGCCTCACACGCTCAAATAACAATTTTAGCAAGAGGTAAATAAGCTAATATTATTGCATTCCTCGTCCTTGCGTACGTTGTTGGGATTTTCTCTCGTGATGATTTAAGTCAAACACCTCTCGTTAAAAACGAAAATAGGCGCGAAAAGTTTTGTGAAATGTGACCTACATGCTTCTACCGTTTGTTTGGGTTTTATTTTTTAATTCGTTTGTCTCATTTAAATAAATTAAGAGACGTGTGACTAAAATTAGTAGGAATTAATTGTGTAGTAATCGATAGAATGTCGAACGAAAAATCATGCGTAAACGCAATGAAAAGAAAAATGGGTGGGTGTTTGAAATTGCGATATAAAAGTGCATTGCATGCACGTAATCGGATATCAGTTGAGGATCGATCGTTAAAGTGAAAGTTTAAAATTCTACAGAGCGTTCCGATAGTCTTATTTTAATTTTCGGTGAATCTACGTTCTAGAGAAAATAAAATGTCGTCAGCAGAACCATACTTTTTCGAAAAGTACTTCCCCACCAGCTACCATCTAACATACAACACTCCAATCAAACATTACCCGGGCTCATTTAATCTATCCAAGGACGAACTCGAACGCAAATCTCATGTCAATAAAGATGAATTCCTCGTGTATTTGGACATTACGGGATTTACGCCAAACGAAATCAGCGTTCGAACACTCAATGAAATCGTTTATGTTGAAGGACGACAAGGAAAACGTTTGGGCAACACTATTCCGCGACATTTCGCTCGTGAATTTCGGCTACCCGATTTCTTCGATTCGGAAGATGTGCGTGCAACCATTTCAGAAGATAACATTTTGATGATAAAGGCTCTGCCATCTTTGTCGAAGAAATTCCGTCATTTGGAAGAACTAAAAGCTCTCGACACGGTTAACAAGTTTAGATCGTAAAAAGTGTGACATAAAAAAGGAAAGACTAAAAGTGATGCGAAAGTTGTCGCAAAGAAAATGATTTATTGTTAAATTTTCAACTGTTCATTTACCCGTCAATTTTATCTCATCTTCACAAAACTATCGAAATTGGATCCCTTTTCTTAATTTGGAGATTCGTGAAAGTTTTATGCAAATTAATTTTTTTTAAAGAAATAAAGAACAAAAAAAAATTGGATTGTTTCATTTTCGAATTCGTTGAAAACAAATGGGTTTATTGTCTAAGGTGTTAGCTGTGTAAGGTGTAAGAAAAATCCTACTTTAGTACCAAGAAATGGGTTCTTTACAACACATTACATTGATTGTTGGTGTCAAACTTTGTTTCGTTGATTTGTTGCTTTGGTGAAGAAAATAACATATATGCATCTGCGGGAAATCTACTCACCTTCGGCTCGGAAAGCAAACCTCCCCCTTGAAAATAGAAAGATGTCCCCGCATGTGCATAATCTACTATTTCAACCCAAGGGTTGCAAAAGTTGATTTATATTCATTAACTGAGCAAAAGTAACGATTTTCCCCCAATCCTTTCCTTCAATTTGTCTTCGAAGGCATTTTCCACAACCCAAAATAGCGAAAATTAACTTTTCCGATTTTCCCAGCAAGGCTATTTTGAGATTTAGATTAGAATTTTTTTTTGTTGTTTTGGTGTTTTGGCACCTGGATCTGGGACCCTTTGTACCACCCCCGCCGATTCTTCCTTTATTGAATCGATTTAAACATAGATGTTAAGTAAATGAACAATAAAGAAATGAAATCAAACCAAATAAACTACACTTAAAACTAACAAGTAACTAACTAAAACACGACGCATTCTAATAGTCTCTCGGTGTAAATTCATAGTTGGAGAAAACATGTTATCAAACGTCCGTGATAAATCGCTGCAGATGGTGAAATATCCATAACCTCCACGTTTGGAATATGGTTGTTCCTCAGTAGCGTTTGAAATCTTAAGGGCGGTGGCAAAACATTTAACTAATCGATATATAAACATAACCTGCTAACACATAGCCGTGAATCGGGACTTAGCTGGAATATTATGCGATTTGAAATGTTTCCATCTACTCTTCTCATCTGTGATCAGGGAGCCGCTGTGTAAGTGACATACTCCGTCATGTCGATTTGAATTATCGATATATAAAGAAAGCCTGCTAAAATTTTACCGTACATCGGGATTTAGCTGGAATAATATTCGACTTATTTCGTTATTATTTCCCTTACTGGGAAGGAGTGATAGCTTCCATAAGGCCAGACCCATCTCGAAGGATGGATCCTAATCCTTGAAGCAGTGTTTGTGTTGGAATTTCACGACTCCCCTCACATTTTCCCATCTGATTTCAGCCGGGGTTGTATTGGCGTAATTGCCTCAATGCCCTCAATGCTTAACACAGAAGGGGAAGGGGAGTAGGTTTATGTGAGCCAACTAGGAATAGCCGTATAACCGTATAACCGAATAACCGTATAACGGGATTCTTTTTGGTATAATGCACAATTCTGCTCTAACGAAAACAGCATTAAGCCGAATCAAATTGCTTTTTATGCGTCTGCATTTTTCCCCTTAAAGCAAAACCGTTAACCGGGATTTAGTGGATTATTAAAAGAGCCGCTCGTTCGCAACTGATGCAATAAAATTGTTATTTTTATTTTGTTTTTACACCCACATACGGTTTGATTGGCACACAAAAAGCACCGGATTACGGTGGAGTCAGAATATCCGTTCCTGTAATTTCTTTTTGCATTTTAAAAAACATTTCAACGAACTGTAATGTAAATGTAAATATATATAACAAACGCGATAACAAGCGCCGAGTACAGAGTGTCAAAATGAAATTTCTGTCGGTATCATGTGAAGCTCCTTATGAAAGATTTTAAAAACACAAATTAGCAAATATGTGTAGTGTATACGATCAATACAATGGATTCAAGTTGGCGTTATGTTCAAAAAGGCGCCAAAACCGTACATGAACTAAACGTCTGACATAACAACGATGTATTGATCGACACTTTGATGCGGATGTGAAAATCTTTCACTTTTTCTTATCTCAGATACCATTAACAGAATTAACACAAAACTCTGCACTTTGTCGAAGACGGAAACTAGAGCACATTAACAAGCGACCGACGCTATTGCAGAATTACATTACAGTTACTAAAGCCTTAACAAGAACCAACACTTTCGCACGATAGCAAAAACAAGTTGATCGCTCTCCATTTCTCTACCAACCCTTTCGTTTTAATTGTAGATGATAACATTTTGGCCTCACTTTAAGTAGTAGTAGTAGTAGGTTTATTGACAAAATATGTATAAGGTCTTGGACCTTTTGATTCACATATTAGACGCGATCAAACTATGCGCTAACAAATAAAACGTTAAAATAAAAAGGATTGCATTGTTTAATATAAGAGAAAAGGAATGTTTATTTAGCAAAAGTACAATTCAAACTGAGACTGGGCCGAGCCGGTGGATAAGTAACAATTTGCCATGCTTACCAGATGTTCACGCCAACCTCGATCAAAGTCAAGTACTGAAATATGAATAATGTAGTCGAATATATAGGAAGATGACGAAAGAAAAGTAAAGCCGTTAGGATCCTAGTGTCAGATCAAGCCCAAATAGTCCTTACACGCACTTTTAAATCCCGTTAGCGAATATTTACTCTTTACTATGTTCGGAAGCATATTGTACTTAGACACACTCCTGACATAGAAAGAATCGTTTACGATGTCTCTATCGTTGCGTGGTAAGATTAGATTTAGGGTCCTGGGGGACGAACCGAAGTTCAAGTTCTCGTAGACATACTCAGGCTCCTTAGAGATAATAACTTTGTGCAAGAAGGAGGCAGTGAGGTAGTCAATGAATGCGAAAATATTGTTTCCGAGGAGCTTGTTTACGTGGTCGGATACCGAGCCGCGTCGATCAATCATGTAGGCAAAGCGAACACAAGCATTAAAAGCCTTTTCATATATTTTTCTAGTTCCCGCAGAGAGCTCACCCCAAACTGGGCAGCAATAAGTAAAATGTGGTAACAGCAAGGACTTAATGAGAAGTTCTCTCGTTTTAAGTGGAAAGTCATCCGCAAAGAGATGACTTTTGGAATGCTTCAGTTCTTGAGGGAGATCATTAATGAACGAGGCAAACAGAACAGGGCCAAGCACTTAATGTAGAAACTTATAAAATTCTGAATTTCTACCCAAGCGGCAAAATCACATCACACAAATTAAAATTTTAAAAGGCTCATGGTGGAAGAGCGCAAGAAAACACGTCTTGCTTGTTCGGCGATCAAACTACTAAACGATTTTCCCAGCAAGGCTATACTTTTCAAAAAATTAAAAGAAGATTTTCTTAGTGTTGAACCTGCCTGCCGGCTGATGGACTGGTGAGCTTTACGAACGGGTCGAAAACTGAGGAGTGAGTCAATTTAATTTTATTTTTAATCAAATTTAGTCAATGACATAAAACGTCATTGAATTTAGTCATCAAGTTAGCTTTCTAAAAAAAATGAAAATATTTACAGATATACCGTAGAACAATTTCTTGCTCAAAATAATGTTGTTTCCTAATTAATAATATAAAAACGACTGTACACAACATTTTTTTCATCACCCTCCGGAAATTTTCAAAAATGTATGGTGAAAAGTAATTTTTATCAATTACCTCACAATTAGAAACTTTATATTTTCAAGTATTTATGTACTTGTTCTTCCGTCGACAGAAACTGCAAACCTGCGAGTAAAAATCTGAGGCTACCTTTGATTATTATTCAAGTTCCGTTTAGCCCCCTCCGTGCACCGTTGCACCGTGCACCCTATGCAGTAAATTTTAAAACTCCTTTTGCCCAAGAATTTGTACTTAATATCCTTCAAAATGAGCTTAATTTATCAAAAAACAATTTACATTTACTATCGGTTTTATAGTATCAAAGTCTAGAAAACCCAAAATATAAATTGACATCCGCCGAACTATTTGTTCTCAGAGAAATATGTTTGCAACGAATTTCTCATTTTCTTTTGCTGTGTGTTTTCCCTTAACCCTAAGGAACTCCTAACAGCGAAGAGTGGAAAAATTCACACCTTATTGGACCCGTACGAAGTACAAAGGTCCTATACGTTGACTACAAACAATTTTATTGTAACATTAGTGTAGGGAAATTAAAAAAATTTATATGGAAGAGCTTGCAAAAATTAGGACAAAAGCAAACTAAGCGGGATTCGGTAGGCCTTAGGTACCTGAATGACGTCCAAAAAGTCCCCCTGGGTATTTTGCGAATGACTCGAGAAAATCGGAAAAACCCGAAAAAAGTGAGGTCAAGTGTAACGTTTTTTTCGTTGTTCAACGAAATTTTAATTTTTTCACTTCTTTCACAAAAATGCATTTTTCCTTTATTGGGCCACTTCTTGTTCATATGCCTCGACAGCAGCTTCCGCAGATAAAAATCGCTTCCCACGCAACTTATTCTTGACACTCGGAAACAAATAAAAGTCGCACGGTGCCAAGTCGGGACTGTAGGGTGGATGCAGCATCAAATTGATTTTTTCCTTCTACAAGAACGTCGTGGTCAGAGCACTTGTGTGGGAGCTTGCATTATCATGGTGGAGGACGATCTTGCGATTTCGACTCTTTCCACGTAGTTCTTCAAATACTTTTGGCAAACAAATCGGAGTATACCACTCTGAATTGATTGTTTTACGATCCTCAAGTGGTACAGTAGTCACATGACCACATTTCCAGAAGAAAGTAGCGATCATTTTCTTGGCGACGCTTCGAGCGCGAATTACATTTGTTGGTAAATCTTTATTTTGAAACACCCAAACGGTGGATTGCTGTTTTGTTTGGGGATCATAGCTGTAAATCCAACTTTCGTCATCTGTTACGATGCTATATACTGAATCAGAAGCCCCATTGTCGAATTTTTTGAGAGAATCCTGGCACCATTTCACACGAGCCTCCTTTTGGTCGTCTGTCAATTTGTGTGGGATCCACCGAGAACAAAGCTTCCGTGTGCGTAAATGTTCGTGTAAAATTGTTTGTATTTGACTTTTCCCGATCCCAAGGGATGCAGCTATCTCAGCATAGGTCACATGTCGATCGGCTTCAATCATGTTCCGGACATGGTCAATGTTTCCATCGGTGATGGCTGTGGAAGGTCGACCTTCACGAAAGTCGTCACTGAGGTAAGTGCGTCCCGATTCAAACTCAGCGAACCACCGAGAAACAGTGGTCTTGGATGGGGCCTCATCTCCAATAGCTTTTTGCAAACGATCGATACATAATTTGGGAGTCAAGCTCTAAAATTTTCACGTGATAAATCAATTTTTTCTCTGCAATGAATTTTTGGAATTGTTGTATCTTTTGACTGCTACGATCGATTTTCATTTTGATCATCATTTTTAAATCAGGAAAGACCAATTTAATTTTTGTGTAAATTGGCGAAAAGTTTACACGAGCCGATATAGCCGATTCCCGAAACTTTTAGGGTGCCCCTCGTAGGTATCTCTAAATTTTTGATGTAGGAAGTGTTCAGCATAGTCCAAAGATGTTTTTAAGTCACTAACACTAGCACTAGCACGGAAATTCCTCATTTTGGTGTCAAATGAAAGCATTTGATGTCAAAAAACTGGGAAATAAATTTTGTGGGAATCGGTACAGGGGTCTGGGCACTGGGACCAATGGAATGGACGAAATTGAGATTCTTGGCCATATACGAAAACAGTTTTTCGTCTATATTTCCTTAACTATGCGATATGGGGATTTACTGTCAAAGGCAAAGTTGTAGAGAATTAAATTTAAGCGAACGCGTGTTTCAGGGTTTTGGGGAAATATGGTCCAATCCTGGTATATGGCCTATTCCATTATTAGGCAGGATGACCCATTATCTCCAAAACTACGAGAGTTAAAAAGTTGGTTCCGATGGCGAAGTTGTAGAGAATTACATTTAAGCGAACACGTGTTTCAGGGCTTTGGGAAAATATGGGCCAATACTGGTATATGGCCTCTTCCATAACTGGGCAGGATGACTCGAATCTCCAGAACTATGAGAGTTGGAAAGTTGGTTCCAAAGGCGAAGATGTAGAGAATTAAATTCAAGGGAATACGTGTTTCAGGGTTTTGGTGAAATATGGCCCAATGCTGGTATATGGCCTCTTCCATAATTGGGCAGGACGACCCAGATCTCCAGAACTATGAGAGTTAGAAAGTTGGTTCCAAAGGCAATCTTGTAGAGAATTAAATTTGAGCGAACACTTGTTTCAGGGTTTTGGTTAAATATTGCCCAAAACTGATATATGGCGTCTTCCATAATTGGGCAGGATGACCCGAATCTCCAGAACTATGAGAGATGGAAAGTTGGTTCCAAAGGCAAAGTTGTAGAGAATTAAATTTTAGATAACACTGGGTTTTAGGGAAAAACGACTTAGTCCTTGGATATAAGCTTTTCTAGATTTGGATGGTCTGAGACGTACTTCGGTAGGGCCTTTGACATTACCTTGGGTAATTTCTATGGATCTTTGAACTTCTTACAGTTATAAGAGAACAGAAAACGTTGGATTGTTTGCTTATTTGCCACATCTATTCTGATACGTACGGGTCTTTGGTTATGTTTAGCTATGGAGAACCTTCAGAGTAGTACGCCTTACGAAAACTGGAAAATCTTCAAAAAACCGCTTTGGGCAAGCAATAGCCGGACTTTTTAAAATTTTTCTTTAGACCCAAAATGCTATTGATGATTGAATACGTCGATGAAAAAGTTGAAAAAAAAAACGTTTTGCATTTCTCGACCCACCCTAATATCCACTCGCTTTGATACAAAGGTGAATTTCACTGATATAGGTTTTTCTTCCCCACAGTCTAACGAGTCGATCATCATCATCATCATCACCGTACTTTATAGACCGGTACTACTTTCGGTATGAGGTCTTTAAACCGCAACCCTAGGATGAGCCACCCTCCTCCATGCTTTCCTATCCCCTGCTAAGAAGATGGTCCAGTGAAAGCCCCCTAACTCCTAAGTCTGACTTGATTGAAGCTATAAATCTTCTCCTAGGTATACCCCTAGGCCGAACTCGCGGGACCTGTGCATCCAAGATCCTCTTTGGCAGACTGTTATCGCCCATTCTTTTAACGTGCCAAAATCAGCGCAGACGACTAACCCTTGCCTCTACTACTAACGAAACCCCCAGCTTTTCCCTGATTCCGTCGTTCCTAATATGATTCTCCCACTGCTCCCTCCGATTAACCTTTTCTGAGCTCGTAAGAATCCTCATTCCAGGTCATGCACTAGATATCTGCAGTCCACCCAACTTTCACTACCATACAGAATCGTTGGCCTAAAGATTGATTCGTGGATAGCTAATTTCGTCTGCTTACTTAATTCCTTCTTGTTGAACACGTGAGCCCTCAACTGACTAGCAACCGCATTACCCATCTTTCTCCTTTCCTCAAATTCCCTAACAAACTTTCCATCTTCTGAAAAAATGGTACCTAAATATTTAAACTCAGAAACCTGTTCCAGCTGCTCGCCATTCAGACTACAGGCTACCTCCTTCCGAGATTTGCCGAAATGCATAACCTTAGTCTTCATCCCGTACTCCTCACTCGATGTTTAGGCACACAATCCCACCCCGCAAATCGCTGACGTTCTCTGCCAACATGATTAAGTCATCCGCCTGCCAAGGTACACATCAACAACATACTTATACAGCAGGAACATCATGCCAGTTTCCGAACTTGCCGAAGTTGAACGGATAGTCGCGGTACACAAATTAGTGCACTCTCTCACAAAACACAACTTTCGGCTCTTGATGAACAATAACGTACACAACTTTAGCACAAGACGGGCCAACGATCTGCATATTTTTAACAAAATGTCGTCAAAGAATTCATCCAATGCTGTGTTAGAAAGAGCAATAAATGAGTATAATAACATTAACTGTGATACGAGAGAAGTGATTAGCCTTAAAAAATTCAAATATAGAGTGAAATTGGAAGTGTTAGGAAAAAGTTTAAAATTTTGTGCAATATCCCCGTACTTTTTTTTGAACTGAAGCTTCTCTGTGATACACTCTGTGATGTGATATACTTTATTCTACTTTAAGGTACGATTTTATTTTATTTTATTTAGCCAAATTTTTAATGTATTTGTTTATTTATTTAAATCTTGTATGTGAAAATCATAGCTAAAAATAATTATTGATCCCATGCGTAAGCCAAACAAATTAAGTACAAAAATTTAAAACGAAATTACCCCAAATGGATAAAAAAAAAAAAAAAGTTACCCCAGATACTAGACTAAGAGATTCAACTTAATTTTATTTTCGCAACCAAAAAAAATTGTTCTTTTTTAATTTTTTAATTTGAACATTGTGTTCCACACGAAAATCATAAGGAACGATAAATAAATAGCTTTCCAAAAAAAAAAAAATAGGCCAGGATCTTCATAATTACCTCACCCACCTCAACATTGCCCTGCAAGTTGGCTTGCTTGCCAAAACACTTGCGTATACTTTACCTACCACGCTCAAAAATGAAATACCTCTGTAATTACCACAAACCTTACGGTTGCCTTTCTTATAAATCGGAGCTATAACAGCAAAGCTCTAGTCCAAAGGATCTGCCGAAGACTTCTTGGCTAAGTTGAAAATCCTGCAAAGCCATTGGATCCCACCGAACCCGCTATTCATAATAAACTCTGTCCTGATCTCATCCAATCCCGCGGATTTTTCTGCCTTCAACCAACGAGTCGAATGGACCAAAAATTGTCTCAAAGTCTGAGATAATGTTTTCAAACTGTAATTTTGGTCGACGTTTTCGCGATATTATCTTAAGGTGAATTTTTAGTTTATTGAATACAATATCTGTCTCTAACACGACGTCACGCATTTATATTGACAATAATATTTGAAAGGGGTCCCACAAAAGTATAAAAATCAAACAGCATACAGTGACCTCAAAACTCCTAAAATCCTACCTTCGGAAATCACCTGGAGTTGTATGAGGGGTAAAATTAACTAATCTTAATTTCAGGTCAATCAGGTTGTCTCAGGTTTGACCCAATTTTCTCAGGTCAGGTTCAGGTTGATTTAGGTCTAAATTTTTAGACCCGTACGAAGAACGAAGTTCTTCGAAAAGAGTCTTATGCGTTTACCACGACGTTTGTAACCACCCCAATTTCGACCCGGGAGTAGAAGGGGAGCATCGATCATGGTCCTTAGATGACGAATCAACAATAAAAAAAAATGTCCGTCCGCCCGTCCGTCCATCACCACGATAACTTGAGTAAAACTCAACCGATTTTCAAAATCTTTTTTTCCCTGGAAGATAATCGAAATATTTTTTATGGGGTTGAATCTAGGCACTGTCGACCCAAGGGCCGCCGAGCTAGGGCCGTTTAAGTGTTTTTTGGTCCTTTGTCCTTTGGTCCTTCTAGTAAATCTTTTCCAATTTTCAAAAATTTTTGTTTGAAAGATCTGGGTATGGCCGACAATTTATGGAAGAAACTATTTTTTAATTTGACTCCTTGGACTTAGCTAGGGCACTAAAACCGGGTCTATGCTAGGGCCATACATGTTTTTTGTACATAACTCGAGTAAATCTCTTCCGATTTCCAAATTTTTTCTTGAACGAAAGGTTTAGGATTGTGTCCCGTTTTATGGAAGAAATTTGTTTGAATAGAAACCCATGGACTCAGTCAGGACCCTAAAACTGAGTTTCTACTAGGGCCCAACGTGTTCGCTTACATAAGTTGGATAAATCCTAACTGATTTTGTTGATTCTTTTTCTATTTGAGAGGTAATCGAGTACCGAATTATATTCAAAAATAAATTTGGACCCGATGCCTGTGCTTAGGGCTGAAGTGGGTCTCAGGTCTGTCCTAAGGTCGGCCTTAACCAAAAAAAAAATTTTTGCTATGTTGCAGAGCAAATTGAGGGTAACATTTTTGTCTACGGAAGTATGTGTCTGAGGCATTTCCTTATTGCCCTAGGTCAGTCATAAGGTCTGCTCTAGACAAAAAAATAGTTTTTCCTTATGTTGTAGAGAAAATGGCGGGAAATATTTTTGTCTATGTAAGTTTTTGTCCGAGGCCTCTACTGAGGACCCTAGGTCGGTCCTAAGGTCGGCCCTAGACAAAAAAATGGTTTTTGCTATGTTGTGGAAAAAATTGAGATGAACATTTTTGTCTGTTTGTGTTAATGTGTACGTAATTTCATACACTTAAGAGTTAAGGCAATATTTACTTAGATACATTCGAGTCTTTTCGTAACATCAACTCTGTTTGACACATCTATTCTGATACGTACGGGCCCCTCATATGTTTTTGAATCAGGTCGACCCAAAACGATCCATTCCAATCCTCAAAATTAAAACCAGAATTTCTAAAAAACAGCCATTTATTTCATTTTTATCAATATAATTGTTTTTTTTAATAATCTTTAACGACAATTAAAACATTTCGATACATTTAGTTAATTAAAAACGTATAAAACAAAATAAAATTTACTGAATAAAAATATGTCAATGCATTAATATCAATAAATTACACTATCATTTTATTATAATTTTATTACTAGAAATTACATAGTCCCTCTTGTATTGACGTAAATTTCCAATCATTTATTTTTTCCTATTTGAAATTTCATATTTAAGTTCATTTTATTTATTAATTATCTAAACTTAATTTTATTTACATATCAACAATTTTTCATTCAAAAATTTTTTCACATTTTCAGATATACTTTAATTATATTTTTTTGCATTCATTTCAGCCACCATTTTTATATGTTTTTTAATTGAAAACACATTTAAAGCTAAACTTAAATTATGAACTTAATTAGTCAAAGGATCGCATTCAAAAAGTGAATATTTCATTTAAAAAGTACAAAATTTCGGATGAAAAATCAGAAATTTCAGGTGAAAACAGGAAATTGATGGTTTTTTCCTTTGAAAGGGAATAACAATCAGAGTATACTAAGGTAACGCCAATCAGCAAAAACGTCCGGGACCCAACTTTTAGGTGAATATGTCTACGTAATGTTGCACGCATGGCAAATTTATTTTCTCAAGTTGCAACACATGAAACAATTTAATACTAAACTGTAAACAGTTGCGACAGCTTAGGCATACGAAAACGTCAGAAATCCAACATAACAAATCTAAATTCACCTCAAACTTGTGTCCCGTATTTTTCCTTATCCGATGAAGGATTGCATTAATTAGGATCGGAGTGGGTAGACCCACACCTGATCCACTGTTTTAGCGGGTCGACCCGCGCCTCACCCACAGTTTTAGAACGCACAGAAAAACGATTTCTGTGACTTCTGCAACTGTGGGTGAGGTGTGGGTCGACACACTCCGATCCTTATGCTTTACCTTCAGTGTCCGAGATTTAAATAAGGGAACTTTGTACTTTTGCTCGTTGTGAGGAGCAAAACAGTAAAATAAGGAGTAAAAAGCTCACAAATGCACAGGGAACTACGGGAATACAGACTTTTTTGTAATTCCTCAGAAAAATTGGAAAATGTTCATTTCAAATATACTGTAGCGAAAACACACAAAAACGGCCCGTTTTGCTCACATATCGTACCCTCCCTCCATATAATTATTCCCAACTTTGAAAATCTTTAGTTTACGTAGTCGGTCTCGTTAAGACCTCTAATTTCGTGTATCCTAGTTTCGCCTTTGAAACATAAAATGTTTATTGCTGACACGTGTCAAAACAATGTTGGATAACAAGTCGTTACCGTGGTAACGGCTAGTTTTCCAAGGTTGCTTCGACGGACTCTCTAAAAATTTTTATGTTTTGAGGGCGAAACCTCGGAAACATAGTCAGATCTACAAATTATACACTAATAGGTGGTAGAAAAATGTATTTCAGCGCTTCAAAACACGTCCGGAAACTCGGAGTACAATTGCTGGAACACTGCTTTGTTTTGTTTCTCTAGTTTTGCAAAGTCTTCAGTGTATAATTTTGGAAATTTACGCTCAAAATCGACGTGTGGTGCGTCAAATGAAAGGTATTGACGAGACGAATCAGAATATCAAAATTTATCGAAAATTCTGTTTGAGAATCAGTTGCTATTGGCGACAAAGCGCGCAAAACAACGTGTTTTGTTTGTTTTTCATGCATATCTCATGGAATTTTTACTCAAGAATGATTGCCGATAGGTCAAATGAAAGATAGTAACGTAACAAAAATAAAGGCTAAGAGTTTTTGCAAATTGGGTTCACGAATAAGAGCTGTTTGTGGAACATTCTCGCAATAATGAGCAAAACAGCGTGTTTTGCCTGTTTTTCTCTGTTTTTAACGTATATTCTCAGCGGCGCCGAGTATAGGGGGCAGGGAGGGGGGCAAGTCTCCCCATGAAATGATCCATGACGGCCATGATCCATGACGATAGGAATAAACATAACAAATTAAACGGATGATAAATTTAATCACTTTCTGAACTTAAATGGTACCTTCAAGGTATATTCCATCCTACAGGATTATGAAACCATTTTACATTTGACGTTTTTTCAGGGACCGACAAATTTTTTTTAAATATTCTGGAATACCTAGCTTAATTTTGTATCGATGAAGTGTTCTTCTAACCCATACATTTTTGAAGTCACTTCTTGATGTATAGGCTACGTGAGTGAACCGAGGTTCAGCACCTAGGCCGGCTTTGGGCCTGTTGTCAGGCCCGTATCTAGGGGGGCAAGGGGGACTCAGCCCCCCCTGAGCGTCCCCAGAGCCCCCTGAGCGTCCTCAGAGCCCCCTGAGCGTCCTCAGAGCCCCCCTGAGCGTCCTCAGAGCCCCCCCTGAGTAGTACCCAAAATTTTTTTTCTCTGCAGCGTTATAATAGAAGCTGTATACTAGCTGCTAACAAAACCTGCGGCAAAAATTTAGGAAATTTTCTTATAAATAGTGTGAACGATTTCAGGAAAATATGGGAAGTGAAGGACAAATTCTATTGTCAAAACTTAGAATAGCTTGTTTTTAAAAATCCGTTGCTGTATATATTTTAGGCGTAGGGGAACTTCGCACATTTAGCTCACATTTTGTGAGCTAAACGAACCAAGAAGAAGATAATTTCATGTGAAAATAAGTAATGAGATTATTTTGGAAAAATGGAACCGCCATGAATAATACTAAATTTTTCAAAAATTTGTAAAAAAATTTTTTCGCTCGCTCCGCTCGTTATTTCTGACGTCGGTTCTGTTTCAAAGACTAAGCAGAGGCATGTGTGCGTCCTAAAAAGCTGGGAAATAAACAAAAGTTCTGTGTGCTAGGCACGGCAAATAATTTAGGGGGGGAGGGGGTGCCGGTCAAACACAAAACACCTTCTATTGGCGACCCTGTTTAACGAAAACCCTATACCAAAAATACGACTGTATTAATGTGAAATGCGCGAAATAAAGAGAATTTTCTCAAAATTTCATATAGTTTTATCAATTCGATGGGGGGGCTCGAGCCCCCCCTGACAGCCGACCCTGGCTACGGGCCTGGCCTGTTGTGCTTAACCTATACTTGCAAACCACAACAAGCAGCATACATCTGTAGAGTTTTAAACGGAATTTTTCATGAGAATGTCTCAGAATTGCACCCTAATGGCCAGAACAGACTAGGTATCTTAGGACTTCAGAATATTTCTTGTAAAATCTATAATCGCTGTGGGTTACATTAAATAACAAAAATAGAAAAATCTTCGCTCGCGTGCACACTTACTTCTGTCACATAAACGGCAAATACCGCAGCTTCATTCGGAATCTATTACTTCAAAAATTTCGCTATAAAAGCAAACATTAGCTTCCGTTTCATTGCTTACTTTGGCATGTTTGCCAACTACACATCATCAAATTACACAATTTTGTTTGCGCCCCATGGACGGTAAACAAGTCGGCGCCGCTGTATATTCTCGAAAATGATGTTCGATACGTCAAATGTAAAGTATTGAGGAGACGCATTAAAAAAATAAAAATTTTGAAAATCGGGTTCGTATATCAGTAGCTATCGGCCTCAGAGTGAGCAAAATAGCCTGTTTCGAGATTTTTCTTCAGTTTTTTACGTATACATCAGGAAATATCTTCTCAAACTCATTGAAGGATACACGAAATGAGAGGTGTTAACGAGACCGACTACGTAAACCAAAGATTTTCAAAGTTGGGAATAATTATACGGAGTTAGGGTACACGATATGAGCAAAGCGGGTTGTTTTTGTGTGTTTTCACTACAGTGTATTTGAAATAAACATATTCCAATTTTTCGGAGGAATTACAAAAAAGTCTGTTTTCCCGCAGCTCGCAGAAAACGTTGCATTTTATTGTAAACTTTTTAACTGAAATTTGTAATTTTTTACCTGACATTTTAAATTTGCAACGTAAATTGTGCTTTTTGTTATTTAGTTGATATAAAATGAACAAACGTCTTTAGTTAATAATATCGCATATAAAGAACTTTTTCTTTGAAAATGTAATTGTGTAACGAGAAACTATGTTTGTACTGATAATTTGTGGGATAGTACTTTCCATAACCGAACGAAAAAGTCTTAATTTCTCGTCACTCAATGATGAACTTGTATACGAGAAATTAGCCATACGTCAAAGTATCGCACTGATCGATCTATTGACGTCTTTTCGACATTAAGAACAGGTCTTACAAACGTCAATTGTTTAAGGTGCGATATTTTGGCAGTAGATGGTATGAGAATGAATCAGAATTCAAAGCTGTTATGTACGAATGTACAAAGTTGCTTTCAAAGAACATCGCATACTCATTCGGAATGCGATGTTTTTATTGCGCAACTTTAGACCGTCTTCTGTATCATCTATTGTTTGTCTGAATGTCATTTTCGTACAGCAGATGAGTCAAAATTTCAAATAATTCGCTGTTATCGCAGGACTTTAGTAAAACATCGCAATTTCAACAGATGACATTTCTTCATTCTTTTCTATGAGCTTTAAGCTTTCTCATCGGCTTGGATGAGGAACGTTATTTGGATGACATTCCCCATAAATGCAAGCTTTCATGTTTCCAAACAAATTCTGCAAAATGTGATTATGAAATCGAATCCCTTTTTTCGAAAACAGAAAAGAGAAATGTTTGACAAATAAAGCGTTTTGAGTTTTCCTTTGAAATAAGACAAAAGCGGTATTACAATGCACGATAATGCCCATGGTAACAATTCGAAAATACCTTTCCCTCTAGTTGCGTCATTCACTTGCAAACAAGTCAAGAGCATACCGGGTATTGTTGTACGGACAAAAGACAGACTTGCAGCATCTAAAACTATAAAATGGTGTAGATAGGAATGATTGCAGATGTAGAAGTCCCTACATTCTAAGTTTATGCAAAACAAATATTGAAATCGCGTATAATACTGCGAATTCAACTATAGAATTTGTCAGCCATGTCAATATTTGGAATAGTTTACTTTTTATCAGTGGTTTAGCACAGCACATATTGTTTTTAGACATTTATACCAAAGCATTTTTACATAATTTTGCATTCACATCGCATATGGTTTTTCTGTTGGTTCATTCGAAAAAAAATATATATTTTTAGTAGTTTGTTCTATTGAAAGCTCCTTTCACACTTATTCACTGTATGCATGTATGGTCAATATGTGCGCCACTTTATGTGCACAATTTTCACTTATTTTTCCGACTACCATTTCTATATTCATGTACAAATTTATGCAATGTATTAAAGCTACCTACTTTCGTTAAATTACTTTGGCAATTACTGTTGTTTGTTGTTGATGCTGTTGATGTGAACGATGGTTTAACTAAATTAAATGTAAATGCAATTAAATGTCCTGTGAATGTTCTTGTCATGTTCCGTCCACATCTCCGCCTACAATGCGATTTTCCCAAATTGAAAATCAATTTAAATAAATTGGTTGTTTTAATTAAAGCTATTCGTACGCACATCCACCACCACCACCACAATGTCTCACACCACATCGAATCTGATTTTCGACGTTCAATCAGCAGCAAAAAATGTGTTGCGTTGAAAATGATTTTAGAAAAAATATTTCGAATTAACGAACACATTAATAAGGGAAACATTAAAATCAATTTTGCCATGGAAATGCTGGTGTCGAATAGGAAGTGTAGCCAGTCAAATAGCAACTTTCTTTGGTCGCATTTAAACGTGACGAACAATGTTAAGATCAACGTTAGATAGTGCGCAATTGATGAAGGACTTGACTTGGAACTCGATGCCAGAGCGCTTGCAGCTGTCTCTAAGCATTGTCGGAATTCTCGGTAGTCCACACGAGTTATGGCACAATAATGATTCAGTGTGCAGACCCCTTCACAAGGTGTTGTTACGTAACGCACCGAATTAGCTCTGTAATATCTGTAAATAATTTATCAACTGTTATATTAGATGACTTATGCTTTCTCCTACAAAAGTATGGGAAGAAATTACTTTAAAAATTGATAATGGAATGATTGGAAAGAGATATGGAACTTAAATGTAATTTTTGGATTGAATTGGAATTAAGTGGAACCGGAATTCTTAGTGGCAGAAACATGATATGGCATATACGTTCACCAGAGAAAATTTCGTCATCATTTGACATCTCGTCACAATTCACATCTTAAGCGCGCCTAGAGATGAGCGGGTCGACCATTTTTCGAAACCCGACCCGGACCGAATCCGAATTGTTTGAAAACCCGACCCGGACCGAACCCGACCCGATTAAAATTTTCGAAACTCGAAACCCGAACTGTTTCAAAACCCTACCCGGACTGAACCCGATCCGATAGAATTTTTCGAAACCCGAAACCCGAACGATTAAAATTTTCGAAACTCGAAACCCATGAACCCGAAAAAAACAATTCGGGTTCGGGTCTGATTTCATTACCCCCTCCCCCAATTAAAAATTTGAGTTCACCAAAAAAAATATTTGTTTATTGTAGAATGAATATTTTTGCCATTTTGTGAGTGGTTTTTGAATGTTGATTCAAGCGGGTGGACTTTAAATCTGCCAAAGATACAACCGCAATAGTAAAATATTACTTCTATGGGTGTAATTGTACCAAAACGAGATTTCTCTAAATTTTTTATCATTTTTATGCACATTTTTCTTCTAACAAACTGTCAAAGAAACTACAGGAAAATTTTTTGGCTAAGTCTGCGTTTCTCTCTCTACAAACAACCTCGAGCATGCTCCCAGTTATAAATTCTTGACAGAAATTTGACAAAATCAAATTATCAACGGGACGTCACACTTCTCATAACCCCCCCCCCCCTCCACCACCGTCCGAATTCGTCCGAATTCATCCGGTTTCCCTATACCCCTCCCCCCCCCCTCCTAAAGACCGGACGTCATTTATGAATGGCCCCTAAGATATGACAATAACGCAAAAACGGACAAGTCAACGCTGCGTCAACTTGTACATTTTTTAAATTCAAAGCGCACTTAAAGCGTCAATATACAGGAACGGAAAAGTGAAAACCGACAAGTTTTTGGTTTGTATGGTAAATTCGTATGATAAATCAGAAACTTGTCGGTTTTCACTTTTCCATTCCTGTAAAATACAAACAAATTACATTTTGTTTTTCTTATTTTCTTAGACGCGGTTCATGAAAACTAAATCATGAAAACTTGCATGACTTTGAGCTAATGCCAAAAAAAGTTTTGAGTACACTTTAAAGACGGTTACCAAAATGAAAGATTGGTCTCTTTTAGATTAAAAAAAATTGTAGAGGGACAAAAATTTTTAGATTTAGATTTAGATTTAGATTTAGAAATTTGTTTCCGAATGGAAAGTGGAACAGATGGTTTTCATCATCAAAAAAGAAAAATCTGAATTTTCAGATCAGTTCAGCTTACTGTAAATATTTATCTGATTTGATCTGAACATTTCATATCTTTACTTTTCAGATTCAGATTATATCAGATTGACTTCAGATTAAACTTAAGTATTTAGTTTGGTGCCATTAAACACTTAATTTTTGTAAGTGAAAAGTGGAAAAAGCGTGAGATTAAATTGGAATTGTGTGGAATGTGTTTTCACTTCATCCCACATACCTCCCACTTCATCCCACGCACTTTTCACTTCATCCTACACACTTCCCACTTCATCCCAAACACTTCCCACTTCGTCCCACTTCGTCCCACAAATTTCCCACCTTATCCAACACAACTTACACTTCAATCCACACACTTTCCACTTCATCCCACATACTTTCCACTTCATCATACACACTTCTTACTTCATGCCACATACTGGGGTTCTTATTTCTGGGTCTTGAGTCTTAATTTAATTAATAATTCCGACCACAAAAATTTGTTTTAATTCTATCGAGATACCATTCAGATATCTATCAGATTTCAAAATAAATTGAGATCTGTTAAATTCAGATCAGATCGATTTCAGATCAAAATTAAAATTTTCAGATCAGATTCAGATTGAAAATTTTTCAGATTAATCTGAAACAAAACAGATATAACTGATCTGTTCCGAACCTTGATCGGGATTACAGCGTTTAAAACACAAAACATTCCAGATAGCATCAAATAAGAGGCGTGAGTCGAAACTAAGATCTGGAAACTCTGCTGACACTATCCTCTTTGACACTCTACCGCAGGGATGGTCCAAGTTTCAAGTGTGTGAACTGAGTCAAAGCAGTTCACGTGTTGAATTTGGGTGACTATGTCCCTTCTCCTTCCTAGGCATGGTATCTCGGTCCCGATCAAGGATCCGCGGCAATTAGCACAATCTGTCGTTTTAAGTAGAGCTAAAGACCTAATGCTTTGTACGCTCGCACTAGTTGGGCGTATCCCAATTCCTCGCCCATGGAGGCCGTGCGGTTAAAACATTGCTAGGTACTCACGTTAATCTCCAACATCTACGCTAATACTCTATTAGTCTATTACCCCTTTCTATGAACGCACCCGAAGTAGCATACATGGCAACCCCTTGCCATGACCCCTAAATTTTCCTCGTTTCGAATATCACTATGCCTATAGCTCCCTACTCCCAATAGATCTTGCTCAGGAAAATAGATTTTGAAAAACGGTCAGGATTTTCTCTACTTATCTTGTTGACTAACGAACAAGCTTTTTTCCACATTCACCATCTCTATTCCATAGTCGATGCTCCCACTCTCTACTCCATGTCTCAAATTCGTATAGTTGAAGGAATATCAACCCTCCTGCTTAGTGAAACATTAATTTCATTGCTATTGTTCAATGAACGAACAATTTGACGCAGTGACTTACCTCGCTTTCGCTTTTACGTATAACCGCAGGGCATTCAATGTACCGCTTAGTAGAAAGTTCTTAAAACTCTCTTTAAATTAGATTTCATCCCCTTCCAAACAACGCTAAACCTGTTACAGAAAATGTTTATTTTGATGGAAAGTATGGAAAGTACTGAAAAATTACTTAGACTTTTTTATTGCATTAAATTTTATTGTCAAAACATTCGGTTGAGCTTAGTCTACCCTTTCATCCCGTTTTCCAGACCCTCCCCCACTATTTTGTAACAAAAAAAAAAAAAATGGAAAAATGTGAAATTCGGTGACATTCTCTCTCCACTGTTCAGCTATGTGTGTATATTTTGTTTAGTAAATACACCGTGAAGTATTAGCTGTACTGTTGACTGGAATTTTATTATGAATTTATATTTCAATGCTCCGTACTTCGTCAACCATGAGCTATGTTTAATTTGAAAAGCACTCGAAGATATTAAAAAGACAAACAGAAATTTAATTCAAAATGCCAAAATACGAAAATATACCTAGGCTCGTATCTCAACTTGTGCGTATTCTCTTACAGCGGAAACGGTACCATACAATATTATTATTATATAACTTGTACTTGTACACATAACTTTCAAGAAGCGGAAAATCAACAATCAAAAGGAAAATTCCGGTTTACATAAGCTTTATTGTTTTTTTATATTTTTTTTATTTCCTGCTCCCATTGTGTTGAGTTTCGTGTGCCTTTTTTATTTATTTTGCTTTGATAATCTGCTTAATGTGCTAAAAAATGCTGACACATTTTTTTTCCTTTTTTGAAGAATATGATGTAAATTAATATTTCACAACAACATTTCTGGGTGATAAGGTAAAGAGAAAACAGGTAAATTGGGGTACAAAGGTCCTTTAATGTTTTCAAGTGAATGAAAAATGTGTAATCTCGACCAATCAATTCAATTAAAATTATTAACGAAAGCTTAGCGCAGGATGGTTAATGTTGCTCAATAAATCAAAATTAGATTAGCGAAAAAAATTTGTTCTCGTTGAAGGAAAAATGGTTTTTGCGATCTTGAAACTCGCATGAAATGTACGGGGATTATGTATTTACTACTATGTTTGTAGCAGGTCGAATTTGCGTCTCAGAGTGGGGGAGGGAGCATAGATTAGAGAATAGAGATTACAAATCTACAAAAAAAAAACAATTTATCCGTCTTCCCGTCAACACAAAACTTCAGAAAATTCAAAATTCTTTTTTCCTTAAAAAAGCTATCGGCGAGGTCGTAAAAACATGTCTTTGAGAGTCGAGGAATATTTTTCAATTAAATTAGCACGGAAAATATTCAACAAACTCATCATCATCAAACTTTATAGACCATACTAGTACCTTACGAAGTGAGGTCTTTATGCCACAAACCCAGAATGGTGAACTATCTTCCACTATGGCCTTCTATCGCCCGTGTAACCTGTAACGCCGATTTCTATCTGTTTGTTTTATTGTAAAAACTTAACATAGTCCCTAAGTTAGAACCGGTGAAGCTTTGGAGACCAGCTGGTGATACGCCGAGTAACGAGATGTCACTCAGATCGTTTAGTTTTGAAATGTCAGTTGATACACACGAGAATGTTGAGCGAAGACGAAAGGTCTTTTCGCATCTGGATTCCGCAGAGTACAGACGGTTTAGTCTGCATACAGTAAAAGAATTTGTGTTGAAGTACCGTATTTTTATTGAATATGACGAAGCGTGTGTTAACGCTTGTGGGGTAACAAGGTGAGAATTGAGTGTTAAACACCGATCAGGATTTTACCGCCACAATTAAAGCTTTAAAGGTAACATCAACATATTGATCCAAAGAAACGATAATCACTTTTCTTCTGCATGAGATCCATCATAATTTTGCTAATTGGAAGAAAGGCATAAGTTGTCGGCACTAATAGTCTCATCACCCAACCTAAAGTCAAGTTTGTGTTAGTTTAAGGGGATGCGTATATTAGAATAAGTAAATTTAATTAATAATAAGAGTCATTCAGTGATAATAAACAAGTTTGTGATGTTGAAGTTGGAAATATAGTAGTTTGCTATTGAAGTTTATGCCGTTGTAAAGAAATCCGTATGTTATATTGACGAGGTGGAATAAACGTTAGACCCGCCAAGGAAGAGTCCACAAAATTAACAACCAAAAATATTGGCGATGCACTCAGCCGTTCACGATAGCTGTTGGTTCTTCATAAACATTTCGTGAATTCAGAGCTTTGTATCCTTACTCCTTACTCCTTAAGAGAACGTCACAAAAATGTGAACTTTCAAATTAGCGATGTTTTTTAAAAGAAAATCCTGCGTAAATAAAAAAGTATTCAGAATTATAGTTCATGTACTGTGAGGGGAAATAATAGATCAATCAGAATTCAACATGTTTAAGTTAGAAGGTAAAAATTTACTCTGAAGTAACATCGCAAACAAACTTGGAATGCGACGATTTTTCAGAGCAACTTTCGACATTCATACTCAAGATTTTTGAATTCTAGTTCACCTGTTATTCAAGTAACGGCCATCCTCTTACAGTACATGAGCAATAATTTTGAATAATTTACGCAGCATTCTGTTCTGAAAAAACATCGCAAATGTGTCATTTTTGCGACGTGCTCTTAACCTCTTCACGGGTACATTCATATACTGGTATACCACTTCCCGTAGGGGGATGGGGGGGGGGGGGGGGGGTTCATTTGTAAGCGTAGTTTCGTTAGTATAATTTGTACATTTGTGAAAAGAAATGGAAAACCACAACATGAGGGTAGTTCCACCGAGGGTCGACGCACTTCTGCGGTTTATGGAATAAATGGAAATAAATGGGAATAAATGGAATAAATGGGAATAAATGGAATAAATGGAATAAATATTGGAATAAATGATAATTTTTTCAAATTCGTCAAAACCTCAAATAGACTTGATTTTGATTGCAACGCACACAACAAACCATACTAATGTGTCAAAAAGTGATAAAAAACCCTCTTTTGAAAACTTAAAAGAATTTTTGTTGAAAAATGGAATAAATAAATTTATTCCATTTATTCCCAAAAAAATAAAATTTAATCTCAAGATGGTTTAAATGCTTTATAATTTGTGCAAACATTTTTTTGAACTTATTTGTCTAACTTGTGATGCGTTTGGTTCAGATATTTTGCAAAAACAACAAAAAAAAAAAGGGAATAAATGGAATAAATGAAGTGCGCCACCCCTCGAGTTCCACGGTGTAGTTGGATGTAACGTAGGAACGCCCAAATCACTCCGAATGAGATACAGCCTTACAATCTTCTAGAAAGCTGTTGGCCATTTGCGATTTAGTGGGAAAAAATGTTAACGTGATAAAAATCACGGTGTGTACTTAATGATATCCGAGTGTTACCAAAGGAACTACCCATGAAGAAGCTGGTAGTACGATGTCGGCTTATTTGAAAGTATACTAAATTTCATGAAGCAGACAAGCACACCATTTTTCGTCGCTTGACATATTATGAATTTTGTAATGAAATTTTGCATACATTGACATACGCCGACGCCACACTAAAATATTGGATTTGCCGGTTCAGCGTCTCGCTGTTTTTTATCGATTTGCAAGGCTGGCAGCGCTCATGAAAAATTTGAGCGGCGCTCGCAATCGAGAGTTTAATCTCTAAATTCGAGCGGCCCTCCCGCTTATTGCGCTCATTTTTAGTGCTCCCAATTAAACTTACAATTTACTCAAAAAAGTAAGCATTTTAATTTGAAAATTTTATGTTCCTTTCTATTTTGGGAGCAAACTTCACCTGTTTTCATAACTTGAAACTTGAAATTTGACAGTAAGTAAATTAAAAAGCACCCGACCGTATGACATTTGCAACAGAAAGTTTAGTACGTTCACTTCGTTGTCTTTTTCACTCCATTAATAGTGCCTATTAGGGTGGCCGGTCCAGAAATGTATGGAATGATTAACCTGTCGAAAACTTTGGAGTCTTGTACAATCCTAAAAAGTTTCTAAATGCGTTCCTGATAGAAAGGCAGCCCCGAGGCAATCCGAGATCGTCTAGACGGTCAGAGCGTCAAGGTGAAAAGTAAACCATAATTCGAATGCCCATATCTCGGTCATGAATTCATCAAATTCATTGGTTTTTAATTCTTTTGGATAGATCTGGTCGATTCCGGAAGGCAGCCTGATGCCGAAAAAATTCCTTTAACAATGTTGGATGATGAAACGTGTACATAAATGTTCACTTGGTTCCGACTTGGCACCAGGCTGCGTACTTGAAAAGTATTAGCAGCCTTATAGAAGGCAGCCTGGTGCCGAAAATCTCTTAAAGTCATTGTTTGGCAATAATGTTACACGTCATATAAATTTCCTTTTGGCACCAGGCTGCTGCCCTCTATGTTGACAGTTGAATATGTTGAGTAGGCAGCCTTGCGCCGAGTTGAAATTAATTTGACGTAATAACTGCGGTTTCGATGACATTAACAGATTTTTAGCATCAGGCTGTGTTCTTTTTGGTTGCTTAAACTTCTCAAGTAGGCAGCCTGGTGCCGAGTTGGAAATGAGTGCATAGTAATGTACTCGTTTTCCACTCCAGCGTTGTCATCGAAAATTTTTTGGCACCAACTTTAAACGCAGACCTCTTTTTGATGCAATTTTTCTCCATGAAAATATTCAAGACGACGATATGATAAGGAGTTCAGGCATTAGACAAAGGACCGGTCTAGGGCCTGAAATAAGTTTCATCATCGCTTAGAACATTTTCATGTAGTAGAATTGCAACAAACGGAAACGGAGGCCTTTTTAAGAGACACCACCTTAAGTATGGGCAGACACTTTGAATCCAGCTATAGAACAAGGCTAGATGCTACTTTCGCCCATGTGTTGTGAAAGGATTTTTAGAAAAAGCTAACCTCGTAAGGAGCAAACAATTTTTATCGCAAAATAGATTTTTTGGCTTATGTAACTCTAATTGCTTACTAAGCGTTTTAAAAAACTATGAAAGTTATGAGCGTGAGCGCGAGCGCGAGCTTTAAATATGAGCGCCTCTCTCGTTTCCGCTCATGTCATTGAAAAATGAGCCGCATTGAGGGCGGCTCTCATGCCATACCAGCCTTGTCGATTTGATTAACTGGCAAAAATATTGGACATTTTTTTTGTATTTGTTTGAATGGCCTGTAGTCCTTAGCGTCGGCCCAACGGATTCCAAGCTCTGAATTTACTGGATTTTGACATTTGGTATAGACTAAGTCTACAGACAAAACTTAAAACCAAAATGTGCGGCCAATGAAAATCATCTTTAGCGTACTTCAGTCTGTCTCGCTAAAAATATTTGATCGACGCACTCTTTTTACAAGAAATGCTATACTTACTTGAGAAACATTGGGTTATCATTGCTTGTGAACTTGTCCGCCAAATTATGTAACGCCACCGCGTTTACCTCACCGGAACCGAAATACTGGTTCGTCAGATTATATTCAGCTTGCCATACAGCCTCTCCCATTGTATTTGCAGCAGCCAGATCCAAATAGTATTGAGTGTAATCCAACACCTTTAGAAAAATATTGAACGAATCAGCGCCGATGAATTCAAACGAATTAATTATTCGTGAGTTTAACGTAGGGTTATCACTAGAGAATACCGTCAACATGCCTCTAACATATACCGATGACTCTAACATACAATTTAGTAGATTATTGTGACCCAGTCAACAGTTTTAATCACATTTCCTCATTTGTTTGCTTCCGGCAGAATTTCAAAGTAATTGACACTTGTTTTCGGATATGTTTTCACAATATACGAAAAGAGAATGCAAATGTTTGCTCATCACTACACTTTGTATCTGTAAACTTAAGGCCAATTCAATCCCATGGGAGGATTACGGTTTAGCCACACAGACCTCAGGTGATACAATTCTGTTTAAATATGAAATCAACATCAAACGAAATACGATCGTCTATTTAGTAAAAGGAATCACACAAATGCTTAGCTCGATGCTCGAAATCAAAATCAAAGTTTACAACTTTCTCCAAAGAAGAGTGTTATTCCTATGTGAATCTATTTACTGTGCTAGTGCACAATGAATTATTTACATAAAATTGACTTTTTCCGAAAATCCAATTTGGTTTACCACATTGCAACAAGCTACAGAAATATTTGGTAATCGAAATTTTGGGTTGTCCCTACACCCAATGTTTGTGTGTAATTGAATCATAATATTTAATTGAATGAAGGGTCAGTAGACCAGGCAAAAGTTTCAATAGAACGCAGTCCCGAACATTAATTAACCCACACTCGTGTCCCAACACAGCAAACATTTCTTTGTCTGCAACGTAAAGATTACGGAGAATGAAGGAAATGTGAAAGTAATACAAAGAAAATGATTGTGAAACAATTAAGTCAACAAGCGACCGAAACGAAGCGAAATGTTTTATTAAAATCAAACATAGGAGTTTTTCTTATTCATTTTATTATTGACATGAAATAAGCAAACAAAAGTTATTCCATAAAGTAGTTTTCAAGTCACCAACATTTGCTTTTCCGTTTTAGCTTTTGTTTTCATGTTTGACTGAAATTATAATTATGAATTTGTAGGACTTTAGCTTCGAAAGAGATTCTGTTCGTTCGTTTTTGTTGTATTTAGGTATTTAATATGTACTCAAGTAAGAAGTAAAAGTAAATAGTTTCTTCAAATGAAATCGTTGAAGTATCGTTTATTACTCATGAGCTTTGGATTACAATCAAATATATCGATATCAAGTAGCGGTAACTGTTTACATTTCGTCATTTCCATTCGTCAGCTGTCAGAATTGAATTTCGAATCGAAACAAAATAATTTTAAGAATCCAAATCATTATTGTAAAACTTGGTGCCGAAATTCAAATCTGACGGCTGTCAAAAGTTGACGGTTGTACGATTGGTCAGATTTGTCTGTCTGTCTTTTGGTGACGACTTACTGTGCTTACACAAAGCAATACAAAAGTGACAGATGCGAAATTTTTCTAATGTGGCAACACAAAATTTCATTAATAACTTTCGATTTATGAAGGAAATTTGGGGCTGTCTAGTTCGAAAAATTTTTCATCTGTCACTTTCGCAGTGCTATGTAAATCTACAGTTACACCTGACATCAGGATTGTGACGTCATGACTTTGACATTATTACATGTGCAATGCACATTGTGCATCCATTAATTAGAGCTATGCGCCGGCAGGTGGCCGTCAAAAATCCCAAAAATTAAAATCCCGAATGCACAAAATCCCGAAAATCCAAAATTCAGAATAACAAAAATCCCGAAAATCAATAATCCCGTATGTACAAAAATCCCGAATGTACAAAAATCCCGAATAACAAAAATCCAGAAAAATTTTACCGAAATGTATTAGCAAGATCCGAACCGATATGCGTGACAATCAAAACTCGAGTGTGGTTGTAGTCACATGAATACAATGAAATAGTCTAGCGACTTTTTCATTTACACTTACTTAATGGCGTGCATGTAGTCCAGTTATTGTTGACTGGGTTTAAGGATAAAGAAGTTTTTTGAGCTGCGTCTCAGCAGCCCCCTCTGTGAGGGGTCAATGGGGTACAGCCCCCCTGGCGGGGTCTAAGAGGCAGAGCCCCTAGCGGGGTTTGGGGCAGGACCCCATGCACGTTAGGCCGCCCGCAAGACGTAAAAAAACCAGCCACAGGCGTAAAAAAACCCGCCGCAGGTGCGGGGGTGAGGGGGCGGAGCCCCCCAAACTCAAATTTACTCGTATCAATCAGAATGTTTAATATTTCACAATTTTTGCTTTCATTCGGGATTATGGTTTTTCGGGATTTTTTTACATTCGGGATTTTTGTTATTCGGGATTTTTGTTATTCGGGATTTTTGCATTCGGGATATTAATTTTCGGAATTTTTGACGAGAGCCGCGCCGGCATAACAGTTGACGTAATTATTTACGACATTTTCAAATCTATCACATGGTTACCGCCAGCGCTACAATGTAAAGATCAGCGCAACTCTGTTTAATGTACAGAAATTTGTTTGAGAATATGAGAATGTAATTACAGTCCACGAAATCAATAACAGCGGTAAGCGATTACGAAAATGGTAGACGAGAAAAATACGATATTGCAATTGGCATCAGACCATCAGTCTTGTTAAGACAACCCTCATGGCATAGGAATTTAATATTGTTGTTGGTAAAGATATGCATTAGTTACTCTCCCAACAGATAATCTGAACTATTCGGCAAATTAAATCAATCAAATAATATTTTCGTTCGACTTACTTGTCCCGAATCCGTATCGAATTTATAAAGCCTCATTGCTGGATTATTGGATCCAACATTCGTCTTCCTTGGCGTAACAGATGGTGCAATCATAATCCATGAAACTGGTTGTCCTATATAACAAATTCAATTATCTGGCATATTGCTTTGTTCAAAAATTTTCTGTTTTCTTCGATAAATAAATATTTTTTGAATAAATTGTTATTGATTGAAATCCAATTTAGACGCTCGTCGAATTTTCTTGCCTTTAGTGTAACACTTTGCACAAATTATATTTATGACATTTTTCCATTTTAACCGTTTTAATTAGTTTTCTGGAAGCGAGCAAATTGCTTTGAGTTTTCCTAATAGAAAATGTATTTTGAGAACGTTTTTTAATTTGGGCATAGAGCTCGATAATTAAACTACAGAACAATATGTTTAGAATAAAATAACTATTTTCGTTTGGATAGATTTTCGGATTTGCTAGGTATTTGAAAAATTAAGAGAAAGTACTCGCCCTTGTCATGTTTTTGTTTTGAATTTTTAGACCCGTACGAAGAATGTAGTGCTTTAAAGATGAGTCTATTGCGTTTGACAAGAAGTTTGTAACCAGTCGATTTGAGGGAGGAGTAGGTGGGGGGAGCATCGACTGTGGTCCTGAGATGCCGAATCTGTAAAAAAAAATTTTGTCCGTCTGTCGGTCAACACGAGTAAAATTCAACCGTTTTTCAAAAACTTTCTTTTCCCTTTTTTGGGATTAAATCTGGGCACTGCCATCCCAAGGGTCGCCGAGTGGGCCGTTTTAGTGGTTTTTGGTCTTTTGCACACAGCTCGAGTAAACCTTTTCCGATTGTCTGGCCATGCTTGACAATTTATGGAAGAAATTTTTTTTGATTTTGAGCTTTTGGACTCAGCCAAGGCTTCAAAAACTGAGTCTCTACTAGGCCCCAACGTGTTTTTTCTACATGAAATTTTATCCGATTTTCAAAATCTTTTTTTTTAATGAAAATTTTTGAAGTTACGGCTGAAAAAGTAGTCAAAAACGTGTTTTTTTTGAAAGTCGGTGTATCTCAGCGAAATTAGCACGGAAATCGCTCTTCAAGGTTTTGAATGAAGGATATGGACTGCCAGAAATCACGGGAGAAAATTAGTGAAAATTGGTTGAGTGATACAGGCTGCAGTGTCCTTAGTGTTAGCCCAATTCACGCGAGTACACTAAACTATATTTGGTGGTTTTTCATGCATGTTCCTCTAATGATGGAGTTTGTGTGCAATGTTGTAGAGAAAAAAGAGTGAAACTTTTTTGTCCATGAAATTATTTGTCCGAGGCCTGTCATTAGTGTCCGAGGTAGGTTAAAGGTCGGCCCTAGGCGAAAAAATCGGGTTTTTGCTATGTTGCAGAGAAAATTGAGAGAAATATTTTTGTCTATGGAAGTATTTGTCCGAGGCCTCTCCTGAGTGCCCTAGGTCGGTATGTTATCGAGAAAATTGAGGTGAAAATTTTTGTCTATTTGGGGGAAAATTTTGGGGTTATGAAAGGGTTTTCTTTGGGGGGATGTAGGGGGTGTGGCGCCTAGACATTTAGCCCTTTGCTTATGTAAGCTGAGCACTTACACAATTGTGACAGCTAGGGTAGGGCGCTAAACCCCTATTTGTTGAAGTGATAGTTTAGTATATTGTGACCAATAAGACATCCAATGAGACGCTTCAGGTTACGTCTGTTTTGTGAGAAGTAATATTTAGAGTAAGACCTGTTGATAGTGATATTTGCTCTGGCTTGCCTTGCAGTATCAAGTGAACACCAGGGGTTTGAAAATCAGGTCTTTTTTCACCCTTTAATGGCTTGGTATTGGAGGGATTGTGATATGGGTAAACATGGTTCTAGATCCCGAAATGGAGAACCGGATGCTTTTCGAGCAAAATCTGCAAATTCGTTGTCGGTTATTCCTGTATGCCCAGGAACCCATACTATTGTAACTGCACGGTTAAATGCTAATTCGTGTAGGACATTATAACAGTTTAGTAGAAGACCAGACGTAAACTTGAATCCTCTGAGGGCCTTCAGTTAGGATTGGCTGTTAGAGAGAATGACAACAGGTGTGTGGTTATTTGCCTCTACTATAAGATTTTAAACGACCCAGAGTTCAATATGCCAACTACTTCTGACTGGAAGACTGTTGCATATTTTTCTAACGGAATCGTAAACTCCTGATCTATGTGCGACACCTGAACCTGACGAGTTGTTAGAACGGGAATCGTCCGTGAAGAAGATAATAGCGTCGCGTCGGTAGGAATATCAACGGAGCGTCTGTTCCATTCCAGTCTTAATGGGATGACTATCCTAAATCTGTGATCGAATTTGTAAACTGTGACTATGACGTCCACAGGCATGTAGAAGATTGGATTTTCTCTTCTTATTTTTTGCCATAGTAAAGCATGGCCAAAGCTAGATTCTAGAACTAGTTTTGAGTGTGACCTACTAGGGAACGAGTATCGTGCTGCTAGTTCAATGAAAATATGCAGCGGTTCTATGTTGGGTATGGCTTCGATTCCAGCGGTAGGGGTAGATTTCATTGGCGAGTTTTTTCTGAATCGTAATCAGTTTACATTTGTGCCCCGCCCCCAGACTTTTGCAGCTTATGAGATTTTAGGTCTGACTATGGCTTTGTATATCCAGTACACTATTTTTGGGTTCAATCCCCAACTCAAACTAATAATGCGTCTACATTGCCAGAAAATCCCCGTTGCTTTATAAATTACGTAATCAATATGAGGTTCACAAAATAAGGTTCAGTCCATTGGGATCCCCAGATACATGACTTGATTAATACATGACTTGATTAGACAAAACAATTTCTTTGCCGAAAAATCGTGGCGGGATGAAGAGTTTTGCGCCATTCTCTTCATTGAATAAGACAATTTTAGTTTTGTCCGGGTTAGCTCTTTGATCGTGTCTGGAAATGAGCTTGAGAGCTCATTGCATCAGTGAGCTCGTCACTAAGACATCTTTTCCAATTATATTTGCACAGCTAGATCATCAGCGAAGCCCTGAGCATGATAACCATGATCGTTTAGTTCAGTTAGAAGGCTGTCTTTTATTAGGCAGTAAATTACGGTCAGCCTTTACTGACGTATTTTCACTTTTGAGTTGCCTAGGTAGGAGCTCACAACCCTGTTTTAAGCATAGCCAGAATCCATGCTGCGGTTTTGGAATCAACGCGATGTTCTCTACAAGCAGTTTCGACTGAGTAGGATGAGACATTGTTGAAGGCGCTTTCAATCTCTATGAAGCTGCATAGTGCGGAATTTTTAAGCTCGAACGCTTTTTCTACGCGTGTTATTAGGTTGTGAAGGGCTATTTCAGCTGATTAAATTTTAAAAACGATATTTTTCCAGAGTTTGTTAAAAAAAATGGTCAAATTCAAAAAAGTACCTCAATAGAGATAAATTCATTGTTTTTTCATCTAGTAGTTGAGCTACTAGTTTGAGATTGCTCAAACTTTACTCCCTTTCATCCAGGACACATGGTGCCGAAAATTTGAAAGTGGCAAAATTAAGGAAGTAGCGAATACATTACATTATATTAGTTTATAATTTGACACCTGGCTGCGTCCTTGAGCCTTGTACCTAGGATTGAAGAAGGCAACATAGTGCTTAGTATCTGTTTTTATCAGAGTATACGTCACATATATTTCAACTAGGCACTAGGCTGTGTCTGAGTTATGACACTTTGAATGCATCGGGCAACAGCAGTTTGGTACCGAATTGAAACTTATGTGACATATGGAACTCACTCCTGGCTGCCATCTTTATTACCAGCTTTAGGTAACCTGAATGGCGTTACTAACTATCAACCTTGCTCCTTATTTCAGTCAGGAGTATTCAGAACTTCAGCACCAGGCTGCCTTGGTCTGACAAAATTTTCCCTTTCTTCGATGAAACCCTAGACCAAGGTAGTCTAGTGATGAAATTCTGAATACGAATGGAAGAAGGAGCGAGGTTAATATTTAGTAAGACCATCGAAGTTGGCACCAAGCTGCGTACTTTGAACCTCTATGGCTAGTAATAAAGTAGGCAGCCTGGTGCTGAACATCTGTTTTTACCAAAGTGTAGGCAGTAGTGAGTTCTATACATCACATAACTTTTAATTCGGCACAAGGCTGCTGTTGCCCCCTGCATTCAAAATGTCATAACTCAAGGACGCAACCTGGTGCCGAATTGAAACTTATGTTACGTATAGATCTCACTACCTCGTACACTTTGGTAAAAACAGATGTTCAGCACCAATCTGTCTTTTTTATTCGCAGGTACAGGGCTCAAGTACGCAGCCAGGTGTCAAATCATAAACGTACAATGTAATGTTCTCGCTACTTCCTGAATTTTGGCATTTTCACATTTTCGGCACTAAGTGTCCTAACTGAAAGTAACCTGTCTTCCTGCGAAAAGTTTGTTTAAAAAATTAAACAATCTCAAAAAAGTAGCTCAACTAATAGATGAAAAAACAATGAATTTATATAGCTATTGAGATGCTTTTTTGAATTTGACAGCAATTTGACAACAAAAGGTTGTGCTCTCAGTGCCAATCGACTAATTTTTCTTACGCTTTCAGCATGAAGGATGTAAGGGGTTCCCAAGTTTTGGAATAAAAACTACGACGACACCTCTCCAGCTAAGTGGTATGTGAGAGATGACAGTATATCGGTCCTCACCCAGGACTCTAGGAGTCATATACAGTGCCTACACAAACAAGTTCGCACCAATTGGGCGTGTCCCTATTTTGCTCAAGGGGCTGTACTATGTCAGGTAACCTGCAACTGTTTCTTCACAGAACACAAGGACGCTGCCAAATTGGAAGGTATTGTGAATTGAAGCATTCAGCACTAGAAGCCCAAATTATATTTACAACTACTAAGAAATTGTACTCGATTTATTTGCAACTTCAATATCTGAAAATGAAAGAAAATTCATCCATAAAATTACGATCCTTTACAAAGTTTATGAATTAATCAAAGTAAAATCAAACCCATTACCCATCAATACACGAATAAAATTAAAAACTTTTTATTATGTTCTATTATTATTCGCTGCAGTAATTTGCTTAAATAAAGAATCAAATTCATAAATTATTTATGGTATTTATGGTAGCAGCAGAGGAAACCATAAAAAACATCAAGTTTATGGATTCACAGGGTGAAGAGTCTGAACGAAATGTGTAACACGGGATGCATTATTAAAATTGTATTTGCACACAAACGGAAAAGGCGTTAATATGAGTCACGATGGCATGAAATTGCTATGCAAACACCACATTATCGTGTGCGGCGTCAGATGTGAAAACGTTTTACGAATATTTTAAGACCGAAACGAAGGCATTTGTTTTCAAATCACTGTTATAAGTAAATTTGAATTAAGGGCCAGAATTACGTTAGCCTCGTTTTTGTTGCTGTTGCTTTTTTTTATGATTTTATTCTCTGTGTACATTGTTCGGTATTAGGAGTACTACCCTCTACACAATTGTTTCGCAATGTTGCCGTAGACACTATGTATCGCGTATAGCATTATTATTACGGGTATGTTATGCAAAGAAGTTGTTAGATAACATTCCGTTACAGAGAATACACAAAGTTATACACAGTAAAGAGTAGTAGTTGTATAACATACAAGTTGAAGCTATAAATTTGTATTCACGTCACCGTCGAGGATTTGTTTTATTCGTTTTCGTCGTTGGTGTACCAGTAATTTTATTGCCAATTTCGACTAATGTCTCCTCTGACAGAAATTTCGAATTTTCATTTCGTTGTTTGGTTTTAATTTCTAATTTTCGTACTTTTTGGTGCTGTTCGCGTTTATATTTTTATTTTGATGTCTTACACGTTCAATAAAAAGCTGCTAGCTCCACAAGGAAAACATATTTCTGCTCATAAAAATGTTTCAACATTTCAAGAATCACTGATCACGAATCGAGCCCCAGTAGTGCAGTAAGTTTTAAAGTTTCATTTTCGGAAAATCTGATTTTTCGGTATAAAATTGCGATAGTTGTTCGTCGTTAATGATAATTAAACACACAAAAGTCACACTCAATGACACATCAAAAAGTTTATTGCAGGGCTTGTATTCGTGAAAATATTTTAAGAAAATCGTAAAAATTTGAGAAAATTCACGAAGTTTTGAGAGAGTATTGCAAAATTAAGGAAACATTCGATTGTGCTTTTCTTTACCATTTTAATGTATTATTTACGACGTCGAGTTCACTCAGGTTGTGTAAAACTATCAAGACCTGCTCTCTTTGTCGTTTTCCGTTTTTCAAACAACTCGAAGAAGAAGTTAATGTGAAAATATCAACAGTTCTGCTTAACATTTTACTGATCAATTACATTGACTTTGCTCAAGATTTATCAAGATTCGGCGAAGTGGCCAAAAAATCATCTCGGTCATTGTACCAAGAGTTGTCAAAATGTTGCCCCTTTTATAACAAGCGGTTTCTTACAAGAAAGGGATACCAAAGATTTGAATGGACGCAATTCCACTGAAGATGGCGAATGTTTTCAGTCTCAAGAACTTGATGTCATGTCATGTGTTATGTCACGTGTCATATGGTGTACAAAGATGCTTCAGAAGCAACGGTGTTTATAGGCTCGATGTTCCGAAAGAAGGAAAAGCGATTGTTGTGTTTAACTGTATAAAACGCGTAGTCATACGAATAATATCACGGACTCTGTGGTAAAACTTATTTTCATAAATTGTCACGGACGGCGAATGGTAAAAGAAACATACTCCCGATATGGTGCCTAGCTCACAATCTGGTTTGACCTGGATCTGGACTAATGAGCCCAAAAGCAATCTGAAAGGGCAACATAAATCTCAAGGAATTAAGCTTTTATTTTGGAGCAGTTGTAATCGACATTTTGTAAGCGAGCAGACAGCAATGTTTTTGGGTCACTCGTTTTAAGAACTGAGGGGTGAGGAGACAGGTGCATTTAAGAACTTTTTTTTGGGTCGTTAAGCCATCAACCTATAAACCTCGTAATTTTCGGTCAGAAAAAAGTTATATTATTATAAAGTCGTTTCACATTATGTACTTCATTATGAAATTTCGTATTATTTTGACATCAGCAGACCCGTAGCTAGGGGGGGCGTCGCCTGGCACTTGCTTCGCCTCCCCTGGGATTTCGAAGTCAATAAAAATTAATCACTGAAAAAAGAAAGGAATAACTCTAGGTGAAAAGGGGATTGCTTGAATCGTAAACTCTAAGGTCATTGTTCCGGCCAAAATTCTTTCGATATTTTCAGTGGAATCCCATCATGACCTGTTCTTTAAGATTTGACTTGGGAATCCTTCACAAGCAAGTCTTTACATTAAGATGAAAGTGGGAAAAAAGCCATCATGGGTTAAGACAAGGATTACGAATATATTTTTTCATGAAAATGAAAGAATCTGACATTTTATGCCATTCTCCATTGAAATTGAAAGCTCCTGAAGCTCTTTCTATTGTCTTTTGGTGTAAACTAGTGATGTAAACGGTGTGGTAATGCAGTTAATGGCCGAATCGCTTAACAAACGCAGTACTCACCTTTACAAAAATAGCTTATGGCTAATTCCACGCCACGTTACATTACAAACACGAAAAATCTATTTCCCGGCTACATTTCAAGGCTACAGAGTAAAGTAGTACTCCGATTACCACTGTAAGACCCACAGGGGTGGTCGTTAACGGTCTTAGCTTGCTTCGACCCGTTGGTCCACTGGTGAGTCGCGACACCATGGTTTCTAGAGCTGGCTCAGCAGTGCCTGGGATGAAGTCCACATCCCTACCGAAGTAGTCTGGTTAAGAGCTTACCGCGCAAGCCCTCACCGAGAGTAAATTCGGTACCGCGGGGCTGGGGAGCCCACGGGTGTAGTGTGCCATGCGAGATGGCCGCATCCGGCCCCAGCACTTCGTTGAGGTGCCTAGTGGCGCTGCAACGCGGACGCTGTGGTAGATTGTGAACTGTGTCAAAACAGTTTCCGCTTTGAAATGGGTGACTGCACCCCTAGTCATTCCTGGGCAACCAGGTTGGCGAAACTACAGTAGAAAGGCGATAGTATTTCAGGACCGACCTAGGTCACTGAGGTTGCACTTGCCTGCCGTTTATAGGTAGAGTCACTTCGGCGACTCGCGCTAATAGGGCGTATCCTAATTCCACGCCCATGGGGGACGTGCGATTAAGACTATGTCAGGTACGTACGCTAATCTGCAATTTCTTCGATGTAAGACCCATGATTTCTAAGATTTTTAGACTCGTACGAAGAACGAAGTTCTTCGAAAAGGGGTCTTATACGTTTCCCACGAAGTTTGTAACCACCCCAATTTTGACCGGGGAGTAGGGGGAAGCATCGATCATGGTCCTTAAAGTAAAACTCAACCGATTTTCAACAACTTTTTTTTCCCTGAAAGGTAATTGAAATATTTTTTATGGGATTGAATCTGGGCACTTGGATTTGAGTCCTTGGACTTAGCTAGGGCACTAAGAACGAGTCTATGCTAGGCCATACGTGTTTTTGTACATTACTCGAGTAAAGTTTCTTTGCTATGTTGCAGAGCAAATTAAGGAAAGTATGTGTTCGATGCACTTCCTTATGGCCCTAGGTCGGTCCTAAGGTCTGCCCTAGACAAAAATAGTACATTACATCACAAGGAGCTAAAACGGTGCATTTAGACCCAGGTGGTGAAAAGGTCAAATCCGAGGGTGGAGCAGCGGAGCCCGAGGAAGACCTTTTCACCACCGTGGTCTAAATCAGCACCGTTTTAGCTCCGTGTGTTGTATACTATTTTTCGCGCAGACGGACAAAAAATCAGATTTTGAACAAAACACTCAACAAACTTAAATTCAAATTTCATATTATGATCACAGTAAGTATGCGATTCAATTGTGTCACCTAAATTGTTTTTATAAGATTCGTTGTTTTCTTCTGTCGATGTTGTTTTTATTGAATTTTTTTTTCAATTCGCGTGTGATTCTTAGAATTGAGTGGATAATAATATCGAAATTATGTATGTGTCCGCGCGTACCATTAAAAGTGAGACTAAAATGAATTTTTATTTTATATTATCTCGAACAAAATGAAATCTTATTTTGTTTATCTTGCAGGTGGGTAAAAAATGACATATCAGACTGGGAGAAAAACGACAGATGGGTCAAAAACGACATTTCAAACAGGACAAAAAATGACATTCAAATGTGACTCGAAACAGATTACTTTAGGATCTAAACTCGGTGAGAAAATCTGACGTTTTTTGTCCGTCTGCGCGAAAAATTGTTTTTCACTATGTTGTAGAGAAAATACAGGGAAATATTTTTGTATATGTAAGTATTTGCCCGAGGCCTCTCCTGAGGACCTTAGGTCGGTCCTAAGGCCGGCCCTGGACAAAAAATGGTTTTTTGCTATGTTGTAGAAAAAATTGAGATTTTTGTCTATTTGGGGGTCAACTTTGCACTTTCGTAAGGCCTTTTTTACACCATTTCGTCGTACTCGTTTTTCAATATTGTATGTAAGGCAATATTTAATTAAATACGTTCGAGTCTTTTCGTAACATCAACTCTGTTTGCCACATCTATTCTGATACGTACGGGTCCCTTCATATGTTTTTCCAAACGGCTCAACCGATCACCCTAAACTTTTCTTTTCCATGAAAGGTACATGCCTCCCATGATTCAAGTTCGAAGATGAGCCAAATCGGCCAAGTAGTTCCGGAGATATGGTCGAAGAAATGGAGGTCGGACATGACATTTTCCAGGGTCGATCAAACTTTTTCGCAAATATCTCACAAGTTCAGCACGGAAATTCCTCATTTTGGTGTCAAATGAAAGCATTTGATGTCAGAAAACTGGGAAACATTTTTGTGCGAATCGGGCGAAATTGAGTTTCTTGGCCATATACGAAAACAGTTTTCCGTGTTTATTTCCTTAATTATGCAATATGGAGATTTAGTGTCAAAGGCAAAGTTGTAGAGAATTAAATTTAAGTGAACACGTGTCTCAGGGTTTCGGAGAAATATGGCCCAATCGTGGTATATGGCCACTTCCATAATTGGGCAGGATGACCCGAATCTCCATAACTATGAGTGTTACAAAGTTGGTTCCAAAGGCGAAGTTGTAGAGAATTACATTTAAGAGAATACGTGTTTCAGGGTTTTGGGGAAATATAGCCCAATCCTGGGATATGACCACTTCTAGAATTGGAAGGATGAGCCATTTCTCTTGAACTATGAGAGGTAGAAAGTTGCATCCAAAGGCAAAGTTGTAGAGAATCGAATTTTAGCGAACAAGCGTTTCAGGGTTTCGGGGAAATTTGCCCCAATCCTTGGGATATGGCCTCTTCTTGAATTTTAGGGATGACTCGTATATCTAGAACTATGGCAGTTAGAAAGTTGGTGGAAAATAAAGGTCTCAAATGTCAAAAGACGTACTTCGGTAGTGACCTTGGATAATTTCTATGGATCTTTTAAATTCTTATAGTTCTAAAAGAACATAAAACATTAATTTGTTTGATCATTTCTATTGTTTAGATACGTTCGAGTCTTTTTGCAACATTTATTCCATTTGCCACATCTATTTTATTTGCAACATTTATTCTATCTGCCACATCTATTCTGTCTACCACATGTATTCTGATACATACGGGTCTTTGCTTATGTTTTCCTTATTTTGTTACTATGCCTAACTACTATACTAACTGCCTTTAATGAATTTTCATAAAAATTTTAAAAAAAATTGTGAAAATTTGAGAAAATTTGTAAAAATGTAAAGAAAATTTGAGAAATTTAAGAAAATTAACTAAAATTGAGAAAATATTTTCGCGAATACAGGCCCTGGTTTATTGTCTAGCAAAGTATTTGGTGGAAAACAATTTTCTTACCCATCTCGTTGTAGATTATGCGAAATGAATCTGAGTGCAAATGTCCGAAAAATTGTCCACGAATGATGTTTGCATGTCTCCGGATCAACCTGAAATTGTATTCTGCATTACTTTAAAGTTTCATGTCCAAACGAAACTTAAGATTTTTCTTTTATTGGTACCGGCTAATGAGAGAGGATAAAGTGAATTGAGAAAAGCGATTGAGTACAACGCTTGGTCATTTGACAGAAATAGCAAGCAGTGTCAGTCGTAAAAAAAATTGTACAGTGGCACAATCCGAAAAATTTTGCCGCTGCGGTCAAAAATATGTTTAAAATCGCCGATTTACACCGTCGCTGAAAATCCACGTGTTTAGTGCGACGTCGGCTCATGTCAAAGTATACGAAACTTCATGATGAAGTGCATAAATCGACAAGCACACCACTTTATGTCGTTTGATGCATCATAAATTTCGTCATGAAATGTGTTACTTTGACATCAAGCCGGCGTCTCACTTAAAGCCGCCGTCGCAGTGATAGCTACATTGTCTTGGGTTTTAGCAAGATAACTAACTAACGCCGTTTTTCGACCGACGCACATATCAATGTGAAATAAATAGAGGGTCCAAGGGACAAAACACCGTGTGGTGCTACAATAGCCAAGTCTGGGAAGGCAACCTGGTGTCAAAAAGTGATGTTTCGGAAATTTCAATCTTGTAGTTGGTACTTTGTGACACAATACTTTTCCATATGACACCAGGCTGCCTACCATGTGCAGTCAAAATGTGAAAAAGAAGGCAGCCTTGTGTCAAAAATGTGTGTATATCACTTTACTCGTTTCCCACCGAAAACTTGTCATTACATGTATATGTGCACCCCACGGAAATTATTCATTACATGTCATTTATTACATGCTCAATGCATGCTTGCATGGGGAATGCCTAATAAGTCATCCATTCTGGATAATTTCGTGACACTCGCAAACTCATTCGTGTATTTTTAAGCAACTCGCTTTAAAAACTGTTTTTTGACTCTTGTAGTTGTATACCTCGCCTTCGGCTCGGGATAAAAACTCTACACTCGTCAAAAAACAGTTCTCAAAGCTTTTCGCTCAAAAACACCCTCTTGAGTTTGGCTCATTTCACAAAATTAATCCCTCATGTAATGACTTATTTCCGCATCCCCCTCTGTAATCTACTATTTATGTCATTGACGACTGCTTTACAAATCACTAATTTTCAATTTGACACCAGGCAGCCGCTGCCATCTACATATAAATGAACATAGCTCAAGAAGATAGTCTCGTGTCAAGATGCTGTCACAGTTATGCTTCAATTTTTGTCACCATGGTGCCTACTTTGTGCCGTTGAACCATGAGAAAGTATGCAGCCTCATGTTAAACTGAAAAGTTCTACTCGCTATTGGCTCTCTAGTCGAAAATACACTCGGCACTTGTTGCAATTTCTTAAAGACTGCGTACTTCAGATTCATGATCCTGTAGTTTCATGTGCTAGAGACTTTCTGTAACAAAGGACTACAGCCTTTGGAAATCGGAGAAATTACACTATAAGAAAGATATGCGTAGGGCACATTTCTACTAGGGTTTCTGTTTTGTTTCAGATTGATCTGAAAAATTTTCAAACTGAATCTGATCTGAAAATTTTATTCTTGATCTGAATTCGATCTGATCTGAATTTGATCTGAAATCTGACATCTAAGCAAATATCTGAATGTTATCTCGATAGAACTAAAATAATGTTTTGTGTCGAATTATATAGGAAATTTTGCGAGATGAAGTGGGAAGTGTGTAGGATGATGTGAAAAGTGTGTGGGATAAAGTGGAACGTGTGTGGGATAAAGTGGAACGTGTGTGGGATAAAGTGGAACGTGTGTGGGATAAAGTGGAACGTGTGTGGGATAAAGTGGAACGTGTGTGGGATGATGTGATGTAGATTTTCTACATTATCCCACTTTATTCCATACATTTCCAATATTATTCCACTTCATCCCAAATCATATAACACACTTTCCAATTCATCCCACACAATTTCCAATTCTCTCCACACGCTTCCCAGATCATCCCACACACTTTCCACTTCATTTCACACATTTTCCTCAGCATCAAACACACACTTTCCACTTACAAAACTTAAGTATTTGCTGGCACCATACCAAATAATTAACTTTTGTCTGAACTCAATCTGAAAAAAAAAATCTGATCTGAATCTGAAGAAGTAAAGATATGAAATGTTCAGATCAGATAATTATTTACAGTAATCTGAACTGATCTGAAAATTCAGATTTTCTTTTCTTCAGATTCAGATCAGATAAAAACCATCTATTCCGAACCCTACTTTCTACCGTTGTAAATAATGTAAATGCCTTAGAAACCGAGTGTACACAAATGTACGAAGAACGAAGTTATACCACGGGAGCTTCGATCATGGTCCTTGTTAGATGACGAATCAGCAATAAAAAAAATGTCCGTCCGTCTGTCGCCGCGATAACTTGAGTAAAACTCAATCAATTTTCAAAAACTTTTTTTTGCCTGAAAGGTAATTGAAAAATCTTTTATGGAATTGAATCTGAGCACTGTCGGCCCAAGAGCCACCGAGCTAATGTTAATATAAGTCACATTGCAAGAGTGAAAGAGATGAAACACGTTGCCCAGGTTACGGTACCGATGGCATCAGTCATAGATTTGTTTATGTAAAGCACCTTTTAGGTTATGGGAAGGTGTTATAGAGCAGAGCAGTAAAAGAGCTTTAACTTAATCGAATTTTCTAATTTTAATATTGAAACATTACTATGACACATAGCCTGAAAACATTAGCCTGAGCACAGGTCTATTTATCCCATGGTATTTAACGCCTTTGTTAAAACATTGTTACAGCCTAAAATAAATATAGTTTTCCCCAAAGCCCTTTTGGGTAGCGAACAGTACATATAAATCGCTGCAAATAATTAGAAACATTTGGCATATAAATGCGAAATTTCTCAGCTTAAATTCTAATTCCGACCGTCGTCTTTGCTTACGAATGGAGAAAATTAAATTCCCTTTTGTTTGCTATAAAGCTACAAAGAAAAAAGTGTGACTCAAAGTGTGAGACAATAAAATTAGACACGAAACCCAAAGGGCGAATGTGTTTATCATCATCCATAAACAAGTCAATTCTCAGATTTTGCACTTCTTATAGCCCTAAAATATTAAACAAACCCGTGTACCAGACCGAGAATCGTCATAAATGTTTTTAATCTGCAACTGAATCAATAATAAATGTCCTTCATGCTCTGTGAAATGCTTTTTTATTTCTCTAAATAAGATAATAGTTGAATACTTTTGAACTAACCGTAGGTAACGTAAATTGTTTTTCTCCGAAAAGGTTGTATGGCCATTTGGTAGACTTCCAACTTGTCGTTCATCGGAGCCGGGGGGTATATGACCGACGATGTAAACCTGCAAAGGGAAAAAATTGTATCAAATATAAAAAAGGTCCCATGTAATCAGTTTTATGTTTGCTATCTCATTTTCAAGGGGTTAAGATAATAGATAAATGGATATCGAAGGAAAGGCAAAGGGAATATATTTTCAAAGACTTAATATTTTGTTTCTTTGCATCGGTTGAAGTGCGGACATTTCTGTTGGGTGTTCCAGTGGAAAATTGTGAAACATTTTCCGGTAGAATAACCTTACAGAAAATAAATCCGCTTTTTATGCATTGCCTACTTAGGAATAAATAGCTGTTGTTGATAAAAGTTTGTAATCAGTTTTAAGGTACAAAGGATTTTTCCTATTTTTATTTCAAATTCCTGATTCCGTAAAATAACAGAAAAACATCTTCTTTATGATTTCGGTCAAACTAATACGTCGCATTCATCACCTGGTTACAAAATGAATAACTAAACCTCTTTGTATTCCTTTGAAAACAATCACGAATCGTAGAGGTTACCAGACCCGTACGAACTTACTCTCTATGTTTGATTGTGATAAGCTTTGCGTTACGTTACGAAAAGGGAAGAGGGTTGTCGAGCTCATCTGGCACGGGCCTCCCGCATGTCCGAAATATTGAGAATTTGTCCCAAATATCCGAATTTTTTCGTGAAAAATGTCCGAATTTCTTTGCAAAAAACATTCGAAATCCATTCCGGCAGAATGATAAGTAATAATGGTTTGAAAAAATGTTTTATTTGTGTTGTATGGAAGAAACCATTGATATGGTTTATGGGTATAGAAAAGTAGCGATAGCATATTGTTAAAAAATTAAACAAAACAATATGACGTCATAAGATTTGTGACGTAATTTTTGTATCGTCATATTTGTGACCCAATAACGCAGTGTGTTAGACTGTGGACTTACGTTGAATTATTGTGTTGTAAAATTTGTTGGAATTATGTTGTATTCCTGAGGAACTTTCAGTGCCAAATGAAAAAACATTAAAAATGTTGTCGAGTGCATTTAATGTTTTTTCATTTGGCACTGAAAATTCCTCAGCAATACAACATAATTCCCACAAATTTTCCAATAATTGTGCCAGCAATACAATGAACTCACTAAAATTGCGTTGTAAGTTTGAAATCGCTGACGTAGCAGTAATCATGCTATGACTGTGATATTGAATCAACCTGCGACAAAAAGGTGCTAGTATATTAATGGAACTCAGCACCATGGCCCGAAGTCCAGAGTTACATGCGCAGTATACTTTCAGGTGTAAGAAAAACAGATGGTAGTAACTGTAATGTACAAAATCAATCACGAGAACCGTAAAGCACTGATGATGTGTATACGACGAACGCACTTATACTTAGTACATCAGAGTTACAGCTGAACTTAGTATCTTGCATACAGAAGAAAGCTACAATGGCATCAATGGATACATGAATAAAATTGATGGCTGGCCAGAAATGACCAATTTCAGTAAAGAGAAAACTTGATCTCTCCTTTAAAAAAAAATACATTTGTGACGTCATTTTTGTGAAGTCATTTTTGTGGCGTCATTTTTGTAACGTCATTTTTGCGGCGTCATTTTTCTGACTTCATAATTGTGGAAGTATAAAAACATAAAGTAACTATTGCTACTTAACAAAGCCTCAGAAACGTTTCTTACAAAGAAAATCTCAGTTTTTCGTCGTTTATTCAGTTGAAGCCGTTCAACTTTCCGTTAGATTAGATTAGATTTGGTGGGAGGAGCCGCTGGGATTTCTGCACCTAGGCCGCCAATGGGCCTGTTGTGCTTACCCACGAATGGTTCTTACTATATTAGAGTACTTTTTCACAATTTAGAGATATATACCATTCAGTCATAACCTCTTGGTAGCGTTAAGGTACTCCAGCACTTGGATCTCTTCATAATGTAAGCCTGGCATTTACATAGAAAGTAAATTTCGTTAATCACGAAACGACCCGAGCCCACAGCTCAAATCAGCGCCGTCGCCGCCAAAAATTTTCGAACGGCTAGCCGCCACACCGCCGTCGTGAAAATAGTCGGCGGCTGGAATGCATTTTCGACTTTTTCTAAAGTCATCATTTTCGCGGGCGAATAGCCAGTCTCCATAGGGCTGGCTAATCGCCTGCGCGGGCGGATAGTTTCTCCCCCATAGGGCCGGCTAATCGCCCGCGCGGCCGAAAAGTCTCTCTCCCATAGGGCTGGCTAATCGTCTGCGCGGGCGGATAGTCTCTCCTCCATAGGGCTGGCTATTCGCCTGCCCCTCGGGGGGGTTTAGGACATCCGTGACAGAGCGTGACAGGGGGAGGGGGGGGGGGTTTAGAGCTGCGTGACGTCACGCTAACTACAATAAAAGTAGTTACACCCGTACGTCGTCATAAGTTTCGAACGCCGAATTCGGGTCGGGCGAGGCGCAACAGTGAAAGGAGTCACTTAATCATACAATCAAGTGTATGGCTTACGCTAGACCCGTACGATTCGTGTCAAAAGAACAGTGATTGCAAAATCATGATCGAAAGACCCAATCTCTCAAATTCAATACGACGGATATCAAGGTCGGTTCAGATTTGGCCGAAAAATAGGGGCACAGACGAACAGTGTGAAGGACATTTTTTGCAGATTTCGTTTTTTAGAACCCAATGTTACAAACGTAGTGACAAACACTGTAGACACTTACTTCATACGGGTCTAAAAAACAGCTATGTAGCTCAGTCGGGAGAACAATAACTGACCCACACAACTGTGAAACTCTGTTACCGTAAGGTACCAGGGAGGGGGGGGGGGTATGAGACTGGCGTGACACTAGCGTGACAGGGGGGGAGGGGGGGTACGAAAAAAGCCGATTTTGGCGTGACATCCTTTATGAACGGCCCCTAACAGACCAATCGACCGTAACACGTCGCACAAAAGTAAGGAAGTCAGTACACTTCAGTCTCACATTCACACTCACACTCTACATACATTTTACAGAATAAAATACATTTTAATGAATTTATCGAACTTCGTGCTATTAACGTTTTCTACTTATGATTTATTTGTAGCCAGACATACGAATGCGATAAATGGAAAAACTAAAACGGTAGTTCGATTAGTATAGTACGAACTTATATCAGCAACGAATGAAAATTAAAATTTTCAGTTACTTTCAAATAAAGAAATTTTGAAAGTGGCACGAAGTGAGCATTAAATTTATTGCCTTCAGCCGCCGCCAGCCCGCTTTTTGACCGGCAACGCGTCTGAGCCGTCGCTCAAGATTTTTTTTTCGGCTTGCCGAATTCAGCCGCCGAACATTTTTTGGCCGACGCCAGCCGTTTTTCTCCCTGCTCTGGACTATGGAAACGACCCCCAGATACTTTAATCCGAAAAATCGCATTCAGCGCATTTACTCTTTCTTAATCCAGTGTTACCAGGATTTCTTATTTTAAATTCGAATTTCATTTCAATGAAACGCCTAAAAGATGCAAGATGGACAATCCGCTCTACAGAGCGTGGTGAATGGTAAAAAAGTGGGACAGGGGGGAGGAGGGAGTCGAAAAAGTAGCTAGAAAAGCGGACATCCCTTATGGACGGCCCCTATTCATGTTCTGAAGGTTGGTGCAAAAGGGCCTTCCCCCCCCCTCTGTCACACTTGTGTCACACCTACCTCGAACTCCCCCCCCCCCGATTTGTGACATAACGGCAAAAATAATTTGAAAACCGTTAAAAGTCAAAAAAAGTCCAAAAAATACCAAATTTTCTTTCATGTGGGAATCGTGAATTTTCGTTAAGGTTATGAATGCTACTCCTTGCAATGTGAACCTTGCCGCGATGCATTTTTTTCGGAGATAGTAAATTTTCAGATAGATATAGATACAATTTAAAGCTACTGACTAAAAATAACATACGGCTAGACAAAATAGATGAATGTGCCTTCATAAATATATTCATAAAGAACAATAATTTGGTAGCCCTGATCATATTGAAATTGAAACTTTTTAGGAAAATGCAAGTTTTCATTTTCTGAAGGAAGAAAAGGTAAGGAGAGTGAGAATATTTTTCGATTTTAACGTCTGACTCCTTTTTGAAATATATAATTACTTAAAGTAATGACTTCCATCCAAGAATTCCATGCAAATTAGAGAAAAATGTAAATTTCAGCCAAATATTTTCAAAAATTTTCAAAAATTTCGCGTGACGTAACATGGGTCTAGACCCCCCCCCTCCCCCTGTCACACTATGTCACGCGAAGCCGAACCACCCTCGGAGCGTGACATACTTTATGAACGGCCCCTAGTAGCCTAAGGACTGATAAAATATTTCGGACTCGGCAGAAAGTAGTGGGAGGCCTGCATAAATATGACAAGGAGGGAGTGGCGTTTTTTAAAAATAAGCATTTGAGTATGAGAAAAACGTTTAGGATGAACAGATCATTTCTGAGCCCAAGGGTGTATCTGTATCGGATAGATGAAATACAAGCCGCAAGCGCCAGCTCTAATGCATGCAAGACATTGAAATCATATATGAAAATCAACAATTCGTTAGAGCAATTTGAATTGACTTTCAATTAGTAATCAGTAACTTCATAGTTTATGAAGTTCCAAAGGAAATTCCCCAACACCAGCAAGGTGTGAAATTGTGGCTCTGTCTATATTCCTATCGTCAATACAAATACGAAAATTTTCCAATTGTCAATCAATAAAGCATAATCGTAAAGTGAAACCAGAACAATGGACCAATAAATAAGTCACCCATAATAACACTTAATTGAGAAGCATACACTTCACATATATAATGTTTGTGTTGGATATATCACTCGTCTCTAAAGCAGTAAGTTTTATTACAAATCGTGACTAGCGCTTGCGGCTATATGATTATTTCTAATCTGTAATAAATAACGTTTCATACGATACTATTACCGTTTTAATTTACTGCTGCTTCATACTTAAAGGGTTGGAGCAAGACATATCGTCAACATAATACATGTTAACGTTCGAGCAAACAGTATAGGGTGATTAACTCATTTTTGCCGGATTTAACACGCTTTGTCTTTACAGTCGAGTACACTAAGCTACAAGAACGTCGGTAAATGAAACATTTACCTGCGCCAAAGTAATCGTTTTCCTAGAGAAATGTTGAGGATTATTTGAGAGAAGAAGGTAGTTTAGTAAGGTAACCGGCAAGCACTAAACAAAGTACATTTTTGAAACGATTTTAATTGGAAAGATTTTCTTGTTTCGTGTTTTGTTATTGTTCCATCAAGCCCTACATACTCTTGAGTTGCTGCTCTCATGCATGAACTTGAGAGAGACAACTTCATTGTTTAAAGTTCGTGTCGAACTTAATGAAAACTGTAGAACGAGTAATATCTTTTTATTTTAAATCTTTCGAGTATATTGTGGAATTTCAGGGTCTTCAAATATGATTGATAATGCGTCTCTTCTTTTCAAAAATTAAAAAATGTCTTGAATCTTGACACCACTGCCGGGGTTGGAAAAATGAATGAAGCTAACTTCACTTTGCATTCGACTTGTACTTATTTAGAAGTGAATTAAGTTTTACATGCGTTTTTAGAGTTAGAGTTTTTTTTTAGAAAAAGCAGAGGAAATAAAATCTTCTCTCAACATTTCTTGCCAAATAAAAACTTTTAGAACTTTTGTCTCTGTTCAAAGTCCGCAATGTTCCACATTGCGCTGTTTGTGGAATACGATTAGTTATTATTATGGTTTACTACACGCACACGCGCATTTACAGAGCGCGAAATGTGTTAAATGGCTACAAAAACGTAGAGAGCTTAAGTTACAGTCATAGTAAGACTTCGTAGAAGTAAAGCGATATTCGTTAAGCTCCTTTTTACAGTAAAATCAAGATTTACAAAAGCTTCACTTTTATGAAAGACTATGGAAGCTATCGACCACGCCAGAATGCTAAAAAATTATTTTTTCGAATTGACTCGTTAATAGTCGAAAATAAATTAGTTTGACAAAGAAATTGAAATTGAAAAGATTTTGGATTTTGAACAATCCCAAAAAAGAGCGATTCGCTCTCTTTTTCCACATATTATAGCCTGAAGTTGGCAATGAGACGTTATTACAAAAGCTTGCGATTTAATCACAAATTCACGCTTATAGTGCTGCGTCGGCTTATGTCAAAGTATTCGAAATTTCATGATAAAATCTATCTGCGTAAACTCACTAAACTTTGACGTAACCCGATGTAGCACTAAGCGCGTCAATTCTGCTATAAACATTCATATTGTTATAAAATCAAATGTCAAACGTAAATTTGTTTTAGAATGTGGCCGTTAATTTGAAAATTTATATTTTCGGCACCAAGGCATTCATTTAAGTATGTGTGCATTTCCGCCAAAAAAAGTTATATTTTCGTGTTGAAAATGCATCATTTAAACACCTTGCACCTATTTTATTCCACACCGCGTGTGGAAAGAGTAAGGTATCCTGGTATCCTAGATACCGGGAAGTTGGAGAGCCGGGAAATTAGACGAAAAAATAACATACGACGCGTCGAAGAAATCGGGAAATGACTAAAAATCGGGAAATAACTAAAATCGGGAAATGACTAAAAATTGGGAAATAAGTAAAAATCGGGAAACCACTAAAAATCGGAAAATGACGAAAAATTGGAAAATAAGTAAAGTCAAGAAGTGACTAAAAATCAGGAAATGACTAAAAATCGGGAAATAAGTAAAAATCGGGAAATGACTATAAATCGGGAAATAAGTAAAAATCGGGAAATGACTATAAATCGGGAAATTACTAAAAATCGGGAAATGACTAAAAATCGGAAAATAACTTGAATCGGGAAATGACTAAAAATCGGGAAATAAGTAAAAATTGGGAAATGACTAAAAATCGGAAAATGACGATAAATCGGAAAATAAGTAAGGTCAAGAAGTGACTAAAAATCAGGAAATGACTAAAAATCGGGAAATAACTAAAATCGGGAAATGACTAAAAATCGGGAAATAACTAAAATCGGGAAATGACTAAAAATCGGGAAATGACTGTTTGTGATTATTCTATTCTACAGGCATAGGCAACTTGGCTGGCGATCTGTTTCGGAGAGCTCTTGAAAAGTATTACACTATTACACTTATAAAGAAAGTTTAAAAAAAATCGCTGGCTCCGCTCGCGTTTTCATAATAATTAACCTCAACATAATTTTCTTTATCCCAGGCCCTTTATCCAGAAAAAAACGGGAAATTCAGCCTGATTTTAGCGGATACCGGGAAAAATCGGGAAATCGAATTTGGATTCCGGGAAAAAAACATAAATTCCACACTCGTTCCACACTGTCGTCTTAAAGAATATCGAAATACTGTAGGTATGGTATATGTAGCAGGAGTTTACATACTACCCCATAACAGCATAACAACGTCTTAGGTTACAACAACCGCTCTCCGTAGCGTAATAAAAGTTGGCAACATTATTTTTTTATTGTACACCCTGTAAAAGCAATAATCCTATGAAATCACTTACAATCCCATAAATAAAACAATAGCAATAACAGTTATTTCGATGTATTGTTCGAACTTCTGCAATCTCCAGCTGCCCCTGATCGATATAGCATAATCAAATGAGGCTATCAAAATGACGGATTAAAGTATATTTACAATTAATTGTGTATTAATGTCCATTAGGATGTATACAATTTACACATAAATTATTTAGGTATGCACTCGAGCGCAAATAACAACAAATTGTGAATGTATAGTGTAACAGTTATACATTTTGAATGTAACAATATTATCATAAATATTATGTGTTACGTTACCATTCCAACGAAAAGCACTTTATAATGCAACATATTACAGCTTTTCCATTATGTAAGAGAGCGAATAACCAACATTGAACTACATAATAGTGACGTTGATTGTGGGGGTTTTGTGAATTACACGATGTTCCAATTGGGTAGGTGGAGAAGGTTAATACAATTTGTTATGTGTCAAACATCATTTGTGTCTATTTGTGTATATATGTGAAATCGTTGGATTGACATTACAAGAAATAATGCATTGTGTCAGCAAATTTCTGAGCGAATTCGTTGTATTGTAATTGTAGACAGACAATAAAACATTTTCCTATGGTCATGAGGGAGTTGAAGGATAGGACCAGAGCAATTTCGCTAAGCAGATTAATATTCGAGAATGTAATATCGAATTGGGTTTATTTGGCAATTCACAGTGCCAGCTAACGGACACTCAATTTTTTGTTGGATTCGTTGGATTGTTGAATGTGTTTCGGAGTGTACACAATGGAACAATATTTATTGTTGGAATTACTTTTGGTCACATGGTGTGTAACAAATTGAATATTAAATAGTTGTTAGCAAAAATATTCTTCCAAATGAAATTCGTAATTGTTTGCGTTTAGTGCAACATCGGATTTTGTTAGAGTATACGAAACATCGTCGATGGAAATAGATTGATCGAAGATGGATATATATGGAAAAAGATAGAAAACAGATGGAAATTCGGAGTGAAAAATTTAGCAGTCAAATCCACTCACGAAGTGAAATAATACAGTCAGAGAATCCGTTCGGCTGTAAATTTTGTATAAAATTTATAATTGAAATTTCTATCCAAAAGATGAGTTTTCTAGCAACTCTGAATTGTCTTGGAGATCGGCTTACAAAATTTCACGACGAAAAGTCGTTTCACATTATGTACTTCATTATGAAATTTCGTATTATTTTGACATCAGCCGAACAGGTCCGTAGCTAGGAGGGGGCGTCGGCTGGCACTCCCTTCGCCTCCCCTGGGATCTCGAAGTCAATAAAAATGAAACACTGAAAAAACAAGAGAATAACTCTAGGTGAAAAGGTGATTAGTGAAACCTTTGCAAATTTTAAGAAAAAGTTTCTTTGCTCGTTTCGCTCGCACACTTCATACTCTTATCATTTTTCTTGTAAGAGTATCGAATTACCAGCAGAGGGGAAAATGTTACAGTCTGTTCTGACAGTGAGGCGATGATTAAAGCGCTCTTGTCGCCTTTCGTGACATCCAACCTTGTGAAAGAGCTGAAGGAAACTCTGAACCGGATGGGACTGAGAAATGGCTGGTCTTGGTTCCCGCACACTCTGGCGTGGAGGGAAACGAGAAACCGTAGGAGCTGACGAGGAGGGGCTCGGCAACATCACGTTACGGGCCGGAACCTCTTATACCTAACCCATATTCGGAATGCGTGAAAGCGATGAAGAATTGGGTGAGGTCGGAATTCGCTGTCTATTAGAGCGCCTATGAACGAGGAATGCAAACTAAGCGTCTCTTCCCGGTGTCCGACGGAAGGTGGGCAAAAGGACTGCTAAATTTGGACAGGGGGCGCATCAAGAGGGTGATGAGTGCAATTACCGGGCACTGCGGATTAAACAGGCACCTGGCTAAAATTGGAATCTCTAACAATCCCAACTGTACATGCGACCTAAGTGAGGAAACGGCAATTCGCGTTATATGCGAGTGCCCGAAGTTCTCCTCACTGACACTTAGGACTCCAGGAAGTCATGTGGTCCAACCTGCAACAGTATCCAAGATGGGACCTGCCGCTATAGACAGGTTCCTGGTCGGGACTGGGAATTTTTTAAGATTTACATGGTGAGCGAATTACGAAACAAAGGATCTTCAGATCTGTGTTTCAAGGACCAGGAATGGTATGACCCAAACTGATAAATGAAGGGCATTCGGACAAAACGACCCCTGGTCAAAAAACCACTGGACAAAAAAACCCGGACAAAATAAACCCCGGACAAAATAACCCCCGGACAAAATTACCCCCGGACAAAAACCCAACATTTAAAGAGAAAGAGATCGAAATTACAGCCCCCTGGTATTATGGTGTACGCCATTAATCCGGACACCAAAAATCCGATAACTAAAAATCCAGACGACCAAAAATCCAGATGACCAAAAATCCGGATGACCAATAATCCTGATGATCAAATATCCAGATGACCAAAAATCCGGATTATAACAAGCAAGGCGGCGCGCCGCAGGCCTGAACTTTATGGGAAAATAAAAAATCGGGGTTGAGGGGCGGCAGCCCCGCGATGGGGGTCAAGGGGGTATCGCCCCCTTGTGGGGTCTAAGGGGCGGAGCCTCTAGCGGGGTTTGGGGCAGAGCGCCATGCTTGTAAGGCCGTCTGCAAGGCGTATTGTAGCTCGCCGCAGGCGCGGGGGTTTAGGGGGCAGAGACAACTTATGCAAACCATGCTTTGTGCGAAATTTGTCCGGATTCTTTTTTAACATTTCATTTCTTCTTGAAACCGGACAAAATAACCCCTGGGGGGCTATTTTGTCCGGGGTTATTTTGTCCGGGTTATTTCGTCCGGGGGTATTTTGACCTAGAGCCAAATGAAGACTTCAGGAGAAAAACAAGATAAAGCAATTGAAAGTGAACGTACTCTCATATTTCATACGTGGGAGCAGGTTCACTTTCAATTGCTTTATCTTATTTTTCTCCCGAAGTCTTCAAATCTAAATCTTAAGAGTATCAAATTAATGCAAAGAAAAGTAGTACAAAAAATTAGTAGTTGTAGACTCAAAGTGTCGTTTAACTCTGTAAAGTTTAGTAAACGGCGGCACCAGGAATTTCCTTCGCAATATATATTATTTTCTTGACAGACAAAATGCATAAAATTCATATTTTCCAATGACACTTAAATGATAAAAATTAAAAAAAATTCGCTCGCTTCGCTCGCGATTCAAAGCTCTCTCCCTCTTGGCAGAAGAGAAAACGTGCGCTTCAGATTTTTCTGTGGACCATCCTGACTACGAAACTGAAACCGGTTCAACGCGACACCCGCTGCGCCGGTCCACACATCTTTGACACACAAAATCCACAGATTGGATCCAATTTTTATTTTATTCGTATTATTAATGTCAAGATTCCTTCTACCACATAACATGGAGCTATTTTTGCGTATGTTTCATTCGGGTTTTAGGTGCATAGCATTTGTGGATATAACAAAATGTTAAAAAGAGAAGTTACTAAGCTTACGAGTGTATTTTGTCTGTGAACTCTAAATTTTAACGATATAACACATTTTTGGCACCTGAACATTAAAATTCGCCCAAAGTTATGTTTAATACATTTTTTGTGCATTTTAATGAATTCAATTACAGTTTAGACGAACAATTTTCAAAAACTTTTTTTTGGAAACTCCACTAACAGCATGAAAGTTTTAAAACATTTTTTGTGCAATTTACTGCATTGAAAATTGCACCTCACATTGTTTCTGTTTTTCGTTTGTGAAATTCACACATTTTTCATTGTTTGGATAAAACATTGAAATACGATTTCGCTTGGCTGATTGTAACATATTTAATTAACAAGGACTTATGGTCTTCTGACGATGGTTCACGTAACAATTTTGATTTCGTATGAGTCTGCATAGCGTAGACCAGTGCGCCGGTCTAACTTTTTCGGCCGGCGCTGTGTAAAAGTGCTTTGGAATGAAGCAACGGCGCAACAATTGTATGAGGAGCTGGCTTCAAAATCAACTCTTTTAGTGATCGGTCCGGCGCACTGGTAGCCTTATGTTTTCTCTGTTAGTTTTTTTGATTATTTTTTGAGCTATTTGCAATGCAATTTAATAAAGACTTACGGTGCGTAAGTACTCGTATTAAAATTTCTCTCTAATTCTTGTATACAATACAAATATCTCAGCGGCTGCGTACTTCAACGCGTTGGTTATAACTCTTCAGCCGATTATTCTCCAAATGAAACTTCTTATCATTTTGATTTATGAAACATAAAGAATAAAAATGAGAGCTTCGATTTTGAATTTTTCTGCAGATTTTCTTGACAGTTAAATATTTCAAGGAAAGTCAAATTTTCTAGGGAACCAGGGCCTATTTTAGGGAATTTAAATGACCAAAATTACTAAAGTTTATTAAAATTTACTTTTCGGTAATTTTAAGTAATTTTTGGTCAATTTCAATTTCAAATTCCTTAAAATAGGCCCTCAAGTGAACCGAATCTTCAGAAAATTTAAATCAAATGTCGTCAAATGTGTTATTTGTTTTAAAACTGAATTAAAAATACGAGCATTAAGTACGCATCCATTGTGGATCACATACCTACGCATTTAGTACGTCGTCGGCTTACGTCATAGTGTAAACAATTTCAGAGGCATGATTTGGCGGCTAGTTTCTTCACATAGACTATAAATCTGATGAAAGAAAATATTTTCGCACCTCCAAATGAGGTGAGAAAATAAATTCACATAAAGTTGGTTATGCATCATATTCAGTCATCAAATTATTATGGTCAACCTGTTCATACGAGCTTTTTTGTGATGAAGAAAGTAGAAGAGAGTAAAGAAATAATTAATTTTCGACTTGACGGGTTCCAGCCAAACAAAATCCCAACACATAGTTCATGATCTTGATCACAGGATTATTTAAAATGAGAAAAAATATGCTTTGGCTCTCTGAATAGACAACAAGCGAAAATGATAAAGCCTGCGTAGCCCCTAGGGGCGGGGGTTTCTATTCCGTAACATACCCGTTAATGTTGAAGCGAAAATGATAAAGCCTGCGTAGCCTCTAGGGGCGAGGGTTCGACTAGTTACCTACATACAAAATTTGGGATAATACTTCATTGCCAACTTAGGTAAGCTAAATTTTAACGAACATTTTATCCATCCTTAGCTGAAATTTTACTCTGAAAGCCTGTATTTAAGGCTGCTTATGTTCGAGAACTTTAAAAGATCTGTTAAAGAATGCCAAAAACTTTCTCAGTCACTTCGGACATTGATACCATAGAAAAAATAAAATTCAAAGCTTGAAGCTGTTTATTTCTTTGGAACATGTTCAGAGATTATCGGATTCTTACACTTGCATGAAGAAAATATGTTCGAAAGTCAGGTCCTAATTTTGGGATGTCCTGATGACTTACCCAATCATATGTCAAATCTAGAAAATTGCGAAAGTCGACGTACACGATGGTAAAGTCAACTAATGTACTTTGATCACTTATTGTTGTTTTTATGTTTTTACTTTGGGAAATTTTCGTTGTTCTAGTAATGTGAATTACAAGGAATGACGTATAAAAATTCAACTCGTAAAGACAAAACGAAAAAAGTAGATAAGCCGGGCATATGTAAAATGTTTTGTGAGACGTGTAAAAGTTTTTATGTAGGCTAGACGTGTCGCCAATGTAAAATCCGGTGGGAGGAACATATGAACGCGATCAAAGTAAAAGACGAACGTTCAGCAATCGCTAAGTATATAATCGACAATCCTAAACATAAGGTGATAAAATTGACCAGTCAATTAATTAAAAATGTGAACAAAGAAAAATATTTGAACGCGTGGGAGTCATATTACATAGACAAACACAAAAATGACAAGATAATGAACATCCGACCGCCGCGCCGCCACTGCATTTTGCATTTGAACTTGAACTTGAAAATTCAAAAAGAACGTCGAAATGATATTGTGACTCTTCGTACAGTATTATAGATGAAGGTTTTTTGTTTTAATTTTTCGACAATTTATGACGAATGCCAGGCACGAGAATTATCATGAAGGTTTTTACTTAAAACATCGGAGACTCAGAGTATCGTCTCCCGTCCATGGAATCATTGATTCCGAAAACGTTTGTTTAACAATTTTTATTTCGTGTTCAATGTCCGTTCGTAGTCGCGTTGTAATATGTGTAACTACAAGGATTGATACGTTTCATGTTTATTTAATCATGTTGCACAGTGCTCGAACATTATTGTTTTGCGTAATTTAAGTGTTTCATAAACGTTCGTGAACATTAATTCTATCATTTCGTGCGATTGCAGCTCTTGCCTTCGACGGACGCGGGCAGCAATTCTCGCACATGGATGAATTTTTATACTTTGATCCCTTGTAATATAAATAACTATTACATAAGCCGTCACACTAAAAGCGAGGATTAGATAAGTAAGAATGACGATTGCATATAACTTCTTTCGGGTGACGGGAATTAACGCTCGGAGTATTATCGCCCGGAAGGAAATTTTCCCGCTTTAAATTGTTGTCCCAGACGGGGCGATAATTCTTCGGGCGTTAATTCCAACTTTTTCGGGTGTTAATTCCCGGGCGATAATTCCACGGGCGTTAATTCCTTTCCGGGCGTTAATTCCTCTCCGGGCGTTAATTCCCCGGGTGTTAATTCATGTCGCCCTTCTATCGATACAAATTGGATCGTGTAGGAACTTTGTAATTGACACCATCTGCCAAAAACAGAGATTGGCTTATTAGAACTTTTTAGGGATCGTACGGGTCTTAGCTCATGTTTTCAAAATAAATTGCTTAGTGAGACACTTTTCAAATGCCCAGAAAATGTAGTCTTTTACCTGTTGGAAATTCTATATTCACCACGTTGAGTTTTACTATCTTAATATTAGACCAAACCTCTACGGAAAACATAGAGAACATAATGAAGAAAACAAGTCGAGGAGATTCAAACTCGCTGATAATTCAACCTAAGCCATTTGAAATTGAGACTTTGATACATTTCTTATGAAGGGAAACTTTCGAAGCTAATCAGATAATTCAATCTCGTCAACGAACTTAAGTTGCCGTTATTTTCCCATGCCATCACAATGGTTTATTGTGTCAGAGTCAACCAATAATGATTTCCCCGGCTCATTTCGCTTAAAATTTTCACATATTCCACATCCCAATAAATTTACCTTGTTGTATTCCGTTTCATTTGCATAGACGCCATTGTCGCAAATCCATTAATTCATGGCACATTTTTCGGAAAACTACATTGTATTTTCTAATACAAAACGTGTGGATAAATCAATTTATAGCATAGTCGAGCTAACGCTACGGTTGTGACTCTGTATTTACGTGCTTTGAAACAAAAATTAATAAAGAAAAGTGAAAGAAAATTTCAGTTGTCGTTGCTTTCGTGTACTTATAAAGGATTATTGATTTTACCTTCAGGGCTTTATTTGGATTCATACATCTATAGCACTTATACGTGTATTACTCAATGGGAATTATGGCACTTTTGTTGTTGTTGTTTGGATGTGTACATTGATATTTATTCAAAAGTTTTCAGAATCGTTTTTCCTACCGGTCTTATTGTAATTATACAGCCTCAATACATCATTTGATATTACGGAGGAAAGATATGCCTTATCTCAGCCTATTACGCTATATTTAGCGCGGGTGAGAATTAAATTGTATAAATTTACTTATTCACAAAACAACCACGAAACCATGAAAGTGTTTCGTTTATTTATTTTTTTTAAAGTAAAGTTTTCATCTTCCTTTTTCAGAGGTCAGTGTTCACCTTCAAAACTTTGTATTTTGTTGGTATTTTTTTTTTCATTCCGAAATTAAATCATAAAAGATTATTGAGGGATTTAAGTTATGTCTTTATTGTTTTAAGGTTTTGACATAAAAGATATTGGCAATTACATGGTTCATTTCATCCGCACAGCCAAAGATTTGTTTATTCATGGTTCGGATTTTGTGGGGATTTTCATTGCGACGTGATATAGGCATCGACTTTTACTAAGAGATAGGCAACATATTTTTAGGATTTTGCATAGGAAAGAATTGTATGAAAGATAAACGGAATTCCATTTTATGATTGATTGGACTGAACTTAAGTTTACTACTTTCTCAACATTCTTAAGTACCTCCCACGTCACACGTTCTACGATTTCTCACATTTTCCTCATGTCTCAAATGACCTTCTACCAGGGGCTATCCTCCCTAAAATTTTCCTATTTTATTAGCTTTTTCCAATTTTCCCAATTTTTCCTAATTTTTCTCAGTTTTCCATATTTTTTGTGATTTTTTTTGCTTCAATGATATATTTTGATTTGACGTTGAACTCGGTGCTTGATCTTCTGCAGGAATACTATTGAATTAATACACACTCATATCTTCAAAATCGCGACCAAATTCATTTCGCCGTTGTTAGGTTCGTTTAAGCTGTCATTTCACCCGTACGAAGTACACGCGGCTTAGCCATTCGCAAATTACGTACACTCCGAAGGAAGAGTTCCCCCTGCTAGGAAAGTTCGTTCGAAAATTTAATATAAAATCCAAAATGTCAATGCACCTCACTACACCTCACTGCACCTTGCTGCACTTCACTACACTACACCTCGCTACACCTCACTGCACCTTGGTGCACCTCACTACACTACACCTCAGTGCACCTTACTACACCTCACTGCACATCACTGCACCCCTTACATCTCACTGCAGCTAACTACACCTTACTGCACCTTGATGCACCTTACTAGACCTTGATGCACCTTACTACACCTTGATGCACCTTAATGCACCTTGATGCACCTTACTGCACCTTGATGCACCTTACTGGACCTTGATGCACCTTACTACACCTTGATGCACCTTAATGCACCTTGATGCACCTTACTGCACCTTGATGCACCTTACTGCACCTTGATGCACCTTACTGCCTCTTACTTCACTTTGATGCAGAAAGATGCATCAAGGTGGAGTCAGGTCCACCAAGGCACAGTAAGGTGTAGTGAGTTTCAGTGAGGTGTAGTTCGGTGCATCAAGGTGCAGTGAAAGGCAGTGAAGTGTAATGAGGTGCAATGAGGTAGTGTAGTCAGTAGGGTGGGTCGAGAAATGCAAAATGTTTTTTTTTTCAACTCTGGACCTATTTTCATCGACATATTCAATCATCGCATTCAATAGCATCTTGGGTCAAAAGAAAAATTAAAAAAAGTCCGGCTATTGCTTGCCCAAAGCGGTAATTTGAAAATATTCCAGTTTTCGTGAGTCATACTACTCTGAAGGTTCGCCATAGCTAATATAAGTTATGAATTTTTCCACTCTTGGCTGTTGTGAGTTCCTTAGGGTTAAAGGAAAACACACAGCAAATGAAAATGAGAAATTCGTTGCAAACATATTTTTCTGAGAACAAATAGTTCGGCAGATGTCAATTTTTTTTTTCGGGATTTTTAGATTTTGATACTATTAAACCGATAGTAAATGTAAATTGTTATTTGATAAATTAGGCTCATTTTGAAGGATAAAGATTCTTGCGCAAAAGGAGTTTTAAAATCAACTTCATAGTTTCGATCAGGGTGACCACACATGGATATTTCTTTAATGATGAGATTTTTGTGTTGTGTTGAAGAGAAAATAGGGGATCCAATGCCTGTCCCTAGCTTATAGGCTGGCCCAAATATCTAACCTAAAAAATATGTTTTTGCATTGACGTTAACAAAACTCAGCGGAGCATTGTTGCCCACTACAAGCATAGATGGTCTGTTGGTCGGCTCTAGCACAAAATATTAGTAAATAATTATGGGTCAGAACTGAAAATAGGTGACTCTGTGTGACTCTTTTAAGCTATAAGACATAGTTTTGACAAATTTCCAGCAAGTTTAAAGTTTCTGATCAATTCTTGGCCCAAAAAGTGATTATGTAGATAACTGTTTAAAGTTTAAAACAATAATGGTATAAGTAACCGAACAATTTTTACAAGTTTTTAAAACCATATCCCGGGCGAAGCCCGGGTAGCAATGCTAGTCTAAATATTATAAACCAGCGAATGATAGTTACCTAGACTGGTTTTTTACATGCAGTGGACATTTATAAATGACGTTATCAGCGAAATAACAAAGAAACTGCTGACGTTTCTATTGTTCTAAGGGGAAGGGGGTCTGAAAATTAAAAGAAACTGTTGACGTGATTTTTGGATGTCCCCACATTTAGAAGGTACATATATAGAGAGTGTAGATTTTGACACCTTCTAATGTGGAAGAAAATACTTCACTGAGAATATTCAGTACACCACCGATACAGGAGGAACATTATCGTGGACAAATTGTTCAGCCCTTCAATGCAGTTCATTAATGAATTGCTTTCTACAAAACAATTTTTAATGAAATAAAAAAGGTGTCAAAAGCCTTACCCCTCCTTCTCCCATCATACTTTTTCATACGCTTTTCGAGAACGTCCTCTCCCCCCAAAACAGCGTATGTAATTCGTGAATGACGCCTTATTCATTTACTATCAAGTTTGTATTGAATTTTGGCATCCCTGAATAAGGAAAAAACTGTGGGGAGTCTTTAGAGATGCCAAATCAGCAATAAGAAAATATCCCTCTGTCCGCAAACACAATAACTTGAGTAAATCACGTGCAATGTAGATGAATCATCCAAATGTAATTAATTCCAAATGTATGTAATGTAAGGAACGAAAATTTCTCCTGAGTCACCCAAGGGTCCAATTTTTGTGTTCTATGTTGTTCAAAACTGTAATATCTAATTTTGTGCCGAACGAATGATCTCGTTATTTTCTACGGTTAAGGCAGTATTTCCGTTCCTTACATTACATGCGTCGCGGTTTGCATAGAAAGTTCTCAGGAAAAAAAGATCATCTATGAAATTTTTTTCCTGAGAACTTATCGAATCTGTAGCTCTAAGTTCATTTTTAGCGTTTTTTCTGGGCTCCATGAAACTTTTCAGCATATATATTCGACAAGAAGTCACTAAAAAGTTGCAGTAGATAACAAAAACTACTAGAGTCATGCATCCGGGTAAAAAATTGATCAAAATCAGTTCACAGAGTCGGTAGCTAAGGTCTGTAGAGTGGGAGTAAGTCGGGCTACTCGGCTGTAGGTGTAGAATGATCAGTGAAAATGTCTCTGATTTTGTGTGAAGTATTTGGATTTTCGTTGTTGTGATCGTCACATTGAGAACTTACGCCGTGGTCAGGACCTTCAGTTTCGTTTTTGTGTTAGTTCAGCAGATGCGACTGTAAGTATCAAATGTTGGATTAGAGAGATTTGCTACAAATCCGCCTCATAAAATGGCGTTTCACCTTGTTGTATTTCTGATATCTTAGGAAAGAAACAAAATCGAGTATGAAATCTTTTGCGATCAAAATCAAAGAAAGGAACATTCTTCAAAAAATCTACACAATATGAACGCATTCTATAGATTCCGAAAATATCGTCAGTATGACCTTTACAATCCATCTTACAACAAAATTTCTTTTTACCTATTCTTACACACATCTACAAAGAATTTAGGACACTGATAGAGAAACCCTATCGTCGAAAACGATCCTCAATAATATGTGCATGCAAACGAGTGAGTACGACCTAATAGAGTTGGTTCCTGCTTCGGCTACATTCGAAGGAATGACATTAGAAGGAACCCAGGCAGAAATATGGAGCAAAATCGACAGAACATGAATATTTTAAGGCTGCCTTCCCAGGTGATCAGGATTCAAGAAATATATCAAATTTCCTTGCGGTGTTTCTCTACATTTTTTCCCTTTTATTAAGTAGCGGTAGCTACTTTATGGTAATGGCCAATCTGTCCGTCTGTGCACTTTTTCAACAAGCTGTTCGATCAGCTGTCCGAAATGTTTTTTCAATGCGCTGTCCAGAATGACTTTTCAATGGGCTGTCCGAAATGATTTTTTACAGTACTTTATGGTAACGACCAGTCTGTCCGTCTGTGCACTCTTTCTCATAGGCTCTTCGACAAGATCTTTCGATTGGCTATCCCGTGAGACTATTCGATAAGTTCTCCTCTGTAACCCTACGATGGACTTTCCGGTAAGACCTTCCGATGGACTTTCCGGTAAGAACTTTCGATGGGCTTTTCGGTAAGTCCTTTCCAGGTGCTCTCGGGTAAGACCTTTCGATGAGCTTGAAATTAGTGAAAATTTTACTGATAACTGTAATTCCAGGTCAATTTCCTGCCTTACCTGCCTTCTACAGACAGAAAGAGAATGACCTTGGGAGAACCTTGCATAGACAGACCGCTATTTGATACGAAGGACAGATAACGGTACATTTTTTCTGTTTGTATGCCATTCGATTTGATAAGGAAACCATTTTGTAGAAATCGTAAAATTTCAAGAGCTTTCATTAAATGCAATGGGGATGGGGATGGCAAGTGGTGAACGCGCTTGCCTTCCACGCAGAAAACCCGGGTTCGATCCCCGGAGGTATGGGATTTTTCTGTAATAAACATGTTGTAAGGAACATCCCTAAGTTAACCCAAGCTTCATAAATTGGGTAGTTTCGGGATTCGATACCCGAAACGAACAAAGTACATAAGAAAAATGTAACGTCACTCACAAATGGAGCTCAGTACTTTGCCGTGGTACTGTGGTGCCACCTTGTGGACGAAGGAGAAATTGATGGGGAAATTCGTCGACATGAGAACCCCGACTAGTCCTTCATAGGTAATGCCATACTGAGCATATGAGTACATCAGAAATTTGAAGAATAAAGAAACAATGTGTGAACGATTGTGGCCCGACATAATATGTAAGGCTCGCACGAAAAACAGCAACATCATTACCGGAAATGCCGAACCTGTTAGACATGCTATCCTCCCGGCATCGTCAAGAATGTTACACAGAAATAGACGTAATTTTAAGCATAAAGTACTGTAATTAATGATAATATTGTACAAAATAAGAATGAAAATGTAATTGTAAATATGATGTAAATACCCATACGCCTAAATAAATAAAAAGTAAGTGCAATTCTCCGAGAAGAATCGCCGAATTTTGGAACAAGGAAAATATTTTCGGCGATACTTCTTGAAGATATAACATCGTCATGATAACTAAACTATGCCTTCTTGGGGATCTATTAGTTGCTTGGTTTTGCAGAAGACCTGTAAATGGACGAAACATGGATGTTGTCAATTATACATACGTTGGATGGATGAAAGTTAATGAGGGACAACATGATTCGCTTTAAATATTTGTTCCAACCTTACTGCCCTTACTGCTTACCGGTAAAAACATTGTTGTGAGAACCGGTTCGACTCCTACTAGTTTCACTCCTTACATAGGTGGCACAGTAAAAATCTGTGATGAGATTAATAGTTACGAATGGGTTCGAGTTGTTGTGCATGAATCAGAAAGACGAACAATCGCTGCTCACGTTCGAAAGGAACATACTGCGGACAACTTTTGGAGCAGTATATGACGCAAGTCAGATTAGATGGCGCGGACGATTTAACTATGAGCTTATGGAGCTTTATCGAGAGCCAGACGTAGTTAAAACAACAAAAATTGACAGGCTACGATATGGCTTGGTCACATATAACATATAGATTAGAAGAACTGTGTTGCGAAAAAACTTTTCGAAACCAAACTGGAAGGTAAAAGAAGTGCAAGGCGACCAAAATCCAGACTGTGCGATGCAGCTTTTGCCAACCTAAAACCAGCTGAAAGACGTTAGCTGCGGATGCGGATGGAGAAGGTCAATGGGTTGTAGAGCCGGTTAAGTAAGTAACTTAGGTGGCACTAGGTTTGGCGCACAGCATACTACGCAGTGAAAACACACGATAATGAAAGGCTCTTACAGAAGGCGGATCATACACGCCCATAGTGCTTCGACGGCTTATGTCAAAGTATAACGATATTCATGACGTGATGCTCAAGATGTGATGACATGACTTTACTTTCTTATAAGCCGTTGCCGCACTAAAAGCGTGTATTAAAATCATTAGTTTAGACAAGTAGCAAAAGAGTATTGTCAAAGCTTTGAACAAGACAATATCTGTGATGTCACTTTTCGTCGGTGGTGTGACGTCAGAGCTGTGATGAGAGAATCACCGATGATTGTACAAAATGACGAACGGACGAATAGTAATAATGAGAACATAATGTAGCTATCGCTACATAATAGGGACTATTAGGACGAGTGGGAGGTCTCCATTTGCTCGTTTCAAAAGAATTTTGTTATAATTCAATATTCCTTAATTTAAAATTGACTTATTTTATTTACTTCTTTATAAATGTCACGCTGGTTTTTATGCTTTTATGGAGCAACCAACAACCACATCCACAATAAATGTCATAAAGTTTGTGTATGCTGGAAAATAAAATAGAGTAATAAATTCGTAATAAAAGGTCAACATTCTCTGTATGACACGCTCTATGCGTTAAAAGTTTCGACATAAACAACTAATTTGTTGTTGGCTCGGTTATTGTGGTCAGCTCATTAACTCGCTTTATAAAAAATTAACCCTATTTTCATTTCGTATATTTTTTATGTGCAAACAACCCTTTCGCCAATTAATTTCAGAGAGTTTTAATTTTTTTGATAATTACAACGGAGCACACGTGTGTTTGAGAATAACAAGAAACGATTACACTTTGAACACATCAGATTCTGGCACTGCCTTATTTTTGGAGTTTCAGCCAAGGGCTTTAAAGTTCGAGATGACGGAACAAACAGCGGATTTTTTTTGTTCTGCTGCGGTACAATATATGTCGAGAGCCGAGATTTTCAGACTAAGCCAGGTCGGTTTTAGGGTAATTCCACGCTTTAGTTGGAACAAATGTAACGTTAGGAATATTAAAATGTTCTACAAAGTTGTTGGTGATATATTTATGATTTAGTGAGAAAAAATCTCTTACAGAAAGGGAATCATAAGGTTGTGCAACGTTTTGTTTTTGCTCTTTCTACTTTACATGAACAAAATGGGCAAAAACCCTCAACCACTTATTTGGGTCAAGTCAATTAAAGAGGAGAAATCGACAAACAGTGTACAGTACTGAATCACAAACTTTCTACAAATTTTGGGTCTGCGACCATTGAAGATCGCAATTAAAAAAAAAAGTTCTTCCATAAAATGATCAGGCTGAGTTGCTGACATTAGCAGGAGGGGGGAGGCTTTTGAAAATAAAATAATTTTTCTAAAACGCTGCACCCTACTTGTATGTATGTATTTGTCCCTTTTCCACATCAGCGGGATAAACGGGCGGATCATTTTCATCACGTGGTCGATGTGCTGCTTGAATGAAAGATTTTCATCAACAACAAGTCCAAGGTATTTGAAATTTTGACTCGCTGGATTAGACCCGTACGAAGAACGAAGTTCTTCGAAAAGGGGTCTTATGCGTTTACCACAACGTTTGTAACCAGTCGAATTTCGACCCGGGAGTAGGGGGGAGCATCGATCATGGTCCTTAGATGACGAATCAGCGATAAAAAAAATGTCCGTCCGTCCGTCTGTCCACACGATAACTCGAGTAAAACTCAGCCGATTTTCAAAAACTTTTTTTCCCTGAAAGGTAATCAAAAAATCTTTTATGGGATTGAATCTGGGCACTGTCGGCCCAAGGGCCGCCGAGCTAGGGCCGTTTAAGTGGTTTTTGGTCTTTTGTACATAACTCGAGTAAATCTTTTCCGATTTTCAAAAACTTTTTTTTGTTTGAAAGATTCGGCACGGCCGACAATTTACGGAAGAACTTTTGCCTGTGCTTAAGGCTCAAGTGGGCCTCATGCCGGTCCTACGGTCGGCCCTAACCAAAAAAAATGTTTTTTGCTATGTTGCAGAGCACATTGAGGGAAACATTTTGTCTACGGAAGTATGTGTCCGAGGCCTCTACTTAGGGCCCAAGGTCAGTACTAAGATCGGCCCTAGCCCAAAAAATGGTTTTTGGCTATGTTGTAGACAAAATTGAGGAGAACATTTTTCTTTATTTGGAGGTCAATTTTGTGCGTTCGGAGAATTTTTTTACACCGTTACTTCGGACGGATTTTTCAAAATTGCCCTACGGGCAATTTCCAATACAGTCTAATGTGAACGCAATCGTTACTTAAATACGTTCCACTCTTTTCGTAATATCAACTCTGTTTGCCGCATCTTTCTAATACGTACGGGTCCCTTCATATGTTTTTATCATCGTTTATCTTGATGTTGAAGTCGGGAAGGTGCCTGGCTTTTCCGAACGTCATGTGGCACGTTTTTCCGACATTCATTGTCAAAATATAGCGGCAAATCCAATCATGCAGTAGTGATGAATCCCTTTGCATCCTCGAGTTGTTCTGGGGTATTGACTTCGTAGTACAAGGTGGTTTCATCGGCGTAGAGAAGCGTTTTGCCATTCAAACCGAGCGTTAGCATATCGGCAATGTGGGCGAGGAAATGTAACGGTCCCATTTTCTAGCCTTGCGGAAATGCTTCGGAATATACTGCAATTGTTACCGATAACAGTCGCTGTGCTTCTATTGCAGAGACCATCAGATCGACAGCTCTTTCGGAGAGACCGACTTCTCCGACGTTACATTACCTTTGGGGAACGGGTTAGCTCAATGGTTAAGTACTGGCTTTCCACCAAGAATACCCGGGTTCAAACCCCGGTGAGGACAAATTCTGTATAGGATTTTTCTTCAACGCTTATCATGAAAGTAACGTTCCTGAGCTCACCCAAGCTTCATAAATGGTAGTTGGGGTAGCAATATCGCAACGATTTACGTAAGTAATTGCCTACTTCAATCAACGAACAAAGTTTAGCTGATTGGGACGTTGTGCCTCTTCAGTGCACCTTTATTGTAAGAAAATGTTCATATCAGCGAGAACAGAGAATGGAGTTAACAAACATTGTGTTCATGGTAAGAAGATTTTGCAAACTCCTCAAAAACAAGCAGCTGGGTAACGAACTACATCTGTTTCACTCTTTCAATGTGATTTAAGACAAAACACATTCGTTCCCCAGGTGACATTGTAGCGACAATGTACGAGCTACCGATGAAATTAGTCAGCTATGCACGAAAATTTCAACCGAAAAAATTAGTCTGCAAATATATTCAAAACAGAAACGTAACACATGACTTCGTGAAAACTCGACATCAAAAATATCAGAGCCACGGAGCTGTGGTGACTGTGGTAACGGTTCGAAATTCGTTAATATTCTCTGCCTTTCATTCCAAATTTTCTGCACTAAATTTTAAATAAACAATTGTCCGTTTTTGTGAGCTCGACTGCTTTGTCTTGTGATTTCACGGCTGATGGAACTCATGTTTGGTTTACAATAATATTATTCAAAGTTTGTCGGAGATGCATTCTACCTGTTTAAATAAACACCATCTTTCTATCCAACTTGTGCAAAGCAAGAGATGGATTAAGTTATACATTCAGTTTTAAAATAAAACAAATCCACTGAGCGGTTGAGTGCACAGCACATCAATCCAAATATAGGAAAGCTTTAGTAGAACCAAATGCGATTCATGTATTCGATTTTGCTCGACGTTAGCTTCAATTAGAATTCCATGGAAATGCAAATAATAATTTGAGGAAATAATTTCAATTAAAAAATTATTTAATAAAGCTGAAACTAACGTGATAATAGAGAATAATTCCGTTATGCAACTCATTCACTATGCTTTGATAGAAGCTAATTGAGATAGAATTAAGCTGCTACCGCTAATAAACTCAAAACCCAAACAAAAAATCCAAAAATTTTGAATTTATTCGATGTGTGTGCTCACTCAAACCGTCTCAAACAGCGACAAAAATACTTCAATCGCACACAAATTTGAAATAGGAAATAATTAGTAGGTCACCGCATCGTCGGCCGCCACTAATAGTTTAATAAAATCCGATTTGTGTCAAGAGCGATCTTCCCAGGGGCCAATAATCAAATCTATTCACTTCAGATGCATAAAATTTGAGATTTTTTCCAATACATCATTGTATTGTTCAATGTAGGCGTTGAAGTAAGTGAGTTTACGTAAGTGGCATGGGAAAAACGGCTATCTCCGCGTTCATAAATCTAGTACCGTTGAAACATTTTTGACATAAGCTCTGAAATTTCGCTGTAATTACTCTATAGTAATGATAGATTACAGGAAAACTGTAAAAAAATTTCACATTTTGAAAATTTCAAAATCCCGTTTCAGTTTTGACGAATTTCTCTTATATTATTACGACAAGAATTATATGTGAATTGACCTTGAAATTGTACCAAATCACCATCCCTATCCATTTCTAAAGAGTCGTTGTCACCTTGATTGTACAGATGGTAATGTATCTTCATGAGCTAAAGAGCAGAAGAAAGGTATGAAGAGTTGAGATTATGATTTAGTTCATTTTTGAATTCTTACATTTTGACGTTCAATATATAGAGAAATTAGTCAAAGCTGGAACGGGATTCTTCAAATTTTTTTATACTTTTCCTGCAATCTGTCATTACTATAAAGTAATTTCAGCGAAATTTCAGAACTTATGCCAAAAATGTTTCAACGGTACTAGATTTATGAACATGGAGATAGCCGTTTGTGCCATGGCGCAGACGCACACGAAAATAGTGCGTGAATCTAAGTTTTCGAGAAGATTTCTTGGAAAGACTTCAGTTATCGGTAAATATCGGTCTGCTGATCATGCCCGGAGCGGTAGCGGTTTCTTTGTTCTATCTATCTATGGGCGGGCATAGATGTTCTATCCATCTATCTATCAATAATTTTCGATCTCGAGAACTAGACAGCCGATCTTCCTGAAATTTTCAGAGAAAGTCAGTCTCGGCCCCAAATGAAAAATTTCATATGCCGCTTTTTCAGGAAAATTCTGGAAAAGCCGTGGCATGTGGAAAAGTGGTCAATTTTGCGGGTTTTTTAGGTAATGCTCGGAGTTTTCGAATTTTAGCTCCGGAGTGACAATAGCTCGAGATTTGGTTTCTTCGGGAAAGTTACAGAGTTTGGTCAGGAGAATTTTTTGGGATTTTCAGAAATCTGTCAAAGTGACGCCATCTTGGATTTTTGTCAGGTATAAATTATGCTTCTTTGGGTTTTCGAATTTTAGCTCCGGAATGATAACACTTTGGAGTTGGTTTCTTCTAGCAAGTTATAGAGTTTGGTCAGTAGAATTTTTTTGTATCTTAAGAAAATGGCTGCCAGCTGTCATAGCGACGCCATCTTGAATTTTCGTTTATGCTTTTTCGGTTTTCGAATTTTAGCTCCGGAATGACACTACTTACAGAGATGATGGTGTCTTCTAGAAAGTTATAGAGTTTGGTCAGGAGAATTTTTTAGCATTTTAAGAAAATGCCGCCAACTGTCAAAGTGACACCATTTTTGCTAAATTCTGAATAAGAATTCCTAGACAGATGGCTTCTTCAAAAAGGTTATATGAATCACTGAGAAGAATTGGTGACACGAAGTTTTCCGAAGGTAGCCGAAGGTGACACGAAGTGTTCCGAAGGTAGCCGAAGGTGACACGAAGTGTTCCGAAGGTGACACGAAGTGTTCCGAAGGTAGCCTAAAGTGACACGAAGTGTTCCGAAGGTAACCAAAGGGCACACGAAGTGTTCCGACGGTAGCCGAAAGTGACACGAAGTGTTCCGAAGCCAGGCGAAGATGACGCAAAGTATTTCGAAGGTAGCCGAAGGTCATACGAAGTGTTTCGATGGTAGCCGAAGGTGTTGAGAACATTTTTTTTCGGAAATAAAATTTTTTTCGGAGAAAAATTTTTTTCGAAGAAAAATTTATTTGTAGAAAAATTTTTTTTCTGAGAAATTTTTTTTTGAAGGAAAACTTTTTTCTGAGAAAATTTGTTTTTTTTTCGGAGAAAAGTTTTTCAAAAAATAGAAATTTTTTCAACAACTGAAAACTTCCAAAACGACTGATATCACAACAAAAACCTCTTAAACGGTAGAGGTGGTGCAGTCCGTGAGTCTGCCTCCAAAATTAATGGTATCGCTTGAGGTGACGCTATCGCTGATAAAACGCAAAAGTTTGTTTGAATGGAACCTTGTGTTCAAAGTTCTAATTTGCTGAAAAAATTAGAGCGCTTTCTTTAAAACAAAATTACGTTGTGTTAAAAAAAATTGCGTCACAAATGCCGGACCCACCAGCGGAATAATTTTTCAACACTTCAACACTTTTCAACACCAAGCGATATCATTAATTTTGGAAGCAGACTCACGGACTGCGCCACCTCTACCTTTTAAGAGGTTTTTGTTGTGATTCAATTTTCCGGTGATTTCGACTTTCTAGTGAGTTGTGTTTCCAGATTATCGGCTGGTTCTACTCCCCTTTTCCCGATGAGATCGAGCTCTCGCTTCCTTGTGAGTTTCACTTAAACCCTCGCAGCCTGTCGAAATTTCTGCGGTTCAAGATTTCGACCCGGTCTTTCTGCTCAAGGCTTGGACCATAATCTAACTTATGCAAAGGGAAATTGATTGTCTGTTTGTAGGTTTCAAAGAGCTCGCAATTAATAAATAATTAGAGTCTCCCAATTTACTCAAATCAAATAGGCCTTCTGCAAACATTAAGAGTGAGTGATTTCAATGAACAACATTAAGAAATCACGATTTGTGTCAACGCTTTCCGCAAAGTTCAACGCAAAAAGACAACCAAATAAAATTCAGTAAGAAAATGCTGAGAAATTTCCCACAGCTTCATTCATATTTCATAGAAGTTAAATAAATATCAGCCAAAGTTTTTCGATAATCTTTTCACAATCTTTGGAAAATCTTTTCGTTTTGTTTGAGAAAATTGAAGGGGAGGTGGGCGCACGAACACATATTCCAAACATACAATCCACCTCAGTAGGAACGGAACGTAATTTCTGATTTAATCAATATTCCAAACATGAATTGCTGAATTTTCTGTATTTCAATTCACGTTTATTATAAAAAAGAACCTCAATGAGCTCTCAATAATTTGTGTGTCGGTTTGGAAATGGTTCACTAACAATCGACTTACATAATTATTGTGACCGAAATGATTGTCGATTAAATAACAAACTTTTGTAATTGTTTGATTTGTAGGAATGTCAACATTTTCTTTGTTAATTTATGAAAATAATCGTCCGGCTGTAGTGATTTCAACCACTTATTTTGAGATTATTTTGGTTTGTAAAACTCATTTGGATCGATTTGCCCCGAATATGAATCACTCCTCAACAGTCATCACGACACTAAATTTTACAAATGCATCGAATCTTTGTGATAAGCAATTCTGCTCATCAAGTAGTTGTAGCTTGGTCCGTCCGACCTGTCTTCCCGAGTGGAAATGGCAGTCTCAGTGAGAACTAAAATTGAGTGTACTCACAGCCTCAAATCAGTCTCAATTTTTGAAAAAAACTCAGAAGAACTCAATTTCGCTTTTTTTATAAAATCATCATTAATGAGACCAGTGAGTACACTCATTTTAAATTTTTTTAGATTTAGACTGGAGGTCATTAAGCCCACTCACTTAGACTATTTGAGATGGCTGAGTATGCTCATTTCGAGACTTTTTTAGGCTGTTGAGTATGCTCATGCAAGCGCAAAATATTTTTTAACCAATGAGACTGTTGAGTGTACTCATTTTCGACAAAAATATTTTTTACAATTTTGTTGAGGTTTTTGAGACTCAATGAATTTGTGAAAAATATTTTTGTCGAAAATGAGTACACTCAACAGTCTCATTGGCATTGTAACAACGGTTCAAAATAAGGTACAAATACGCATGTGCAATTTAGCAGCATGAGTTACGTCGTTGGCGGTCCACAAGCAAAGTTAACCATCATTCGGCGCGGTTAGTACTTAGATGGGTGACCAGAAAGAGTAAGTAAAAATAATAAAAATAACTTTCTAATATAATTTCAGATTAATCGCGAATTGTGAGGAAAATAGTACGTGGCGGCATCTACGAACAAAATTAAAAAGTTTCAGTATAATTGGCGGCAAAAAAGCGTCTCAAACTGCAATTCAAAATTAGTATACTCAAGAATCTCAAATAGCATCAAAATGAACATACTCAATAGTCTGAAATAGTCTCAAAATGAGTATACTCAACAGTTTCAAATATTCTCAAAACGAGTATACTCAACAGTCTCAAATAGTCTAAAAATGAGCATACTCAACAGTCTCAAATAGTCTCAAAATGAGTATACTCGGCAGTCTCAAAATGAGTATACTCAAAAGTCTTTTTTTGTATGTTTAGTACACCAAATAATCGCAGAAGCTTCAATAGATATCATTTAATTTGAGCATACTCAACAGTCTCAAATAGTCTCAAAATGAGTATACTCAACAGTCTTAAAATGAGTATACTGAACAGTCTCAAATAGTATCAAAATGAGCATACTCAACAGTCTCATATAGTCTCAAAATGAGCATACTCAACAGTCTCAAAATGAGTATACTCAACAGTCTCAAATAGTCTCAAAATGAGTATACTCAACAGTCTCAAATAGTCTAAAAATCTGTATACTCAACAGTCTCAAATAGTCTCAAAATGAGTATACTCAACAGTCTCAAATAGTCTCAAAATGAGCATACTCAACAGTCTCAAATAGTCTCAAAGTAGCATACTCTACAGTCTTAAACAGTCTCAAAATGAGTATACTCAACAGTCTCAAATAGTCTCAAAATAAGCAAACTCATCAGGCTCAACAGTCTCAAACACCAGAAAAATGTCTATTAATTGAGGTAAAAATCAGCATACTCATCATTTTATATGATGATGACGGTCTCAAAACAGTCTAAAACGTTCGAAAATACAGTACTCATTGCCATACACAAAAGCAGTCTCAATTTCAGTCTCAAATCGCATGGTTTTTTTTACTCGGGGATGCACTTTGACGATGAGTAATCAATAAAGCACTAGCTGATTATCATTTGATCACAAGTGAAATATCGAAAAATCAACGGTGAATCGTCAATAAATAACTGGGGAATCATCGGTAAATCACTGGTTTTTCTTACATGAATCTCTGATGCATCTCCTACAAATAATCGTTAAGTCATCCTCAAATGACTATAGTGAAGTATCTACAAATCACTAGTGATTCATATGTAAATTTTTAATAAAACATATATAAATCACAAGTGAATCATCTAAAAACCACCAGTGAATCATCTATAAATCACTGCTGAATCATTTATAAATCAATGGCGAATCATCTATAAATCAGTTGTAAATCATCTATAAAACAATGGTGAATCATCTGTAAATCACTGGTGAATCATCTTTAAATCAACTGTGAATCATCTATAAATCAACTGTGAATCGTCTATAAATCAATTGTGAATCGTCTTTAAATCACTTATGAATCATTTATAAACCACTGGTGACTCATCTATAAGTCACTGTTGAATATGTCACATGAATCACTTTTGAATCATCGATAAATAACACGTGATTAACCGATGAATATTTGCATCGGTGATTTCACACAGAAACTATTCAAGAAAAAATATAAAAACTGTTACTGAATCGAACGTCTAGCTCTTTACTTTATTTAAAATTGTAAAATCTATTTTATTGGATGGGAGAGGCATGGTTTATATGCCAAAATATATGCCATGTGTGACGCATTTTTTATGCATTTTCAAGCATATTTTCATAATTATTTGAGTTTTTGACTGATCAACAAATTAAAAGCACCCCAACCCTCTTTACTTCGCTGAAATGCTTTTGTAAAAAAGTTTTATTTCAGTTTCACAATATTAAAGCTTTGTGATTTATGCGTTCGATGAAAGTAAATATAATTGGAAAAGTTTATCAACCATCACAATACAATTTTTCTGCAAATGAAATGTAACTTTTAAATTTTTAATTATGAAACAAAAGCAATTTATGATCAGCGAATTAATTTTGTCGAACGTAATTTACGAATTGCATTTTTATCATGTATATCGGATTTTCGTTCGCATACAAAGACCAATAACAATTCACGCCTTTATTGTGAAAGCGACTTATGTCAAAGTATACGACGAAATTTCATGACGAACACCCAAAACTCACAGGCACAGGTTCGTCGCCGAACAAATTATGAAATTCGTCATGAAATTTAGCATACTTTGACATAAGCCGACGCCGTGTCGTACTAAAAGCGTTGATGTGAACAATTAGGCTGCCGCAAATTTTGCATCTATTCGAAAACTTCTCAGCGGTTCATTTTATTTAAAAACGATATTGTGCGCGCGGTTTAAAATTCACCCGACTTCGCAAACATTTCCGAGTTTTCAGATTGCAATAATCTGCGAACGCTCTCCTCACTGTCATTTTTCACAGTATTTCGTTATTACGGATAGAGAAAAGAGAGTTCGTAGTAAATTGGAAATTAGAACCGGGTGAGAATAACATATGATGTTAATGTTGAAGTAAAGTAGAGAAAGAATTTCTTTGTTTAGATTGGTCCGCGCAAAAATACGCGGTTATACTCTCTCAAAAATTATTTATGCGGAACTCGGAATGTACTACTGACGTAACGTGATGTTTTGTCCACTAAAACCAAAGAAACCAAATGCAACAAAATGCTTACCGTTTCCCGATTACGATTGGACTTTACCAGCACCTCTTCCAACCAATCCCATTGTTTCTGTGATTCATGACTGTCACTACCCGACAATGCACTAACCGTACCACCCGATGAATGTGTCGCTGTTGCAGCGACCGATGAACCGCTATAACCATTGTTACCATTTCCACGATAATGATTGTGATTCTGATGATGATAATGGAAATTATTGTATTCCGATGAGTCGCCAATACCTCCTGGCCTTTGTTTAACTGCCGCAGAATGTGTTTGCAAATATTTAACATCATGTCGCATGAAATTTGTATTTAGTACAATTATACGTAATCGGCTTTTCGTTTGCTCTATTGTGTAATATCCACCTATAAAATAAATAAGAATGGAATGACATGAACAATACGATTTTAATTATGTCATTCAGAGGAGAAATTGTGCCAATTCACCAGACATTGAATAATGTATGGCAACCATGACAATCATAGCGGGTGCAATTGTTAGAAATTTATGAATTTTCCATTTGCCAATATTTGTTAGCTAAAATGTTGGGTGCCAACTTTACAAAATGTCGATATTTGTTTGTGGTAACTCAACATTGAAATTGTTAAACCATATGAAGCTTTTCGTCGTATTTTTATGAAATCACAAACTTAAAACTTTCAGAAAAAGAGAGCGATTCTCTGTTGTGCTGTATGTATTGTTATTTCTTTTGTTTATGCTGTATGGACTGTTCAAAAATTGAACAAGAGAGTCTATCGGTCTATTGAGACTTGTCGCAGAAAGAGAAATATTACAGAATGAATAAAAATCACATACCTTTCTCAAACGTTTGTAATGCTTCTGATGGTAACCAATGTCTCCAAAGTTCGCCTAACTGATGAAAATTATTTCCTTGTCCATCTTCATGACCGAGTACCGGAAAGACGAATTGTGAAGAAAATGTCCGTCCTAACAAATCGGTTATGTTCCTTAACAGTTCCAGGCGATGTGATTCAATCAAACGCCTCGTTGAGTGCGCCAAACCATCACTGCAATTTGAATAGGAAAATGGATAGATTTGAATTCTTTTATCGTTTTATTGTTTGTTTGTTTGTGTGTTCTCCATTCTGCATTGGCTGTATAAGTGCAGATGCAAAAGAAATGCTTCTGTATTTGAACGAATTTATTACACTCGCTACAAGATTCACTATTCGAAACTAAACTGTGCATCCATTCTTCCCAACAATAGACGTTTTATTTAAATGGTTTTTATTTATACGAACGTGGAGAACAACAAATTGTGGCGAATGAAAGCAATGCATTGAATTCTTTGCACAGCAATTCGATGCAATTTATTCAATTTGAATTTAGTTGGAATGTTCACGAACGAAAAGACATGTTGAATAACTTTAGTGGCATTGATATAGTGAACAGTACACCTGGAAACAGACTTTACACAAACACAAACTTTTCAATTAATTGATTAACGAGATTTCATTTGAAAGCTTCAAGATATTCAATTGAAGAAGTTTATTTTATTACATTGCCCATTGAGAAAATTGGAAAAATGATGGCCGACAAGTTCACGTTTTTGTAATTGCATTGTTTAGGGTAAACGAGTGCAGGGTGACTTTCAAATCGAGAAAAGTGTTGTAAAAAAGCGGTCAATAATGCAGAACACGTTTATGTTTTTCTTTCCTCCCCTGTTTTCGTTGCAATGGTTAAGAATAGTATATTTCAATATACCGCAATACACACGATATGTGTACGTACACGCGGGCGAAGCCCAAGCGAAAAGTACCCATCGGGTGTCTATTGGGATATTTTGAAAGACATTTTTCTGTAATACTGAGAGTGTGTTGGTGCGCATACCGTGGAAAGCAACCTTTCGTCCCAAGTGATGGGAAAATATTTTTCATTCCTAGGACGGAAAATTGCTGTTTTCCGTCCTATTTTAAAGCAGAAAAGCAGTTTTATGAACCCTCCGAATGAAAAATATTGTACGAAACTCAAAAAAATCATACCCGCAGCGATAGCAGAGGACGTGATGCAGTCCCCACACCCAAAAAAAAAAAACGTCCACAAACCAAAAAAAACTCCATACAAAAACCTTTGGGACAAGGAGCCATATATCGGCGAACTTTTTAGTTTTCTCCCCTCGCCCCCTCCCCTTCTTAATTATTTAAAAAAAAACTACTTCGCAGCAGCTTTCCAACGAGCCCAGACTTATCAAAATCGGTTGGAAATTGGCTGAGATATCGAGGTTTGAAAATCACATTTTTGTATGGTCAATGGATTTTTCTATTCTTCTCATCATTATGAAAACTTTTTTTTTGATCTGTCGTTTTCTATAGTCTATGTTCTACGTTCTATCTATCTATTAATAATTTTCGATCTCGAGAACCAGTCAGCCGATCATCCTGAAATTTTCAGCGAACGTCAGTCTCGGCCCCAAATGAAAAATTTCATAGGCCGCTTTTCCGGGAAAATTCTGGAAAAGCCGTGGCAAGTGGAAAAGTGGTCAATTTTGCGGGTTTTTTAGGCAATGCTCGGAGTTTTCGAATTTTAGCTCTGGAGTGACAATACCTAAAGAGTTGGTTTCTTCGAGGAGGGTTATAGTTTCCCAAGCAATAAATTAGGTTTTTTTGGTTTTTGAATTTTAGCTTCGGAATGACAATACTTAGTTAGAGAGTTGACTTCTTCGGGAAAGTTATAGAGTTTGATCAGGAGAATTTTTTGGGATTTTCAGAAATCTGCATCTTGGATTTTTGTTAGTTATAAATTATGCTTCTTTGGGTTTTCGAATTTTTGCTCCGGAATGATAACACTTAGAGAGATAGTTTCTTCTAGAAAGTTATAGAGTTTGGTCAGGAGAATTTTTTAACATTTTAAGGAAATGACTGCCAACTGTCAAAGTGACACTATCTTGAATTTTTGCTAAATTCTGAATAAGAATACCTAGACAGCTGGTTTCTTCAGGAAAGTTATATGAATCACAAAGAAGAATTGGTAACACGAAGTGCTCCGATGGTGGCCGAAGTGGTCCAAAGGTAGCCGAAGGTGGCCGAAGTGGTCCAAAGGTAGCCGAAGGTGACACGAAGTGTTCCGAAATTAGCATAAAGTGACACGAAGTGTTCCGAAGGTAGCCGAAGGTGACACGAAGTGTTCCGAAGGTAGCCGAAGGGGACACGAAGTGTTCCGAAGGTAGCCGAAGGGGACACGAAGTGTTTCGACGGTAGTTGAAGGTGACACGAAGTGTTCCAATGGTAGCCGAAAGTGTTGGAGAACAATTTTTTTCGGAAAGAAATTTTTTTTGTTTTGTTTTTTTTGGAAATAATTTTTTTTCGGAGAAAATTTTTTTGGAGAGAATTGTTTTTGTGAAGAAAAGAAAGACAACTTTTTTCGAAGAACAATTTTTTTTGGGGAAAAACTTTTTTTCGAAGAAGAAAATTTTTTTGTAGAAAATTTTTGGAGAAAAATTTTTTCGCACAACAAATTTTTTGGAGAAAATTTTTTTTTTGAGAATTTTTTTTGAAGAAAAAACTTTTTTTCTGAGAAATTTTTTTTCGAAGACAATTTTTTTCGGAGAAAAATTTTTTCAAAAAATAGAATTTTTTTTTACAATTGAAAACTTCCAAAACAGCTGATATCACAGCAAAAACCTCTTAAAAGGGTGACGCAGTCCGTAAGTCTGCTTCCAAAATTAATGATATCGCTTGAGGTGACACTATCGCTGATAATACGCAGAATTTTGTTTGAATAGAACCTTGTGTTCAAAGTTTTGATTTCCTGAAAAAATTACAGCGCTTTCTTTAAAACAAAATTACGTTGTGTTAAAAAAATTGCGTCACAAATGCCGGACCCACCAGCGGAATAATTTTTCACACTATCAGTTTTTACACGTAAAAATTTAAATTTACCTTAAACATTCTACGCAATAGGAAACAAAAGTCAAATTTTTGCAGCGCAAAAACTGAAAGTACAGAAAAAATTTTTCGTCGTTGGGTCCGGCATTTGTGACGCAATTTTTTTAACACAACGTCATTATAGTATATTACAGAGGAACACTGTTATGAGTAATATTGGTGTGCGATGTTTACGGTAACGAGCCCCGAAGGGGCGAGTTCCCGTAACGCACACTTGTAACATTACTCATAAACAGTGTTCCTCTGTACTATGTTTTAACGTGTACCCACATGGTAAGTTGAAATCTACAAAACATCTTATTTCATAAAAATCAATTCAAGTTTCAAATTTTGTTATGTTCACTCTACGAACGAATCAAAGTTGCCGCGTGCCAATTCATTCATGTTTCTATGAAATGACTTTAGCTGTCGGTTAAATTTTTGTTTAATATCGAGATTTAATTCGACTTTTTCATCTTTATTGAGAACTTATAGGTGGCTTTAGGGAACACATGTTTTGCTGAGAATTGAGTAATTTCATAGGCAGGACATTCGTTTCCGTAAAATACCACAAATTTAAGAAATTTGAGAATCACAAACTTTTACTATATCAAAACAAACACGTCGCATAAGATTTACCGACTACTCTGACTACACGTACGTTATAAGCCATTTACCTATCGCATTGCACACCGGTTATATCAACTTACCGAGTGGGTACACGTTAAAAATTGTAAACACAAGCTTCTATTCAAACAAACTTCCACGTGTTATCAGCCATAGCGTCACCTCAAGCGATATCATTAATTTTGGAAGCGGACCTACGGACTGCGTTACACTCTACCTTTTAAGAAGTTTTTGTTGTGATATATGTTTTGGACTAGTGTGATGGCAGCCCTTGGCTGCAAACCTCACACTCGTCAAAAACATTATATTTTTCCTACTTACGTAAATAACTATTCCGTCACAAGCAATACACTCGCACGCATACAGAAAAATGTATTTATTCTCAACTAAGGAAGATTCCACCCGCAGCAAAGTTTCTGTCAAGTGGATGGATAAAAAGGTAGTCACTGTTCACCCTGACGAGTTGAAGGCAGGATGCCAGTTAACTTGTCATTCATAGGACAAACATGCTTTCAACTGGTTCAACAGTCAATAAGCGTATGATTGAGTATGACTGTGAGTGAGTACAATCGTCGTCGAAGCTTTTAAAGTTTAAGCAAAATAAAACATGAACAACTTACGATAATTTCTTTTCTTCTGTCACAAAATACCTAAAACGAAGCCATTTTGGCATTTTGCATTAACTTTTCTTTAAGAGCAAAGTGTTTGACCTCAAAATACACAAAGCACTCAAAACCACTACCCACTTTGCAAAATGCCCTTTAGGAAAAGTTTTCATTGATTTTACTAGCAACATTGTAACCTAAATTTCACATGTAAGCATCAGCCTCGTCATGTTATACAGGGGTAAATACGAAAACTATGAAACAACGTTTTTTTTTTTTTTTGTATATTCAGAGGAAAAGAATGCGAAATGAATTATCACACCATTGGTTTTAACAACTCAAATAAAATTGAAAATAATTTAAAAAAGAAATTGTAAATAAAATAAAACTAAATTGAATGGCAGAAATGACATTTCCAAGTGGTTCAACAGTTGTAAGATTCTTTATTCATTTTATTGCAAATTTGCACGGAATGTGAGAGTAAGAAGCTGTGTCATGAAAACCACTATATTTTGACATAAGTCGTTGACGCATTAAAGGCCTGGAACGCTGTGCGGCGACGGCTTATGTCAAAGTATACGAAATTTCATGAAGCAATTCATAATATTTCAAGCGACGAAAAATAGTGAGATTAACGGCTTATCATGAAATTTCGTAAACTGATGCCATCGCTCACGTCACTAAAAGTAAATACTCGTAATGTAAGGTCATTTTGTTTTAGTACAAATCCACAGTAGTTTTATAAATTAACCTACAGTAAAAATTGGGAGTAGAGACGGGTTAGCTCAGTGGTAACGTAATGGCTTTCCACCAAGAATATCCGGGTTCAATCCTGGTGCGTACGAATAGGATTTTTCTTCAATGTTTAGCATGAAAGTAATTTACCTAGGCACACCCAGGCTTCACAATTTGGGTAGTTGTGAATTTGGTACTGCAACGAATCGCACACAGAAGTATGACAAATATGACGTCACCAATATTCAATGAATTCTGTGTACAAATATCTGAGTCTGACTTTAGGCGGAGATATAATTAGCACCAAAAGAAATCCTAATGGTAAAATGCTAGCAGTCCAGTAATGCCTGCCGGTAAAATATATTGAAGAGGCGAACCAGCATTCTAAGCCCTACTCGGAAACTATTTCATCGTAGGTGGCACTAGGCTTGTGTGCATTTTACCAATGACACAGTAAAAATTTCGGAAACGAAAGGATCTCTAAGAAGAATCCATATGAGCAAAAGTTCACAAAAAATTGCGGAACTATTAAATAAAATGATGTAGCCTCTGACCCGGACAGGTTGTTAAGAGTGCACACTACTTGCAAAAGAGCCATCTATCGGAATCTTTTCAACTAATGAAAATTTATATGGAAAAAGTCGCAATTTTCTGTAACGTTTTTCTCTTAAAGCCTTAAATGAAAACGAATGCTTATGTCGTCATTACATACTTAACCTATTCTCAAACACAAAATCGCGGAAACACTTTTGGAGAAAACATTTACATTTGCTAGAAATGTGAATTCCTATATTTCACTGCAAAAGTCAGTCTTTCAGCTTTTCCACTTAATAAACACTTCAAAACGCATAATTTTTTCGACCAATGTGTTTGCTCACTTAATCGTTAACTGAACTATCAATTTAAATGACAGAAAACATTTTCTAAAAGTCAGAAATTGACACAAAAAGTTTTGACTTGGTGATTGCAAATAAAAATGGCCGCCATCTTTGTTGGCTTTTGACGTTTACAAATATTTGCAAATATATCAACTCAAAAAGTTTTTATCCATTTCTGAATCGTAGGAAATGTTTTCTGTCATTTAGATTGATTATTAAGTTAAAGATTAAGTGAGCAAACACAGAGAAAAACGTTACAGAAAATTGCGATCTTTTCCATACAATTTTTCATTAGTTGAAAAGATTCCGACAGATGGCTCTTTAGTAAGCAGTGTGGCGGATTATTATTATAAAAGACTGGGAGTGTCTCAGGTATTTTCTACAGTATCCCAGTATAACAACGACAACAATGTCAAAATATAATCTGCCAAGAATTCCTCTCCTGTGTCGACGAAGCAAAATTGAAAATGAAAAATGAACATTTGAAATAAAATTTTATTGAATGAAACTAAAGGGCACTTTATTTCATTTCGCTACATTATTGTTATTTGCGTTCCAACGTAAATTGTCTTTTAGCTTTTTCAATCACTGATCTTAGAAGCTACTTTCATAAGAAAACATTTTGACGAAAAAAGTCAATATTCTGTTGTTTCAACAGTCATACATTACACCATTATTGTCTATGTGTATCGTTCCTCCTATGGCTGTTTACACCGTAGTCGACCGCTCGTTTCTGGAACACAAATGGTATCTTTGCTCAATGTAACTAACTCGAATGTGATGCCATAGAAGAAAATTTAATAAAACAAAATGGAAAAAAAAACTCAATTGCAATATATTAAGGATATTGCATGAATCTGACGTAAAATACGGCCGGCAATATACTAGAAGAAGTAGATAAGTGGATACCATTTTGTCGGGACATTTGTTTTGCGATTTCTTTCATGTGTGTTTGGCACCTTTGCTTTAAATACATGTGACTTTGCTTGATTTCTGATTCGATATAGCCGGATGTTCATTCAATATTAGTTTGGATATTCAATTTGTTGAGGAGATAAAAGAAAATTTATTGAAGAATGTCTCGTAGATTTCTCATTTAAAATGGAATGCAAAGAATTCACGGCAGGTAAAAATATTGTTAATACACGGCTTTGGCTACAATTATGTCTTAGTGTGTTCAAACAATGGCTCAAAATTAGATCTATAGCGCAATTGCTACCCCGCCGCGACAATGTGAAGGTTCTGGGTTCAGGTCCCAATCGTGGCAAATTTTTCTTTCGGATTTAATTTCTAGAATGTACAAATGTTATTGTCGTTTACCCCTCGCAAATGAGGTTACTGTATTTCGAAATTTGTTCAACATCTAACTTCTTTTCAACAGGTCATAGGCGCAATTTAATATAGAATTTGGAACGTACGAGCTGATTACGTCGTTGTAGACTAAATGCTCTGTTTATTTAGTGTGTCGTATCCCATCCCGCCACCCCCGGGATATTCTTGTGGGACCATGAAACGACGAACATCGAGGTGCGGGTCGCACATCACTAGAGATCTTGTTTGGGTTGCATTTTCTCAATTCATAAACCTTTATGTTGATGGCGAATCTGACACGTTGAATTCCCGTTCTTATATTCGTTTTGTTTATCTGAACTTATTATAAACAAACTTGAGTGCCAGTTCTAGTCAGATTTCCTTCGCGATCAGTCGCATAATCGAAGCAATAGTGCACAATAGAGAGCGTCAGATTGCAATCACTAAATCCAACAAAAACGTTAAACACTAACGATAAATTCAAATGCCAACATTTGAGAGAAATAATAAATCCGTTCGTTTCATATGTCAGTTCACAAAATTCTGTAAACATTTGGTGATTAGTAATCATGTGCTAGCGTTGAACCTTCATTTTATAAATGCAATTTGTAAATCTGATATTCACCAAGCTAGCGGCAGTTAGTTGGACAATTAATTTGTCTTATTAATGGACAGTTCAATGACTCAAGCGCTGCTTCTTGCAATTGTAGGTTAAGTAAAACGAATCACGTGTTCATCATTCAATAATGCACTATTGAGACAAAAAAATTTGCCCAGCTCGCCGCCGCCGCTAGCTTTGTAAACATCATATTTACGAACTTCAACAATAAAATATAGGTCCAACGCTGCTCCAGGATTAAAAATCACTAAATATTACACAATTTTCCGAGTTGACAGAGTAAACCGAACATTCATTCATTTCTGTCAAATCTTGATATTTGCCTTTATCGTTAGTGTTGTTTAGCGTTTTTGTTGGATTTAGTGATTGCAATCTGACGCTCTCCAATATCTTTCAGCAAGTGTACAGTGATCGCTAATCCAATATCAGTGTTTCATTCAAATAACAGTAAAATATTGTCATACGAGTATTTCGACAAATAATTAGTTAAATTCGGTCTCATGTGTCACAAAAGAATTTGAGGAAAGGGGTGAAATATTTCGCGAGTCAACAAAGGATCGCATTATCAGTGACTTCCTGGATACTTGGTGGGGTTGCACTGATATCGATTTCAGAAGGCAGCTTGGTACCAAAAAAGTTCCTGTGGCAATGTTGGATGGCGAAACGAGTATATTAATGAGCACTAGGTTCCGACTCGGCACCAGGCTGCGTACTTGAAAAGTGTGCAGGCCTGTATCTAGGGGGGGAAGCGTCTTCAGAGCCCCCCTGGCGAAACTTAAATGTTGCGAATTTTGCGAAAAAATATAAATCTTGACATCATTATCGTTTTCAATACTTGAAATTTTCGCCTGCGGCGCAATCATTCCTTTCTTTCAATGTTTCCATTTCGTTATTGAAATAGATTTTCGGTTTTGCATTGCAAGAAAAAACTTTTGACACTCCTAACGACAGTGGCGTGTTATCGGTCACATATCCTGAGCTGTTAGAATTTTTGCTATGAAATGGTAGTCAGAAATGTATACTTTCATAGAAAACCAAAATGTGCAATTCAATTTTTCTCAATTTTTTCTCGCATAAGAATAGTACTCAAAAAATTTTTATCTGCCTAGAACGATAATCTCGCATTTTTCTCCCTTGGGCAAAATTGTTTTTCTCGATATATCTTTTCTCGGCAGATAAAATAGCATATGCACCGCTGTCCAGGATGGTTTATTTTGACGATTTTTTTATTTTGACCTCCAAACAGTGCCTAAAGTAAGCTTTTTCCATTGGGGGGATTTTTATCGCAGAGGCGCAGTTTCGAAGCGAAAAGGGCGTATTTTTGTAAGAAAAAGGCGCATATTTTTCATAAGTAAAAACATCGTCTCAGGGGACGTCCACACATTACGTACACAACAAAATTTGATTTTTAGACCTTCATCCTCCCCCCATTACGCAAAAATGTATGAACAAATCTCGAAATACATGAAGCGTACGCTTTTAGCACCCGCCCCCATATACGTACGCATTATGTCCCCTTTCCACATCGTTTTATCGGATCATACCCTCTTCGTAGCCATGTTAGGGGCTCTTCGCAATCACGATCTAGAATGGGAGGGGACTAACAAAACGTAACGGACTATAGAAGTTTGAGTCATATTTAACCCACCTGTTGATTTGACGAACATTTGTCGTAACCTTGTTGAATATCTGCCACCTAAGCTGTGTCTAATGTAGGAACGTCTTTCATGACCGGAAACTGTTCACAGACATCGTTCACCAATCTGGGAATGATGAACTACTTTTCTCATTTTTAACATTGGTCTATTACATCTTGGTTTGGTTTTTTAAAAATGTTTTTGTTGAGAATTTTGAATAGATAAAAGGCCGGAGAACTGAGAAGCATCGTCTGTAAGTAAGCCGGGGGCCTAGGGAGCACCGTCGAGGCGTGGGGTGAACCTCAGAGGGCGTCTGGTGCACTTTTCCACCCCAGTATGTATGTTACTGCCTCCAAATCGTCAAAATAGAGCATCCTGGACAGCGGTGCATAATCTACTATTTCCCTGCAGCGTTATAACAGAAGCTGTATGCTTGCTGCTAACAAGACCTGCGGCAAAAATTCAGGAAATTTTCTTATAAATAGTGTGAACGATTTCAGGAAAATATGGGAAGTGAAGGACAAATTCTATTGTCAAAAGTTAGAGCTTGTTTTTAAAAATCCGTTGCTGTATATATTTTAGGCGTAGGGGAACTTCGCACATTTAGCTCACATTTTGTGAGCTAAACGAACCAAGAAGAAGATAATTTCATGTGAAAATATGTAATGAGATTATTTTGGAAAGGTGGAAACGCCCGCCATGAATAATACTAAATTTTTCAAAACTTTGTCAAATAATTTTTTCGCTCGCTGCGCTCGCGATTTCTGGTTTTGTTTCAAAGACGAAGCAGAGTCGTGTGTGCGCCCTAAAAAACTGGGAAATAAACAAAAGTTCTGTGTGTTAGACACGGCAAATAATTGAGGGGAGGGCGCCGGTCAAACACTAAACACCTTCTATCGGCAACCCTATGCCAAAAATACGACTGTATTAATGTGAAATGCGCGAAATAAAGAGAATTCTCTCAAAATTTCATATAATTTTATCAATTCGTGGGGGGGGGGGTGCTCGAGCCCCCCCCCCCCCCCTGGCAGTCGACCCTGGCTACGAGCCTGAAAGTATGAAAAGTATGAAACTCATTGTAATGGCAGTAACGAATACAAAGCGTCACATAAATTTTAACTCGGCATCAGACCGCTGCTGCCCTCTACATTCACATTCTACTGTGATCTTAAGTAGTCAGCCTGGTGCCGTGTTGAATTTTATATGACGTATAGTATTTGTTACTGCCGTTACGATGAAATTAACAGATTTTCGGTACGAGGCTGCGTTCTTTATGGCTACTTAAACTTCCCAAGTAGGCAGCCTGGTGCCCAATTGGAGCATTGTGCATAGTAATGTACTCGTTCCGCACTCCAACATTGCCATAGAAAATTTTTTGGCACCAGGCTGCCCAGCTTGATATGCAGGCCTGACATAAGAAGTTTATACACTAGACAAAGAACCAGTCTACTGCGTGAACTCCTTATTTCATAGTCTCGTAGAACATTTTCATGGAGTAAAATGGAGACAAACAAAGGCCTTTTTTAACCAACACAGCCTTATAAAACTTCATCACACAAAACGTATCACGGGTGAAATTATTTACAGCTTGGCTCCAGACTGCACTTCGTAGATATAGAACTCTTACACGTAAGTGATGCTTAGTTCGTTTTTTTTCGATTTAAATCAATCAGTGGGAGCCACTATGCGATATTTTCGGCAGCGATCTGCTCTAGAACTCAAGGAAACAGACAAGTGTCTATACTTAATTGCGAATCAAAATACCTCACGAACCTTGGCAAAAATGCGATTTTTTGACTTCTTGCGAACTTATACTTCAAACTCTATATAATGTAGTAAAATGATATTCAGTATTCGGCGTTGTTGAATACGAAAGTCCAAAGCTGCTCTGAAAGAAAATCGCATACTAACTTGGAATGCGATGTTTTTTCGGATCAACTGAGTCATTTTTGATTCTGAATCATCTATTGTTTTATCATATTTTCGCACGGTAGCCATGATTTTAAGATCGCAAACAACTCTTACACACCATCGCAAATTTAACAGCTCATATTTTGCGACGCGCTCTTATACGATGTGCATTCGTAGTTCTAGGGCTCAAGTGCATGAAATTCGCAGATGGCTTTTGCCTCGATTTTCTAATGTTTTTCATCAAAGAACTTCGATTCGATTCAAGTCTTTCAATAATTGAAAATAACTCAAGGCGAATATGAAAGTCCTTTTGAAATACACAGAATTTCGCTTGAATGAACCAAATTGCTAACTTAATGTAAACTACACGATTGTGCTGTTACGCTACAGACCTCTCTGCTGTTACAATTATTCTACCTTTGCTGCAGGAGCTTAGCGTAAATGTATTACTGTATTAAGTGTTCTATATGCACATATCGTCACCAAAAAAGCTCGAATGCAGCCAAAAACCGCTTGTGCCTCGTTATTGAACTAATTCTTGTGAATGTCGTTTTGAACTTCAAGATTAAAACAATATGCAAATTAGAATGGAGTTCGTTATATAGCCGCCACCATCACCTCAAACATATATCCATACACGACGGATGTTATATACACCAAAGCTACATATTTTATTTGGGTTTCCCATTTTCTACGTAACATAAAAGTCCTTCTTGAATGGGGTATTATAATACAGTAAAGGGACGGCACAATGTCGGTTCGTAATACACTAGTAGCAAATACTGCGTTGTTCACCATTTCTACACAGAATAACACAGTTTTCCGGCTATGAGAAAATCAATAGAGGATTCTGTAAAGTATAAAATACTCTGTATACCTAGGTGAATTAAGAATGAATTATGTGGCTTTTTTTAACTGTGAATGGATGAATATATACGTTTATGAAGTACATAGAGGGCGCTCAATGTATAAGCGTCACATAATTGAGTAAAATAAATTTGTACTTTTTTCTCTTTGGTGGGGAAGGTAGAAATAATCGACGAACTCAATTTTAATTTTTATGTGACGTGAAAATGAATTAATAATTAGCAAGGAAAAAAATGATTCTCGTTCAGTTGTACATTATTTTGATGTGTGTGAATGTATAAAGTTCGGGTTTGTGTCGCACTGGAAGCGACTGACGTAAATTCTACTCATCAATCAAACGGAATTATGCTTTATTGCTTTAATATGCGTTAATATAATGAATTTTAATAGCCTGGGGTAAAATGTGTATTGTTATATACGGCTTTGGGGGGTTTGTCGTTAAGTGAGCTTGAGTTGCTTGATATTTTATTAACGAGTGTATTACATTTATATGCATAGCTGTTAAATCATGTCATGGGTGGAGCGATTTTTATAATAAAATTGCGCTTTTCAACTTATTGAAATTGTTCGAGTTTACTTGGTGAAGAGCCCAAGCTTTTAAAAAACTAAGAAAATATTTCTTTACATACTTGTCTTGTTTATATACAGAGAGTTGACAGTTGAAATTCTCTCATATCAATCGTTCCAGAGAGACACGTTGAATAGATAAAATCTCTGACGTGTGTGAAGTTTGCAAGACGAGCCTGAAGCGAGTGCAACGATCAGAGTAGAGAATACATTAATTTACAAGATATTTGCAGTTAATTTACAATTAATTTACAACCACTAATGGGTCATAAATATTGTTACAATATGAAAGAACGCCAGAGAGTGTACATGTGCTTGCAAAATTGTTATAACAAGTCACTTATACAAGTTTTTTATGAAACTTATTTTAAAAGGGGAGCCGTACTTATCACAATAGATGCGGTAAACAGAGTTGATGTTACGGAAAGACTCGAATGTATTTAAGTAAATACTGCCTTACGTCCACATTAAATTTTATTGGAAATTGCCGAGAGGGCAATATTGAAAAACCCGTCCGAAGTGACGGTGTAAAAAATCTTCCCGAAAGCACAAAATTGACCACCAAATAGAGAAAAATGCTCTCCTCAATTTTCACCACAATTGCTATGAAGAGACCATTTTTTTATCTAGGGCCGACCTGAGGTCCGACCTAGGGCCCTAAGTAGAGGCCTCAGACACATACTTCCATAGACAAAAATTTTTCCCTCAATTTGCTCTGCAACATAGCAAAAAAAATTTTTGTTGGTTAGGGCTGACCTTAGGACCGACATGATACCCACTTGAGCCCTAGGCACAGGCAAAAGTTTCTTTTATTAATTGTCGGTCATGCCTAGATCTTTCAAACAAAAAAAAATTTTGAAAATCGGAAAAGATTTACTCGAGTTATGTACGAAAAACACACAGAGCCCTAACAGAGACTCGTTTATGGTGCCCTAGCTAAGTCCAAGGACTCAAATCCAAAAAAGTTTCTTCCATAAATTTTCGGATATGCACAGATCTTTCAAACAAAAAAATTGGACGGTCGTGTGCCCATAAATTTACTTGTTATCAAGTTTCAGCTGTTTTCAAGGTTTTCCATGCAAAAAATACACTGAAAAAAGAGAAAATGTCGATAATGTTTGTCGATAAAAAAGCACATGTTTGTATAAAAATCGGAAAAGTTTTACTCGTGTTATGTACAAAAGACCAAAAACCACTTAAACGGCCCTAGCTCGGCGGCCCTTGGCCCAACAGTGCCCAGATTCAATGCCATAACAGATTTGATGCAACGCCGTTGTGAAAAGTGAACTTTTTCATGCATCGTTTCGGTGACGTCACTAGTGTCACTAGTGATAAAAATAACTATTTTGATTAACTTTCAGGAAAAAAAAGTTTTTGAAAATCGGTATTCTCGGTATCCTCGATACCGAAAAATTTGGGAGCCCAAAAACTGGATACCGGAAAATTAGACGAAAAAATTGCAAAAATAATAAAAAATTGGGGAAAAACTGAAGAACGGAATTTAGCAAGAAATCGGGAAATGTTTGAAAATGGGGAGTGACTTAAAATCCGGAAATAGCTAGAAAACTGGAGATTTTAAAAAATCAGGGAATGACTGAAAATCGGGAAACAGATAAAAATCGGGAAATAGCTAAAAATCGCGAAATAGCAAGAAAAGGGGAAATGGCTGAAAATCGAGAAATTGTTGAAAATGGTAAGTGACTGAAAATTGGGAAATATCTAAAAATTGTGAAATTTCAAAAAATAAGAAAATAACTGATAATCGGAAAATGACTGATAATCGGGAAATAATTCTGAAAATCGGGAAAATACTGTAGCAGAAAATAGCTACAATAGTTAAAAAGGTTGAAATAATTAAAAATCATTGAATGACTAAAAATTGCAAAAAAAATCTCTCGCCCCGCCCGCGAATCTTTATACAGAACCGAATGAGTTTTGTTCGTTAATAACATCTATTTGCCCCGGGGCCACGGCCGAATATAGAAAGGGAAAGAGGGGCCGAATTATTTTCTGGGCCGAACGATTTTTCAAGACAGAAATTATAAAAAGAAAAACAATTTTACGGGGTCGATTTCAAAATTTTCGGCTGCGGTGCCACAACAGTTAGTTACTATATGCATGGAACCAATTGGCTAAAAAAATTTTGCCTGATAACCTACTGCCCAGTTGCTACGCTCGCTTAATTTTAATTATATACTAAGCAGTTTAGTAATCTATTGGTTATCCTTTGCGCTGGATACCTTAATCCGCAGTTAAACAAGGAGGATACGAACGGTATCATTGTCTTCGAAATCAGGAATTTAGGTTTCCAAAATCAGTAAATTTTACTATCAAAAACGGGAAATCGAGCGTGATTTTAGCGGATACAGGAAAAATAGGGAAATCGAATTTTGATACCGTAAAAAAACCATCATTTCTACACGTGCTTCAAACAAAAATTGAAAGAGTTCAAAGAAAAAATTAAATTGTTGTTTCTCGAAATAATTTCACAAAGAAGCCCCTGGTCTCTTACGTACTCTCTTTTATCAATAAGTTTTTTTATCACATCGGCGGGGGTATTCCATACATTAAGTGTTTCCGTATATAAGGGATATGCTGTACTTTATTTTATATATTAGGTACTTCTGATATGTTGTAGAGGAAGTTGAGAGGATCATTTTCGCCCATGGAAGAAGTAACCGCCGTTCTTCGGTTTGGCGGCGGCGGCGGCTCAAAAAAAAACTTTTGATATGTGGTAGAGGAAGTTGAGGGGATCATTTTCGCACATGGGAGTAGCAGCCGCCGCGCTTCGGTTTGGCGGCGGCTCAAAAAACTTTTGATATTTTGTAGAAAAAGTTGAGGGGATCATTTTCGCCCATGGAAGCATTAGACGCCGCTCTTCGGTTTGGCGGCGGCGGTTCAAAAAAAACTTTTGATATGTTGTAGAGGAAGTTGAGGGGATCATTTTCGCCCATACAAGTAGTAGCCGCCGCGCTTCAATTCGCCGGTGGCGGCTTAAAAAAAATAGAATTTTTTTCGTCGAAAATTTTCTTCGCCGAAAATTTTTTTTCGCCTAAATTTGTTTCCTATTTTCTTCCAAAACTACTGATATCACAACAAAAACCCTTTTTAAAAGGGAAACGTGAAGCAAGTCCTCGTCCCTTCTTCCAAAACAACCGATATCAATTGTAATGTTTTCATTTTTGATTAAAAAAATGCGTCACAAATGTCGGGACCCCCAAGGTTTTAGTTTTTCTGTTCTTTCAGTTTTCAGAACGCAAAAATTTGACTTTATGGGATGTATGGCGTATTTTTGTACAGGAAATCAAATTTTTGCGTATGAAAGCTGAAAGCGTAGAAAAATTATTACATTGGTGGGTCCGTGAATGAAAACATTCCAAAAGAATTTTTTGCGTTTCAAAGCTTTAAGCGTGGGGTGACGCTGATTGATATCAGTTGTTTCGAGGACTTGCGTGACGTTTCCCTTTTCAAAAAGGTTTTTGTTGTGATCATGGGCGCGCGGTAGCGATGCGCCCGTGACGCAGGTCCCCATATGAACAAAAAATTCGGAAAATTTTTTTTCGTAGACTTCGGAACCATATATACAGCTAAGTTTTGACTTCCCCCCTTGCGACGTACCCCCCGGAAAATATTTTTCCTGGATTCTACGGAAAATTCTAAGGCGAAATGTCTCTTCACTCATTAAAATCGGTTCGGTGGATCCGAAGATATGACCTTTAGAAAATGACCATTTCCTATACAAAAAGAGCTGTTTCATAGAAGCCAAAGTTAATGCAAACGTCCTACGTTAGTTAGTTAGTTAGTTAGTTAGTTAGTTAGTTCCATGGCCATTTGTATGAAAAACCGTGAAAAACCACTTTTTTGGCTCGTGCTCGAAAACGGCTCGATAACTTTTCTTGAAATTTTGCAGGGACCTTCGGGTGGGCATTCTACGTCATATGAGAATTAAAAAAAGGGGGGGTACCGGCCTCGTTTGGGCGCCAGGGCTCTTAGAAGGCGCCAAATAAAGCCCATACGTATGTGTTTGTGTGTGTAGTGTGTATGATAGCACATTTTGTATGAGGCAATGGTTGGGTGTTCGAGATACAGGTTAGGTGTCAAAGGGAAAGATGTTGGGTTGGGTGTGTAGTGTATAGGGGTGACCGCCAAAATGGCGGAAAATAGGCGGGGACCCAAAAAAAAACTTTTGATATGTTGTAGAGAAAGTTGAAGGGATCATTTTCGCCCATGGAAGTAGTAGCCGCCGCGCTTCGCTTTGGCGGCGGCTAAAAAAAAACTTATATGTTGTAGAGGAAGTTGAGGGGATCATTTTCGCCCATGGAAGTAGTAGCCGCCGCGCTTCGGTTTGGTGGCGGCGGCGGCTCAAAAAAAACTTTTGATATGTTGTAGAGTTAGTTGAGGGGATCGTTTTCGCCTACGGAAGTAGTAGCCGCCGCGCTTCGGTTCGACGGCAGCGGCGGCTCAAAATAATGCAAAATATTACAATCACAACGAAAACCCTTTTTAAAAGGGAAACGTGACGCAAGTCCTCGTCTCTTCTTCCAAAACAACTGATATCAACTTTTGTGACGCTTGCAGCTTCGGAACGCAAAAAAATTCTTTTGAAATATTTTAATTTTTGATTACAAAAATGCGTCACAAATGCCGGACCCGCCAATGTAATAATTTTTCTACGCTTTCAGCTTTCATTCGCAGAAATTTGATTTACTGTACAAAAATATGCCATACATACCATAAAGTCAAATTTTTGCATTGTGAAAGCTGAAAGAACAGAAAAACTATAACACTGGGGGGTCCGGCGTTTGTGACGCATTCTTTTAATCAAAAATGAAAATATTTCAAAAGAATTTTTTTGCGTTCCGAAGCTGCAAGCGTCACAAAATTTGATATCAGTTGTTTTGGAAGAAGGGACGAGGACTTGCGTCACGTTTCCCTTTTAAAAACGGTTTTTGTTGTGATTATTATATACAATAAGGGCAATACTGGTATATAATCGCGTTATTATAAGCGAACGACGCCAGCTAACTACAGTCACTTATGGTTCCTTTTTCAGTGCAGTAATTGACTTATTATAGGTGTCGATGTGATAAATGCATTCTACTGTACGTAAGGAGCCATTCATGAATGACGTCCGTTGTTAGGGGGGGGGGGTGGGGGGTAAAGGGAAACCGGACGAATTCGGACGGTAGGGGTAGAGGGGTTATGAGGAACGTGTTTCTTTGACAGTTTGTTAGAAGAAAAATATAAATAATAGTGGCAAAAGTATTCATTCTACAATAAAAAAATTTTTTTTTTGTGAACTCACATTTTTCATTGAAGGGTAATGAAATCAGGCGTCATTATTTTGGGGTGTACTTTAAAACCGCACGAATTCGGACCAGGGGGTAGGGGAGGGGGGGATCAGAAAATTGTCAAAATAACCGGACGTCATTTGTTAATGGCCCCATGTAAATTTACAGGCGTTTTATAATCGAATAATTGCATATGCATATGCACCTTACGCATATTGTTGTCAACAAAAAGCAAACCATCCAACAAAGAATCTTCGAATATTACGTACAGCGATGAACAGATCTAAAAAAGTACCAGCTTACACCCCTGAACGCGATGCTCTTTAAAATATGAGAATACAATTTAAAATCTAATTTAAATGTGAAAATTGTGCGTGGCTGCTCTCCTATTCGAAGAATTATTTATAAGTATTCACTTGAGCGTAACAATGGATTGAAATTGAAACAATAAGCTTGAAGAAATTTTGAAGTAAATACATTTATGAAAATGTTTGGTACGCCTTTACAGCAGTAGTTATTTACAACTTCTGAAAAATATTTCGTGAGCAATCACGTCGGAGTTTTTAGCCGTTGTTAATAGCCGAAGGGTTTAATGCGACATCGGCTTATGTCAAAGTATATGAAATTTCATGATGAAGTTGTAAAACTATTTTTCGTTGTTCGAAATTTTGTAAACTTTGACATAAGCCAACGCTAAACTAATCGCATGGATAATACACAAAATTTTTTGTGTGAACTAGTCAGCATTTAATTCTATAAGCCACATGATCTGAACGAAAATCGATTTTTTTTTTCATTTTAAACCAGCCCAGACAACATTTACGGTATTTATGAAAAAGGAAAAGTAAATCGATAATATTTACCCTGTCCACAAAACGAATTCGACATTATCTCCTTGTCTCGACTTCATCGCCTGTGTAGCTGATTCAAGCAAACTCCATGGACTATCACAAAAATAATCCCCAAAATGACCTGGTGGATGAGTAGGTGAATTAGTTTGACGATGTTCCATATGCCAGCAACCTAGAAAAATAAATGATATTAAATTACATTTTATGAAGAAAAGGTAAAAAAAAACGTAGGAAAATAAATGAAAAATAAAAGAAAAATATCAAATGAAATCTCAGATTTTCTCTATTAGATTTAACAATATCCTTAAAGTGTACGAAAGAGGTTAGGTCTGTGAGTAGGATTGAAGAGAAATTTTTATTATAAAGGATGGAAAAAGGATAAGAATTACGTTAATGTTTTCAAGTAGAAATGAATTTGCTTAGCTCGGTGTGAGGACGGTTTAACAACATTATAAATGTTGGTATTATGTACAATAAATTGTTAAGTAGGTGAAATTAGAATAAACGTATTTTTTCAAAGGTGAAATGGAAATTCATAAACGAATATTGTGTAATCGGTATCCCTTGGGTTTAAACCATTTAAACCAGATTGAATGAAGTGTGGTGGTTAAAGAAGACCGTAGTTATTTACACAAATTACATTTTTAACATTTAACTCTTTGCATAGGTTGAATGTTATATGTGTTACAATAAGCTCAATATTCTTTTAAATAGGGTTTTATGATTCGGCAGGTGCAAGTCTTTTGTAACTCCACCATTTGGTGCTGCTGTAGAATATTGGAAATTTCCAAATACAGCGAACCGAATATAAAAAGGGACAAGTCAAATTTTGAACAATGAAATTCCATTGTTTAAAATTCGACTTGTCCGTTTTTATATACGGTTCGCTGTACGGTAATCTGACGAAGGCACGAAATTAGATTCATTTCAAAGTTTCTATTGTTGGCCGACTATGAACTAGTAACCCGTACATACTAACGTTACATATAACTTGAGTAACATATAATAATGACTAAATGAAAATGTCCTTACATTTTTCTTTGGACCACAATTACTCTACTTTCAGGGGTGATGGACACTCAAATAGGCCATCTTCTGCAACAGCCCTCTAACCCTGACATTTGGCAATGGCAGACAGGAAAGATACAAACCCCCTGTAGACTAGTGTAATGGATCCATTCATATGCTTACGATATGAGATACGCAAACCAGCACAACGAGTCCGGTGTAATCAACAGTATGCTGAACAAGGACATGGCGACGTTTGTTCGCTAAACCCAGACCGTGGTAAGCTGTTTCCATCTGTGCAAGAAATTACGCGCCGTGTTCGACGGAGCTGTACTAAAACATGAACCGCATCCAGTCTACTTGGGCATGAAGTTGGACCGGTCTCTTTAAATAGCAGTCACGTTCAAAAACTGCGCCCCAAGGTCTCCACCAGGAAAACTAACTGTTACATCCTGAGGTGCCTCAGCTGGATGCCTGAGAACTTCCGAGTTGGCACTAGTTTTTTTCCTGGTTAATATTGTTGTTCGACTTGGCTGAATAGTGCTAATGCAAAGAAAATAGACGTAGAATTGAACGAGACAATGCGAATGATCACTAGCACAGTGAAATCAACCTCAACTGAATGACTACCAGCATTGATCAATATTGCTTCACCACACATTCGGCGTCAAAATTCTCTGCTAAGGCTGTGTGTGTAAGAAAATATTAGTGAACAGCGAAATTCCACTACACGGAGACATGCTACTTCCAACCATAGAGAGGCTGAAATCGAGAAATCTGTCGATAGGTACAGCTAAACGTCTGATAGACAATAATTTCAAAACGAAAAACGCCTGGAAAGACCTATGGACAAACAGTGGAATGGCCAGCGATCTTTTCGTTTTCGATAATCATTCTGCACGCTCTAAAGAATTCTACCTGCCTCGGCAAATATTGTGTAACCTTAATCGACTACACACAAAACACGGACAATGCAATGAAATGATGCACAAATGGGGACTTGCGAACGATCCCTCCTGTCTCTGTGGAAATACTTGCCAGAGCACCACGCACATATTGCTAGACTGCCCAATTTACAAACATCAAGGCGAACTAACGGATTTTCTAAATCTAACCACCTAAGCTGTAAAATGGCTCGACGGACTGAACCTGTGATAATCACCTGATGAATGATCGCTTCCTCTGTGATATTTTTTTATAATAATTTTTCTTAATTTATTTAACATTATTTGTGACTGACTGTTCAAACTTTTGTAAACGTATTGCCGTATTGCCCCATTTCCTTTTTTTACCCAAAGTCGCTATAACCTGCTATCTGCTGAAAAAAAGTTTCCTCAGTATTTAAAATTAGGGACATGTTCAAGCGCCTAGAATTTTTCTTGGACGCTACTACCAGGTTTTACTGTTGCCCTTTTTAGATTTATCACGCCGTAATGAAGTTAGTGGCAACTTTGCGTAGACTAACAAAGTTCATATTTATATTGTGGCCAATGTAATCTTTGACAGATGAAGGTAAATTTGAATAAACTGATAGACTGAACGAAAATATTTCACGTTCGTTGTTTGGGATAGCCATCATATATTTGCAATAAAAAGAATATGATAGTTACAACCATAATATCATAGCTACAAACATAATATGTTTGCAACAAGAATAAACATCGATGAGGCCAACCAATGCAATTGCTGCATACATGGTATGTTTGCAGAAGTTATTTTATTGTTGTCATTATCATATTTTGTTTCATACAAACATATAATGGTTATCACAAACAAATTTATGGTAGCTGCAAACATACCAAAAATGTGTTATAAAACCATTTCTTTGAGCATTTCACTAAATTATGGGGGTCAAGGATATGCTACCTTCGTTACCAGCAAATTATCTCAAATAAATATAGAGATCACGTTTTTCATGGACACTGACTCACATATACCTTTTTTCTGTTATACAAAACAAAGATGAAATACATTTTCAGAAAACTAATTAGCAATTAATTAATGAGTTGTTTGTAAATAAATTGAGTTATTCAAAGTTTATGAGCGTAAACATTAAATTTAAATTATTAATATTATTCAAACTTCATATTGTTTTGATTGACAAATTAAGAGTTTGCTTCATATTTGTATGAATTCATGAATGAGATGAAAAAGTGGCATTGCACGTTGTTGAGGCTAGACATTTATGCAATTATTATTATAATGTGAAATTTGAGTAAAGCAAACTCTTTATGAAATTGAATAATACGCCAACTTGGAAGGAGAAACAACAGAAATTTTTTAATGGAAATAGATCCAAGGTCTATTCCAACTGTCAAAATGAAGTCTCAAACCTAAAAGCTATAAACCGAGGGGTGGCGCACTTCATTTATTCCATTTATTCTTTTATTCCATTTATTCCTTTTATTCCCAAAATTTTTTTTGTTGTTTTTGCGAAATATCTGAACCAAACGCATCACAAGTTAGACAAATAAGATCAAAAAAATGTTTGCACAAATTATAAAGCATTTAAACCATCTTGTGAATAAATTTTATTTTTTTGGGAATAAATGGAATAAATTTATTTATTCCATTTTTCAACAAAAATTCTTTTAAGTCTTCAAAAGTGGGTTTTTTCACTTTTTGACACATTAGTATGGTTTGTTGTGTGCGTTGTCATCAAAATCAAGTCTATTTGAGGCTTTGACGAATTTGAAAAAATTATCATTTATTCCATTTATTCCAATATTTATTCCATTTATTCCCATTTATTCCATTTATTCCATTTATTCCATAAACCGCAGAAGTGGGTCACCCCTCGCTATAAACCAAACGAGCAGCCAGAGAAAAGGTTCTAAATGTTTGTGTAGTTAATGTGTTATCTGATTATATGATTAAAAATAAGCTGAGACGAAAGAAAAATCTATATTTGACGTTTCAAACGTCATTTTGACAGATGAAATAAATAGACTTTTGATCCCTACAGTATCCCTTAACGCTTGAATATCTTTCCTAGCAACGCGATATTAACAGTCCTATCGTTTTATAGAAAATACCAAAATATACTTGTAGGACGTTAACAAGAGATAGCACGCACTAGCCGTACCAATGACATACTATAAGGGGCCGCTTACAAATGACGTCACGCTTGCTATAAAAAATGAGTATCCATAAAAAAGTCATAACTCGTTCAATACAACAAATTTCGTTTATAGGACTCTGGCTGCCCCTCAAACAGGGGGTGTGTTTGGGGGTAGCCGGTGTACTATAAGCAAAATTTTTTACCAGTTTGGAGTTATGAACTTTATGGATTTTATAGCAAGCGAGACGTCATTTATGAACAGCCCCTAAATATAGAATGGCAGTCGTTGACAAAAAATTAACATAAATTGAAGCAAAAGTGTAATGAGAAATGCTTATTAGTGTTGATAAATTACGTAAAATTTATATGTATTATTTATTGATTATAAGCACAATAAATAAGCATGACTTGCGTATGTGTTGGTGTACGATGTGCATACTTTACACAAATTCCGTATTTTCAAGTTTGCTTCACTTGATGGCCGTACACAATCCTAGAAAGTTTTCAGTAGACAATCCCTCGTTAAGACTTTTTTTTTAATTTATTGACCAAACTAACAGGCCGAAGCATAATTGCAAGCCAATCATTTAAGCTAACATAATAAAAATTTACACTTGAAGAATTAGGAGGAAAAGAATACAAAATTAGGAAATAAATTTTGGAAAAAATAAAAAAAACATAACCAAAGACCCGTACGTATCAGAATAGATGTGACAAACAGAATAGATGTGGCAAAGTGACTGGAACGTACCTAAATATACAAATAAGCAAACAATCCAACGTTTTCCGTTCTTTTATAACTGTAAGAATTATTTCAAAGATCCATAGAAATTACCCAAGGTAATGTCAAAGGCCCTACCGAAGTACGTCTCAGACCATTCAAATCTAGAAAAGCTTATATCCAAGGACTAAGTCGTTCCCTAAAACCCAGAAACACGTGTTATCTAAAATCTTATTGTCTACAACTTTGTCCTTGGAAGCAACTTTCTACCTCTCATAGTTCTGGAGATCTGGGTCATCCTGCCCAATTATGGAAGTGGCTGTATATCAGGATTGGGCCATATTTCCCCAAAAACCTGAAATACGCGTTCGCTTAAATTTAATTCTCCATAACTTTGCCTTTGGAACCAACTTGCTAACTCTCATAGTTCTGGAGATCTGGGTCATCCTGCCCAATTATGGAAGTGGCCATATACCAGGATTGGGCCATATTTCACCAAAACCCTGAAACACGTGTTCGCTTAAATTTAATTCTCTACAACTTTGCCTTTGACACTAAATCTCCATATTGCATAGTTAAGGAAATATAGACGAAAAACTGTTTTCGTATATGGCCAAGAATCTCAATTTCGTCCATTCCATTGGTCCCAGTGCCCAGACACCTGTACCGATTCCCACAAAATTTTTTTCCCAGTTTTGTGACATCACATGCTTTCATTTGACACCAAAATGAGGAATTTCCGTGCTATACTTGCTGAGATATTTGCAAAAAAGCTTCACCGACCCTCGAAAAACCAAGTTTTTGGTCACTTCCTCGACCATATCTCCGGAACCACTTGATCGATTTTACTCATCTTCGAACTTGAATCATGGGAGGCATGTACCTTTCAGGGAAAAAAAGTTTAGGCTGATCGGTTGAGCCGTTTGGAAAAAAAAGTGGAGACGGAGAGACGGACACACGGACGGACAGACGGACATTTTTTTTAATGCTGATTCGTCATATTTAGACGATAATAGATGCATCCCCCTCCCACCTCGACCTACCCCATGTTACAATAAAATTGTTTGTAGTAAACGTATAGGACCTTTGTAGTTCGCACGGGTCCAAAAACCTAGAGAACTTCTTTTGAACTCTTTCAATTTTATCACTGGCGTTCATGTAGAAAGAATTCCATACTGTAGAACAGTACTCAAGTCTGATCCTGACCAGTGATAGAAATAGTAGACGTAAGCTGGATTGAGATGAGAAATACTTGATGCCACGAAAAATGAAACCTAACATTCTATAATCGTATATTATGTCATCTATTGTAGGAGGATAGTGTAAGAGGAAGAATACTCATAAACTAGTCTGCACTCGAAATCTCTATGGCTTGCCTTTTTTGTCACATTTAATCTCAGACCATTGGCTCCAACCCTGAAAGAGATTGCGAGATGCAAGTCCTTCTAGGTTTTCTTAACTAAAGGCTTTACGAATAGCTCCATTTATTTTGAAATCATTCACGATCGTATCGAGCGTATCACCTTGGGCAAATCATTTATGAGCGCCAAGAATAGAACTTTTCCAGTTGTACTCAGCTTTTTAATTAAAACATAATTCTCGCCTCAAAGCAGGTGTTAGTATGTACAGTACTATACATTCACTCGGAATCATAAATTAATTATGCTTAACAAAGTAAGTTGAAAATCAAGTGTATAATAAAATGTATAATGGGAAATGTAGAGATAATCCGCAAAAAAACCTCTTACAGAGGAGGTGTGACGCAAGTCTTTATGCCTGCTTACAAAAGCTGTGAAATCAGAAAAGTGTGACGCATTAATCAACTAAGGTAAAACTATTTTCTTCCAGTTACAAAAGTTCTGAAATCAGAGTGGGGTGACGCATTAAGCTTCGATTCGCAACAAAAATTTTTAAACAAAATTATGTTGAGTTCAAAAAATTGCGTCACAAATGCCAGACCCAACGACGAAACAATTTTTCTGTACTTTCAGTTTTTACGCTGCGAAAATTTGACTTTTATTTCTTATTACATCGTTTAGGGTAAATTTTAATTTTTGCGTCTAAAAACTGAGTGTTGAAAAATTATTCCGCTGGTGGGTCTGGCATTTGTGACGCAATTGTTTGAACTCAACATAATTTTGTTTAAAAATTTTTGTTGCGAATCGAAGCCTAATGCGTCACCCCACTCTGATTTCAGAACTTTTGTAACTGGAAGAAAATAGTTTTACCTTAGATGCTTAATGCGTCACACTTTTCTGATTTCACAGCTTTTGTAAGCAGGCATAAAGACTTGCGCCACACCTCCTCTGTAAGGGGTTTTTTTGCGGATATCAGTACTTTTGTAAGTTTGTAAACAACTTTCTAGCTGCCATAGTTCTAGAGGTATGAATCATCCCTCTGGAATCTGGAAGTGGCGTTATCCCGGGATTAGGCCACATTTTCCCAAAACCATGAAACATGTGTACGCTAAAACTTAATTCTCTACAACTTCGCCTTTTGAACTAACTTTCTAACTCTCACAGTTCTGGAGATTTGGTTCATCTTGCCTAATTATGGAAGTGGCCATATACCAGGATTGGGCCGTATTTCCCCAAAACCATGAAACACGTGTTCGCTTAAATTTAATTCTCTACAACTTCGCCTTTGGAACCAACTTTCTAACTCTCATAGTTCTAGAGATACGGAATACATTTCATGAAACTTTCAAAACCTTACAACGTCAAAAAAAATTTGCCACAAACAAAGAAAGAAAGAAAGAAAGGTTTACCAAATTGGCTAGTTAAAAATATTCGATTTGAGTCCATTTCCATACAAAATAGCAAAATTGTTTAATTCATATCTTCGGAACGACTGAACCGATTTCAATGAGTGAAAAGGCACTTCGGCCTAAAATTTTCCGTAGAATCCGGGAAAAATATTTTCCGGGGGGGTACGTCGCTCGGGGGGGAAGTCAAAAAGTTCCTGTATATATGTTCCTTAGTCTACGAAAAAATTTCTTGTGAATTTTTTGGCGTGTAAGACTTGCGTCACGGGCGCATTGCTACCGCGCGCCCATGAACTACACATGTTGAGTGGTTGAAAAGAGGAAAGTTTATCTCCAAAACGCTCTTCAAATATTCATGCTAAGTGAAATTTAATAAGATGTTGTGGGAACGAAGAAAGGTTTGTCTCGGTGTGTATACGTTACATTGTATATGTACATGGAGTCCTTTGTATTGAATAAAAATAAATATGGAGAAGAGACTAATGCATAGATTTGAATAAGTAAAATTTTTTAAATATTTTCTGTATGCGCAACGTTAAAAAATTTAGATTCGAAAATGCAAAAGTCGCATGGATTTCGAAGTAAAGCTTTTTAGTTTTTCACTTAGTTTCTAATAACAACAAACATGAGCACAAAGATATGAACGTTCTCAATTGATTTTATTTCCAGATATATTTGAAGTTCTGTTTCCAATCGTGACTCTCAGAGATCATGGAAGTGCCCAGTTCGGCCTAGAAATCCGTACTTCGGTAGGAATTTTGACATTACCTTGGTACCTGGGTAATTCCCTTGACTGAAAGTCAGGGTCTTACAATAGAAAATAGCGAAAAATGTTTGTTACCACACCACCACCACTATGTGTATTAGGGTGGTCCAAAAAAGTAAAGTGTCGAAAAGTTTGGGGCACCAGCGTTAAAACGAATCTAAATGGGTGATCTAGGGGTTCCGCAAAATCAAAATAGTCAAAAAATCCCAAAAACAGTGAAAAACGTAGACTTTTGCGAAATTGCATGAAACTAGTATAAGGGTAGGAGTCATGTTCAGGCAAGTTTAATGAAATCCATTCAGAATAGTCCGCAGAGAACGTTTTTTGACTTACTTCGAGTTTCCGCACGCTGTCGGAATCATGGGAGCCCATTGAAGAACAAAGTGTACCCAACTTTTCCTAGCGCCAGGCCGCGACGACGACATCAGGTAGTGGGAAACTAATTTAAGGGAAATGTTAGGAATGAATAGTACTTTTAATAAAAAAAATAACACTTGGGTTCAATTCACAAACTTGAAGTTTCCTGTGTCTTAAAAGTTGACCCATATTTCTTCACGATAATGTTAGAACCGCAAGAAGTCATTTGTTCCTACGTTTGAAATTTTTCGACTCCGCATCTTTTTATTCCCTAAAAGATAATCGAAAATGGAAGGTCAAGTTCGAAGATGAGCAAAATCGGTCTACGGAAACCGGAGTTATGACCAAAAAAGTGGTCAAAGTGGGTGTTTTTTGAGAGTATCTGGAACTTTTTCGCATATATCTGTCGATACTGTCGATAACTGGAGATAGTCACACGAGCTAAGTCATTTGTTCACAAATAGAATTTATTAGCTCAACTACAGAACTATTACGAGAGTGAAGTTTGCGTGCCAGGCGAAGCGAGGGCCTTTATCGCACGACTTGAAATTATTATTTGCGAAAAGAATTTAGTTGATCAATTGAAAAACTTGTACCAATGTGAAGTCTGTGGGAAGAGCAAATATACATATATATAAATATGGTGTTCATGGTGAGTTTATTAGAATGACTCTTTTCACAACTTTTTTGGAGAATGAGAGAAATTCTTTGGTGCGCTTTTCGTTGATGCGGATGCAAATTTTAGCCTTGCGTAATCGAGGAGTTCCCTCGTGGTGTATGGCATTTTCTCTTTTAATAAGTGTTACGCCTCATATTTGAGTAGAAATTAACACAGCAAATTGTGGTTCCTATAACTTTGACCAGATGAACTCAACTTTTCATGTGATGAAAGTTTTTACAAATGTTTTATTAGCTTCAAAAAGTACCAAACCACATACGAGCTATTATTTGAAAACTTTTGTTAACATATTTTAAGTGCCCACATAAAATCATTTGCATTTCGCAATTGCTTTTTGATAAAAGTGTGCAAACTACGGAAGAGTTTGCACCCACTGTGACCAGTTCGATTTAATTTGTCATTAAAATAATAAGAAAGCAAATTTACAAATAAACAAATGGTGGTTCAGGCTCTATTTGCATTCGTGCAAATGGCAAGTATATCCAGCATGTAAATAGTAAATACGCAAATGGCTAAAAATCTCATGAAAATCGCGGCAGATGTAATGAAAATAGATGTAAATGGATGAAAATGGTATGAAGAATGAACGAAAATATTACGCAAATGTTATAAACATCATGGTAAGAAATTGGCATATAAATGGCACGCAAATTGAAGGCACGTGGCATAAGCTTTCCATTGCAGTTAACCCCTCGTAGCGTAATGACAGAAGAAATCTACTTACTTTTGGCTACATCTCCTTTAGTTGAATAAGCCCAATCCAAGTGTAGGTCTGTTATGTGCCAAAAATAACCTGAAATAGACGGAAAATAATTTATTAATGAGATATCCTGTCGAGTACAACGTTGGAAATATTATGAAAAAGTCTTTTATTTTGTAGATCTTATTAGGTAATGAATGAAATAACTTCATGTTTATTCTATATGGAAAGGATAAATATGTATCCAAGAATGTATACAGCGAAAAAAAAAGGAAACAGAATTTGAAACCGAATTAGGTCGAAAGGATAATCAAATATGTGTACTTGTATTTCCACAGCTTTCACTTATCTACACGAAAATGTTCGTTCGGTTAGATTGAATAAACGAAATCAAGGAACAAATTTGTGACTATAATTACATACTTTTATAAAAGTCAGCGCTAAACTTGATGGGTATATTTAATGTGTACCTGCCTCCAACCAGAATAAATGAAAAAGTTATTAGAAGTCAACTTAATTTCATTAAATATTCGTGTTTTATGGGGGTGGGAGGATGATGAATGGAAGGAGTTTCATCGCTCAGGTCCGTACTAGGAGAAATATTTCTGAGGTACCAAATAAAAAATATAAACATAACCAAAGACCCGTACGTATCAGAATAGATGTGGCAAATAGAACAAATCTTGCAAAAAGACTCGAACGTATCTTAATATAGTAATAAGTATAGTTCTAGAGATATGGATCATCTCTCCCAATTCTAGAAGTGATCGTATCCCAGAATTCTAGCATTTTTATCCAAAATCCTAAGACACGTGTTCTCTAAAATTTTATTTCCTACAACTTTGCCTTTGGAAGCAACTTCCTAACTCTTATAGTTCTAGAGATATGGATTATCCGTCCCAATTCTAGAAGTGGTCATATCCCAGGATTGAGGCATTTTTACCCAAAACCCTGAAACATGTGTTCCCTAAAATTTCATTCTCTACAACTTTGCCTTTGGCACAGTGAATCTCCATATTGCATAGTTAAGGAAATAAACACGAAAAACTGTTTTCGTATAAGGCCAAGAGACTCAATTTCGTCAATTCCATTGGTCCCGGTGCCCCGACCCCTTACCCGATTCCCACAAAAATTTTTCCCAAATTTTCTGATATCAAATCCTTTCATTTGACATGAATATAAGCAATTTCCGTGCTATACTTGCTGTGATATTTGCGAAAAAGCTTCACCGACCCTCGAAAAACCATGTTTTTTGTCACTTCCTCGACCATATCTCCGGAACCACTTCATCGATTTTGCTCATCTTCGAACTTGAATCATGGGAGGCATGTATCTTTCAGGGAAAAAAAGTTTAGGGTTGAGCCGTTTGGAAAAAGACTCAGATATTTGTACTCAGATTCATCGAATATGGGTGACGTCATATTTGTCATTCTTCTGTGTACGATTCGGCGGCACCAAATTCACAAGTACCCAAATTATGAAGCCTGAGTGTGCCTACGTACGTTACTTTCATGCTAAACATTGAAGAAAAATCCTATACATTTGTCCGCACGAGGATTGAACCCGGATATTCTTGGTGGAAAGCCAATATGTTAGCACTGAGCTAACTCATCCCTAACAGGTTCTAATAGGAGGTGTTTGATAAGAACATTCGTTGGCCGGTTGTCCGGCCAAAATTCTTTCGATATTTTCAGTGGAAAACCATCATGGCATCTTTTTAAGATTTGAATTGGGAATCCTTCACAAGCAAGTCTTTACATAAAGATGAAAGTGGGGAAGACGCCATCATGACATCCCCATTTTTAAGACAAGAATTACGAATATATTTTTTCACGAAAATGAAAGAATCTGACATTTTATACCATTCTTCATTGAAATTGAAAGCTCCTGAAGCTCTTTCTATTGTCTTCTGGTGTAAACTGGTGATGTAAACGTTGTGGTAATGCAGTTAATAGCCGAACCTCTTAACAAACGCAGTACTCATCTCCAAACTTTATTACTTTAAGGAAGAATTCTTAAGAATCTTTAAAATTTAACAAAATTGTTTAAAAACATGTGCAAAGGACCCGTACGCCTCAGAATAAAAACCTCTCCAAATCACCACAAAACCCCTTCGGCTGATATTGGAACAGACCTGGAGTACTAAGCAACTAATTTATTCCATAACACAGCAAATAAAAAGAATTACTCATCTCATTGTCACTAATCCTTTTTCGTGATTTCTGGAAGTCCATACCTTTTATTCAAAGAGAGATTTCCAAATACCACGCTATTGACCACTTTTTCGACCGTAACTTCGAGAGTTCTTGACAAATATTGACTTAATTCTATTCCATAATCAGTTTTTCGATTACCTTTCAGGAAAATAGCGTATCTGATACGGCAAAAAATTGTGCAAATTTTAGAAGAAACGTTGGTATGATAATATGTTGTTCTGTATCCATTCCTGATTCATCAGGGGTCAGCGACGACGGCGGCTCAGCTATTTACTTGTGAGCGGCCATTATGTCATTTTTTCTATGAATTTTCAGGACCTAACGGAATGAGATATCAACTTGGTTCCAAAAGCAAAGTTTGAGATAAATGTTCAAAGTTTTTTTAGTGGTGTTTTGTGTGTTGATATCCCAATCCAAGATGGCGGAAATTACGGTCAAAGTAAAAAAAAAGTTTATAAAGTTACAAAAACCCTAACGGAGAAGTCATAGAGAATTTCAAGGGTTACATTTTCCTTTTTTTAATGACACAAGATCTAAAATTTTATATTAGCAGGGGGATTTTATTAGTAGGAAGGATTTTTTTAGACCAGTTATTAAGGATAATGTCCTGATTCCAAGACGACTAACAGACCTTAAATAATCCGCTCTTTTTAGGCCACGCCCCCTTTTAAAGTTCGGAAGTAGGTTCAATGAATTATTGCTCAGTCTCTGTTTAATCTCTGTTATCGGGCTCAAAAGAGAGAGAAAAGTTCAAAGTGTTTTTATGCGAAAATTTTTCGTCGGAATTTTACATTTTCGTACGGAATTTTCCGAGTTTTCCGTGGAGTTCGTTGAAAAGTTAAATTTGAAAGGTGAATAACTTCTACACATTGCTCTTCATTTATTTTTAGACAAATCTTCCAAAGAATGTGTATTTTTTTCTTCAATAATGCGAAAGCTAGAAGATGGCGCCCCCACCGTGTAAAAGAATGTAGCCCTTGAAATTCTCTATAACTTCTCCGAAGAGCGTTTTAGCGAATTTTTAATATTTCGATCGGTATCAAGGGTTTTTGTAACTTTGAAAACTTTTTTTTTACTTTGACCGTAATTTCCGCCATCTTGGATTGCGATGTCAACACACAAAACACCACTAAAAAAACTTTAAACATTTATCTCGAACTTTGCTTTTGGAACCAAGTTGATATCTCATTCCGTTAGGTCCTGAAAATTCATAGAAAAAAATGACATAATGGCCGCTCACAGACGAATAGTTGAGCCGCCGTCGATGACCCCGATGATTTTGGAATCAGAAATGGATACAGAACACGTTCGTGACAGTGTTTTGTTTTGATCTTTGCAAGTAATATTCAACATGAAGTTAGCTGCAGTTACGACCGAGACTAACGATTGAGCCTTTTTTTCAGCCTTATCGGATACGCTAAAAGAAAAGATTTTGAAAATGCGTCAAGTTCGAGTCGATTTATAGTGTTGACAGACGGACATAAGGACAAATTTTTTTCAAAGATTTCTCTTAAACGAAGAACCCACCAACTCCCTGGTCCCAATTAGGCTGTTCACAAACGTCGTGGTAAACGCAATAGACCCCTTTTCGAAGCGTTACGTTCTTCGTACGGGTCGAAAAATCAGAGGATTTTATCTTTTGCATCCGAAATAAGCGATTCTTTGCCCCTCCGCTCTGCCTCCGGTTGGATTTTTGTTGGTTTCTTCAAAGATTAGATTGCGTAAATGAAAATTTTCTCTTCGAAAGTTTTTTATTTTACAAATATTATATTTGGGAATTCGATTTTCGGGAGATATGTTTCATGAGAAGTGTCTTTTGCATTTACTTTGGAACCAAATTCTAGGAAAAGCGATAGCCAATTTTTCCTATTAGATTTTTTGGCTTTATTCGCGGTAAATACACTAAATGTAGAACCTATAACTTCAAATTTTAAGGGGATTTCAACATTTTATGACAAATGTTAACTCATATAGCACTGATTAAATCTCCAAATAAATTTTACATCGAACTACCCGGATAAACAGACCCATAATCCATGGTTTCCCTGAATTAACTGTTTTACCATTATACCAAAATTTTGCCAAGAAAATATTTCATACTTTAGCCAAAAAATGTATTTGGCGTATATATTTTAGCCACACTAAACCATGGCAATCTTTTAAAGTAGATTTATTTTAGCCAACCAGAAACACAAACAAATGTGCGAGGATGAACAAACAAGAATATTATTCGAACAATGTGATACTAAATCACATGTACGAAGCACAACTTTGTGTTATTTGCTAGATTTTGTTAAAACAACAAACTTTTAGGCAAAACTGTGCTATATTTTAATGTGTTGTTGTTGGTGAACGCTTTTTTTTTACTTCCAACGTGTCAATACATACAGTTCACGAATCGAAACCAATTCAAACTTACCTCGAAACAACACAATGAAAAATGTACTAGACTCATCCAAGCAATGAACAATGCGGGTCTGAATGATTAGTTTACAGTATCGCACATTGTCGAAGTAAGCGGTAATGACTAATTTACTTTCCTCAAACCTCCAAACATTATTGTTCTATGAAACGAACTGAAATTATTGGATACTTTTCGCATGACTACGTATCCTTTGGTTGCAAAATTAACAACGCAAAGAAAGTACGACTATATATTGTATTATATGTAACAGTCCCTGTACCAACTCATGCATATTTGATTCGAATTTTGGTTATCTATCTACCTAATAATCCAAATGAAAATTTTATTTACGAAATTATTTTATATTCTACTTGCATCCATACATATAACAATAACTCATCTATTTACTTAAATTCGAGCAACACAAAACATGACACGCCAATGTACACGGTATAAATATTGTATAACCTTAATCATGTAACGCGAAAATATCAAAATTGCACACAGAGACTGTCTCCGTATATAGGCCTTAGAAAGCTGATATACGAAAATGTTTTCACAATGGATGTTTTATGTGTTGTATAGAGGGTGGAAAATGGAAGGATACATGTGTTGTATGCATGCAGTGAGTGTATACGCTACATGCGAAATTTTATCGTGGGAAATTTTATACTTAGCACAGAAATTCAACCAATTAAAGTTGATTTTATGCATGTTATGTTTGGCACTTTTCTTCGTTAAATAATGTCAATAATATAAAGGAAGGCTTTTTGGTTGCATTATGTTCACGATGGCGCAGTTGTAGTAAGCGGTTGTTACATAAGTCATTGACAGAACTAAAAAGACTAAGTCGAACTTACTATACTTTTTGGAGGCTAGTATTTCGCTAGGTGAAAGCGTGAATCCCCAATTCATACCTGTCCATCCGACTTTTAAGAACATCGATATTGTACATCAAAAGATTCATTGATAGTTGGTATCAACAGGTGCGTAGTCTTACATGATTTATAAATTTGACCCGAATTTCAACGAGGGTTTTGATTCATTTAAAAAAAGTTATACATTCATCATCTTTTAATTTTACTACTATATTCGAATCGCTAGTTTCATTGTTTACAGAACAGATTTTACAAAATTTTATAGGTAAATTTTCGCAAACATGCGAAACGTTTGAAAGCAATTAAAGCAGTACAATTAAAAGACGATGAATGTGACAAGTGCTTAAACAAATAATAAATAATAATAAAGGATTTTTCATCATTTGGTAGAAGCTATTTTCCCTTTTTTTGACTCTTTGCTCCGGGGGGCGAGTAGTCCTTTTTTGTTGACGGAAATTTTCAAGGCAATCAGTTTTGCAATGTTTAAATTTCAAAAGAAGCGTGTCCAAGCAATCAAATTTTGTTAAATCGTGCCTCATTAGATTTGTAGGCAACGTAGTTTTTGCGACAAGTTTCCTAGTTCTGTTAGCCAGTGAGTTTTTTTCACGAAAAGCGTATAACGAAAAGCTTCCCAGTTTAGTTAGCTACCTAGTTTTTGTGACATTTAGTAAAAGAAAATTTTCCTAGTTTTGTTTGACTCTCGTCATTTATACGGACGACCAAAATCCGGACGACAAGATTCGGGACAAGAACCAATGGGGGCGTGTGGGGGTGGGATCGATAGGGGAAGGTCCCCTGATGACAAAACAGGAAGAATTGGGGAGCGGCAACCCCTCCCTGGGCCGCCAGGGCCCTTCAAAGTTTTTACCCTTTTTTGCGATTTTCGAATTTTTTCTTAATGGGATCGATAGAGGGACGTCACCTGATGGCAAAACAACAGTAATCAGGGCCCTAAACACCTCCCCGGAGCGTCAGGGCCCTCCAAGTTTTTTTTTATTTTATACATTTTTGAACTTTTTTGAACGTTTTTGAACTTTTCAACAAGAATTATCATATTAATTTCATTTTTCTTGTACGAAATGACTACGACTACACTGTACGCCACCCATTACTTTCATTTTCCTTGTACGAAATGGCGACATTTTCAATTTCTACATGTATTGTAACTTCAAAAAAAAACATTTATTTATCAGACACTCTCTTCCCAAACTTTCGAATATCACCGTTCAGGAACATTATTAATTTACATTAGAAACAAACAAAACAAAAAAACACAAGGGAGCAAGAGGCACGGCCGCCCTGGGGGCACAATTATTGTTTTTATGTTATGCTGGTGCCATTCCTACCGAAAAAAGTTCAAAAAAGTTCAAAAATGTATAAAATCAAAAAAAACTTGGAGGGCCCTGGCGCTCCAGGGAGGTGTTTAGTGCCCCGATTCCTGTTGTTTTGTCATTAGGGGACCTCCCCCTATCGATCCCATTAAGAAAAAATACGAAAATCGCAAAAAAGTGTATAAACTTTGGAGGGCCCTGACGGCCCAGGGAGGGGTTGCCGCGCCCCAATTCTTCCTGTTTTGTCATCAGGGGACCTCCCCCTATCGATCCCACCCCCACACGCCCCCATTGGTTCTTGTCCCCTAAACTACAATTTTGCCCAAGATTCGGGCGACCAAAATCCGGTCACACAATAATCCGGACGAACTCAAATCCGGACGATCTGTGGGTTAGGCTCGCATCCAAATTAATGAACAATTCAACTTATTATTCTTCAGTGCTTTTTTATGTCGGCAGAGACTTCCGGCTTATAGAATCGATTTGGATGCTAAAAATAAGATTTTATGTTGGGGACTTTGCCCCCTCACCCCCACGCTTGCGGCGAGATGTATTACGCCCTGCAGGAAGGCAAACTTGCATGGGGTTCTGCCTCTTAGACCTTACAATAAGATATATTTCCCACTTGACCCCTCTTTGCGGGAGCTGCCGCCCATCGAACCCGATTTTTTCTGTGCGCAGTGTTTGTCCGGATTAATGTCCGCACGGAATATTGTTTGTCCGGATTAATGTCCGCACGGATTATTGTTTGTCCGCATTACCAAGATTTTGGTCGTTCGTTTTGTTAGCTACCTAGTTTCCGTGGCATTTCGTAAAAATAAAAGCTCCCAAGCTTTTATAGCTACCTAATTTTTGTGACATTTCGTAAAAGGAAAAGCTTCCCAGTTTTGTTAGCCACCTAGTTTTCGTGACATTTCGTAAAAGGAAAAATTCCTTACTTCCACTTAGTTTTTCGTGGCAAAAATTGAATGAATTTTGTTTTGTTTTTACTGATAAATATCTACTACATTTTATTCATTCATTCATTCATTTTTGTTATAATAAACATCATTCTTGAAAGTGAATCAAAAGGCGATTCCATTGGTAGGTTGCGAGGGAATGTTATGTTCTTGCTAAACCGTCCACATACGAGATTTGTGTTGTATGAAGAAAATTCCTCTATAGGTTCAATGTACAACTCTTTCATGCGAAAGAAGTCCGTCATTTGCATTTTTAGCCAGAAGACCGTTCTATCGAATTCTTAGGAAATTTGCTGAAGCTCACGATTTCTACAGGATCCCATCCCAACTCGCTAAAAGTAGCGGTTGTAACGCCGGTCCATAAAGACGGACCGAAAACGTCTCCATCGAATTACCGTTCCATTTCTGTCTTGCCGACTGTTAATAAACTATTTGAACAAGTACTTTTTAAGCAACGGAACGGAACAATTTTTTTACAGAAAGCAATATGGTTTCCGCGAAGGCAGTGGGACCCACACAGCTACGTTCGAATGAACGAAATTAGCACGGACTTAGACAAAGGAAAAATTGTGAGCGGCTTATTCCTAGACCTCTCAAAGGCCTTTGACTGTGTTAATTATGTGATATTGCTGGAAAAACTAGAGCTTGCAGGAGTGAGGGGAACAGCTCTGTCGTTATTGAAGAGCTACTTGTCAGGTAGAGTACAAGTAGTAAAGAACAGACTCCCTCCCTGCCAGTGACTCTGGGTGTGCCGCAAGGTAGGTCTTGGACCACTTTTGTTTCTAGTGTACCTTAACGATATGAACAAGCTCGACCTAAAAGGGTCTCTTTATTTATACGCCGATAACTTCGCGCTCTTCTACAGGAGTCATAATGTCGCTTCAAATGTTAGAGATATTAAATATGACTTAGATCTTCTGTCCGAATTCTTTCAAATCAATCGGTTAACGCTGAATACAGGGAAGTCTCGCATAATGCACTTCCATTCAAAACATAAAGCGATTGGGATGGCCCCCGAAATTCACTATAATGGAGTGGAAATCCCAGCTGCTGAGACAAGCATCTCACCTGGAATGCGTCCGGAGTATTGAATAAATTAAAAAAAAATCTTCCGCGCAATACGCTCATAAATATATACTTTGCTCTGGAGAATTCTAGGCTTGGTTATTTAATTGGTCTGTGGGGAGGTGCCATCAGGAAAGTACTGAAGCCACTTGATGTGTTGCAGAAGCGTTGTCCAAAGTTTGTTTACAAATTATCTTACAGACACTCCACTATTGACCTCTTTACCAACTATGCAACAAATGTCCTAAACATTCAAAGTCTGTACAAGTGCAGTGTTTGCAAATTTGTGCATGACTGTGAATGGGATGCGGCATACCATAACGTGAATTTTAGTAGACCTACTCATAAGTATGCGACGAGGAACAAACATATGTTTGTCGTGCCTCGAATTCGTACCAAGCTTGGTTCCATGGCTGTATCTTATGCGGGGCCGCCCATCTTCAATAAGTTACCCAGAGAGATTCAATGCATTAGGAATTCACATAGCTTCGGTAGAGCACTTAAGGCTTTCTTACTTCAGGTTCAATGCCCTCCTTAGGGTGGCAGATGATAGGATCAGAGGGTCTTGAGTGTGAATATTGTTTGTTGGTTTTGTTGGTGTTGTTGCTGTGGTTACCTCCCAAACTCATCTACCCTTACAATCACATGAGCAGTCTATACTAACTGTAATTCTAAATCCGATTTTCTAGCCTGACTAAATATGTTGCCTTTCTCGTCTCTTTAAAAAAAATTAATTATCTGAACTCTCTATTTATTATATTTTTATATGTTTTAACTATAATTTTGACTATCTAATGAAATACTAAAAATGACAGGAGAAAGCAAACTTAGCGAACTTTTCGCTGTACGGAAAATCACGTTACTGTTTACAAATTCATATTCAACGGTTCAAAAAAGTATAGGGTACGATTAGCGAGTAGAATTATTCCTGTACCTAAGCCACAAGTTTAAAGTTTATCATTCAGGTCGATATTTACCAAACAATTATTCACACAACCTATTCTATGCGGAATGAAATGCTTCCCTTCCCTTCGATATATTACCAAAATTCACTTATGAAACGTGACTTCACTTCAATTTACTTTTCTCCATTCACTCATAATTTTGATTTGTAAACATCTCGCCACTTTCCGTACAGCAGTTGTCAAATAAAATTCTCTATCGCTAAAATTTGCTCTGCCCTTATGCATCTATAAGCCGATAAACTTAGGTTGTTGGAGGAGCAGAGCAGAAAGAGTCAACGTAGGTACGAAATGGTCTCAATCTCAAGCAGTGACGATTTCAGTGGAAGCGTGTTCTCAATTTTATCTCAAATGTTTTCACTTTAGACACTGAACTCAAGAGATACTCATACAAGTTCTGCCCTACAACGCATAAAAAACTTAGCGACGTTATCAGATGAAAGATTTTCATATATTTTCTCTCACAAATTCTCTTCGCTAAGTTTTTTATGCGTTGTACGGCAGAATTCATATCAAGCAAAGGCACACGGTAATTTTACGTAATACAATATTGCCCTTTCTCAGTAAAGACATTTCACTGTGTATATTCACCTCATAGTTTCATCAGATCGAGCAAACAATGATTGACTGGACCGTCTCTTGTTGAAATATTATTCCCAATTTTTCATTAATTTTCCCTATTACAAAAAATGGAAACAAATTTGAATTTTTCCTTCGGGTCACTTGCCAATATTAACGAACGTAGAAATGAGAGGATAATGATTTGTATAACAGAAAAATTTTGTTGTAAGTTGTCAAAACACATATTTCTACAATTTGCTCATCGAAGCACAGTTTTTTTTACTCGAAAAAATTGAAATAATGAGATCTCCCCATTCGAGCACAATAATTGGCAGGTGTCAGTAACCTCGTTGTTAGGGCTTACATTCCGTTATTTTTTGTTGGAGTTTGAAAATTTTTGAAACTCATTGCATGACAATAAACTGATATGTTTCTATCGGAGAGAAATGTCTGTCTCTGACTTGATTCCTTCGAAAAACAACTAAATAAACCGTTGCAAGAAGTTTATTCGGTTACTTCACCGTCCGTCCATCTGTGCACCCTTGCTGTGACGTAACGTAACTTAACAGGAGCGGTGTATAGACTGACGGACGGGAAGAGTGAAAACATAAAGTGACTATCGCTACTTATCATGATGTTAATTCGATTTTTACCCTTAGTTCTTTCCTATACTAGTGGCGTTGGCTGTAACATTATAAGTGATTCCTTTATTTGACCAAAATTTTAATAAATTTTAATAAAAACGTAAAGAAAATTTTGAAAATAGTCATCTCGACCTATTTTAGCGTATTCAATATTTTGGAGGTTGTATGAAATGTCAATTACGTCACATTTCAAAGCCTTCGACCCTAAGCCCCGTTCTTTCTGGCACTCAATAACGAGCAATGAAATCTGAATTATATGTTTGTTTAACTGCGTTTCGCTTCAAATTATCCCCCCAATATTTCAATGGAACGGTAATTTTCCATTGAACTACTAAACTAAAACAAAGCAGCAACACTATACTCCTGCAGTGTTATTACAGTTCCATTTTAGTATATCTTTTATACCTTTACTTATAACGCTTACAAACACGTCATATGTATGTGGATATGTGGATACGTTATGTATGTGTAACAATCATGGATGAAATTATTTCCACCAAGCTATCACTGAGGACCTAAAATTATAGTACTGAACTTAGCTATTAAAATAAAGGGGCTTTGTAACAAAGTATGTACGTAAACGAACTGAAAAAGGTGCATGAATTTTGTGTTAAAGTGCGATAGAACTCCCATCGTATCATGTGATGCACGAATGAGTATTAACTTAATGTATAAATCCTAGTGGAGCAATTTGTAGTTATTTAGGAAAAAGGTTTTTTTAATATACACTTTTTGTAACCCCAAACATTAATTAATAAATAAAATACTTTGTTTGGGAGAATGTTTCCCACACGAGCAATGAAGGGCGCACGGCCTATTTCTTCATCTATCGTTAATAATGATATTTGATGAGTTACGGTTCAACGTTTCATTTAACCCTGATCAATAGTCGTTTTAATAAAAAGAGTCGAAAATATTACATCGACAGACCATCTAGAGTAATCTGTCACGTTTTTGCTTCTTCCTTTTATAGAGCTTTATGAAAACAACTTCTGCCTCGAACAATCATGATGTCGACACAATTTTCTAATTTCTAGATCATCCCTCTAGTTCGGTATTGTGCTTTCCAGACACGCCGAATTTAGTTTGTGTCATCGGGTGCAAATCATTTTCGCTTCGACCAATTAGGGGATGTTCAAAAATTACGTCATGCTATTTTTTTAGATTTTATCAGCTTAGGGTTGACCATCGATGCACAAAGGCCTCTTACGGGCCTTTTGTACCACCCAGTCATCATTAAAATCTTGAATCCCCTTTCGGACCTCCTCCACTCACAAACAAGAATATCCACATTGCAACCCCGGTCAAGAGCTGGCAATCGGTTGAATCCAAGCCAGGTGTAGCGCCATACGTTTATAAAACCGTTAGACTTTCCTGTTTGGGTATCGACCAAGGCAGAGTCAAGCCACGTGTATCCCTGCTCTGCGGCCTGCCAACACTGCTCCACCGTCGACCTCGGCCACCCTGTTGCGCCAAAAGTTTTCGTTCATTGGAATAGTCCCAATGTAACTGTCGAGCCACATTCAAGGCAAAATCTTCTGGTCCACAAACCGGGTTGGTGTGTAAACCGGCGGGTAACACGAGGCTACCTAGTATCATAGTTGTGACATAGCCGCTGAGTTGGACGACAGCTAGGTACAACAATGCTTCAGTCGTGCAGCCGTCTTCCCGAATTCTGAAATCATTAAAAATTCGACTCTATCACCACCCAATTCAGTTGCACGGTCTCAACCACTTCAACTAGCAGAACCGTTAAACCATGAAGCAAGATCCTGAAATGCAAGTAGCCGCTACAGCGAGCCGTGTGAAGGTTGAGTCAGTCCGCCTCTCGTTCAGAGGTGCGCAACTGTCACGCCACACCGCAACGACGTCTTCCATACAGCCCAGAGCGATCTCGCTTTCAGACTAGCCTGCCCATGCCCATACTAGTGACGAGCCAACCGTGTTATGAGAGTCGTAACTGGGGCACATCACTGAGCAAGGTGGCAGTCCAGCACAAATCTTCCATAGCCTTACTACTGAGGAAACACTGTACTCACGAATCCATACTATCCACACTATACAATGTGTTGCGTTGTCCCAAAAACTATGTTCGGTGGTGTACCAGCCAAAAATGCGTTCTCTAAAACATTTTACATGCTTTGGTCTGGCAGTTCAATCTGTCAATCACTATTTGTGTTACCTGCATGCATTCATTGTTAGGTTATGGTGAAAGGTTACCCACAAATATTGTGAAATCTATGGATCAATTAGCGATGTGATGAGAACTCTAACTTCCTTCGCGACCATAACACTTCATAAAGGATATTTGGTCAACAAAATACTTCATTTGTCAATTTTCACTACGAAAACGTATAAATTATTTTAAACACAATAACAAAACACTTGTTGACTTGATCAGTGTTGACAGTCCTCTCACGTCATGCTATTAGGAGAGGGTCTTCAGAAATACTTGACTGTTCGAACAAATTTGAACCAATTTTGACCCTACAATGTAGGTACGTGGGTGTCAAACAACATTGATTCTTTGAAAAAATATATTGCTTTATTGTAGTCATTTACGCTAGGGGATTGGGTAGTTAGAGGGGATTGGGTAGTTAGATAGGGTAGCGCCTGATTGCATATGAGCGGAGTGTGGTAGTCCGTGTCATGTGCCAGGCGTGCAACTGTCTAACTATCAAGTGCTCTTTTTACGTCCAAGTCGTAGTCCTCGGGATCTCAATTCTCTTCGGAGTTTTGTGCTAAACTTAAGAGTGCTACCTGATGACTTGCCCACGGGTCAGAGGGGAAACGGATTAGTGGGTTGTGCGTGTGGCTAGCCACCATACCACACTCAAAAAAACAATATGGTTATGAATTCAGTCATTTACGCTGGTGGAAATTTTGTTTTCTTCCCGGGAACCGCACTCAAAAATTTCCCGGTCGACACGAAAACCCCGTGCTTCAGTCAGGAAAACTGCATTTATGAAATTAATATATAAGAAAGGGGGTTAATCATCAGGACCGTCAAGAGAAAATATCACAACCACAGAGCCAACGACGAAATAATTTTTCTGTACTTTCAGTTTTTACATAGCAAAAATTTGACCTTATTGATGCCTGACTTTTGAGAAGAATCTTTTTACTGAATTCAAAATTAATTTTTCAAATTCTTCTAAAAGGTACCCAAGTAACTTTATTAACTTAGTTTTTGAGAAAATTTTGCATGTGAAAACTGAAAGTGTGGAAAAATTATTACGTTGATGGCTCTGGCATTTGTGACGCATTTTCAAACATTTGAATTTTTTTTAAAAAGTTTTTTTCGTGTCGTCATTTTTTGCATATAATCAGCGTAAGCGTCACCTCCACTGATATAATTAATTTTGTAAGTGGACATTAAGGACTGCGTCACACTTTACCTTTGAAGAAGTTTTTTGTTGTGATATCAGTCGTTTTGGAAGTTCGGACATTCTCAGAAAAAAAAATTCTCTGTCATCCAGAAGAAACCATCTAAATAGCTATAACAACGACTGAGAAAACTTTAATTTAATAACAAATCCAAGATGGCGCCACTTTGACAGCTGGGCGCCATTTTCTTAGGATCACAAAAAAAATTCTACTCACCAATCTCTATAACTTTCCCGAAGAAACTAACTTTCTAAGTATTTTCATTCCGAAACTAAAATTCAAAAACAAAAAAAAAACAATTTTTGCCTATGAAAACCAAAGATGGCGCCGCTTTGACAACTGGCAGACATCTTCTTAAGATCCCGAAAAATTCTCCTGATCAAACTCTATAACCGGTTTCCTTACAAAAATCCAAGATGGCGTCACTTTGGCATCCGACGATTATTGCAATCGGGTACACGTACAACTTATGCCATCTAGAAGTCTGCCTCTCCTCATATGCATAATCTGAAGGTATTCGTTACACGGAAAAAGACAGCGGTACATGTCAATGAATTTGTGTGTAACACGTGATTTGAACTGTGGCGTAGTATATGAAAGAACGGTTCGAAATTTGGTTTGAGAAGAAAATGTCCACGGTAGCTCAATTGTAGAGCATCCGCCCGGAAAGTGGATCCCATCCGTGAACCAAAATTTTTTTCTTAGATTTAATTTCATTCCATACGAATTACAATTTCTAATAATTATTGTACCAAATTTTAACTAACCATTAGTCAAAAAAACTACAATGGCAGATTCAGTACCCCGGAGTTTCATAGTGGAGAAATGAATTTTAATTTCTAGGCGATTTGACATGGAATGACTCATATGCTATACTTCTCACATCAATCACCGCGTATAATTTACAGTAAAGACGCCACTCTGCGAACCCCTGAACACCAATTTTCATAAAACTACTGTTTTTCTTGCGCATAACCTCAACAAAAACAGCCAATTGTGAGCAATGGGTCAAGGTCACATTTTTACGTCTATATTCAAATACGTCTGGAATTCTACCTTTTTTGATAAACACTTCTCGTCCTGGTTGAAAATTTTGTCTCATGAATACATATTTGTTTCACGACACTGAGCAACAAAAAAAGCCGTTAAACGAAAGAGGTTAAATGAAATGAAATTAAATTTTCATTCTTTATGTTCCGCCAAACCGATAAGGGCAATTTATGACATTCTTGAATGTTTTCCACGGAATGGTCTAATGTGCAAAACGTACGGAAACGGTGTACGGAGCAAATTGTAGGTCATCCCGTCTGATACAGAAGGTAATATAAAATACTGTCGTTGAACGCGTGTTCCATAAAATTTTTTTAGAGCTTGTCCCTAGAGCCTTGCCAAGCGCTATGTGTATCTAAAATTTTTTGCGCAAAAAATATTCCAATAGTGTGGTTATGTAAAATATTGTAACATTTATAAGAGGTGATCTTCCCTTGAATACTTATACGAACACAGTATGAATACGGTTTCGGGTTATTGGGTTTCTCTTTTTATTATAGCTTCGGTGAATAAAACATAACTCAGAACAAATATGGAAACATATATTTCTTACTTCAACTGTACCTCTTACCACGTATCCAGTTTCTGGGTTTGATTACATGTCGAATTTATTTCCATTTTTAAATAAAATGATGCAATAAAGTTGTTTTATTGGCTATTGATTTGAAGGAACATTTTCATTATTCTACTGGGTATCTCATTGGCGAAATTAAACATTTTTATTAAAGCCCTGAATTTAAGTCCCATATTTTTTCATTGTCTAGACGGTTCTCAAGTTAAAGATAAAAGTTTCATAAATTGGCATGTTTTCTACGCCGCCACTTCGCCCAGGACATAACAGCATATAACAAGCGAATAGTCGTGCGTTGTTTTCTCATCGGTTGTCTCCACTCCTCTAACTCACGCTAAATAAATTCTCACATGAGATAAGTGTTCGTGCTTCGAAATTGGGACCCAGGATGTTGTTGGACCCGTATGAAGTACGTTTACTAAAAGACATTTTATTGTAACATGGGGTAGATCGAGGCGGGAGTGAGGGGGATGCATTTGATACCATCTAGAGATGACGAATCAGCAAAAAAATGTCCGTTTGTTCATCTCCTCATTTTTTTCTAAACGACTGTAAGGTTACAGTATGTCCCATGATTCAAGTTCAAAGGTGAGCAAAATCGGTCAAGTGGTTCCGGAGATATGGGCGAAAAAGTGACCAAAAACATGGTTTTTCGAGGGTCGGTGAAATTTTTTCGCAAATGATCTCAAAAAACAAGGAATTTTTTTTGTGGAGATAGGCTTAATTCAGCGATATGATCACTTCTAGAATTGGGAAGGATGACTCATATCTCTAGAACTATGGCAGTCAGAAAGTTGCTTCCAAAGGCAGAGTTGGTGAGAATTACATTTTAGAGAAATTAGTTTAAGGATTTTTTGGAGAAACTACGATGGTTCTACTTGTGATATGGTGAAGAGGAGAATATTTCTGCTACCGAAGCCAGGGGTCTTAAATGTCATAAGACGTACTTCGGTAGGGCCTTTGTCAATACCTTGGATAATTTCTGTGGATCTTTTATATTCGTATAGTTCACATAGAACTTAAAACATTGAAAGGCTTGCCCATTTTTATCTAGATACGTTCGAGTCTTTTTGCAACATCTATTCTGCTTGCCACATATATTCTGGGAGTTGCGGGAACCGTTCACTTTTTTCACATTTTTTCAAATGGTAACATTCACACAACGAACAGCAATTCTGTGGAAAAATTCAAAATTTGTAACCAAAAGCTCTTGGAAAATTTTACAATGATCCTGAACAATAGTGAAGTGTTTGAAACGTGCCCACATTCAGTAAAATAGTCTCAATTTGTTAATATTGCAAATATCACCCACTAAGCTATTCTAAAGTCACTGATAAATAATCGATCCTCTAGTAGTAATTCAAAAAAACATGCCTAACAAATTTTCGTTTCATTTTATTTGAACAAATTATTTCGTCAAAGTATTTAATAATAATAATAATAATAATAATCTGCCTTACAACCCATGAAGGGTTAGAGGCTAGATCATTATTTACTAGTTTCGCTGTTTGTGGTTCTATTTTTTGAGATCCATTCATTACCGGAAAGTTTTACTGTGCCAGTGGTAAGCTGTGCGACAAACCCAGTGCCATCTATGAGATGTAACGAGGAGCGAAACTAGTAGGAGTAGAATACCGGTTCTCCCAACAATGCCTTTTCCGGTAAGCCGTACGATGACACTACACTCAACTTCACTTGACTTGAACGATTCAATCAGCTTTGTTTTTGTTTACAAATCTAACAATCGGAACAAATCTGTCTGCGGCTGAGTTTCGAACCAACGCACTGGCAACTCAATCTCGTAGTAGCAAGCAGACGTGTTAACCACTACGCTATCGAGTTGTCAAAGTATTTACATGTCACAAATTACTAGAAATTTACATCGAATAATTGAGTTTATTCGCTTTTCACTTCAACTCTTCCATTATTTTCAACATACTCTGAGCCTAAAAATTAGTTGAACTTTTAACTTACACATGAAAAAATGTTTAAATGTCAAGTATACGAAAAATATGATTTTCGCATTTTTTCACATATTTTCACATAATTTTCAAATGACACATTTGACGTGTCTATCTCATTTTTTCGATGGGTGATTGAAAATTAGCAAATTTCGACTACAAATGTGCCGAGATGTGCACTAATAACACAAAGAAATAGTCTTGATATAGTCACATTTGCAAATCACATTTTTTCAAATGTGTTTCAAATGTGAAAAAAAAATGTGAAAATATGTGAAACACATAATTTTCTAATGGCACATTCGTCATTCCTATGAAACTTTATCAATGGGTCAGTGCACATCTCAAAACTACATATATAAATTTGCCGAGATGTGCACTAACATCACTAGAAAGTGATCCGGAAGTGGTCACATGTGCCTGTCACATCTAGTCAAATTTGCGTTTTTTGGCCAAATTCGCGAGATGTGACTGTCACATGTGAGCACTTCCGGATCACTTTCTAGTGATGTTAGTGCACATCTCGGCACATGTTTTACAGCGCTTTTTTTAAAACAAAATTACGTTGTGCTAAAAAAATTGCGTCACAAATGTCGGACCCACCAGCGGAATAATTTGTTTTTGACCCCCTGATTATCATTTTCAATATATCATGTACAGGAACGGAAAAGTGAAAACCGACAAGTTTCTGATTTGTATGGTATATTCGTATGATAAATTAGAAACTTGTCGGTTTTCACATTTCCGAGACTGTATATTATGCTACATATTCCACATTTGGTATACTTGAACAAATTGCGAACATACGGCCAGCCAATATTAAACAGATATTGTAAGTATGATGTTACGAGTACCCGTACGACTGAAAAAATAGAACTGTTGAAAAAAAAAATCTTAAGTTTTTTGGAGTTTTTGAAGAACAGATTTTTTTCATAATTCATAATTTTTGAAAAAGTAAAAAATTTTTTAAAACAGAATTTTTTAATAAATAGGAAATTCAAAATTTTTAGAAAAATTAAATTTCTAGGAAAACTAAAATTGATTTGAAAATCGAAATGAAAATCTTTGAAAAACTCGAAAGAGTTGAGAAAATTCAAAATTTTAAGAAATTTTCAAATTTTAAGAAACTCAAAATTATAAGACGCTTTATAATTGCAAAAAATTCAAAATTTTCACGAATAATAAAATTTTGAGAAATGTTAAAAGCGTGAGGAAATTCGAAATTATGAGAAATTTTAAGTTTCCTAAAATCAGTTTTAACAAAATTCCGAACTTTTTCATTTTTTCAAAAGTTTTAATTTTTTAGTCATGACATTCTTCCCAAAGTTTTCAATTTTTAGACCCGTACGAAGTACGTAAGTCTGATGCGTTTACTACCACGTTTGTTACTTTGCGAATTCGAACCCGGGAGTAAGGGGGAACCTTTTTTTGTTGCCTCCAGATGACAAATCAGCGAAAAAAACAATGTCCGTGTGTCTGTCGGTCTGTCTGTCCGTCAACACGATAACTTGAGTAAATCTTGACCGATTTTCAAAAACATTTTTTTTCCTGAAAGGTAGTCGAAAAATATTTTATGGTATTGAATCTAGGCACTGTCGGCCCAAGGGCCGCCGAGCTAGGGCCGTTTAAATGGTTTTTGGTCTTTTGCATATAACTCGAGTAAATCTTTTCTGATTTTCACAATTTTTTTTTGTTTGAAAGATCCGGGCATGGCCGACAATTTATGAAAGAACTTTTGCCTGTGCTTAGGGCTCAAGTGGGCCTCATGTCGGTCCTAAGGTCGGCCCTAACATAAAAAAATGTTTTTTGCTATGTTGCAGAGCAAATTGAGGGAAACATTTTTGTCTATGGAAGTATGTATCCGAGGTCTCTACTTAAGGCCCTAGGTCGGCCCTA
>CM055404.1:41979911-41993074 GCA_029228625.1 Pseudolycoriella hygida | reverse complement strand
CAAAAATGTAATTATTAAAGAATTTTGTTTTAAAAAAGCTTTTACTTTTTCAAAAATTTTGAATTTTCAGAAAAAATCAGTTCTTCAAAAACTCCAAAAAAATTAAGAATTTGTTTTCAGTCGTACGGGTCTTCGTAACAGTCAACTCGCAATATCTCTTTAATATTGGCTGGCCGTTTGTTCGCAATCTGTTCAAGTAGACCACATGTGGAATATGTAGCATAGTCTCAGAAAAGTGAAAACCGACAAGTTTTTAATTTATCATACGAATTTACCATACAAATCAGAAACTTGTCAGTTTTCACTTTTCCGTTCCTGTAAGTGATATATTGAAATTCATAATCAGGGGGTCAAAAACAATTGCTTGTCACTGTATCTTTCTAAATCGCTTTTATTGCTTTGCGTGAAGACTCAACATTTATCAATGGACACTAATGAATCATTCAGCAAAAAATAAATAAAATATCAACAGACATCATATAATATTCAATAAAAAAATTTTATCCAGTTCAATCATAATTTTAATTCACTTTGTTTAAACGGAACAATTTATTCATAAAAATTATTCAAAAAGCGAACGGTTCGGAATTCAATTTTATTAGTAAAGCAGCCGAGTATATAGTTCACGGAATTCAATAAACAAAAACCCTCATGAATGATTTTCGAATGAATAAACAACATTTTTACGGAATATAGGCTGGTGCTCCCACATTTCATGTCACAAAATTATTTAAATTCCACATCAGAACGCCTTTCTTCTGTTTTAATTATGGAAACAGTCAGGAAAACCCATACATCAATCAAATCGACTAACAATATTTCGCAAGTCAACTTATGCTACACCTGGACGTATCGTTTCATGTAGCGTACTAGTTAGATGTTGAAATTTCTCCGCCTTTTTCGTTCGGTTAGATTGAAGAAATACATGAAAAATAAAAATTACTGACAGGGCGACGTCGGGCGTGCTGACAAAGTGAGATTGAAATTAAATGGAAATGTGGTAGTGTTTTACCTGATAACAATGTCACCAGGGGAATTTCGTGCAGCGAGAAAATAAAGCCAGTTACACCATACGTTCTCAGTATAGCAACAGAAGCTAAAACTTCTAAGTTAAAAAGCTACTTTTTCATTAAACAGTATGAATAAACCATTGTGACAACCAAAGAAAGCATTAAAAAGAATGACTATTCGAACGCATCCGAAAGTTTCGTATCCCGCGAAACAGAATTGCTTGCAATATTTGAACGTAAATGTAAAATGTTTTCGGCAATTCGTGCCATACACGTTTTACTAGCGTCGTGTTGCTGAAATTGTTTCACATCGATATCAATCTTCTGCATAATGTATGTTTAACGTGCGAACAAATTACACTTGTTTGAAGCTCGACAGAACAACTGTAAAAATGAATGTAATGTTTACAAAGATAAAAAATCAAGTACCTTTTATGCATATGAGAATTTTCTATTTTCACGAAGTAATTTCTACATTCCGTTAAAGCGAATGATGGAAAGATGGAACACAAACTGCAGTTACACATATGAATCAAATTCAGGTCCGCACTTGTTACAACGCAGTAAGGGGCTGTTCACACATAACGCCACGCCTTTTTTCTGGATCTTTGACGCCCCACACTCCCCCCTGTCACTCATTTTGGGCTAAATACAATCCAAATTTCTATAGATCGTCACGTTTTGCTAGATTCCCTCTCCTCCCCCTAGAGCGAGTAAATACTCCAAACTAGTGTGTATTGGGGTATTTTGAAAGATATTTTTCTGTAATAGTGATAGAGAGTGCGGAAAGCAACTTTTCATCCCAAGTGATGGGAAAATATTTTCCGTCACAACCAATACACTCTCTCACGTATACAGAAAATTCTATTCTGATCTCTTGGGAGAACAAGAGCTCAGAAAACAAATTATTTCTCACCTAAATTCTCATCAGACAAAACGTCAACAAAGGCCATCTTCTCACTGTATTTGAGTGAAGAAAATTAGCTCATTCACCCCGTACACATGAAAATAAATTAGGGGCCATCCATAAATTTTCGTGTACAGGGGGGAAGGGGTCTAAAGATCGTCTTTTTTAGAGTACGTACTTTATGGATGGCCACTCAACCAGCTCACTGTGTGACGTGTCATTTAGATATTCAACTAGCCGGATTCAGCACAATACACAACATGAAGCTGACCTCAGTACTTCAAATGAATAGACAATTCCTTTTGTTATCTTTGTAATCGATGATTGTGTACCCAATTATACTGCCGTCATCGTGATAAGCAAAAGGAGGTTAGAGATGAATTTAAATACGAAATTTCAATTTCCTCTTTTTTTGAAAGAGAAACAATCAATCAACTCTCTCGCTGAGTTGCTCTCATTAAAACGCTTTATTGTGGCGATTAATCAAGTATGATCGTCCGTAACAAAACAGGAATTAAAAGAAGATAGAAGAAAATCACTTTCGATTTTTCTCCGGATTGATTGATCCTAACCCATATTGGGTGTGACAACAAAAGATGAGCGATTAATCCTATCAACTGTACAATGCAACATGTACTGTTTAAAAGAGGAGGACGACGGCGGTTAAGCAAAGTGGGAAGACATGTAGAAAATATCGGAATGTGAAGAATAGGCAGATAGAAAAACCGCTGAAAAAGTATAAAATTGATGGGAGATTGATGTGCCTACACATCCATTGAAGTATCACAAAATTTATACTCAACCTATGGTTCTTATTATACAATAAAGAATTACAATTCAAAGTTTTTTCAACTTTTCCTTTCAACTTTCGGTTAGCCAGTTCGGGTCTGAGTAAACTTATGCATAAATCAAAGCTTCTGATAAATAAAGAGTTATGGAAATTAGATAAAACTTTTCTATACAAAACATGCGCATTTCATCAAATTAGACGAGTACAGCAAAATGTTCTTAGTAATGAAAAAAAAAATATTTTACAGTTCCCCAAATCAAGTGAAATATCCAAATGTTCACGGTACTCATCTATCACAATCATATTTCACCGCAAACATTCACTATTTTATGGTCGATTTTATATCAAAATTATGCCAAATAATGTTGGATCGAATATTCAAAATTAGCATTTGCATAATAATGCCAGGGGAGTATCTTTTCTGACATGAAATATATATTGTGCGAGTCGTAGAAATATAGAAATATTTTCCGTCAAACATGAAATATATCTCGAAATATATTCAATTCGAATAGAAGATTTCATCTCACTTTAAAATATATGACTTTTATGGCATAAATTCACGATATTTCCTTGTATTGTTACACAATCAAATGAGTCCAATGATTCTGTTGTTATCATACAAATGTATGCATAGAGAGTTCATGAACTTTGAAATGAATGAGAGCACACATCACGATGAACCGAAATGTAAAGTTTGTACTCCCCAGGCTCTGGAACGCTAATTCGAGGACGTCTTTCTTCTGAGTCGTCACGACAAATATTTTAATCAGAGAGTGTTTCACCAAAAAGTGTTCAGAGGTGACATATTTTAAGTGATGGGCATCAGGAACGCAGCTAAGAAAGTGAGAGAATTGGCTATTTTGGCTCTATGATCTTTATGTGGAGGATACCCTCAGCCCTGGAAGAAATTTTACTAATGAAATGTTCATTAGACACTCGACCGCTTAGCATTTGTATTTGGCGATCTACCATCTTATAATATGTCCCCAGACCTCTCTGATAAATGTTTTCAGTGGGGATTATGTCAAAACGTACGAAATTTTGGGGATTGGGTAGTTAGATAGGGTAGCATTTGATTGTATATGGACCGAAGGTGTGGACGCTCGGGGTCATATACCAGATGTGCAACTGTCTAACTATCAAGTGCTCTTTTAACGTTCACGTCACAGTCCCTGGGTACTGATTCTTAACAGAATTTGCTAAACTTAAGAGTGCTACCTGAAGGCCTGCCCGCGGGCTGGATGGGAAATCGTGGAAGGTAGAGTGGGTTGAGCGAGGGGCTAACGACCTCTCCTCGTTAAAAAAAGTGCAGTTCAAGAATCTACAACACAGCCCCGGATATCCTTAAACCAATACCAACGACGACCTCAGCAACGATCAACGGACAACGATTTATCACTTGCGACCATGAATCTAAGAAGTCTCTTTGCAAGAGGTGCACTGCAGAACACCCAAGCGCAATCTATTAAAACGCTCACAGCAACCAAATGTAAAGTCCTTATCCAAGGGGCTCTATCGAATCCATTCAACATCGACACAGGCTTGAGACAGGGGGATAGACTATCAACTGTTCTGTTTAATATAGCAATCTAGCACTTGAGAAGGTAGTAAGAGCAATGGCAATAAACTGGAGTGGAACAATTTTCACAACATCGAGACAACTGGCTGCCTTCGGGGATGATGCAGATTTGATAGGACGTGGAACCCTAGCGGTAAAGGGGAGCTTTGTGGAGATGCAATCAACAGGCAAGGAGATCGAGCTACTGGTGAACGAAAAGAAAACTAAGTACCTCACGCTGGATAGACAACATGGATCAAGGATTGGACAAAACGTTGCAATGAATGAATTCAACTTCAAAGTGGTTCAGTCTTTCAAGTATCTAGGTTCACCAACGATATAGAACAAGAAGTCCAAATGAGAATATCACAAGGAAATAGATGCTTCTTTGCACTAAGACACCTGTTCAAAAGCTCTCTGCTGAGCAGGAAGACAAAATTCAGACTCTATAAGACGATGGTGAGACCAATCGTTATGTATGGAAGCGAGACATGGACATTAACAAACAACTCAATGTATTTGAGAGAAAAATGTTACACAAAATCTGTGGCCCCATCCAAGACAATAACGTCTGGAGAGCAAGGAACAATAGTGAGTTGAGCGAGCTATTTGGCTGTGAAACTATCGTAGGCGCGATCAAATCATCCAGACTTAGATGTAATAAGAATAGACAACGATAGAGCAGTAAAAAGAACGCTAACAACAAACTGCGAAATGATTGGAACTAGAACTAGAGGAAGGCCACGCAAAAGATGAATTGAAAACGTTGAAAAAGATGTTAAAAAGCTGCAGGTCAATAATTGGAAGAGAGTAGCTGAGAACCGTCAGCAATGGCGAAACGTATTGCAGACAGCCAAAACCCAACTGGGTTAAATCGGCTGATAAGTAAGTAAACTACGAAATTTCATGATTAATTGCACAAGCTGACAGACACATCATTTTTCGACGCTTGACATATCTGGATTTCGTCATGAAACTTTGTATACTTTGACATAAGCCGACGCCGCTCTAAAAGTGCTTTTCATTATCCAGATATATTAATACAATCTCATGATTTTCTTCTCTCTCATATATTGCAGCAAGTTTCAAACGTTAAGGCCAAATTCTAGGCACTGACATGGCAGAATACCCAATGAATTGAATGAGCTTTTTGTTGTTTTGTTGGCTTTTCTGTTGGTTTTAGGTTGGTGTTGTATGGGTCGACTCTTTCGCAAATTTCTACAAATCTGCAGACCATGCTTCATGAGTGGTGTTACTAATCGGTTCTTGCCACCGATGCGCGTGTCTCGATACCTTGATACGGTCTGATTTAGTAAAAGTTTAGTGTCATTTGGCAACAAAGCCGATGAAGTGATGCAACTAAAAACAACAAAACAGGAAGCATTGTTGGAAAAATAAAACAGCAAACAACAAGCACTGTAGGAGAAATTGTTGTTTTATCGTTCTAACAGTGCTTGCTGTTTTGTCTTTTTTAGTTGCATCACTTCATCGGTCTTGTGGCCAAATAATAACAAACTTTTGGTAAATAAGACCGAATCAAGGCATCAAAACACGCGCATCTGTGGCAAGATTTTATTAGCAACACCACTCATGTTGGATGGTCAATAGATTTGTAGAAATTTGCGAAAGAATCGCCCCATACAACACCAACCTAAAACCAACAGAAAAACCAACTAAACAACGAAAACCTCATTCCATTCGTTGAGTATTCTACCATATCATTACCTACAATCGCTTATCCTTAAAAGTATGCTGTAATAATAAGGTTATCAAAGTTTATTTGACACGTTCAGAATATAAGACTGCGAATCGTACAGACGCCTTTGCGTCAACAGTCTGGTGGCTTAATCTGTGCTGTGTAAATCATTGAAAAAGTCAAAATCAAACCAATTCCACTTAAAAATCATGTTTTTGAATTTTTATCATTTCCAATATCAACGAGAAGTCTTCGCACACAAATAACAATGTGAGAAGTTTATGAAACATGAAAACTTTAAATGTTTCCTCGCTCAGAAAAACTACTATCGAAATTCTTGAATACACAGTTGCCTTTTAGTTAATAACATTCCGTGTTTTACGGTGCAGCTATATTTCTGATTTTACAAACAGAAGGAACATAAAACTGAAAAGTTTCCAAATATTTATTTACTCAAACTTTCGGTTCGGTTAAATGCATTTTTTTTGTTTCGGTAGAGAATCCCACGAAATACGAACTGAACTCTTCTGCGAATAACAAGTTGCACAGCACCCGAATAACTCTGAAATGAATCTTCACAACTTCAAAAGTGTACTTAGCCTGATATAAATAGCTCTTACGCCAGAATGAAAAATTCTTTAAAGCTTTGAGCCAAACTTTTCTGAATAATAACACAGCGAAATTGCACTTTTTTGTCGACGTATAAAGTTTCCGTTTCTCTCAATTTTTATTTCGTTTAAATTTTATTTTATTCGCTTTACCGAAATAAAAAGAAGGGCAAGAATTTTTTCCTCCTTGTATATTCTCAACACACTTTATGAATGTTCATGCATTGAGTTGTATGTTGCAACTAATGCAATAAAATATGAAGGAAAAAGGTTTTTTTCAAAGGTTTTTTGCCTGATTTTGTGAAAATAGGAAAATGATTAATGATTGTTAAGCGATTTTCTGCTGATATTCTTCGTGGAGCAGCGAACTGAAAAATCCTATTTTATTTCGTGATCAGAATAAATTATAACTGACGACGTAAGATTTTTATCGATTTAGGACTTAATTGGATTACAGAATGAAAACGTTTAGAGACAAGACCACAATTCTTTTCAACATCTCATTCACTGGCAGATTAACAGTGTCTTCGACTATTTAAGATATTCAAATAAAGATTCGCAATAAATGTAGCTTAGATGAATTTAGAGTTGAATGACTATTACAGAAAGAAATTTACAGAATCAGCCATTATGAATTAAGCCTTCCCACTCCTTCGGTAAAGTTTTTCAACTTCTACCTGGTCAAATTGACTTTCACATTATTGCTGTTGGGGCAAAAGCACATATAATTTAATATCATATACTTACCGCTGCGCTGCGGGCGTATGGCAGTCCCCACCTCACACACCAAAAAAAAGTCCACAAATCCAAAAAAAAAAAACGGTATACAAAAATCTTTGAGAGAAGACACTTGCATATAGGCGAATTTAAAGGTTTTCCCCTGCCCCATCTTCCCTCCAGATTATTTACATATTTTTTTCATTCTCCCATTTTTGTTCTCATTATTATGAAAACGTTTTTTCTGATTTGTCGGTTTCTATACCTATCTAACGTTCTATTAATAATTTTTTTTTCTCGGGAACTAGCCAGCTAATATTCCTGAAATTTTCGGGGAAGGGTAGTTCCCCCCAAATGAAAAATTTCATCGGCCGCTTTACGGGGAAATTCCGGATCTTCGTCTGTTGGTCATCAAAGTTTTCCATGAAAACTTTCATTTAAAGACGCAAAATGCTTTCTTTTGAATTGCAATACCTAGACGTGATTGCATGATTAGAAATTAACGTGCGTACCAAGTAAGGACTGTACCGAACAGTCCCCATGGACGTGGAATTGAGAGCAGGTCTGATAAAAACGATGTTTTTCCAGCAAAGCTTTTGTTAAAAAAAAAAAATGAAAAAGTAAATCTTGATCTGGCTGGCTACTACCAGCGTTTTGTAAACGGGCACCAATTATTCGTTGGCAGCTGACTCACCCAATACCAAAAGCAAATTCAGTTTTATCTCCAGAATCCAAATGTTTTAACGGGTTCATTCAAAAAATTCAAAATTGTCTACAAGAAATCGTCGTTAATTCGACAGAAATGCAACGATAACAATTATTATCATTGAATTTAGAATTTAGGTCTGCACTTTCAGCTAGGACACTTGGTGCCGAAAATTTAAAAATGCCAAAATTCATGAAGTAGTGAGTATATTATGTTGTATAAGTTTATAATTCGGCACCTGGCTGCGTACTTTGGTCCCTTACCTGGGAATATAGAAGGCAGCCTGGTGCTAAGCATCTGTCTTCACCAAAGTGTACACATTAGTGATATTTATACGCCATATAAGTTTCAACTCGGCACTAGGCTGCGTCCTCGAGTAAAAAATTTCTAATGCAGAGTGCAACAGCAGCCTGGTGCCGAATTGAAATTTATGTGACGTATACAACTCACTATTGTCTCCAATCTGGCGAAAACATATTTCCAGCACCAGGCTGACTTCTTTATTCCCAGCTTTAGGGTACGCAGCCTGGTACCGGTCTCGATCGTGTTACTAACTAATAACCTCGCTCCTTCTTAAAGGCAGGCGTTGTCAGAATTTCAACACCAGGCTGCCTTGGTCTGACAAGGTTTTTCGTCGTCGGAGGCAATAGTGAGTTGTAGACGTCACCAAAGTTTCAAATCGGCACCAGGCTGCTGCTGCCCCCTGCATTAGAAATTCTTAACTCTAGCACGCAGCCTAGTGCCGAGTTGAAACTTAAAAGATGTATAGATATCACTAATGTGTACACTAGCCAAATTCATTTGATTAATTTTCTTTTTTCGGCTTGTGTATAGTTGTTTTTCTGGTAGATAATCGAGCCTAGATCAACGTTTGGGAAGATCTTTTACGAAAAAATTGGTTTTAGGTGGGTGGCGGACGTCTTTTATTCTCATATTCTAAAGCGTTGGTTAGAAAGAGACAGATATAGTTGGTCTCTTTCTAACCAACGCTTTAGAATATAGGAACAAAAGTCGTCCGCCACCCACCTGAATCCAATTTTTTCGAAAAATGATCTTCACAAACGTTGATCTAGGCTCGATTGTCTACCAGAAAAATAAATACACAAGCCGAAAAAAAGAAATAAATCTGAAATGAATTGGCTAGTGTACACTTTGGTGAAGATCAGGGCCTATTTTTAAGAAAATTTTTGAGAAAATTTGAGAAAATTTGTGTAAATTTGAGAAAATTTGTGAAATTTTGAGAAATTTTTCTCAAATTTACTCAAATTTTCTCAAATTTGCTTAAAATTCCTAAAAAACTTTCTGAAAATTTATAACAATTTTGAAGCATAATTGGTGTTTTATATTCAAAAAGTGTTCAAACGACCTATTTTAGCTGTTTTAGGGCATCCTTAGGGCTGAATTTTCACCCACGCGTTCATGCTTGGTTTCTTGTTATGGTTCAGAATACACTTTACGTCGATTCTTACTAATTTTACACTCATTTTAACTTGTTTGAACGTATGTTTCCTTGAAATTCTGGAAAATTTGAGAAAATTCGAGAAGACAGATGCTTAGCACCAGTGAAGACAGATGCTTAGCACCAGGCTACCTTCTATATTTCCAAGTTAGGGACCAAAGTACGCAGCCAGGTGTCGAATTGTAAACTCAACAACATAATATACTCGCAACTTTATGAATTTTGGCATTTTCAAATTTTCGGCATCAAGTGTCCTGGCTGAAAGCGCAGATCCATCTTCGAACGAGGAGTTTGCTGACAAAACTAAGCACACTGTCAAGACCCAGACAGTTGGTTTCTTCGAAAAACTTATACAAATTGCTGAGTAGAATTTTTTGAGACCGTAAGAAAATGGCTGCCAGCTGTCAAAGTGGCGCCATCTTAGCTTTTTGAGAATAGCAAAATATGGTATCTTCTGAATTACAATACTTAAACACTCTCTCATGAGAAACTGAGAATTATTACGCTGATAAAGCTTCACCTCAAGCGATATCATTAATTTTCGAAGCGCGCTTACGGACTGCGTCACACTTAACCTTTTCCTTTGCTCACTAATATCAAACGTTTCTAATTTTAATTATCATATATCAATACTAAAGCTCGAATAATGAGTTGTTCCTAATCGAAAATGGTAATGATGATGGGATTCAATAGAATTAGAAATGATTGTTGTGCGGTTAAACAAATTAAATGAACAAAATGGTACACAAAAGAATTAGGATCTACTTTTCTGAATGAAGGAACAACCAAAAGATAACTTTCGATGTATTTTTTTAACTTAAAGGAACGTAACCATAGTTTATTTTAAACTTCCATACCCTCTGGGTGTATCTTTTCCCAACAATTTCAAAGACATTCGCTCATTTCTTTTGGTTCACTGGTTTAAATAAAACAATTTTATGATATCGTTATGCATAAAGCATTTGAATTTTGACCATTTTCTCTGGAAATGATTTTGATTTCCAGTTCCAAATTATTGTGAAAGTTTCCATTTTTGAGCTTTTCAAAAAATGTCAACCCTCGTCAAAAGAAAAACTACCAAACAATATAACGAAATACTTTACGTATCATAAATTCAAATAAAGACACAACTACAACAACAATTAGGCACCTAAATGGTTAACAATTGCCTGTTTTCGTATGGAATGATAACTGGACATTATTTGAATTTTGATCGCTTTTTTTGCCTTGAGATAAGGTGACAGTTTTAATCCATGGTCTCAAGAGTTTTGCTTGTGATTTATATGGTTTGAACTGAATTTGTCACATAACTTTCTGTACTCAGATATACGGTTTGAGTATCCTTCTAGTTCTAGCTTTGTTTGAAGTTATTCACACACACGCTGTGAATGCGGTTGAAGTGGTGGTTTTATATTCACAGATTGTTTTGTCATTTTTGGGTTTTATGGGAAGAACAACCATACCGTTTGGTGTACGAAATGAGGTGAGCTATGTAAACTCTCACGTATTTCATTGTGTGAAGGTAATTTTTCCTGGAATGACTGACACATGACTTACAACTCCCTTTTTTGCATATCTTTATTAAACTTCTCGGATAAATAAACAATTGAATCGTAACGTTCGTATAACGCAATTAACCCTTTCGAAATGAAAACATTGCAGACGTCCGTACGATAATTAATGTTTTACAATTTGAAATGGATGCTCCTTTTTCGCTTATAATTTAAGGACGTAAAAGGCTTCGAATCTGCTTCTTCGAAAGTGTTGTTTTCAGTAAACCCCTTGTCATTAGTTTAATTTATTTATTTAAAAGGCATTAGCAGGGGTTCCACAGACCTTCTACGTGTTCATGGAGTTTTTCTTATCATTATCTGAAAACAAATACCTGCCTCAATTAAAGTTTTTTAATTTTTCGTGTTAGCAAGGATGATGTTTTTCGTTAATCTTTTTCTTTTGTTAAACTTTACAAAGAAAATAACAGTACATGAGTATATCACCATAGAAGATTCTTTCCAGGCTAAAGTTGCCATAGGGAGGCAGTCATGGCGATCCTCGACCAAAACCTTAGCCACTTGTTAAATTTGTGTTATCAAAATTCATATCGTATAACGATTGAATCGCAAAGATTGAGAATTGCCTGCGTACTTTAACGTTAGAGGTGTGCGGGTCGAGCTTTTTTTCCAAATAGGACCGATATAGGGGTTTGCACGGGTGGGCTCGGGTACCTTTATTTCGAGAACGAGTGAACACGGGCTGCCCGTTTTCAAAACCGAACGGGCACGGGCGGGGGAAAAGTGATGCCCGCACATCTCTAGACCGGAACTGAACCCGAATTAAAATAACAATTCTTACCTGACCCAATCTAAAATGAAAATTTCAAACCCGACCCAAATCGAACCCGAATCAAAATAAAAAATCAAACCCGAACCGAGCGCGATCCAAAAAAAAAAAAAAAATCAAATCCGATCCGAGTCGAGCCCGAAACCCTGACCCGAACCCGAACTTATTTTTAAAAGATTTCATTTGAAATCTTTTTTAGACTCAATTTTGAGAAAATAATTGTGTGAATTTATTTTTTCGGGTAGGGTCGGGTTTTGTTGGTTGAAGAGTTGAAGTGTTCAAACCCGACCCGAAAAAAACGAAAATGAAAGCCGGACCCGACCCGACAAAAAAATAAATTCGAAAACCCGACATGACCCAACCCGACAAATTGGTTCGATTCGGGTTCGCGTCGGGTCAGATTATTAGTCGAGCTTCTATTTTCGATATGGGTGTTACACAAAGCAAGGGATAAGGGTCATGGGCGCGCGGTAGCGATGCGCCCGTGACGCAAGTCCTCATACGATCAAAAAATTAAGAAAAATTTTTCCCTTGCGTCGTACCACCCTGAGGCCTAGTTTTTTGGATTCTACATAAAATTTTGATAGAAATCGACCGAAGATATGACCTTTAGAAAATCGCCTTTTTCCATACTAAATATGCTACTTCATAGAAGCCAAAGTTAATGCAAATATCCTACGTTAGTTAGTTAGTCAGTTCGTTAGTGATTTCCATTGATACTTGTATGAAAAAGGACATTTTTGGAATTTTCTCGTGAACGGCTCGATAACTTTTCTTGAAATTTTGCAGGGACCTTCGGGTGGGCATTCTACGCCATATGAGATTTTAAAAAAGGGGGTTACCGGCCTCATTTGGGCGCCAGGGCTCTTAGAAAGCGCCATATAAAGCCCATATGTATGTGTTTGTGCGTGTAATAATGTACGGTAGCACATTTTGTATGAGACAAGGTTGGATAGAGGTTCGGTGTCAAAGGGAAAATTCTTGGGTTGGGTGTGTAGTGTATCAAAGTGACCACCAAAATGGTGGAAAATAGGCGGGGGCCCCAAAAAAAACTTTTGATATGTTGTAAAGGAAGTTGAGGGGATCATTTTCGCCCATGGAAATCGTAGCCGCCGCGCTTCGGTTTGGCGGCGGCGGCGGCTCTAAAAAAACTTTTGTTATATTGTAGAGGAAGTTGAGGGGATCGTTTTCGCCCATGGAAATAGTAGCCGCCGCGCTTCGGCTCGGCGGCGGCGGCTCAAAAAAACTTTTGAAATGTTTTAGAGGAAGTTGAGGCGATAAATTGTTTTCGCAGGAATTTTTTCCGCCGGAAATTTTTTTTGCTGGAACTTTTTTACACCGAAATTTTTTTTCACCGGAAATTTTTTTG
>CM055404.1:41955758-41979712 GCA_029228625.1 Pseudolycoriella hygida | reverse complement strand
GGGAAATGTGACGCACGTCCTCGTCCCTCCTTCCAAAACAACTGGGTGACGCTTTTTTTTTTGGAATGTTTTCATTTTTGATTAAAAAAAATGCGTCACAAATGCCGGACCCGCCAGTATTATAGTTTTTTTGTTCTTTCAGCTCTCACAAGCCAAAAATTTGACTTTATGGGATGTATGGCGTATTTTTGTAGAGGAAATCAAATTTTTGAGTATGAAATTTGAAAGCGTAGAAAAATTATTACATTGGTGGGTCCGGCATTTGTGACGCATTTTTTTAATCAAAAATGAAAACATTCCAAAAAAAATTTGCGTTTCAAAGCTGTAAGCGTCACCCAAATTGATATCAGTTGTTTTGGAAGAAAAGACGAGGACTTGCGTCACGTTTTCCTTTTAAAAAGGGTTTTTGTTGTGATTTACTTTACCCAGCAAGAAAAAATTTAAGGACTTTGAAGTAGTAGAAGGTGAGTGGACCGAAATTTTTTTTCGAAATCCAATCTGACCCGAATTGAATTTTGGAAGCACTATAACCGGAAAACCGCCAGGTAACGTAGACCCTACCCGAGTTGTACCCAACCCAAAGCGAAATCCGACCTCAGAAAAAATTGACAATGTCAGATATTTTCGACGATTTTGCTGTCCCTCCTCATTACTTAGTCGCGGTCATCACAAGTGTCAAAAATAATATCTTTTAATGGATTATCCACTTCATTTTTTTGGTACAGGCTGATGGAATTTTTGGAATTAAAATGGAATTTCTGGAATTATTGGAATTTTAGTGGAATTTTGGAATTTCCAGGATTTCTGAACTCCGGAATTTCGATGAAATTTTTGGAATTTATGTGGAACTTTTGGAATTTCTGGGAAATTTTTGAAATTTCTGTGGAATATTTGGAATTTCTGTGGAATTTCTTGAATTTTTGGAACTTCTGAATTTTGTGTAATTTTTGGAATTTCAATGGAATTTTGGAATTTCGATGGAATTTTGGAATTTTTGGTACGAATTTTTGACCAGTGGATAACCCCTCGATATCTTTGAGAATTTCGGGAGATGCTCACGCACATGGAAAATTATCGGTGAAATTTTACTTGACGTAAGTGTGACGAAATTTTTTTTCTTACATTCTACGATGTTTAGCTAGTCTTACTGAGTCGTTATCAAGTGTCAAAAGTTGGCGTCCGACCATAGTACGACAGGGAGGAGGGACCAAACATCGAATGCACATTTTACTAGCCAGCTAATTCTCTGTGACATTTTGTATAAGGAAAATTCCCTAGTTTCGTTAGCCACCTAGTTCTCCGTGATATTTTGTATAAGGAAAAATTCCCTGGGCTTTGTTAACCACCTAGTTCTCCGTGACATTTCGTATAAGGAAAACTTTAGCTTCGTTAGCCACCTAGTTCTCCGTGACATTTTGTGTAAGGAAAATTCCCTAGTTTCGTTAGCCATCTAGTTCTCCGTGACATTTTTTATAAGGAAAAATTCTCTAGGGACAAATTTCCTAGTCCTCCTTGTTTGTGTGTAGTACAAATTCTGTTGAAACGTGTACGGATAGACCCACTTATTTGCTATTCTCGTACGTTTGCGAATAGTCTCACTTGCATGAGTAATCCATACACTTCACTGTACCGGTTCTGAGGTCGCACAGTCAAGTATTTGAAGTAAAACTCACTCTTTCACTTAGATGGTCATAGCTTCGCAACGTGTTGCGCGACCGTGTCGGCCGCCCATCTTTTGGTTGGAGGACTTTACCTATTCATAGACATTTCACTTGGCTCAATAAAACATCAAATTGGCGAATTGGCACCATTTTAGTAAAATGTGCATTCGATGTTTGGTCCCTCCTCCCTGTCGTAGTATGGTTGGCCGCCAACTTTTGACACTTGGTAACGACTCAGGAAGACTAGCTAAACATCTTAGAATGTAAGAAACAAATTTTTGTGACACTTACGTAAAGTAAAATTTAGCCAAATTATAAAGCATTTTCGTGAAGTTAGTCTCGACTTAGTAAAGAAATGTACAAAAGGACATTCTATGAGTTTTATGATACATTATTACCACCCGTAAGGGAATACGCAGCAAGTGTGCAGACTCGATATACATTTTCCAGAGTGACAGTAAATTCCTCTGCTTAAAAAGTTTCTACAAACAAAGTTTTTAATTCCTTAACCTTACAAATTTTATTACAAAAACGACTCGAACAAGACCAACCTTCCCACCGTTTCATCTTTCACATTAAATAGAACTTCCTACTAACAGGGATTCAACGCTTACAACGACTGCAAAGTACAATAAAGTTTGTTTTTTTAAAGTTGTAAATCACTATTTTGTCATAAAATGACCATAAAACCTAACACTGGTAAAGCTTTATTGTAATTTCAGCATAAAAGACGAAAGCTACTGCCACGTGAAAAAAGGAGACTTTCCACATTATAGCATACCCGCTGCGAGAAACAAGCAATAATGCGGTGATGAAAATCAAATCATTTTCTACGAGAAAATTTACTTTTAATGCTTTTCTATGTGAAACAGAAGCGAAAAGCGAAGTCGATAATATCCGCTAAATGAGAATGAAAGTTGAGGTGTTTTGCGAAAATTTATTTTGCACTTAAAAAATGTAAAAATGTGCTTAATACGACGTCGTCAAACATATTTTACATTAACCGTATTGGGTCATATTAATCTGGATTCCCGTTTTATCTTCCGAGGTATGAACCAAGTACCTTTATCGGTTATGTGTATGATTACGTTTTAACATGTAATGTATAGGAAAACCCCTAAACTTCTTATTAAATATGCATGAGCTAACCCAAAGGACACGCAGGGTTATTTAACGAGGTATAAAATGAAATGACGATGTGAATGACATTCTGCTTGTTCAGGGATAACTTTTTCTTCTTTTTTTTTCTCTTAAAAATAATGATTTTTTTGTTCTCATCATCAAAGGTATATCGTTTTTTCTCTTTACCTATATGAAAAACGTGATATAAATATGGAAATAATGTTCTAACGTCCATGGAACAGTTGGCAGATTCTTATTTTAATTTTTTTTTTCTTGCATTGTCATGAAATGAAACGTCGACAAAAAATATTTGCAAAGAGTTGGGAATTGTAAGTCGATTTCATTTAATTTGATAAAAACGGAAAATGAATTTGTTACAAATCTTATGTCATACGGACACACAAAAAAGTCAAAGAGCAGGATAAAATGGGTAAAGTAGATAGAAAAATGTTGACAAAAGGTCTGAAATTGGGTTGAACGAAGTTTGCTTAGCTCCGCCAAATTCAAGTAATGTTTATGTAAAAATAAAAACCTAGAAATTCAAAGGCTTCGCACCCTTAATGTGATAAAAATTTACTGGCGGAGAAATTATGAGAAATTTCCCGCCATATTTGGCATTTCACATAGTAATGCTATAGTCAGTTCTTAACGAAAATAGATGGCAGCACATTACACTTGGCATTTGCAGCAAATTATATTTAGTTCATGATATCGACGTTATGAGGATAATAGATGTCGCACTTTTCGTTGAGAGTGGCCTATAGGATATATCAGGGGTGGCAGTCTTTTGTTTTTATTTGTATAAGTAACACTCAACGTGAAGTTAGCTGCAGTTGCGACCGAAGCTAACTTCATAGTAAACAAAATCAGCTGATTATTGAAACTTTCAATGAAGTCAGCTGATTTTGGTAAATTTATTAATGAAATCAGCTGATTTGTTTGCAATGAAGTTAGCTTCGGTCACAACTGCAGCTAACTTCATGTTGAGTGTTACTTGTACAAATAAAAACTAAAGATTGCCACCCCCTGGGATATATAGACAAAATGTATTTTTGAAAAATGTACAAAATGAATATATCAATTGATTTAATAAAAGCAGAATAATCGGCTTATTGCAAAATTATAAGACATTCCATCGGCGCGTGATTTTTCATTTAAATGGATAAAAAAAGCAAAAAATCACGCGCCAATTGACATGTTTTTCAATTTTGCAAGAGGCCGATTGGTGTTTTCTCTTTGTACATATTTCAAGAACGGACCACCTTTTGTGCTTTCACAAAACCGATCGTATGAAAATAGCTCGGCTGTCATGACAATCTGGGTGGGATATGACGACAGATGCTAAGTTTAGAAATATCCACTTTCGGCAGTTTTCGTTCAGTTGACGATGTAAATAAGGAAATCTATTCTGAAAATGTAGATACCGATACTTCGTGTCATTTTTCTTTATTGATGCCTTCGTCTTTTTGATTGACAGTGCCATCTGAACAAAATCGCTGTACAATTTATTGAATTACGGAACAAATATACAATCACAACAAAAACGCCCTTTAAAAGGTAAATGTGACGCAAATTCTCGTCCTTTCTTGCAAACCAACTAATATCAGCTTGGGTGACGCTTGCAGCTTCAAAACGCAAAAAGTTCTTTTGAAATATTTTCACATTCGAAAAATGCGTCACAAATGCCGGACCCACCCAACGTAATAATTTTTCTGTGCTTTCAGATTTCACACGCAAAAATTTGACTACCCGTACTCCATACATTTAGCAAAGCGACATTTTTGGGGTGTGAAATCTGAAATCGCAGAAAAATTATTACGTTGGGAGGGTCTGGCATTTGTGACGCATTTTTTCAATCAAATGTAAAAATAATTCAAAAGAATTTTTTGCATTCCGGAGTTTTCAGCGTCGTCACTCAAATTGATATCAGTTGTTTTGGAAGAAGGGACAAGGACTTGCGTCACATTTCCCTTTTAAAATGGTTTGTTGTTGCGATATAAGTTTTTTTTAGGTAGAAAAATTGTTTTTGATAAATTATGCACAGATTTTTTTTCGAGCCGCCGCCGCTGCCAAACCGAAGCGCGGCGGATACTACTCCCATGGGCGAATATCCAGGGGGTGACACTCCTTTGTTCTGAACCGTGCAAATGCTATTCAGAGTGAAGTTAGCTACAGTTGGGATCGTAGCTGACTTGATTACAAACAAATCAGCTGATCCCATTCACAAATTTACCAAAATTAGCTGACTTCATTGACAAATTCAAAAAATCAGCTGATTTGTTTGTAATTAAGTTAGCTACGATCGTAATCGCAGCTAACTTCACTCTGAATAGCATTTGCACGTTTCAGAACAAAGGACTGTCACCCACCTGGGCGAATATGATCCCCTCAATATCAAAAGTTTTTTTTGAGCCACCGCTTATTTTCCTTCATTTTGGCGGGCGGTCACCCCGATACACTATACACCCAGCCCAACAACATTCGCTTTGACGCCAATAGATGTGTGGAATTACAAAAAATTGTAAGAATTGGCGGCCACCCTGATATACTACACACACCCAACCCAACAACTTTCCCTTTGACACCAAACATCTATTTTGAACTAACCTTTGTCTCATACAAAATGTGTGAGTATATTTCAAAATTATATTTATTCGACAAAATTATTTTTTGATGTACAAATAATGTGTGTGAATGATGTGGATGTTTCAAGGAAAAATGATGGAACGTTCATGGATAATTATGTAAAATTTATGTAGATCATGTCGCGGCTGGAAATAATGTTTTTTTCCCTATATCCAAATCCGATTTCCCATTTTTTCCTAGTATCCGTCTAAAATCGATAAAATTTCCCGGTGAAAAATTGAGATTGCCTGGTGATCAAAATGCGATTTCCCGGTGGCCAAAAGTTATTTCCCGGTGACCAAAATGTTGAAATGTTGCGAGTGGAGCGAGCGAGATTTTTTTTTCATACTTTTGACGAAACCGTTGACATATCAATCAATATTTTAGAATAATTTATAAATCGCGAGCGGAGCGAGCGAGATTTTTTTTTTTTTAATAATTTTTTCCGAAATCGTTGACATATCAATCAACATTTCACAAAGAAAAATTTATGAATCGCGAGCGGAGCGAGCGAGATTTTTCTTAATACTTTTTATCGAACTTCTTGACATATAGTATCAATCTAAAAGTCTTTTCAAAAAATCGTTGACATGTCAATCAAAATTTTATAAAGAATTTTTTTCAACTAAGCTGTTTACTCACTTTCCATTTTTCAGCCATTTCCCATTTTTTATTTATTTCCCGTTTTTCAGTAATTTCTCATTTTTCAGCCATTTCCATTTTTTATTCATTTCCCGTTTTCAGCATTTAGACATTTCCCACTTTGAAGCGACTTCCCATTTTCTAGTCATTGCCCATCTTGAAGCGATTTCCCATTTTTAGTAATTTCCCACTTTGAAGCGATTTCCCATTTCTTAGTAATTTCCCATCTTGAAGCGATTTCCCATTTTTTAGTCATTTCCCATCCTGAAGCGGTTTCCTATTTTTTAGTCTTTTCCTACTTTGAAGCGATTTCCCATTTTTTAGTCATTCGAAGCGATTTCCCATTTTTAGTAATTTCCCACTTTGAAGCGATTTCCCATCTTGAAGCGATTTCCCATTTTTTAGTCATTTCCCATCCTGCATTTTTTAGTCTTTTCCTACTTTGAAGCAATTTCCCATTTTTAGTCATTTCCCATCTTGAAGCGATTTCCCATTTTTAGTCATTTCTCACTTTGAAGCGATTTCCCATTTTTTAGTCATTTCCCATCTTAAAGCGATTTCCCATCTTCAAGCGATTTCCCATAACGCAAACCGTTCGAGCTTTGCTCGAGCATATTTCCCGTAACGTGAACCGCATATCCCGGTATCCGGTTTTTCGGCCCCCAAACTGCCCGGTATCCTAGATACCAAGGATACACACTATTTCCAACTGCGGATCATGTAAAAAAGATGTACAAAATTGGAAAAGTATTTACATCTTTTTTTCATTATTTACATATATTTTACATTATTTTTACATTGATGTAAAGTTTTTTGACAAATAATGCAAAATTTATGTAAAACATGTTAAAATGATGTACAAAAGATGGAAAATTGGGGCTTGAATGTAATCAATTACACATTATAAATCATATTAAAATGATGTATATTAATATAAGAAGAAACACATTATTTATGATGTGTAATTGATTACATTCAATACATTATTTTTGTATGGAAGCTTCCAGGAGCTTCAAAATTTTGCTAGTTGTTAAAAACACAAGCAAAATTTTATTTTAGCAAACATACTGCTAAAATGTTTGGATTATTCCTATATACTTATATCCATTCGGCAGAAAATCTGATTCAGGGAGGTTTCGGCTAATGTCAAATTTTTTAGCAGTGGAGAAACACTTTCTCTACCTTTTTTCGGTGGCTGGGTTAAAAAATTTGTTTCGAAAGCAAACAGTAGAAACGAATCTGCATTGAAGGTTTTAACTGAAGGTAAACAATTTTCCACTTTTTTAATAAATTCCATGAGCCTTTCCGTTGCTTCGTACGAGTTTGATCATTATTTACTTGATTGATAATTTGAATTCGATCTTGAAATTCTTTGATATGTACGTTAACAACTGATTTCCTTGATTGTTTGCTTCTTTGTAATCGTGTTCTTATCTATTGCCTATACTCTCGGTTGATATTTTAGCAACGTCAATGGTGACGTTATCTTCACGCGCATGACTGTAGAGCGTTCATAAACTCAATTTTTTATTTAGTCAAGTGTTCGTGTATACATTAATTAATGACGCGACTTAAGTTCCAATGAATTGGAATTAGGTTTATTATTCGTTCGTTATTTGAAAAAAATTTTCATGCACCAATGGATTTGTTTATTTGTGGGCGCCGTGGCTTAGTTGGCAAAGCGCCTGTCTAGTAAACAGGAGATCGTGAGTTCGAGTCTCGCCGGGGCCTCAATCTTTTTATTTTTGAAAATAATAAGTTTAATTTTTTTCGTCATAATTTAAGCTTTGAAATCACAAAATTTTTTATGCTAAGGTTCCAATGGTGCCGCTCTTTTACTTTCATCATTTTCATTAGAATTCTTTAGGTTTTACCCGCAGCGTTCCAAAATGAAAAGAGGAACTTAATACGTGAAACCTGTGTAACGCTGTGGAAAAGCGGCGTGTTGTATTTGAGGAAATATTTACTTGTGGGAAAAAGTTACGCCAACACTCGAAAATCGCATTTTCTGCCACTTTTTCCGATACTCTTACTCTTACTCAAGGATAAAAGAGACCTAACTCACCTAACAGACAGACAAATTGACACTTTCCAGACCCGTACGATTGACATGAATCAGACGTCAGTGAAAAATTTTCCCTCAAATGTAGTCAAAAAAGTGGTGATAGGTATTTTTGGATCAAGTTGTAAATCGCGTTTTGGTTGATAAAAATCCAAAAATTTATTGATTAAAATATTTTGAGTTTGGGCTTTTAGCTGAGGCCCTTAGAATGAGCGCCGTCTATGGCCTAAAGAGTATTTTCCTTATAATAATGGCTTTCCAATTTTCTTTCCACATTAGAGAGTTTGGGCAAAGCGACTTATAGCCAAATTTATAACATATGCATAAAGCTATAAATAATAAGTTAACGTTAAAACTTACAATTTTACGTTATAAGTTATAAGTTATAGGTCGAGACGTAAACCTATGAGTTATAATTTATAAGTTACAAGTTTATGGTACAAGTTATAAATTTGTAGCCCAGATCAGTATTGTAACTGACCCAGAATAGTACTGATCAGTTGTAAAACTGATCCGAATAAGTACTGATCAATTTCGAAACTGATCCGTATTAGTACTATTCAGATTCAAAACTGATTCTGATCAACACTGATCAGTTTCAAAACTGATTCTGATCAATACTACTCAGTTTCAAAACTAATAAGTATAAGTACTGGTCAGTTTAAAACTGATCCGGATCAGTATTGACCAGTCTGAAAACTGATATGAATCAGTTCTGATCAGTTTTAAAACTGGTGCGGATAAGTAATGATCAGTTTTAAAACTTATACGAATCACTACTGATCAGTTTCAAAAATATTAATCCAAATAAGTTTTTAAACTGATCAGTTTTGGATCTGATCAGTTACAATACTGATTTGGGATATAAACTTATAATGCTATCTTATAACGTAAACTTGTAACTTGTAACTTGTAACTCAAAACAAATAGCTATACCTATGTATTGTATATCTTATAAATTTTGCTATATGTGGCTTTGCCCTTACTCTTTATTGTTATCATCATCATTAAACTTTATAGACCGTTTATACCTTCCGGTTTTTTGATTTACTTTTTACTTTCCGGTGTGAGGTCTTTTTCCATGGACCACCCTCCTCATATTCTCCTATCATGTGCCAAGGAGGTGGTTTGTTCGCCCAGAGAAAGTCCGCTAACACCCGGGACCTTAGCATTCAATATCCTCTTTGGCAGCCTGTTACTACCCATCCATTACTACCCGAACGTCCCCATACCATCGCAGACAACTAACCTTTGCCGCCTTTTCCACTGATGTAACTCCTAAATTTTCCCTGATGTCATTCCTGATATGATTGTCCCAATGTTCCCTCCGGTTCACCGACACCGTTGCTATTCTCCTAAGAACCCTCAAATCAGAAAGCTCCAGTCATGCATATTGCACAAGATAACCACAGTCCACCCTACTTTCACTACCGTATAAAATCGTTGGCCTAAAGATTGACCTGTGAATAGTTAACTTTGTGCTGCTACTTATTTCCTTTTTATTGAACACAGGCGACCTCAACTGACTGGCCACTGCGTTTCCCATTTTCCTCCTTTCCTCGAATTCCCTAACAAACTAACTTGCCATCTTCTGAGAAAATACATCCTAAATATTTAAACTCCGAAATCTGTTCCAACAGCTCCCCATTTACACTACAACATACCTCTTTCCGAGATTTGTGGACATGCATACCTTTGTTTTACTTACAATTATCCTCATTCCATACTCCTCACATGCGACATTTATGCAGTTAATCCCCTTCTACAAATCATTGGCATTATCCGCTAACAGGGTTAAGTCATCCGCATAGGCCAGGATCCTCATGATCACTTCCCCCACTTCTACTTTCCCCTGCAAATCGACCTGCTTGACGATTTTGTCCATGAAAATTATGAACAGAAGAGGAGAGAGACGACAACCCTGACGAACGTCTCATAAACCTGGAAAGCCTCACTAACTCCACCATCTATTCTTACCGCATCACTGTTCCCTGAATAAATGTTTCCAATAGCGCCCATTAATTCCCTCGAAGAGCCTTTGCCTCGGTACCCGATCAAATGCCTTCTCTAAGTGATGATGCACAAATATACCAATATTCCTCTTAAAGAGCTTTTCTATAGCTTGCCTGAGACAAAAGATCTGATCCTGACAACCTCGCAGAGGTCTAAAACCACTCTGAGCCTCGTCAAGAACCTCCTCCAGTATAACCCTAACGCGATCGACTCGAACAAAAGCACTGACCTTTCCTACCACGCTCAAATGGGCAATTCCACGGTCCGCCTCGTTTCCACGCGTGAAATTCTCAGTAGTTAGAAAATGATAGTCATAGAAAAATTACTAACATCCAGTTGAAGGATCAATCCTTCTGATACACAATTTTCTATGAATATCTCTTCGTAACTACTGAGCATTTCAAGCGTGGAAATGGAGTTTTCGTGGAATGGCCCTGTGGTTACTACAAACTTTACGATTGTCCTTCTTAAAGATCGGAGCAATAACACCCAAGCTCCAGTCAGCAGGCACTACTGAGGAGTTCATGACTAAATTAAAAAGTAAATCCTTCCAAGCTTCCAGGACTTCATCCTTGTCTGTAATTAACTGGCCATCTTTACCCGAAATGCTCATGCAGCCACCGTTTTCACCACCACACCTAATATCCTTAATCTTCGACCAGAATTTGTTAACCCTTCCTTGACCTGCTTCTTCCAATTCCTCGCCGAACTTCCTCCACGCCCGGTCCTTGTTTCTTTTCAGCCAAAAAAATTTTGGAAGCGAGAATAAGGGGCCTGGGGAGTAAGACTTAAATCCATAATAATTATTTTTTATATGTTATAGAGATAATTGAGAGCAACATTTTTGGCCATGGAATTATGGGTTGGGATAGGGTATTTTCTTTACCGTTGCTTCGGAAAGAGTTATAACAAACGGAAGAGTAAAGACATACGACCCATAAAGTACTTCTTACAGAGGTAAAAATTGTGATATTCAGGAAAAATGTCGTTATTCCTTTTGTATATAAACTTTACTCTTGTACCAATTTTCGCCATATCCGCATTGAAAATGTGCTTACGAATACAAATAACTCGCATCTGAACTTTTAAGACAGTTAAAGCTATTATGAACTTACCCTTTTATGAAACAGCAAGTTAATTTTCACGACCTACGATACGGTGTTCGTGCAAATATAAGTTAATGGAAAGTGTTACAATATCATTAAAATTGACTTACAAGAAATGATTTCTACGTGAATGGATCGAAACAACAAAGCATGCATTTTCATCGGTAACAATGAGTGTATTATTTACCTATTTTGGCGTCCACATTCTGCACACAATAAACCGAATACAAATAAATCCAAATAATCCAAGTAACGTTGAAGACCTTCAACATTCCGTTGAGGTTCATTTTATGGTTTTTACGATATCCAATATAAATTCGTTCTTATATTTTTCACCTTCCTTCTATCTAATATTGAATTTTGATTCACTTTTTCGGTTGTGTTATACAACCAGTGATTACAATACAAACACTCACAACATTTCTCACAAAAGAGATATTTTTCATTATAAATGTGGAATAAGGAAAAAATTTTTTTCTTATACTTCCTGTATTTTTATCATGAACAACACATATCACATTGTAGCTTACCGATGTGTAAGGTATATATTTATAGTGCCGAAAGAGCTTTTTCTCGGTAGCATTTCGTATATGTAGCTATAGTGTGTATTAATATGAAATAGTCTCTTTAGACGTTCTGCAAACAACACACCTTATGGTTATACAACGGGCACTCTTTTTGTATTTTATACGAATAACAACATACTTACACAACGTAATACAAGGAAATATGCAGGGACGATATCGTTCATTATATAGGCCCCTTATATATACACAAGCATATTATTTTCTCACTTTAATTTAAATTTATGATGAAAATGTTTTTTATGCTACGTATTGTTACTTATTAAAGTTTAGTTTGTGGTTGCTTTAGCAGACGTTTTCGATGTTTTGTATGCGTTCTGGTTTTTTTTGTGATACGGAAATGTGCTGCTGCTCTAGTTAAACTTTTGCCTCACAATAACGGTATTTATCGTGTTATTACGTATCTGCAAGTATGGAGAAAATTAATGTTTTTTTATAATTTTTTTTAATAAAATTTAAGTCAAATAATAGAAATTTACATTCTATGGCATTCACACGAAGCGAGGTTAATTTATTAAAATTTTGCATTATAGAACATATTTATGAGCGAATAATAAGCATCATATATAAGTTGAATTTATTATAAGAAGCTTAGGACAGGACAAATAGTATTTTTTGAAAATTTTCTATATTGCAGAGACATGACATGACGGCTGGGTTCCCCAGATATTGACTTTACCTAGTGTTCGTTATGCGAACGAATTGCAACCAAAAACTTTGTTAAAGAGCACTTTCGAACTTTTGCATGGAAACTGTGACTTTGCTTACAAATGACCAGTCAATTTAACTGCTTTTTTGTATGTAAATTGATCAGGTGAAACAGCGAACACTAGAAATGTGAACAAATTCTGTAATTTCGTTGCCATAAGAAAAGAAAAATGATCCATGCTGGTGTTTCATTCAGATATAAATAGTCAACAAGAGAAACCCAACTGCCATGCCATGTTTTTGATTTAAATTATCTACTGAATTAGTTATTTGGATCACAAGGGGTGAAAGTATAAAAATGCAAACCTGTACTTTCATCCCTTCCCTTGTGATTCACGTAATTTTTCATCACGACCTCAACAGAAGTCATAATTTTGACGTCACAAACACAAATTTTCAACTCTCATACACTTTTCCTGTAAGTTACTTTGTCACCTTGTCAGTTACTTTCAGCTCTTTTTTGAGCACCAAAAATATTTTCGACTCTCTTTAGAGAGGGTTTCGTTTTTGCTGGTTACTGACCCAGATAACACAGATCACACTTTTTAATGTGGTTGCCCACTGAATGTACATTAAATGTGCGAAATTCAATGTTGTTGAGAATATGTGCATAAAATGTACAAAAAATGGGCCTGTAAAGTGGTACAAATTTCTATGTACATAAAAAGCACATTTTTGTGCTATTAAAACTCGAAATTATTGCACTAGATCACAGGTGCATTTTTCGCACATTTTATGTGCGTGATAATGTGTACACTATTCCCATCATATTTAATATACCAAAAATGTGCTTGTGATGTAGTACATTTTTCGATGTAAATAGGAGGCACATTTTTTGTGCTATTAAAACTCGAAATTATTGCGCTAGATCACAAGTACATTTTTCGTGCGTGATAAGGTGTACACTATTTCTATCACACTTAATGTACCAAAAATGTCCTTGAGATGTAGTACATTTTTCGATGTAAATAAAAGGCACATTTTTGCGCCATTAAAGCTCGAATTTATTGCACTAGATTACAAGTACATTTTTAAATTATGTGTTTCGAAAAATGCTCATCTTATTTATTCAAAAATGTATATATAGTCCGTGAATTAGAGATGAGCAGGTTGCCCGAAACTTCGAAAAACCCGACCCGAACCTGACCCGAATCCGAATTGTTTTTTTCGGGTTCATGGGTTTCGGGTTTCAAAAATTTTAATCGGGTCTGGTTCGGTCCGGGCCTGGTTTGGAAACAGTTCGGATTTCGGGTTTCGGGTTTCGAAATATTTTATCGGTTCGGGTTCGGTCCGGGTCGGGTTGTTGTATCATTTTATTCGGGTCCCGATCCTTTATTGACTTTTTATATTTTACAAAACTCGTCTAAATTTTATCATCTTACATTACACGAATTTTGTTTTACTCTAAGGTCCGTGAAGAATGCAGACGTCGGGCCTTGAAATAATTTTTATTTTCGAAGTAATTTGGGTTGTGAGTTTCGAAAAACTTGAGTGTCTGGTTCGGTCCGGGTCGGGTTTCGGGTTTCGAAAAATTTTATCGGGTCGGGTTCGGTCCGGGTCGGGTTTCGAAAATTTTAATCGGGTCGGGTTCGGTCCGGGTCGGGTTTTGAAACAGTTCGGGTTTCGGGTTTCGAAAATTTTAATCGGGTCGGGTTCGGTCAGGGTCGGGTTTTGAAACAATTCGGGTTTCGGGTTTCGAAAAATTTTATCGGCTCGGGTTCGGTCCGGGTCGGGTTTCGAAAAATGGTCGACCCGCTCATCTCTACCGTGAATGGATATCACGGCTGCTTTTGGTTGGGTAACATTAAAAAAAAAGCATCGAATTTTAAAAGAAAAAAAATGTGTTCCAAGAAAAAAGCTAAAGGGGAATAGATTTTTTATTGTTTCGCATAAAATAAATTTCAAATAACAATTAAACAATGAAGATGATACAATAATTTGAATGCAGCATCAACGTGTGCAGGGATATAAAACCTTTTTGTAAATGTACAACCGCTACAGTGTGTTTGATCAAATACATTTAAATAACACTCTGTGGAGTTTGTTTAATTTTCATTTACTAGCATATCTTCCAAAACTTTTTCTCTCAGTACAAAAAAGTACATTTAATGTACTTTCTATAATTTAACACTTTATACAAATTTAACACAACAACACATAAGTATCCGGTGGCACAATTGGTAAAGTTGTCGACTTATAATCTTGGGTTCAAATCCCGCAAATTGAAGAAATTTTTCAATAAAAAAAACGAGAGCTTGGCATAAAAAAATGTAGATGAAGACGTAGCGATCATCAGAATGAGAAAAATCGAAATAGAAAAGTCGGAAAACTAAATTAAATTTTTCTTTCTTTTCTTACATAACATTATGTGTACACACAATTCACACTAAAAAGTACATTAAAAGTACATTAGTTGTGTATTCAAAGTGTTTTGAATGTACATTAGATGTACATGTGATTCCCATTATTTAATGTACATTAAATGCACTTCACCTTCCAAAGAAAAGATGTAATGGTAAGGGCGCTTTTACATTAAATGTCCTGGTCAGCACATTTTCCGATGGCACTTTCTGTACATTTCGTGGGGTCAATTGTTATCTGAGATATCTGCATTATTTCATTTCGGGCTCCCATTCGGGAAATGAAATAGTTATTTTCGTCATAAGGGCAAGAGCCGAAAGTGCTTTCTCGAGTGACGCATTAAGTTTTACATGCTTCATATTAGAGACGAAAGTAAAAAAATGTCAATTAACAAAAATGTCACTAAACTTTCACCCCTCAAAATTGACATTTTCACTTTCGGCTCCGATATGAAGCATGTAAATTACAATTTTCATTGTTGGAGAGATGAAAACAATATTAGGTTGCATAAATGACGACTGTGTGAAATTCACTACGTAAGGAATGATCAGTGGTTTTATCGACAAATTTCTTTGAAGTGTTGGAAGGAAAAACCGTTATTTCCCGGATCAAGAAAATCTCATGCTGCATACATGTAACACTACAGTATCTTCACAGTTTTATTATCACTTTTTCAAAGCTACATTTTTGAGTCAACGGCTAATGTCAAAGTATAGTCTGTTTCAGGACGAGACGTGTACGCCGATCGGTTTTTAATAGATCGGCGTGACACTCGGCGTTGAGTCTGAATGATATCTTTGACAACCTGACTATTCAGAAGACTTTTAGGTAATAAACCAGAGAATAAAATTTTTTGCTTCAAATAAATCGGCGTGAGGCAAAGTTAAAAGTTGCGGCGACTACGACAATTTTCGACGATTTCATCAAAAAGTCAAAAAAGTGTCGGCGTAAACGGCATAACTCGTAACGTTGCCTCACTTGAACCAAAAAGAAATTGATTCGCTGGTTCGTTATCTAACAGTCTTCTGAAGAGTTAAATGTTCAAGGATGTCATTTAGACCCAACGCCGAGGGTCAAACCGATCTACTAAAAGCCTGTCCAAGCACAAGTCTAGTCAGGACACGATGATCATGGCCCCACGGTAGTAAGGGGCCGTGAAGCAAGTCTTACAACTTTCAGGCCTCTAACGGCGTCGACATGGAATGACTCAAAGAATTTTCGGTGGAGTTTTTACAATTTTTCAAACTTAAGATTGGAACTTGTGGAAAATTGCGATGAAATTCACGCTTTCATATGGTTAAAAACGATCTTGGACTACCTCGAAAGAGACCATTCCGAGTCTTACTTTGAATCCACAGTTGTCAATAGGGTAAACACTGTTTGCTGAAAAGTGACCATTTCAATTCATGTCATGAAACAATTTTCAAATTGTCCTGAAAGCCGAAAACATTAATATTTTTCCCATTTTAAAAACAACGTTGATTGAGTCTTATCAATTTGAGCTTGTTATTTTCCATCTGATGGAAAAATTTTCATTGCCGATAAATTTACCGACTCAATTTATTAAACATAATAAAAGGAGTGATGCAGCAAAATCAACAACAAATACATAAATAAAAGGCTATGCGTGTAACAAATTGAAATAAGCCCGCCCGAATCGGTTTTACATAACAATTTTGTAATTATTTATACTTTTCACGAAAAACATGTTATTCAAAATGTTATAATATGATATTATAGTTGAACTTAGTAAATTATTAAATACTTGATAAACCGTTATGGATCAAATGGGTGTCTCTTGCTTTGAAAAACCAAGACACTAATTTATTCGCGTCACTTTATTTGAATTTTTTCATTTCATGACGTCATTTTGTCAGATTATAGGATTCGACTACTAACCATTGTTGCATGACTTTTGTTTTTCCTATGAAAGAAAATACGGACCTTACATACAGTAGGGTACATTTTGATTATCCTCTTTTTTCAGTGGAGGGTGGAACCGAGTAGAAAAGTTTACTTACCCCACGGGATTTAAGAGGGCGTCTGAAGAAAGATAAAACCTTGTCAATCAAGGCAGCCTGGTGCTGAAATTCTGACTACGCCTAACTGGAAGAACAAGTGAGGTTATTAGTTAGTAACACCATCGAAGTCGGCACCAGGCTGCCTACTTGAGACCTACAGCTGGAAATAAAGAAGGCAACCTGGTGCTGATCGTCTGTTTTTGCCAACGTGGAGGCAGAAGTGAGTTCTATACGTCATCATATAAGTTTCAATTCGGCACCAGGCTGCTGCTATCCTCTGCATTCAAAGTGTCATAGCTCAAGGACGCAGCCTGGTGCCGAGTTGAAATTTATATGCCGTATAGATCAAACTACTTTCTACTCTTTGGTAAAAACAGATGCTCAGCACCAGGCTGCCTTCTTTATTCGCAGATTATGGGGTCAAGTACGCAGCTAGGTATCAAATTAGAAACTAATACCATGTAATGTGCTCGCTACTTCCTTAATACTGGCGATGTAATATACTCGCTACTTCCTTAGTTTTGACATTTTCAAATTTTTGGCACCAAGTGTCCTGGCTGAAAGTCCAGACTTATCTTCTAGCGAAAAGTTTGTTAAAAAACTAAGCAATCTCAAAAAAGTAGCTCAAGTACTAGATGAACAAACAATGACTTTATATAGCTATTGAGGCACTCTTTTGAAATTTTCACCTGAAATATTGCCCAGACCAAAATAAGTTGGCATTTTCACCCGGGGAATTATCACCCAAGGACTTATCGCCCGTGTGGATCGGAAGTATCACCCAGGGAATTATCGCCCAGGAATTATCACCCAGGGAATTATCACCTAGGGAATTATCGCCCCGGGAATTATCACCCAGTAATTATTACTCAGCTATGAGACAACTAACACACAGCTATTCGAGACTTATCACCCAGTGGACTGTCTGGCAGGAACTATCGCCCAGAGGAATGGGAAGTTTCACCCAAGGAATTATTGCCCAGCTTTCTGAGAATATAACATAGCTACTAGTATATCCCGTTAGCCCTATAGGGGCCACCCCGCGAGGGCACTCATAAGCAATAGGCGAGAACGTGCATAAAGCTGTGTTGTGATTAACAAATTAATTTTTTTATGCCAGGCGGCTGCCGCCTCCTGGACTCGCTAATTATTAGCCTCCGGCGCTTTCCCTAATTGCGGCGCTTCCATTTGAGACCACCGTCAAAATCTGTCCAAATCTCCATCAATCTAAGGTTTTTTGACGTTTCGTAAAAAGTAAAAGTCCCTAGCTTCGTTATACACCGTGGTTTTAATGACATTTTGTAGAAGGAAAAAGCTTCCTAGTTTTATTAGCTACTCAGGTTTTTGTGGCACTTCATTAAAGCGCAAAATCCTGGCTTTGTTAGCCACCGGGTTTTTGCGACGTTTCGTTCGGACGAGTGTTCTTGAGCTACAAATAGCTACGTTATATTCTCAGAAAGCTGGGCGATAATTCCTGGGCAATAATTCCTTGGGTTCTTGAGCTACAAATAGCTACGTTATATTCTCAGAAAGCTGGGCGATAATTCCTGGGCAATAATTCCTTGGGTGAAACTTCCGATTCCTCTGGGCGATAGTTCCTGCGAGACAATCCACTGGGTGGAATAGCTCTGTGTTATTTGTCTCATAGCTTTGTTATAATTCCTGTGTGATAATTCCCTGGGCGATAATTCCCATTTGTCTAGGCGATAATTCCTGGGTGATAATTCCCATTTGTCTGGGCGATTATTCCTGGGCGATAATTCACTGGGTGAAAATGCCAATTGATTTATGTCTGGGCGATAATTCCCGTCACCATTTTATACTCGGTCATCCACAACTCCACAGCCTGCTATAGTTGTCTCTTTCTGACACACCTCCGATGAGCGAGAGAAAACTATCTACTGTGGAGTTACATTTCATTCATATGTAACTCCACAGCCTGCTATAGTTGTCTCTTTCTGACACACCTCCAATGAGCGACAGAAAAGTACCGACTGTGGAGTTACATTTGACACTCTTTTGAAATTTACAATTTTTTTTAACAAACGTCCCCTTGAATCTTCAAAGTATGAAAAAAATCGATTACCGCTACACAAAAATAATTTTTTACTTCCACTGAATACTTTTCAGCCTTTTTCCGTTAAATTACGTTTCGTAGAATGTTTTAGCAAAGAATTTAGAGGAAGAGGGTCTGACAATTTTGTGTTGTAGGTCATAGAATTCACTATAATTGGAAAAGTATCAAATTTTCGGAAAATTCGGCCGAGCAAGCTTATATTTAAATTCTCTACTGATTCTTAAATCCCGTGGGGGTAAGTAAACTTTTCTATCGGTTCCATCCAATTGCACAGAATCGCACAATTTTCATTACCCCTGTCATATAACTCCTATTTTGCTGACATCGCTTCCAAGAAGAACGAAATTATAATAAAAAAATCGTTTAATTTTTTAATCTTCAATTACTTTCTTCTAACTTACGATTTGACTTGACCCCTTTCCCACTTCCTCAACTTTGAAACACAGCCCTTCAAGCCTATGCGTAGTTTTTGACAAGAGGAGGAGGGGGAGGAGATAGGATTTCCGAGGTAATAACTTTTTTGAATTTTTTGAACCGAAATACCCCCTTCTCTGTTCCCTCCACTTTCGTTGGGCCAGTTTTTCGATTGCCCTACTTTCGCTGGGCCGATTTTTTGATTGGAAAAACAGAAATATTCACATTTTTAACGTATAGGATGGGATATGATGAGAAAGTTTTCTTCTTCCCTAGTGACGTAAACAACTATTATTCGGCAATTATGAACGTTGAATGACTATAATTATTGAAGTGGCACCCGTTCGGCTGAATATAATAGAATTTTGTACGATAAAATTTTTGGGTTTTTTCTATTGAATTTCAAAAAACAATTCCCTGTGACATTAAAAATTGTTCGTGACCATTTGTTACAATTGTTATATAACCGAACGGTAAATATTGTATAAACTGAAATGAGGCATTTTTCTTTTCCGATTACAAAATTACTATCAATCAAATTCAATCGACTGCATGCAAGGCATTGCTTTTCAAATTTGACTTTCATAATTCCTCAAATCTTGTCATGATTTCGTTTTCCGATTTGATTGATTCTATCAATTATTCCCGGTCATTTAAGGTATTGTGATAAGTGTATTCATTGTCTACTGAATAATGTTACCACGATAATGTGAGAGGTTAATAATTGAATTATACAAAGGAATAATCTGAAGTCAGGGCCTATTATTTGACAGAAAATCTCTGAGGAATATTTAGTGTAGTTATACTTTTCGAAAAACAAATCACAAATATCAAGCCCAATAACAAGTAATAACAATGAATGACATTTTTTACTTTAACATTTCCATTCTTCCCTTCGCCTGATAGAAAGAGATATAGAAGACACAGTCAAGCGTGTCTGACTGCCTCGACAAAAAGAAGCAACACATCAAATCACTGGACGTTGTTGAAACCGTTTGAAAACTGGTGCAAGCTGAAATATCAAGGCTCTGGTGCTGTTTACTTCAGAAGCCTATAGGTATCAGCAAACAAGCCCAGCACAAACAACGCAAGTCTTAATGGAATTGCAGTAGTCGCAAATTGCTCATCATTAGCCTGTTATTCACGTCAAGGCATCATAGCATCATTCATCGTACTGCCAAAGGTTCCAGTTGCTACGAAGAATAATTTCCAACCGAAAATATTGCAGCAACTAATAAGTTCCATCATACAGAAATGTTGCTTCCCAGGTCTTATGGCGACTAGAGAGTGTTTTGTCTGAGGGAATATTTGAACAAAAAACACCCGTGTAAAAGTCAAGTCTCAAAGGTTCGAAATGAGCACCTCAATGTATGGCCGTGAGTGCCTAAAGGTGCTCATTTCGAACTTTTGAGACTTTAATTTTTACCCGGGCAGGTGGGAACTTTTCCGCCTTATGTTCGTTTTGAATGAAAAGTTCTGTATATATCATATGAAAAGTGATGGCTTTATTCGATGTAAGTCAAATTTGGATTTCTAAGATTTTTCTTGAATACTCGTGTTACTTATCATATGCGTTCTATCCGGTGGAGTGCTGTAAGCGTTTCTGTATGTATATGCGTTGAGCATACGCTACAAGATACTTAGCGATGATCGCTTAATCGTATGGTTTTTACAAGTTATTTTCTAGTATCTACATGTATTCTTAATGTTAGTCTATAATCTTGTGTCTAAGTGTATTTAATTGTTACTGATCTGCTGATATGTACGATGCATTATTGTTGGGAGGTCAACATGTTGACAAGTCCAACAATCGCAGTGATGATCTTGTGCCTTTTGTGCGATCCATTTTATCGAATATCCATTATCTCAGTGTTCTTTGTCCGCCATATTTCCAGTACAGCGCCATCTGTAGGTGATTAGTGGGGATGTGCCAACGTTTTTCCCATCGATTTGCGTGCTTGGCAGAGAAATGATAACGGCAGCTCACGCGCCGGCCCTGCCGGATAGAATGAGTATGTCGACGGTTTTCATAGAACAAGAGAAACGTCAAAAATGGCAAACGTTTCTATGAACATTGGGTTGCTAGCAAATATAAACAAAAAATAATTAATTTTTCGACTAAAAAAACTTGATCAGATGAAATGATAATTCCTTTTTCCTTTAATTACAAATTGTTGAAAAGTAATTTTTCTCCGAATCGGACTCGTATTATCAAAGTTATTGGTATGTGAAATTTGTTCCAAATATGAACAAATTTCATACGATGATATTTTGGTAAATAAGGATCAAAACAACAAAAGAATCAGTTTAATATCGTTTGGGCATTGAGGAAAAAATAATTAAATTTTGATTAGTCCGAATCCGTCGAGTTGAAAATAAACTAATTAACATTCGAAATCAACACATAGAACATAACCACACTTATAGGCTTCTGGGACCATATCGTTCAAATATTTTCAGTATTACGCGACATACTCATTCTATCCGGCAGGGCCGGCGCGTGAGCTGCCGTTATCATTTCTCTGGTGCTTGGCTAAAGGTGTCAAGTCACTGTTGACATGCATTGTCTGCCTTGTGTGTATGCAGTGACGTCATATACTCGTGACGTCATGACGCGTCACATATGAACATTTTCTGATACTGTTCGTTGCTTCACAGCAACTAACCAATTTATGAACCTTGGGTGGACTTAGGGACGTTGTACAATGTTCGATTTGATTGCAATTGTTTCTGACCCCCCGATTATAAATTTCAATGTATTACGTACAGGAACGGAAAAGTGAAAACCGACAAGTTTCTGATTTGTATGGTAAATTCGTATGATAAATCAGAAACTTGTGGGTTTTCACTTTTCTGACACATTGTAATATGCTGCGTATTCCACATTTGGTATAGGATAGGGTAAACGTGGGTAGGAACGTCAAAAGACAGAACCTAGCACCTAATGGGCTTATGGGCCTGTTGTGCATTCCCACAGAACTTAGAGGCAATCCCTACTGATACGGTTCAGATAGTCTAGCACCGTTTTTAGCGGAAGATTTCTTATGGATTTTGAGTTCGTTGTATATGAACCAAAGCATTTTGCTCAGAGGTCGTGCACATATGACGTCACACTTGCTATAAAATCCATAAAGTCCACAACTGCAAACTGGTCAGAGATTTTGCTTATAGTAGCCGGAGGCTACACTCCCAAACCCATCCCATATTTGGGGGGGGGGGGGGGTTGACAAAGTTCTATAAACAAAATTTGCTGTCCTGACCAGGGCCTATTTTTGAGAAAATTTGAGCAAATTCGTGAAAATTTGAGAAAATTTGAGAAAATTTGAGAAAATTTAAGAAAATTTGAGAAAATTTGAGAAAATTTGAGAAAATTTAAGAAAATTCGAGAATACTAATTTTTTATAGCAAGTGTGACGTCATATGTACACGACCCCTCAGGACATAATAAATGAGGGGCAATAGCAGAGGAGGTGTTCGGCGGGTTCGATGTCCCCACACTTGGCACATAGTGGACTGATAGCATAGCTCATCGTGTACAAGTACCTATTTAGAGAACAGTGTCCTGTTGGAATGTCTGTGAGCCTCTTGACGTCACGCTTGGAAAATGAGAGAAGTTCCTTGGAGTGGTTTTCGCTTATTCTAATGAAGCGTAGCGACTAGCGTGTCACTAGGGTGTCAAATGGTGTGTTAAGCGTAATATAGTACTCCTTTATGTACCTTAGCCTCTGTCCACCTACTCCTACATCCTATCCTACCCGTGGTGACACCTGTTATAGTGAGCAACCCGCATGAACGATCAGGTAACCAACCCTGGTGTAGTAGTGTGGGTCACTTGGCATAAGGATGAGGGGGGCTGCCTTCGGGTAGTACCTAAACGGCACGTATAGGGAGGGCCGAAGGCAGCTAGGCGCTATCAAGATGGGATGGCGACTTAGTATGGTGGCGGATGATCTCAACAGCAAGAGACAACGGCAGCATACACCGCCCTAGTCAGATGGGCTACCATCACCACCTGGTGACTTCCCTACGGGTCATCGGGAGAAGGAAAGTAGGTTGGGCGCTTGGCTAACTCCCAGACACCGTAAAAACAGTCTTGTTATGAATTCCCCAACACAGCCTCGGATCGGACAGGATAAACGGCAACGACTCAAGCATCGGAAAAAGGACAACGATTTACAATTAGGAACATGGAATGTAAGATCTTTGTTGCGGCCAGGAGGATTGAGATCTCTCACAAGTGCGCTAAGAGCGGCAAAAATTGACATAACAGCTTTGCAAGAAACGAGATGGCCTGGAAAGGACACCATGACCAGTAGCGACTATAAGTTCTACTATAGTGGGAAGAGTAACGACAGTCCAAGAGAGTATGGAACAGGCTTCATGGTCCTCGGCAGAGCTAGAAACGCGGTGATTGGTTTCAGTCCTGTTGACGAGCGATTGTGCTCTCTACGGATAAGAGGAACATTTTTCAATTACACTCTTATAAACGTTTATGCGCCTACGGAGGAAAGCGACAACGAGGTGAAGGAGCTATTCTACGAGAAACTGGTGGATGTAT
>CM055404.1:41935611-41955258 GCA_029228625.1 Pseudolycoriella hygida | reverse complement strand
GCGGTGGCTGTTTAATAGCAGTGAAGAGGGGTTTCAGCTCTAAGCGTTTGTATGATTGGGAACTTGACACGGATGTTTGGGTGGCGGTTGAGCATGTAAACGGTGAAAAAACATTTCTGAACGTTAAATATATAGAGCTGAGGAGCACTTTTGATAAGTATAAATCACATTACGACAGGTTAGTTGAACTGTTTATGTCGTCAAAATCAGGGGACAAGTTCATTATGAGCGGAGACTACAATTTGGGTGACACGATTGAATGGTCGTTTGATGATGCTAAAAAAACACATTGAGCTTCAAATGTTAATGGTGCTGCTCCTAATGGATTACTTGATGTCGTTGCATTGTGTAACTTAAGTCAGTTTAATATAACTCGAAACGAGTTAAATAGGACTTTAGATCTGTTCATATCAAACTTGGATGCAAACTGCGTTGAAATTCAAAGAGTGAGCAATCCACTAGTTGCGATTGATGCACATCATCCACCGATTGTTGCCAAAGTGAACTTGTCCCCATTGAAGTTTTTAGTCGAAAAGCGTAAACCCAAGACCAATTTTTACAGAGCGAATTATTCACAGCTGAGCTCAGAATTCTCGAAGGTTGATTGGGTGAATGAGCTCGGTGATCGTAATGTGGATGACGCTAGTGATAAATTTTACGATATTCTTGATCATTGGATTAAAACAATACCCAAGACAATTGTATCGTCTAGAGACTACCCAAATTATTATACGTCCGAGCTGATAACAATGATCAAGGAAAAGTTTGTGTTGAAGTCGAAGTTGAAGGGAGCGAAAGGTACAGATGAAGAAATCGATCTTAGAGCAAAATTTTCAGAGGCCCGTAAGAGAGTAAAGGCAAAAATAAAATCATGCTTCAACGATTACGTTGATGACAGTGAAGACAAGCTGAAGTCTAACACTAAATGCTTCTTTGCCTTTACTAAGTCGTTAAGGAAAACAAACTCGCTGCCAAACCGGATGAGGCTGAATGATGAGTGTAGTGATGATAGGCAGTCGATTTGTAATTTGTTCGCGAGATTTTTTGATTCTGTCTACAATCCTAGCGTGGAAGTGTCAGAAGAAATTGTCTACGACCCGTTCTCTCTTGCAGACGTTAATTCAATTTCGTTAACTTCATTCAGTCAAGAACAGGTTCAGGAAGCTATAAAGAGTTTTAACGTCAATAAGGTCTCTAGCCCGGATAATATACCGATGATGTTTTTCATAAATTTGGCGCTCTCGCTTAGTCTACCCCTATCCATTTTATTTAACAAATCAGTGACTGAGGGGAAATTTCCGTCCAGATGGAAAGTGAGCTATGTCTCTCCTATTTTCAAAGAAGGGGATAAAGGAGATGTGAGGAACTACCGGCCAGTTTGCATCATGGTTGCTGTCTCCAAGATTTTTGAGAGATTGGTTTTCACGAAATTGTTTGATCAGCTGAAATCTCGAATTCACCACTCTCAGCATGGTTTCTTTAAGAAACGTTCAACCCAAACGAATTTAATGGAATATGTCTCTACCGCAGCTCAATCAATAATAAACGGAGGTCAAGTGGACACAGTTTACACTGATTTCTCAAAAGCCTTTGATAAGGTTGACCACTTTATCCTTATCAACAAACTGAAATCGCTCGGTTTCTCTGATTGTGTTCTGGTTTGGTTTAAATCTTACTTAAGAGACCGCTCACAGTTTGTCGTGATTGGAGCCTCCAATCGAATCGCATTACTCCGACTTCCGGTGTTCCGCAAGGCTCCATTTTAGGGCCATTGCTGTTTATTCTATTTATAAATGATCGGCTGTCAATGTTGTCGTCGGGTTCTGGATTCGCTGACGATCTAAAAATCTTTCGAAAAATCAAATCAATGTATGACTGCGAACTACTTCAGGATGATTTAAAGAAAATTGTCGATTGGTGTAGAGTAAACAAAATGGTAATTAATGTGAAAAAGTGTGCTATCATGTCCACTAGTCACAAACAAAGTATAACTAGATATGCATACACAATTGGCAAGGAGGAATTGGAGCGAGTTTCGGTAAAAAAGGATTTGGGGGTATTAATTGATGACAAATTGTCATTCACTCAGCACATTGATGAAGTAACTACGAAAGCCTACAGGATGCTGGGGTTCATTTTTCGCTCAGGAAAGTATTTTAAAAATCAAAGGAGCATGACGTTGCTGTTCAACACTCTAGTGAGAAATCGTCTTGAGTATTGCTCGTCTGTTTGGAATCCTTACTATGTCAATGCAATCGATCAAATTGAAAGAGTTCAGAAAAAATTTACCAGATTGTTTTACTACAAGTTCAACTTAGGCAATCCCCGTCCTTCATATCGTGACCGTTTGAAACGTCTGAAGATGCACACCCTGGAGTCCAGAAGAATAGAGAATGATGAAATTACGTTATTCAAGTTGGTAAACAACCAAGTTGAGTCGTCGTTACAAATGAGCCTCAGTTATAACAATCCTCAAAGATTGACAAGACAGAATGCTACATTTTACCTTCCAACGATGGCTACAAATTATCAACACAACTCTCCAATCTACAGACTTCAAAGGAACCATGATACTTTCTTTTCCTGTATGGATTTGCATAGGGATACATTATCCATGTTTAAAAAGAAAATTCGGCATTTTTTTGATTTCTGATCGCTTTGGACTTTTTTACTGTAATCTACTTTTTCATGTGCTTACTTCAAACTTTTTTGTGTATAAATTATCGATTTCTACATGTATAATTTATCATATAGGTGAATATGTTATTGGGCGTTGAGCCTGTTTATTCATCTTTAACCTGAATAAAAAAAAAAAAAAATTGACAAAGATCTATCAAATCTGTATTCAGGAATAATGGAGTCACAAGGCAGGAAAATTTGATATCATTCTTTTTCATATTTTCGAGTGGTTGCTTTGGTGTACAATAATCGAGTCGCTTCAATAAAGATGTGAAGTGGCTCTATCGAGGGCTCTATGCTGAGCAGGGCTTCTAAGGCTGCGGTTGGGGTTGATCTCATGGCGCTGGTTATACCAATAAGTGCTAGTCTTTGAAATTGTGAGAGCTTGAGACGAGATGCGGTAAGATTGCACATGGGCCACCAAATAATAGCTGCAAAACTAAGTCGGGGCCTGATGATAGAGGTGTATATCCATTTTAACACTTTCGGGCTAAGTCCCTAAGTGAACCCAAAGGCTCTTCTACAGTGCCATAACGCACTAGTAGCTTTCTGGATGACTTTATTAAAATGAAGATGAAAGTTGATTTTGGAATCCACAGTAAGGCCAAGGACTTTAGCTGAATCAGATCGCGGGATTCTTTTGCCGTAGAAGAGAGGGGGAATAAAGTTCTTGATTTGCTTTTTAGAAAATAGAAATAATTTAGTTTTGTCTGGATTAGCCGATTGTTCGAGTGAGGTGCAATAGTCTTCAACTAATCTAAGGGCTGATTGCATGACTTCGCAAATTGTGGAAGTAAATAGGCCTACGATTAGGATCACAAGGTCATTTGTAAAACACTGTGCGTAATACCCGGAATTGTAGTGATAAAAGACTGTCTTTCACTAGACAGTAGATCAATGGCGGTAAAATACCCCCTTGAGGACAGCCCTTACTCACGAATACACTGATTTTGGGAAGACCTAGGTGAACAGTTCTATTTTTTCAGTCGTTTGCAATTTGTTCAAGCATAGGCAATGTGGAATACGAGACATATTAAAATTTATAGTCAGGGGGTCAGAAACAATTGCTTGTCACACTATAGAGAAAGTTTCCTATAACTGTCCACACCGGGGATTGAACCCGGGTCTTCTTAGTGACAGCCCAATGCATTCACTACTGAACCACTTGTCCTTATGTAGATGACATGCTACACATTGTGCGACGAACAATGGCTCACACTACGGTCCAGTTCATTCAGAATGAACTATTCCCTAACTATAAGACTTTTTGATGGCTAAACTTCATCAAATACATTCAAAGAGCCAATCTCAATGAAATTAAAAAAAAAAAACTGAACGTAAACGAAAACATACAACAGAGAAATTCATGTCCCACTCGACAAAAATTAAATTGTAAAACTTGTTCCCTGTTGAATTTGTTTTAATAATTCCAACGACCTAATAATGCTAAGTTGAAAAATAGTATAGTCTATAAGACAAGGGCGATTGCGATATCTCGCCTTTGGTTCGGTACCTTATGCTATCGGCTGTTTACGTGAAGTCACTTGTAACGTCCTATTAGTTCCATCACTAAACATTTGTCAGTCAATTATGTATGCTATTAACTGCTGTCTCTAATCTGCAAATATAAACAAATCAGCAATTCCTGCCTCAAGGGTGTGTATACAAATCATCATATGCCTTATTTATAACTTGTGATTAATTCCTTCCTGACTATAATTTCTATGCATTAATCGAAATAATGCTCAGAAGTATCTCGTCAAATTGATTTTAATTACGTTTTCTTGGGCTAAATAAGATTGTTGATTTGCTCGCAGGGTAAACCGCCTGATAATAAACATCGATTTTGTATTTGCTGATTATGCATATTTTATAATCATTTCAGTGTAGTGTTGTGATTATTAATTGATTGATTTGGGGCATTTTACATAGATACAAGTGTATATGATACCATAAAGTGTAATCAAGGGTATCTTAAATTCTGAATCATAATTCTATTCGGTTTGCGTATACATAGATATGTTATTAATTTGTTATTCTGACATACAAAACCAATCTGGGCGCTGTGTATAATCTGTTTTGTATTAAGTTATAGGTTATGTTGTTGGATCAAAGGCAACTTGTTGACCATTAAACCGCAAATAGATTGAGGTTAATAAAGACACAGTCGAATAAGTAATATCCGGCTAACCTAACGCACACTCTACTGAACCTACAACATACATTATCGTTAATAAATGTATTGTTGTTGTTCATGAAATTATAATTTTGGGGGTTGAATGGGGATTTTTTAAATAGAAAAATATTTGTTTGGGGGGTACTGTTGGCAAAAGGTAAGCAATTAATTTTCCTTTTATATTGCAGTAATGTATACGTTCGTTACAACATTGTGTGAATAGGCTTAAGTGTCTATTATCGCAACAACATCTCATGCATAAAAAATGGTGTCTGATTTGTATAGGCACAAGTTAACAAAAAGTGTTTTCATTTACAATGCGTGTGTACAAAGTGTTATCTGATGAGGACACTCATTCTCTCTTCGTGTGAATGCATTTTATATGCGAACACATTTTCATACACATTTTTCAAGTGTCATTTGAACCTCGATTTGAACAGTCAGAGTTATTTTAATCTTAATGTTATCTGCCATCACTGATTTATGCTTCGTACGCATAGGAGTGCTAGTTGCAAAGTATATTCATTTTTTTAATAATTGGGTGCGCGGTTTCTATAAAATTTTTATTTATTTCTTCCAAACTTTCGACAACAAACAGTTTGTCTTCTTCAGGGAATAATATTGTTTGTAATGATTGTGTGTGTGCAGTGTTGCTATGTTAATTGTTGTATTAGTTTTGGTTTTTGTATAAGTTCTGAAGTTTTAGGTGTAAATGCTTTCCATGCATTGCTAAGGATATAACCTCTGTCGATGTTCATTAAAGGTCCACGATGTTGTTGTATGGCTAATCCTTCTTTGATTTCGAGCCCCGGTGCTGACATTTTCAGGAATTTTTCTCTAAGAAATGTAACGTCCCTAAGTTCACCGAAGCTTCATAAATTGGGTAGTTACGGTATTCAATGCCCGTAACGAACTGTCCACAATCATTAGCTCGGATGACGTCACTCAAAAAAAGATGCAAGATTGTGTACGAGCAAAGAACAATGTGCAATGGAAAACGTGGTTGTAAGTTCTACCGCTGCTAGAACGTCAAAGATGGCGTCGACAACAGTACGACGAGCTTGTGAACGATGACAGCCCAGTAATTAATCGACTGCGGGTCACAATACAACTATAGGCAGTAAGATGTCATCACATGGTCGCCGAACTGTTCGTATTCACCTTCCTCCGGGCATACTAATGCATCAAGCCTTAACAACATTGCGAAAACCTTCACTCAACAATGTACTTAGAGAATTACTAGATGTAAGGATGTATAGATGTGAATTAAGGGAAGCAATGTAAAAATAACATATGAATTGTAATAACTGAAAAAGATGTAAATAAAAACCGTACGAAATAATAAAAACATTGCCTTTATGATCTAGTCTCGAATTAATTCCTTTAGATTCGCCGATGTAGGTCTCATTACGGCTCCCGTCAAAAATCTCGAAAATTAAAATCCCGAATGCAAAAATCCGGAAAATCCAAAATCCCGAATAACAAAATTCCCGAACATCAATAATCTCGAATATACAAAAATCCAGAATAACCATAATCCCGAATGATAACGAAAATTGTGAAAGAGAAAGATCTTTATTAACAATAAAAAGTTACAAAGTGAGCTGCCCTTTTAGAGTAGGTTGCGAATAATGAAAAAGCCTGATTAATACGAGTGAATTTAAGTTTGGGGGGCTCTACCCCCTCACCCTGGCGCCTGCTTATTTTTTACCCCTGCGGCTGGCTTTTTTTACGCCTTGCAGGCGGCCTAACGTGCATGAGGCTCTGCCCCAAACCCGGCTAGGTGCTATGCCCCTTAGACCCCGCAAGGGGGGCTATGTCCCCCTTGACCCCTCACCAGCTGGTGTCAGATGTTGTTTTCAATTAACTATGCGAATAAAATGCTACTCTTTTTGGTGTCACAACGTAGAGGTGTGCGGGCCGACTTTTTTTTGGAAGCCCGGTCCAGACCGAACCCGAACTGAAATTAAAACCCGAAGCCCGACCGACCGGGATTTTCTAAAACCGAAAGTCCGAAACCCAAACCCGTGAAAAGTAGTTCGGGTCGGGTTCGGGCGGGCTTTTTTTTCGAATTTCGAGCAACCCGCTCACCTCTAATACATCATTGTTTTGTAGTCGATGTGATTTGAATATTCTAGGGTGCATCATTTTCAAAAATTTTTTTTGTTGCATTATTATCGAACCCGAATCGTAAACTCGATAAAAAGTACAGCCGAAACCCGCCCGACCGAAAATTTTAAAACCCGACCGACCGGGATTTTCTAGAAAAGTAGTTCGGGTTCGGGTCGGGTCGGGTTCGGGCGGGCTTTTTTTTCGAATTTCGGGCAACCCGCTCACCTCTATCACAACGTGCCCTACAACGCATAAAAAACTTAGCGACGAATCAGATGAGAGATTTTTATATATTTTCTCTCGTTAATTCTCTTCGCCGAAATGAGCACTATTAAGGGCTATTGCACACGATTATTCGATCAACTATTCTAGTCACACACATAATCAAACATGAGTACAAAGAAGACAAAGATAGCGATTTTTTTGTCTTTTTGGACCCGTACGGATACGGAGTACGAGTCCCATGCGTTTACAACTACGTTTGTAATCAGTCGATTCGAAGAGGGAGCATCGACCATGGTCCTTAGATGCAGATGGTGTTGCAGATGGGCATTTTTGGACGAAGGGCCTCTGACCTAGCGACGAGCTTGGGCGGCCTAAGTGATTTTCGGTCTTTTGTACATAACTCGTGTGAATCTTTTCCGATTTTCATTTTTTTGTTTAAAAGGTCTAGGCATGCCCATAAATTTATGGCAGAACATTTTTTGATTTCGAGTCGTTGGACCCTTAAACTGAGTCTCTACTAGGGCCAAACGTGTTTTTTCTACATAAATCGGGTAAATCTTATCCGATTTTCGAAATCTTTTTTTTCCCTGAACGAATAATTGAATAATTGAGTAAGTGATAACGAATCTGAATTAAGGCGAAATCGGTTAAGAATTTTTGGTTTTATGGTCGAGAAAGTGGTTTTTTGAAGGCTGGTGAAACTTTTCAACTTATATCTCTGCAAAATTAGAACGGAAATCGTTCTTGAAGGTTTTAAGTAAAAGATATGGACATCAGAAAATCACGGAAATTAAATTATTGAAAACCTGTAGAGTTGTTCGGGCTGTAGAGTCCTTAGTGTGGGTCCAACTCACGCGTTGTTTTACCTATCATTCTGTAATGTGTATGAATGTGACAGTTGAGCGAATAATCGCGTTCAATAGCAGTTTGGAAATTGCTCGCCCCTATTGTATTTTCCTTTGTTCGCTTTGTTCTCAAAAAAGAAAGGCTCGTAACTAGTACGGGGCTCGTAACCGGTGCAATTACCCTATGTTTAGCACTTTAGCGCGTGATGCGATTTTTTTTTTGTTTTACTCACCAGTATGATATGTGAATATAAAGAAAGAAAAGTTATGTTTTTCATGCGTTTGCCAGTTTTGTGTGATGCGCTTCGTCAGCTAAATTATCGTCGAGCATTCTAACTAGAAGAAGTATATCTGTTGCATAATATACTACTCCTTACTATTATAGTTGAGGAACCAGAACTTCAAAATTCAACTGTATGTTGCAACAGGCAAGTAACATAACCTAAAATTGATCATTATGGTGTGCCAGGATTGGCATTCTATTATTGTTGTTGGTTTGTCGAAATAAAAGCTAAATGCTTCCACAAAATGCAAGTCTAAGATATTTCGTTTTACCGTTCAAGGAGCCTTAGGGACTTTCTGATTTGTGCTGTGTCTTTTGACTCCCACCTTCAGATGCAGACGTAGTTTATACGTAGTACACTTACGGAAATATATTTTTGCATCAAATAAAATTTTGTACTTCTGCGCAGGTTTTTGCAGTGTTAAAAAGCTGCGCAGAAGTACAAAAATTTATTAATGCAAAAATATATTTCCGTGAGTGTAACTTAAATTCTTTACATTTTCGACGATTCGGGGAAACCTTTCGACGATTTAGCGTTCAAATGGAGAGACCAAGTGTTTTTGTTGTAATGTTTTATGCTTCGAAAAGCTGGCCTTTTCATTTATTTGAGCTTTCAGTTCGTAAAATATTTCCTCAATGCAAACTAAGTGTTCTCTTATTTCAATCATCGCTTTTTAATAACATCTTTGGTACAAAGTTTTCACTTTGAAATCACGGTTAGTGTTCCCCCATAATATGAAATTATAGACTACACACCATTTGAAGTCACGAAAATTCAATAAATTCTCAAACTTTTTCCCAATTATGTCTCATGCAAGATAAATATTTTCAATTTTCTTCTCATATACATATATGTCAGTACACAGCGTTTCGTTGCCAAGCACTCAGAAATATATCATGCATAATTGGGAATGATTTGAATTTTTTTTATATATAAGAATAAAAATGGCAAAGATAAAATATGAATGGAACCGACATAAAAGCGTTAATGCATCCCGAGTGGAAATGTCAAACTTACATGGAGGGAGTAATTTTCTGTTGCTTTTATTTGAAAGGTTTCGTTTGACTCATAAAACTCATTGTCATCAAACCAAGTAACGAAAATCTATGGGAACATTTGATTTAATATAATGCCTTGATTGCAAAGAGTCAATCTCTTTTAAAAATCAGACATCGTAATCTCACAACCACACCGAAAAAATTCATATATTGATAGTACTCAGGGGCCATTCAAGTAATCACTTTGGGGGTGGGGGTCAGTTCATGAAAGGCGTATGGAAGCGTGCAGAGGAGGTGATGGCTAGGCTAAGGAGCACGCCGTAGGATAAATTGAAGCTATTGACAATACCATTGAAATGGTTATAGGAAAGTAGCATCATGGGTGATTCCCCGGTGAATCATTGGTTATTCCCCGGTGAATCATTAGTGATTCTCCGGTGAATCATTAATTCATCCCCTGTGAATCATTGATGATTCCCTGGTCAATCATTGATGATTCCCTAGTGAATCATTGATGATTCCCTGGTGAATCATTGATGATTCCTCGGTGAATCATTGGTGATTAACCAGTGAATCATTGGTCATTCCCTATTGATTCATTGGTGATCAATTTTCGATTCACCGGTGATTAATTGGTGATTAACTGGTGAAACATCTGTGATTCCACTGTGAATCATCGGTGATTCCGCTGTGAATCATCGTTGATTCCCCTGTGAATCATCAGTAATTACCCTGTGAATCGTCAGTGATTCCCATGTGAATCGTCAGTGATTCCCCTGTGAATCATCGTTGATTCTACTGTGAATCATCGGTGATTTTCCTGTGAATAATCGGTGATTCCTCGGACAATCATAGGTGATTGCCCGATCAATCATCAGTGATTCCCCGATCAATCATTGGTGATTCCCCGATCAATCATCGGTGAGTCCCCGATCAATCATCGGTGATTCCACGGTGATTCATTTTTGATTCCCCCATCAATCATCGGTGATTCGCCGGTGATTCATTTTCGATTCCCCGATGGAACATCAGTGATTCCCCGATGATACATCGATGAATCATTGGTGATTCCCCGTTGAATCATTGATGATTGACCTGTGAATCATTGATGAATCACCCGTGAATCATTCATGATTCCCCCGTGAATCATTGGTGATTCCCCGGTAAACGTGCACAGACGGACGGACAGGAAGAGTGAAAATATAAAGTAGCTGTCGCTACTTCATAAATGAATAGAAACATTCAAATGTTTTTAGCTGTGAGAGACATATATACTTTCATTATACGTTAAATTCTCAGAATTTTGAATTTAAATTCAATTAATTCCAATGTGTGTAACGTAGAAACAAATTGAACTAACAATGTGCTAATGGCTGAAATGCGTAATAATGTAGTGTAGCCCGAAAAGTATGTTCCGATTACGAATTTACAGGTCATCAGTAGAAGATTTACATAACAAAAATTTAAATATCGTGTGTACTTTTGGGGGGGGGGGGGGGGGGGGGGGGGGGGGGGAGGCGACGTTCCAAAAAGAGTACAGAAAGCTTTATAATCTACTTTTTGAGCATATGTACGACTTGAATGGCACCTTATCATAATATCGATTTTTCCTTAAATTTAAAACTAGAACAAATACGAAATAGCGAACGTAGCGAACTTTAGCAAAGACACAAATACGATACATTGTTTTGGCTTAACATGGCAGAACGCAGTGCAAAACAGCTCAAGGGCAATTACCTAATTTTTCCACTCGGGAACTTGCGATTCTAAAGTGCAAAAGGTATAGCATATTGTTACAGATGATGTTGATGCCATAAAAAAGGAAAAAAAGTAGATTCACACACAAACAAGATCCTATATTTCTTTGCGTCTATATACTTGTAGTTTGCTGTCTTGAATATTTTTTTAAAAACATCTGAAAGTAAAACTGCACAATAGACAAATATTACACGCTTTTACGCTATATCGGAAAATATTCTTTTCCGTTCAGCTAGCTGATTATGTAATTTGTCACAGCGTATCAATAAAGATGTTGACAAGAATATTGTTATGATAATTTATATCCTTAAATAAAAAAGTACATTTTCATGATTGATCGATCACCAAGTTTTCCTTCATTTTTATTCGTGACACATTCGTCTATCTTTGTTGGATATAACGTACGCATAAACATCTTATCGACGACCGAGCGTCGTCGGTGGAGAAAATGTAATTCATAAATTGGTTTTGCATGCCTTTTTAAGGTTAATAAAACATAATAGCACCGAATCCATAATGTCTGTATTACGTTAGTGCTGAATTTGGATTTTATCGATTAGTAATTAGGCTTGTAATTGTACGTATTTGAAAGTAGCTCCATAGAAATAGTTCGTAATTGTAGCTCAATAGTAAATTTCAATATTACTCAATTCATATCAGATACAAATACTTTTCCTTCCACGTAAAATAATTTCCAGACCTGTTCGCCAACAACTTCAACTTTTTTCGGTAGAATAATCTAAAGTTATGGAACAAATCTCAAATGCAAACACTTTTTCCGAATTAATTTCAAATGTTCCAATATTGATATTGTGTGACGTCATATTATGTCAAATTTCAATTATCTAAGTGGGTCTGACGTCATGCTTGCCACTTTTACAAATTGAAATGAAAAATGTTTAGAAGCGGTAACTTTTAGAATCAAAATTTTAGACGCTTCGAAATATGAATTCAAAGAAATGAATTTCATTCCTTCTTCTATAAAAATTGTGTTAAAAATATTCAGAGTCAGGTAAGTTTAGATTACGTCATTTTAGTTGCACCGACTAATTGACATTAATAAGCATTTGGTAGCGCATTTGGTAGAATCGTCTATCTTTGAGAAAATTCCTTCGAAATTTTCATGTCTGCCACATGAATCTCTTTGTATTTTATTTCGATAAAATATGGTTTTATAAGAGGAAACCACTTTGTAGGAAAAAACGTTTATTATTTTTTTGAATCGATTTCAAGTTCTACAGCAGATTCTCTTAATCATAAGATTGTGTAACGTTTCGTTTTGGCTCTTTCAACCGAAAAACCGAGCTTTGCATGAATAAAATACAAGCAAATGAGTGAAAAGAGAGATGCAACTGATATAAAAGAAGTGCACAAGCTTATGATTGTCTTCATGTGCATTAAAAAATTGCGCAATATTAACTTACAGTAGCACAAATGCTACCAACCACATGCAATAAATCCCACCATTTTCTTACAATAAACTGACTAAATGCGATAAAGAACGAAGATGCTGTTACAGCGATAATTTTTAGTTTTTATATAAGAAATTGTAATATTTGCTTTTGAAAAGATGGTTTTTTGTCTGGTTGCTCCACTGTGTGCTGCCTTTTTTCTAAAAATCTAGCTCATCGTATCGGTACATCATCAATGCTTCAAGACATTATCATTCAGATCAGCGGCGCCGACTGGTTTACCGTCCATGGGGAGGAAGCAAAATTTTTTAATTTGATGATGTGTATTTGGCAAACATGTCAAAGTAAGCAATGAAACGGTAGCTAATGTTTGCTTTTATAGCGAAAGTTATAAGAAAATTTTTGAAGTAATAGATTCCGAATGAAGCTGCGGTATTTGCCGCAGAAGTAAGTGTGCACGCGAACGAAGCGAGCGAATTTTTTTCTATTTTTTTTATTTAATGGAACCCACAGCAATTATAGATTTTACAAGAAATATTCTAAAAACCTAAGATACTCAGAAAGTTCAGAAATTGACTAAATTTACCTTCCGTTTAATTCGTTATGTTTATTCCACTCGTCATGGGGGCGTTGCTTCCCATCTTTCATTTCATGGGGGACACTTGCCCCCCCTGCCCCCTTATACTCGGCGCCACTGATTCAGATATCAATTTTATTCATAAAAGTTGGTAAGGGGCTGTCCACATATTACGTACGCACGAGGGGGGAGGGGGGGGGTCTTGCAAAAGCGTACGGTTGCGTACGGAATTTACGGGGGAGGGGGGGGGTTCAGACATAAAGTACGTACATGAACATGAGTCAACATTTTTGGTCAATATACTAACGAAAAAAAATTGCGTTGCCGCTAATCATCGACAGCTTCTCATTCCACCGTACTCAGTTAGAAAAAATTAATTGCTTGAGCGGCACGACAGCAGTGATGTCCTTACCCGGTGTGAAAATCGATTCCACATACAGAAACTCAAATCGTCAGCTACTGAAAATCAATGGATTCCGTATTGCCTCAATAAACAAGAAACAAGTGCAAACGCCCTTTTGTCGGATTTAATTACTTTGTTGCTTTTATGTTTTAATGTATGCTTGTTAGTAAAACAAGCAAACATATAGGGGAAGTTGTGGAAGCAAGAATTTGGGAACACATCCACCATTCTTGCACTCCCCCTCACCCCTGCACTACCCCTCTCCCCTGCACTACCACTTCCCCCTTTGAATCTTTACCTCTTGACCCCTACCCCCGACCCTCCCTCTTGACCCCTCCCCTTGACCCCTCCCTCTTGACTCCTCCCCTTGACCCCTCCCTCTTGACTCCTCCCCTTGACACCTCTCCTTGGAGACGAACACACGAACAAACAAAATAGTGACCCTAAAAGCTTCACTACCTTCGAACGAGCTAAAAACCACTTGCCAAGTCAATCCATAAATTTCGCTGTGGTGGAATAGGCGTAAGCCTGTCTTTATTTGCTAACAATTGTATTTTGAATGTTACAAACAAATGTAGCTCATTACGGTTAAGCACTCTTTAAGTTTCTCCTGTAGGATTTGATTGATATTTTCAAGTTTTAGTAGACGGGAATTACACAAGGCCGTACACTAGCAGGTTGAGACATTCACTAGGGCACTGAACTACTGAAAAACGTTTATTCTACTGGGCAAATATGATTGTTTGTTGAACAAAAATTTTTATTTGCTGGGTAAAAATCACAGTTTTTGTTGTGCTCAATAGATATCAATGGCATAAATTTTTGCGTTTCTGCCCTAATGATCCAACGCTCATTGTCGCAACCTGTTAGTATACGGCCTTGAAATTACAAGCTCAAACAAATTTTACGAATTCTGGTTTCAACTTCGCAAAACGCTTCAAAATTAATTATTTTTTATTTGAATTTTCAGCTTTTTTGCGTACGTACGAAGGAGGGGAGGGGGTGGGTTTCGGTCAAATCGTACGGATGCGTACAGGGGGGAGGGGTTGTCTAAAAATCGAGTTTTCTTGCGTACGTAATATGTGGACAGCCCCTAATGAAACTTTCTTAGAGAAATGAAATTGTGAAGGTGCAATCATCCTGCACTCCCAATGTTTTAAAGATATTGCGAAATCTAGAACAACAAATAATTCGAAAAAAGCAAACAACACAAATCTTTAAATTGACCAAATCGTCTTCAATCCGCTTTGGTTTAGGCTTTGAGATTACACACAGGCTGAAGACATGTACGATTGACTGATTCGATCATTTGAGTAGGTTTATAAAAAAACATTTCATCACTACATGTGGTGATACGAAATGTCCAACGAAATGTAAAAGTCGTCGTCGAAAACCCAATGCTTAGTTCAGAATCTATTTCGGTTAGTATGTCTTATCCTTGGCTTACGAATGATACAAAAATTAAATTTTTTGTTCATAGGAAAAGTCAAGGTAACTTATAATACCATAAAACTCTATAGGGAACGTTAAGGTATTTGTGTACGCGTTTATAAGGATTAGATACACATAAAACTAAGCGCATCAGCGCATAGCAGCGTGCTTGCAGATGTTTCCCTCTATTACTTATGATATTAAAATTGATGTGACAGTATAAGGATATGTGAAAATACATTTATTTTACATCTTTCACATTAACATTATTGCCGAACATTATGTTGTCCAGTCGTTTACATCACCCAACGAATACAAAGTAGCGGAAACCATTTTTCAAAACACTAATAATGTGATATGTAACTGGCGTTATGGTTATTTGTTCATTTTATGGTCAATAATGTGACACTTCTTTAACTGCCAATAGCAATACTCGTGGCCATAAAAATATTCCAACTTCATTATTTAAAAAAAAATTGACGACTCATGTAGGAAACGATACAAAAATGTTATCAAAATTTTATTTACTCAGAAACGGACAATAATATCCTTTTAAGAACGAGTAAATTTACTTTAATCTGCGAATGGAAGTGTATGAATTCTGATGTATGATTGACTGTTTGAAATGAACACAAAATCAATATAACGAAAAATTATTTGAGTTATCGAATTTGGAAAATTTAATTTAACGCCAGAGAATTGAGAGACATGTTGGTTATGACTTTACAATATTTTTTGTATAAATGAAATCAATTTTTTAGATTTTTGAACAAAGGGTCAGTGTGAAAGTGCTTGTACGATTAACTTTCTTGGAGAATTTTGCATCCAACTTTACCCGACAGTTGCCATTTCTACTTATGGCTTACAACTAGTACTTAAAATATCTCTACATCCCATGCAACGAATGTAGAATTCCAAAGAAAGATGTAAGTTCGTGTATGTGTGCGTTGTTCGGAAACTATATACAAAATGCCTTCTGATTCCTTCCAATTTTTGAAAAATATCTTCGAAAGATTAGACTTTCTCTAGGAACCTCAAATTTTCATAATTTCATCTCTAATGGTGATAATATTTGCTGTGGAACATTCATTTCCAACTCAAGCGAATCGCGACCCTCTCTCCTCTATGACCGAAATACATCGCACTCGTTCAAATCAGAAGCGCCGACTTTTAGTTTGGTCGTATGGGGCAAACGTTTTCAGTGGCATAGCGTTTCTAAATGAACAGAAAACATCAACATTTTGTATGAAATACGCCACAGGCAAAAATGTTTTAGGGAAACTATCAAAAATCATGTTTTACCACTGCAAATTTAAATTTTCCTAAAATCCTCGTATAGGGCGACGCCCCATACGGATCTGATCGTATGGGTATTCGCCCCAATCGTCATACTGTAGTCGGTGCGCCTGGTTCAAATTTTCTATTTTCTTAACTTAGTATATATTTGATCTGCGAAAATTGATTTTTCTCACTTCAATAGTTATTAGTGTTGCGTATTAAGTTTTTCATGCTTGCTGCCAGGGACGAAAGTTAAAAAATGTAAGGGAGCGCCAAATGTTGTTTTCACTTGAAAACGGGTATTTTGGCCTAGTCGGGCTGTTAGCAGCACATGCATGTGCCAGTAAACTACTTTTTGAGAACAAACGTTCGATACTCATATTTATTCTGAATTCATTTGTAACAAGAGTTTGATATTTATACTGAATCCATGACTCACTAGACTATTTCTATTCAATTCAAACGATTCGTGTTACTTTGATTGTCCTTTCTTTGTAAGGTGAACTACTTGTTCGAGATTCAACATTCTCCCACTATTTTTACTCTGTAAAAATACAATTTTCTCGAACTATTTCGCTCCCACATTGGATAGATTTTCTTCCAATCCCTTCTTTGTGCACCATTGACCAATTCACGTTGTCGATGACCACTCGACCAATTCACGTTGTCGATGACCACTCGACCAATTCACGTCGTCGATGACTACACGGTCAATTAACCAATCGACCACTTTGCCAACCGACCACTTTTCGGATTTTCGCGACCATTCGAACGAACAATCTGTTGCCCAATCCAACGACCAATTCCTTTCCTCGAATTGTTGCGTCATTGCCAGTACTTGCGCTGCTTATACTTTTGCCACTCATACTTTCGCCGCTTATGCAATTCATGCTTTTGTAGCTCATACTTTCGTAGACAATTCGTCCAATACTTTGTTGTTGAAAAACAATCCAATGCTTTGCCGCTAACCAACGATCCGTTGACAACGTCCTATGCTATGCTGCTCACCAACCATTCAAAGTCCACGCGGAGGCGCCAAATGTTGTTGAAAATGGGGATTGTGGCTTAGTCGGGCTGTTAGCAGCAGATTACTGGAGGGATATTCTCCCCAACACGCATGTGCCAGTAAACTAATTTTTGAGAACAAACAAATGATGTAGGGTGTGTTGCCCGTTTGATATTCATGTTTATTCTCTGTAGAGTAGAAACACACCTAGATCAAGATTCAACACAAGGGATGAAAGTAAAAAATTCAAACCCGTGTGAAGTTTGCAGCCCAAATCAAATGTGGGGGCGGCAATCAAACGGTTTGAATATTTTTCTTTAACTCCGAGTTATCCATATTATTTTTTATGACACATACTGCGAAAGATTTGTATTTTAGGTCTGAAATGAGGGCTGAAAATAACTATTTCATGCTTTGGGGCCAAAATCGATGGTAATGTTGTAATTTTTCTCTGGATTTTGGACCTCTGCATGAAAAGTTTTTTGTTTATCTGTTTTGGACGACTGACATTAGGCATTTTCGCATATAGACCAAGCTTTTCTCGCTCTACAATTCATCCAAAACAGAAAAACGAAGTTTTACAAAAGCAGGCTGAGCCACAAATGTTTAAATTATCTTGCATCTCATTTTTCTTAATTCTTGAATCTAATGAAAAAAAAAGAATGCAAGATAATTTTGACATTTGTGGCTTAGACAGGGGCGCCGAATTAACTTTCGGCCGATGGGGGCGATGCACAAAGGTATCGTTCATAAATTACGTAACGCTAGAGTGGGAGAGGGTATGAGGCTAGCGTTGCGATTCTAACAAAAATTGACCCTTTTTTCATTACAGGTTGAGGGTCTAGAAATCCTGATTTTTTCTGCTACGTTTTTTATGAACAGCCACAAAACAAAGATTTTTTTGTAATTTCTCAAAATAGAAAATGTATTTGAAGGATACTCCATAAAGCAACGGAATTCATTTCAAACTTTACTTGTTTAACTAATAAATCAAACGATTTATTCTTAAACTATATGAAGATGAATACAATACAGGAAAAACGAAATGTCTCAATTCAATTCTTTACTCAAAGCAAACATATTCCCTCTGCCTCGGCTAATAAAATCATCCATGATAAGATCCATGTCTAAATAATCAGTGATGTCTCTATGAATGATTAAAGTTGCATAATCATTTAACTCCTTCGACCGTCGTATTTTCGTATTCGTATTTTTCTGCTTCAGTGCAACAATCATCTCTCCAAATTTCATCGAATATGATGTGCGATCGCTGCGAACTCAAACACTCCTTCAACAATTTCCGACGCCTTATCACGCTTTTGAAATTGATAGGGGTGGCTTGCAACGTTTCATTCAGGGATTCTACTCTTTCCAATGCAGCAATTGTACATTTCAACAAAATCGATTTTTTTTAAATTAAAGTTTGAAAGCTTTACGAAAACGTTTTGATTCCTACAAGGACAATGAATAATTCGGCATGGCCTTGCTTCTTTGTTTCATTGTAATGACTCTGACAAGTTTGTAGATAATCGTAATTAATGTAAAATTAAAAAAAAAAAAACATTTTTTTTTGGGATATTATTGATAAATAGATGCAATTTTATAAAAACTTTGAAGGAGTTCCAGTTGGGTGCGGCGCACCCAACGGAATTTTTTGTTGGCAGCGATCGCTGCCATCGACCCCCCATACTCGGCGCCACTGGGCTTAGCCTGCTTTTGTAACACCTCGTTCACACAAACAACTATTTTTCTAATATTTTCTTGTGACTATGTAATACGAATCTGTTGTAGACGTTCGGTTGAACACAAGTTTGCTTGTTGAGAATCAATTTCGTGTCTCCTTCCGCACAGCGGTTTACTTTAGACAATCAGTATGAAATCGCTTGGAATATTTTAGAACAACTTTCATTTTCGTAAAAAAATCTGTCAAAGTACCTAGCTTTAAAGAAAATGTTAGTTTTAGAGACAAAATATTAATCTTTTCATTTGAGAAAAAAAATCCCAACTGAGTGAAAACATGGCTGTCTCAGAAAAAATTGCTACCCTTGGACTTATGAAAACTTTGTTATAATTTTCGAACTTAAACAGTGGACAGACATCGAAAAGATTAACTTCCTTAAGACTAAAAAGACGATTTACAAGGAAAATAAACAACTTTCATAAATCAATAGTCTGGCCATGGTCAAAGTCACCGTAATATATTATTCAAATCAAAATACATTGTACTAATCTATATCGAAGGGTAATAAACTTCAAATCGAATTCGTTTTATAGGAAATTTGTTAAAAATGGCTTCAAAGTGTTGATATTATGTGAAAAGTTTGTTAAAGTATGTGTTTTTCAAGTTACGGATAACGAAACGTTCAGACTGTGAAAACTCAAGAAAAGTCCAATATGTTCGTAAAAATTGATTTGTGGAGAGCGAAATGAAATTTAATTTTCCGCAGTCTTATTGCTTCATTA
>CM055404.1:41895478-41927095 GCA_029228625.1 Pseudolycoriella hygida | reverse complement strand
TTGCCGAATTTGCCTACATGTGATTGGCAAATGTGACGACTTCCCTAACCTGTGTATTATGGTGTTATTCACATCTCGGCACATTTCGACACAAAGTTTTCAGATGTGCAAGAGATGTGAGGAAATGTGCGACGGGAACGACGAATGTGCCACTTGAAAAAAATAAAATTTCACATTTGCGAGGCAAATGTGACTTACATATGTGAAAACAAATGTGGAAATGTGAAAACACATGTCCACATTTCTTGACTCAGAAGGAATTTTTTGATGAAAAAAGCAGACTGGCACAACAAATGTGGCAAATGTGCAAAAAATACAGCTCAGCACTTAAAAAAATATATAAAAACGTACGTAAATTTGAAAAAAAAAACACAATAAAATACGGATCACTTAATGCGTCGACGAAATTCTTTTTGAGCCTAAACGGCCGCAGGTAATATTCATGAAACATCAATTTGGAAATGTATGTGAGAGGTTGGAATCGACATAGTGCTAAAATTTTCAAAATTTCGCGGATTGGTTGTGAAATAATGAGTTCAGACAAATATACCAGCTGAAAAGAGAACGTTTCCACACATTTGTATTTTCGAAAAACTATTTATCGAACTTCTTTAAATGATATTAATGAAATGACAAAGTTCAGTAGTATTTTTCATTGAAAAGTAGCATTTCCCGCAACTCCCTGAAAGCTATGCTTTAAATTTCAATCTCACATGTAAAGTTGGGAAAATTTTTTTAATCAAGAAATCAAATTTTTCTATGAGAAGTCCACGTTTCCCGCAGCTCCCTGAAATTTTACTTATTTGGTAGAACTTTATTTGCTGGGTACAGTTAAAAATTATTTAATTTTAAAGTGTCACCTATTTCTTCAAACAGGTAAAAAAGGAATGAACCGGCTGTAGCACAACTTTAAAACATTGTACTGTCACTTCACCTGTAGAGGGCGTGAAGTTCGCATGAAAAACACCGACGTTCCTTCGGTGAATATTTACATTTGTCAAATTATTCAGTAAAAATTAATTAAATAATCTCAAAAATTCCAAAATTTGCGTCACTAGAAGGATTTTTTTATTGAAGAACGTAAGCCTTAACCTATGACAATAATTTAAAAATATTACATGCCTACAAGGAAATCGGCATTATGACAGTTCTTGCATGAAATGGACTCGTTTGAGACCTAGGAATCTTGTAAGGTATGTTAAGTGAGATTTAATCCAAACATTACGAACATTATACGCTTCCAATCAAATACATTGAAGTATTTTGGTGTTGGATCAATCATTTTTTACCATAAAGTCAAAGTCCAGAGAATTTAACGGTAAATTCTACAAAAAAATCGATTGCGATTTTTCTGGCAACATTTAAACTAATAATCAAAAAAACGTTTCACTAAGATTCGTCACAATTGAATCAAAATATATTTTTGTTCCACAAAGACTTCCAGTGTAACGTAAAAAGTAAACCGATGAAAATGAATATATTTTGATTCAATTGTGACGAATCTTAGTGAAACGTTTAAGGATAAGTTTCTTTGATTATAAGTTTAAATGTTGCCAGAAAAGTCACACGAATGCTTCAAGAACGACTTTCAACCTAAAAATTTGTCACTCCAATCCTTCAATAAAAACGAGAAAATGTTGTGACAATCTACATTTAGGGACTCAAATTTCTTGATACAATCAATTCGAGAAAAAATTACATTTTCATCATCTCTTTGAATTTCGGAATTTTTAAAGATCTACATGCACCTTTTCCCTGATCTTGAAACAGATTTAATTAATTTAAAATTTGCATTTTTATAAGAAGAAATATCCACGAATTGTATACTGGGCTTTAAGCTAAATGTTTGAGCAAAATTAATAATTTGTCATGGTGTTGTACAACTAAATTACAATTAGCGATTTCGAATGTTCAATGCATTAAACATCCATTATCTACAATGAGAAACGAAATACGTACTTTGCGGAAACGTTCAGTCACCATTCCACATAATCCAATCGTTTTGCGAAAACACAAGAAAACATAAATCATTAAAAAACCAACAAAAACTTTTAATCACTTCTACAACGCGTAGCTTTAACGCTTATAACCCATTCACATAAGAACATCCCTTTCAAACATAATCATATTAAGCTGCCATAAAGTTGGCATTTTAGTCTCTTGATGTAAAATACTTATATTTATTTAAGCTCCATTTAATTTGAAATCCCTTTTATCACACGACGTTTTATGTTTAGACAAATTTTCAAATATTCCACACAATTTAATATTCAATCCATTCATGTTGTTTGTTTCGAGTAATTTTTTTATAGTGCAAATAAATTGTTCCACATTTGTACATTGTTCGCCCGTTCGTTGTTGTTAAAAATCACTTCAATCGCATTTGCACATATCAAGTTCAATAAGGTCCCCCGATTAACAGGAAAATGAGAAAATATTCATCAAGGGAAATCATAAAGGTGCACGTTTCGTGCAAAGTCATCGAAATTATTTCATTTTCAACAATAGCATTGTTGTGGTTTTTAATATTTTTCTTTTAACTTATTTTTTCACAACACTGACTGTGTTGAGTGTTTTGTTGTGGTACACAGAAAATTCAACAATGAATTGGAGTAGTTTTGGTCGAACACAGAAGTATATCTACACGTCCAACCACCGGCAACGTTAGCTTAGTACTAAAGTTAAACTTTACTTTATCTATCTGGTCTCGGCAAGCAATTGAACATCTTTGAAATTCCTTAACTGCGCATGTTTCGTTTTTTTTTTTCCTCCTGTTTCTCATAAGCATTTTGGGATTATGCGTTTTGTTTGAGAAACAAAAATTCCTAGTCGCTGAAAGTGCATGATAAAACATTGGACTTTTTGTGTGTGTCTACAAGTGAATTGTGTTATTGGGACATTATTCTAACATTATTTGGGGTAAAGAAAATATTGTTGGAAGAACATTCACAGCGCAGGACTACAAATAGATCTTGTTTCGTTGTCACCATGAGTAAATGAATTGTGAATGAAATGGTAAAGCTTGTGGTAGGTTTGTCTCTCAAATTTCCCCTGAACAGATCGAACTGAGAAAATCAGAAATGAATTTCGAATTCGAATATGCTCGGAGAGTTTTACAGTTCAAGCCATGGGTGTAGCTTAATGGTTAATTTCACCATCAAATCGAATTCTCAACTGATTTAGGTTTCCTACCTTAGCTTCCTACATTAAAGATGAGAGCAGTAGCCGATCGTTTGGAGGCGATCTATGAGCGTTTGAATTTAAAACATTTGAAGGGACCCGTACGTATCAGAATAGATGCGGTAGACGTCCACATTAAATTGTATTGGAAATTGCCGATAGGGCAATATTGAAAAACCCGTCCGAAGAAACGGTTTAAAAAAAGCACAAGATTGACCCCCAAATAGAGAAAAATGTTCTCGTCAATTATCTCTACCACATAGCAAAAAAACATTTTTTGGCCTAGGGCCGACCTTAGTACTGACCTAGGGCTCCAAGTAGACGCCTCGGACACATACTTCCATAGACTAAAATGTTTCCTTCAATTTACTTTGCAACATAGCAAAAATAATTTTTTTGGTTAGGGCCGACCTTAGGATCGACATGAGGCCCACTTGAGCCCTAAGCACAGGCGAAAGTTTTTTTTTATAAATTGTCGGTCATACCTAGATCTTTCAAACAAAAATAAAATTGGAAAATCGGAAAAGATTTACTCGAGTTATGTACGAAAAACACGTAAAGCCCTAACAGAGACTCGTTTGTAGTGCCCCAGCTAACTCCAAGGGCTCAAATACAAAAAAGTTTCTCTCCAAGTTGCTTGTAAACAGTTACTCGAAGTCTTCAACAAATTCCACCCCTGGTGGTCTAAACATTGCAAAATGAAGTTCTCATGTACGATGTCTGTTTATTTTTCCCTCCCTTTCCCCATCAATCCACAGTTCGTGTTATATCATCACGTACCGTTTTTGTTCAATTCTTGTAACCTATTTGAACCATCATTATTTATTGTTCACTGACAAATAATTATTGCGTTGCGATAGATAATGTTGATGTGAACAAATTGATTATTGTATATGAAATATATTGTGTTGCTGTGTGTATTTCGCCAACGTCATGTGAGCCATGTGTTATTTATCATTTTCACTTTTCAGTATTTTAGGATATTTCTCCATGAAATAATACAGCCGTTGAATGGAAATCACTGTAGTTATTGATAGACTCGTTGATTTGGTGAGACATGTGCTTAAGGTAAAATTAATGGTTTTTATTAAGTTGTTAATGAAGTTAAGATTAAGATATCTTAATGATCAACTTTCCTTGCTCTTTTCAATTACTGGAGCAGATGATTAACAACTTTTTGCAGATTATAATGTTTTTAAAGGGTTATGTGCACTTATTACCATTTTCTGCATGTACGAGAGCTTGAAATCGGAAATGTCCTCTGCGGTAAAACCACAGTGACTACCCGGCCTTGTCCAAAGGAAAACAACAATTCCACTACCTGAGCCGCGGGCGGAACCACAAGAATCGCGCTAAGTAGGGTGGCAGTCCAGCATATCTTTGTTTGCTAGTCAAAATCGCAGTCGTTAGTTGTAAGGAAACCATTCCGATATCAAAGTTGAAACGACGACTCTCATTTAGATTCGGTAAATTGTTCTAAAAAACAGCTGTCCATTTCGAAAGGACGAACAAACGTTTTGAAAAAGCCTCCGCGCATACTTAAAAAGAGGTGAAGCACAGGAAAAGCTGGACAGCGTACCAAGGGGAAATGCACACAAAGCATTTCTTCCCGAGAAGTGGACTAGAGAGTTTCTAACGATGTGTCGGAATCGCTTAAGCACCTAACGAAGATGATGATTTTGACGTTATATGTGAATACCCTAAAGCATACAAAACTCTCTTAAAAGGTAAAGTGTGGCGCAGTCCACAAGCTAACATTTAATTCAAACAAATTTTTGCGTATTATCAGCGGTAGCGTCACCTCAAGCGATATCATTAATTTTGGAAGCGGACTTACGGACTGCGTCACACTTTACCTTTTAAGAGGTTTTTGTATGCGATATCAGTCGTTTTGGAAGTTTTCAGTTGTTAAGTTCATGTGAAAAATTTTCTATTTTTTGAAAAAATTTTTCTTCAAACAATTTTTCTTTGAAAAAAAAATTTCTCCAAAAAAAATTCTAAAAAAAAAGTTTCACCACTGAGTTGTTCCCCTTCGACTACATTCGGAACACTTCGTGTCACAATCGGCTACCTTCGGAACAAATCGTGTCACCTTCAGCTATCTTCGTGTCACCTTCGGAACACTTCGTGGCATCTTCGGCTGCTTTTGGAAAACCTCGCGTCACCTTCGGCTACCTTCGGAACATTTCGTATTGCCTTCGGCTACCTTAAGAACACTTCATGGCCTCTTCGGCTACCTTCAGAACACTTCGTGTCGTCTTCGGCTACCTTCGAAAAACTTCGTGTCGCTAATTCTTCTCATTAATCTATATACAGGAGCGCCGACGTTTAATTGGCTCGTGGTGGGCAGGCAAATCGCAAGCAGAAATCTCGTTCGCGGCAAGAGAAATTTTTAGACCCGCACGAAGTATCGGGACTTGTGCGCTCACGAAAAAACCAACCGAACTTCTGTCCTAGATAACTTGGGTAAATCTTATCCGATTGCGATAAAAATTGGTCTGCGGTTTAAAAAAAAGTTCAAGTTCGAAGATGAGCGAAATAGGTCGAGTTTTGGCTGAGATATGGTCTAAAAATCGTGATTTTTATCGATTTTTCACCCTCTGCGAAACATTTACGTATACATCTCTCGGCCAAAGCAGCCAAAAATCGTTGTAGACACAAATAAGGCTAAGTCACGCTACTCGGTCGTAGAATGAAGTTTATGTGTGTTGTTCTGGTAGATAGTTTCTGCGGAAAAGTCTCAGAGTTTTAGGAGTAGAGGGCAGTGGTAATAGTTACTATTATCAGTGGCAATAGTGAAAGTGAGAAAAGTGTTTCAATTTTAAGGTTTTCGACTTATTTCGAAATGTATGGCAGATGGAGGGTTACTGTCTTCGGCAAAGTTATTTATTTTTAAAATTTCGATGGATTATTTTCATCACCTTCCTCGCTTTATCTTTGAATACGGCTAATGTATAGAAAAATTTTCCTGATTTTTAGTTATTTTAACTTTCAGGGTCAGGGTAATTTAGTTAAATTTTGTGCACGTGGGTGCATTCCCATTGATCGAGTTACGGGTCTCGCATCTGTTTATGTTTTGCCTTTTTCTCACCTGGGGGATGGCTATCGAAAGAGTTTTTCTTTAGCGAACCATTCGTTTCTCTCAGGAGGTTTTGGACTCCTTCAATTTTTTGTGTCGGGTGAAGAGATCAATCTGTGACATTTCGTTTTTTTTCGGGCATGCCTAGTGTGTATTTTACCCTTGAGTTTTGGTAGCATACGCTTGTCGCACGATACTCCTCAATTTTCTCGCCATTTAAGCCAGGCCACGCTAATTCTATGATTCACTCATTGGTCGCAACTTCCAGCCTTGTTGATAATCGAACCAAGATACTTGAAGATGGTACATTTCGGTTTTATGTTTTCGTTTATCATTACGTCTGGCGATGGGGCTTGTGGATCACTGAAGGGTAGGAACATGTACTTAGTCTTTGACTCACTAACTCTTAACCCATGGCTTTCAAGAATATTCTTCCACTTTTCAAACACTTCCTGGAGCTTTGCTACTCTCTCACTTGCTAGACCAACGTCTATTTCGATGGGATTATTTTATTGATATTAACTACGTACACACACCTCGTACAGGTTCTTTTTATGTTTCCATTGTATTATTCCTGGATTAAATACTATTTCATGAGAATTTACCTGTTTTGCATAATTCTCGTAAGGGGCAGTGCCCCCCACAGATTTTCTCGTGGGGCGCATCTGGCCCGGTTAACCGTTGAAGTCGGCGCGCCTGTCTATATAACTTTGCCGAAGAAACCAAAATGGTGTCATTTTGACAGCTGGCAGCCATTTTCTCAGTATCTCATAAAATTCTCCTCAGCAATCTCTATAACATTTCCGAAGAAACCAACTCTCTAGTCACACCATGTATAGTTAAATATCACATGTATAGCTGACTACATAATGTATAGCTAACTATCACATGTATAGGTTTAGGTTTAGGTTTAGGTTTAGGTTTAGGTTTATTTAAATTTCTTGAAAAACATTTACATCGATAATTGCTTTAAGTTTCAGTGTGCTTGGCACTTTAAAGAAACATTAGAGATATTTTTAACATAGTTATTTTAGATTATTTGAGTTTGTTGTTTACATTCTACTATTTTATTGAATTACGTTTATTTATATGTTTTTTTATTATTTTAATGTTATTATTATTATAATTTATTTTTAATTTTTCTTATTGTTTCGATTTCAGTTTGTTTTAATATACATTTCTGCATTTGTGTTCATGTGTTTGTTGATTTAATATTTATGTTACTTAATTAATTATAAAGCCTTTAACTATAAATTTGATTGGATGGGAGGTGACGACGTTATGACAGGAGAGTTTCGAAATCAGTAGGACAACTAACCAAGCGCCTGGAGGATACCGACAACGAGATTACACGAACAGTGTGAGCACAATCATATCTTCAGATCTCAATTTACCCACTTGTGTATTTGTTATGTAAAATTAAAGGAATAGACACCATGAATCATTTTAGAGAGACGTCTTTAGCTCATATGACGAGGAATTGTTTTGTTTCTATTTAGCCAGGGTATTGTTGTTCTGACAACCACTCTTTGAGCTTCCTCTTGAACAAGTTTAGGTTCATTGATGTGAACTCAGCCGGTAAGGAATTGTATAAGTCACTTCCAGCAATTGATAGTGCGCCTTGTCCTAATTTCGTACGCGTTCCAGCACGATAGAGTGGCTTGCGATGTCTGGTGTAGTATCTATGTGAGGTTTTGTTCAGCTTAATCGTGTTGTGAGATTGCCCTAATACCGCATCTTGCACATAAGTACAGACGTTCTGTTTGTAGAGACTGTTAATGTTCAAGACACCAGGGCAATGTGTTTTGAATAAATCAACCGTACTATGCCGCTGGCGTAGTTTACACGCGTGCTTAAGGCATCTCTTTTGTAATGTCTGCAGCTGTTTGATACTCTTCTTACTGGCTTTCCCCCAGGTGCCAGTAAGATATACGAGGCGCGAATGCGCTAGTGAAAAGTACACTTCCATTAGAACAGATTTAGGCAGGATGTACTTAAGTTTATTCATCACCCCACTCACCGATGATAATTTTTTGCACAACATCGCAATATGAGCCCCCCATTTTAAATTTTCGTCAATCAATAGGCCGAGATATTTGTAGGTTGTAACTACTTCCACAACTTCACCGTTGAGAGTAACAGGTTGAATCGCAGAATGACCTTTAACAGTTCTACGGAAATGCATGATTTTCGTTTTCGCCACATTTAAGGTTAATTTGTTAATCGTAAAGAAATCATTAAGTAGGGTCAAGTCATGGCTAATATCAGATACGTTTTGATGAAAGGAGATATTTGAACAAAAGTCGCCGGTGTCGTCTGCAAACAGTTGGATTACACCTTTCAGAGGTAACTTGTAGATGTCGTTGATATACACAAGGAACAGGTGTGGGCCAAGCACGCTTCCTTGAGGTACACCAATGTTAATGTCAACTAAGGGGCTCTGCTGATTTCCGATCGTGACAAATTGCTTACGCTGATTTAGATAATTCCTAAACAAGTCCAAGGCAACGCCCCGCACTCCTGCAATTTCTAATTTCGATAATAGGATTCTATGGTCTACGGTGTCGAAGGCTTTCGCAAGGTCCAGGAAGACTGCACTAACAACTTTACCACTGTCTATGTCAAGTAACATCTTGTTAATTAGTTCGTAAGTTGCCGTGTGGGTTCAAGATCTTTTCCTGAATCCGTATTGTTTTTTATAGAAAAAGCCATTCAATTCAAGAAATTGCATTAGACGCTTGTGCAGGACACAAGCTGGTAGGATCGAAACCGGTCGATAATTGGAGGGATCAACTTTTGAGTCAGATTTATGGATTGGGGATACTCGAGCGGTCTTGAGGCTATCTGGGTAGATACCGGTGAAAATTACCAGGTTCACTATGCAAGAGACAATAGGAACTATTTCGTTAGCACAAGCTTTAAGACTCTTGGCTGGTATCTGATCAGAACCCGTGCTCTTATTCACGTCTAGACCTAGTAGTAAATCGAGGATCTCACCATCGTCAGTTGGTTTGAGGAATATACTGTTAGGGTTTCCCTTATATGAACGAACATCTTAACAGTGTGATTAAACGAAGAAAGAACTTATACATTAAATCCAAAAGACCGAGGAATCGGAATTAAGATTAAACTGAAACTACTGGACTCAGAATTAGAGGACCTCCATTGGATCTACTGTAACAGATACTACGAGGATATGTTTGAGGACACGAGTAACCCGAAAATGACTTGGAAGAATATTAACACAATCTTGGGCAGGGATAAGAAAAAATCAGGGTCCATAGAAAAGTTAGTCTTAAACGGTAAAACATTAACTGATAACCTGCACAAAGCAACTGCTTTTAATGAGTTTTTCTCCAGTATTGGTCACAAAATTACTGAAAAGTTTTCTAACACCCGCGATATCAACGAACACTCCACCTTAAATAGAAGAGCTTTTTTTTACGATCATAGGAGACTTGTTTTAACATGGTGCATTCTGTGTAGCTCTGTTTGAAGATTGACACAAAATCATGAAGGAAGTCGTTAGGGTCCTTGTACTGTAAGATAGGGAAATCAGCTAACCTATGGGCTAGAACCCCTTTCATCGGCTCGTAGTCTGTGTACTCCTTGGTAAAGGAACTTGGTTTGTTGATAGATTTAACTTCAACACATGTAAATACCGCGGAGTGATCACTAAGTCCTTCATCGACACTGACTGTGTGACAATGAGTCGTTAATTCACTGCCGAAGTTGCACAGTACATGGTCGAGTAGTGTTCCGCTTACTGTCCGAGTGACATTCTCATTAGCAATTTTAAAGTCGAAGGAAGATATTAGATTGGCATACTTGTGTTGAGCGGAGGTACACACAGTTTGATTAAATTTTTCTAGCAAATTTATGTTCACATCACCAAGGATGAGACAGTACTTGTGATGCGGTTGTTCGAGAAAGCTTTGTAGATGTCTCAGAAGGGAAGTCATATTTTCGGGTACTGGGGGACGATAATATCCAACGATATTCATTGGTTTGCACCCGTGGGTTATAGAAACTTCAATAGAAATGGAATAAAATTTCTGGTCAGTTTTTTCAACGAATCTATGTTGCAGGTGGGAGCTTATATAGAGACTCAATCCACCAGCAGGAGTGTCGTTGCTTGCTGGGTAGTGCGTGTAGGAAGGCAAATCTCGAAGGCTTACAATTTCATAGGTTAACTTGGATTCGCCAACGACTATTATATCTATTTCGAGCTTGACGTCATTGAGAAAGGATTTGAGCTTGTTAAATTTGTCGAAACTGTTAATACTCCTGGCATTGATTTGCAAAATTTTGAGTCCTCGAAAGGTTGTTAGATTGTTAGTGATATATGAGTTACATGCGTCAACGTCATCATAAGAATGATTCACGGTATCAGGGTTTAATAGTTTATTTAAGAAAGTCATATTATGGTAAGTTTGAGAACGGAAGTACGTGAAGACTCACCACTACTCACCACTACTATAGCTGACTACCACATGTACAGTTAACAACATGCAACTCCGGAGCAAAAATTCGAGAACCTCTAAAACCCTTAAAATTGACCACTTTTCCAGACGTCACGACTTTTCAAGATTTTTCCTGTGAAAGTGAGCGGGAAAAGAAACAAAGCGTCACGAGATATGTGTTCCAGAAAGTGACCAAAACTGATAAAATCTAGGAGGACTATTCTCATACTAAAGACTAAACTTAGGAGGACTATTCTCATCTCCAAAACCAAGTCAAGATTTTCATCATGCTATCATCATTTTCATGGCATCATCCTGGATCAATTTCACATCCCATGAAGGATAATGACTTCGTTAGAAAAACTCGTAAATCATTAACGACGGGTTTGAACACTAGTGTTTATTTAATTTCCTTAAATACAAAGCTGAGATCACGACTCATAATCTTAATCACAAATACTTTCAGACTAACAAAAACTCCCAAGTAAAGTTTTCCAACATTTCTTTTACCACAATTTTAAGAAAGAAAAAACGGAAAACTTTCTTCATAAAGAATTTACCGCAGAATCTTCGCACCCAATTAGCTTTTAATGTCCTTAAGAACAGAACAATAAAAACATTTTTTTAGCTCATAATTAATTTATTTATTTTACAATTGAAAATATGGAGAGTATATAAGAAAAAAGTAAAAAGGAAATGTTACAGATTTCGTTCATTGTTATCTGTTTTCTTTTTTTTTATTCTTTGGTTTCGCTTGGCTTGGCTGCGATTTAATGTTAAAATAACTAAGATATAAATAATTTTTCCAGGAATAATTGCAGTAAATGTATTCACTACAATACACTTAGTCGTTTTGATGTTACAAATAATAAATTGCAATAAAAAAAAGAAAGAAAATTTCCTCAGATTGATTTTCTTTATTCACATTTTTTTTTCTTTGCTTCCGAACGAAAGTTAAGAAAATTTTCTTTACTTCAACAATTTTTTTAATCATTATGCAAATGACGTACGTTTCTCTTTGCTTCTTTTATACAGTAGCAAATTATTCCCTCAAGTTTTCCATTGTTATTATAACATTAATTGCTGTTAAGACTTCTTGATTTTACTTGGACCGAATTATATTAATTTTCAAAGTTGTTTAGCGAAAAATGTTTTATAGAAAGTGGATCAAAGCATGACATTTCGAAGAAAACTGTTAACGTTTTGATATTAACTTAGAAAATGCATTATGAACATGGTATGTATGTGTCTCATTAATGTCAGCGACATTTTACAGTAGTCATTTACACGACGCGGACAGTATATAGGGTTTTACAAACTCGTTCAGCTATCAAAGTTAAATAACTTATTAGGATTTTTAATAGTTATTATGAATTTACAAAATGACTGCAAAATGCAACGTATTTCCGTAGAATCCTTTAAGGAATTTTCAAGAACTGTTTGCAATGGTTAAAGATTCATACAAGATTTAGGTAGCCAATTGACTTGATAAGTGTTCTAATAATTTCGTCTTTGATTTTTTAGTTTATAATAGTTAGGAGGGTGTTTGTAGTATAGGAAAACCAATTTGCGTAACACAGAATCAGACCAGGGGGGTTCCCTAGAGCGTTACTTAATTTAGGGACAGTCCCTATTTAGTCTGGTTTGGTGTATGAGTCATATTTTCCTGATTGTTACTATAGAGGCTAGTCCACCTAACAGGCAAAAAATTGTTTTCACGGCCGGCGATGACTACGAACCAAAGTAACGTTTTGTGAGAAAATAGTTTGAAATTTACCGTAAAAAAACGGTAAATTTACTGTGAATTTTGTCCACAAAATATGTTCCTGCGAAAAGAAGGTCTATCTATGATGATGTTGATTAGATTACAATCTTTCTAATCTCGAAAGTATACAATTATGTCTTTTGAGAGTTGTTTTTGTGGGTTTAAAACACAACGAATAAATTCCAATTCGGTGTTGCCGTTTTTGGAAGAATGTATGTAAACAAATTGGCCATGTCATGTCATTTGTCAACAGAAACACAAATCGGAAGATTCCTGTGATGATCACAAATTAAATTTCATTTTTTGATTACAAAAATTAATTGGAAACTTCACAAAAATTTACAACTTTTTCTAAATAGATAAACGTTTCTAGTAAAAGCAAAATTCTCAAAAATCCACTAGAAGAAAGCGAAATAATGCTTGCAGAAGCTGGGTCGCAGACTAGGTCGCGCTTCCCTGACGTATGGAAGCTGTCGAAAGTCATGCCACTTCATAAGAATACTCGTAATCGCGCTATCGGTAACTACAGACCGATTAGTATATTGTCAGCGACCTCTAAAGCACTTGAAAGATTGATGAAGGCGCAAATTAATGAATTCATTTCCGAATTCGGGTTACTGCATGATTTTCAGTCGGGTTTCCGTTGGAATCATAGCGCAGCCACAGCTATGAAGAAAATAACAAATGACATTCGAGTTAACCTGGATAAGGGTCTGGCAACGGTGCTTCTGTTGCTTGACTTTTCTAAAGCATTTGATACGGTGGATCACAATCGGTTGCTTCGAAAGCTGTGCAATGATTTTAGGTTCTCTTCGTCAGCACTGACTCTAGTCAGAAGCTACTTGACGGGCAGAAGGCAGAAGGTTCTTGTTAATGGGTTCAGCTCAGATCTGCTGAGTGTTACAGTTGGAGTTCCCCAAGGGTCAGTTTTGGGACCGCTGTTATTCTCAATTTTCATAAATGACTTACCGATGGTAATCAAGCATTCGCGTGTACATTTATTTGCGGATGATGTGCAGCTCTACATGGAAACCCGGAAAAATTCTGTGAACATGGACATCGCCAAATTATCAGCAGACCTTAGAGCCATCTCATTTTGTATAGTTTTGACAAGTCACAAGCGATTAAGATCTCCGGGGCGAATTGGGATGTTAGTATTCCACCACTAGTGCTTAATGGTGTATCGATTGACTACGAAGAAACAGTACGAATTGATAGCTTGATGAATTGGCGTTCTCATGCAAGCTCAGTCGCAGCAAAAATCTTTGCGGGTCTTCGTTGTCTGTGGCCACACGCATATTACCTTCCGCGGAATATTAGGCTCCTATTAGTGAGATCACTCCTTGTACCTCACTTTACGTATTGCTCACAGGTCTTAGGTAACCTACAAGTGTCAGCCAAGGACACGCTGCTGAAAGCATTTAAAGCATGAGTGCGGTTCATTTGTGGGCTGAGTCGCTATGAATCAACTTCGGATGATATTGGAGTTGTGCTTGGGTGTGACTTGTTTTCCTATTATGACTACTTGACATGCGTGCTAATGCATAAGACGGTGCTAATCAAAGAACCAGGGTACATGCATGACCTTCTCACCTCTACTTTGAATAAAAGAACCTTTAACTTAGGTATGCCGAAATCCAATAGTGACATTTTATCGCGTTCGTTCTTTGTTGGAGGTGTATCGACATATAATTCATTGCGCCATGGTTTGAAGGGGATATACTCGTTAACTGGCTTTAAGAAGGCTTGCAGGGACTATTTCAATGGATGAGATTCTATCTTTCTTTCGTAATCCAATTCAACTCATTCAATTCAATTCATGTATTGCTATTAGTGGCCTGGTTTAAGTTAAGGGCAAGTGCAGAAGAGATTCTATCTACATGTCTCTCACTGGTTGAGAGGAGCAATGAATGAATGTTGCTGTTCCTATTTTTGTTGTGAGAGTCATATGAGTAAATGATCAATTATTTTGAGAAACACATTTCACTTTTCATTTTTGATTTTTGTATTGTAAACGAGGGGTGGCGCACTTCATTTATTCCATTTATTCCATTGATTCTTTTATTCCATTTATTCCATTTATTGCCAAAAGTTTTTTTGTTGTTTTTGCGAAATATCTGAACCAAACGCATCACAAGTTAGACAAATAAGTTCAAAAAAAGGTTTGCACAAATTATAAAGCATTTAAACCATCTTGAGAATAAATTTTATTTTTTTGGGAATAAATGGAATAAATTTATTTATTTATTTATTCCATTTTTCAACAAAAATTCTTTTAAGTTTTCAAAAGTGGGTTTTTTTCACTTTTTGACACATTAGTATGGTTTTTTGTGTGCGTTGCCATCAAAATCAAGTCTATTTGAGGTTTTGACGAATTTGAAAAAATTATCATTTATTCCATTTATTCCAATATTTATTCCATTTATTCCCATTTATTCCATAAACCGCAGAAGTGCGTCACCCCTCGATTGTAAATATTTGTTTTAATTGTATTTCGGTTATATTATTTAACATTTAACTTTCATTTTGTAAATTTAACTGATACTCGATGCTAAAAAAGATTCAAAACTCAACAATTAAACGCAGCACAACAAATGATCTTAATTTGACTACATTTGAAATTAGTTTAATGGAAGCAAAACGATAATTTGTGAGATACTTCACTAGAAAATCTAAAATTTTAAAAAATTAACTGAAGAATTAACTGAAGTACTGTCAAAGCCGTCAATCAAAACAATGGATGATAATGTCGATAAAGATGATGAAAATGAAGATACGGTTGACCCGTACGGTTATTTCAAAAATAAATTGAGCTTTCAGAAAATGAAAGTTTTTTTTTCGAAAAAATTGAATTTGCAAGAAATTTAAAGTTTTCATGTGAAAATTGAAAATTATCAAGATTGATAATTTTGTATGTAGACAACAACAAACAGCAAAACGCTTATAATCCTCACGGAACACGGTACAATTGAATAACCATTCATACAATTGACATAAACATAAAAGCGCTTACAGAGTCGAGTGTCTAACGCTTTAATTTACTTTAAATTGTACCTTAATTTATAAAAATTGCCTAATAGTTTCACTCTCTAAGCGGTCATTATCAAGGCTTTGGGAGCGTCCATAAATGACGTCTGCATTTAGGGGGTGGGAGGGGGGCTCATAAAAAACAGACGAAAACAGACAGGGGGAAGGGGGGGTGTTTGACGAAAACAGACATCATGTTCGGTAATGTCGCTCAATTTGAAACTACCACCGTTTTCATGAGGAAAGCCGTTTCTCTAGCACACCATAGTTGTACCATCCCATTTTCGAACAAAAATTTTATTCGTCTTTTCATTTCGAGAACTACAAAAATTGTAATTTCTCGATATTCAAACATAAAAACAACAACCAACGATATTGGCGATGAAATCACACTATTGGCTTTCGCATTATGACCTTTTTCTTTTCGCATCAATTTTGTGTTGACTTTCGCATTATGCACCCAGCAATAGAAAAAAAGAAATTTAAACTTTTACAAGTAACGCAAGATCGCAAAAGAGTGAACTTTTTGGATATTTTTTAGGATTTCGCCTCTTTGCATGTAAAGTTTTATATGCATCTGTTCTGGACGACGGTTTTTAGGGTGAAATAACAAAAATACAAGAATTTCTTAGATTCTTTTTTTTATCATTTAAATCAATTGTCCTCAATTTGTCATTTAATGTCCTGCAAAAATTAAAATTTGTCCTAGCTAGGGTTCCTGGGAATTGGTGTGTACTAATTTAGAACAGAGGGTGAAATTTCAAAAACGGTTTTCCTAATGAGTTATTGAGAGACGAATTTCACCAAAAAAATGTCGTCAATTTGTCCTTTCAGAAAAACGTTCCATTTTTGCGGTTTAATAGTATTAAGTACCGTTTTTACTGCAAAACGTATTTACTATTTTTAAGAAACCAATTTACCGAAAAATGAAACTTAGTAATAAAATGTCCTCAATTTGTCCTCTCAAAATACATTATTGTTGTATGGCCAACTTTATTATCAACAGAAATAACTGTAACAGATTTTCACACTAAAAGCGTTGCAAAAATTTTGTGTACTAAAACTGAGGGGGAAAACATTTTGGAATTTTTTTTTCACAGAAAATGTCCTAAATTTGTCCTAATTAATGGCAAAAGCATAACTAGAAAAACTTGCTAGAAATCCTGATATTGAAGGCAGTGTGTTTTTAGATTTTTACACTAATTTACTGTATTAACACTAACTGGAATCAGTTCTTTCTAGTGCATTTTAAATGTAATCCGAAAGGACAAAATGAGGATATAATTTTCCTACTCATTAAATTCCTGTAGAAACGCCGAACTAAAAATTTTCTTTCAACCACATATATAAGAAAGTTCGTTGGACCTAGCCCAGCGTCGCCAGTTCAAATCCTATCGGCGAAAATTTTTTTTTATTGTGTTTTTATCGACGGTCACGATTGGACAAAATGAGGAAATAATTTTCCTGCTCATTAAATTCCTGCAGATTTCAAGAGCAGTCCTGGAGGTTGTCCATTTCAGATATATGTAACGAAGCTCCCTAGCGTCGCCGGTTAAAATCCTGTCGGCTACCATCTTTTTTTCTAAGCATTTTTGGGTTATTCGAAATGGACAAAATGGGGACATTTTTCTGTATCGAATCAGATTTTAAGAGCAGTCCTGGAGGTTGTCTATTTCAGATATATGTAACGAAGCTCCCTAGCGTTGACGGTTCAAATCCTGTCGGCTACCATCTTTTTTTCTAAACATTTGTGGGTTGTTCGAAAAGGACAAAATGAGGAAATTTTTCTGTTGCGAATCAGATTTCAAGAGCAGTCTGGAGGTTGTTTCTAAACATTTGTGGGTTAATCGAAAAGGACAAAATGGGGACATTTTTCTGTTGCGATAAGATGATAGCCGACAGGATTTGAACCGGCGACGCTAGGGAGCTTCGTTACATATATCTGAAATGGACAACCTCCAGGACTGCTCTTGAATTCTGCAGGAATTTAATGAGCAGGAAAATTATGTCCTCATTTTGTCCTTTCGGAATACATTTAAAAAGCACTAGAAAGAACTGATTCCAGTTAGTGTTAATACACTAAATTAGTGTAAAAATCTAAAAACACACTGCCTTCAATATCAGGATCTCTAGCAAGTTTTTCTAGTTATGCTTGTGCCATTCATTAGGACAAATTTAGGACATTTTCTGTGAAAATTTTTTTTTGCAAAATTTTTTCCCCCTCAGTTTTAGTACACAAAATTTTTGCAACGCTTTTAGTGTCAAAATCTGTTACAGTTATTTCTGTTGATAATAAAGTTAGCCCTAGCTAACCCTAGGAACCCCTAGGAACCCTAGCTAGGACAAATTTTAATGTTTGCAGGACATTAAAGGACAAATTGGGGACAATTGATTTAGATGATAAAAAAAAGAATCCCAGAAATTTTTGTTATTTCACCGGTTTTTAGGCATTTTCGTTTGTAGACCTCACTTCTTCTACAACTCGCAAAATTGTCTAAAGTAAATCTTGGAAAACAGATTCACAAATAACTTTTTTTTTTTAAAAAAATCAAAGAATCTTCAAAAATATCGCAAATAGGAGATGAAAAAATGACGTCTGTTTTCGGGGGGAGGGGGGGGGTATGGAAAACAGACGAAAACAGACAGGGGGGTAAGGGGGTGTCTAAAAAAGCCGAAAAAATGCAGACGTCATTTATGGACGCTCCCTTTACATCGGCTGAAAGCATCTTACAAACACATTTTAACAAACACCTGTTAATTAGACTTTCTGCTACAATTACATACAAAACAATAACTGTTAACAGATGTTTAGTACAAATTTTTACACTACAGTAGAAACTTTCTTTCGGTTTTTAAAGCAACGCTAGATACTTTAAATATATGTCACAATGCAGCTTCTGAAAACATTTAAAAGGGCTTTGAGAAAGCTAGCAAAAAGCTTGCCATATCAAACTGAAAAAAAATTTTTCATTCATAATTAAATTACGAAGTGACTATTCGCCGACGCCGGCGAATAGCGAAAATATATGAAAATGACTATTCGCCGGCGTCGGCGAATAGCCAAAATATATGAAAATGACTATTCGCCGGCGCCGGCGAATAGGCAAAATATATGGAAACGACTATTCGCCGGCGCCGGCGAATAGGCAAAATACGTGGAAACGACTATTCGCCGGCGCCGGTGAATAGGCAAAATATATGGAAACGACTATTCGCCGGCGCCGGCGAATAGGCAAAATATATGGAAACGACTATTCGCAGGAACTTTTGATGAAAAGGTTGCAAAAAAAAGCAAAAACAAAAGCAATTTGTTCTTTAATGAAACGTCAGTAAAATGTAGACTATAATTAATAACTAGATAATAGTTAACTTATATATTAAAGTTAATGTTACGGCTAAAATGCAGTATATGGAAACAGCTGGGATTGGGGTGCGTGAGGGTGGGATCGATAGAGGGAGGTCTCCTGATGACAAAACAACAAGAATTGGGACGCGGAAGCCCCTCCCTGGGCGCCCAGGGTCATCCAAATTTTGTTTTTTTTTTTCAGTTTTTGTGTTTTTTAAGGTGTAATCGACGCGAGAAGGTGACAAAACAACAAGGGCACGAGAGCGAATGAATTTTCCTTTTACAAAATGCCACGAGCGAATGAATTTTCCTTTTACTAAATGCAACGAGAGCGAATGAATTTTCCTTTTACTAAATGCAACGAGAGCGAATGAATTTTCCTTTTACTAAATGCCACGAGCGAATGAATTCTCCTTTTACGAAATGCCACGAGAGCGAATGAATTTTCCTTTTACGAAATGCCGCGAGAGCGAATGAATTTTCCTTTTACAAAATGCCACGAGAGCGAATGAATGTTCCTTTTACAATATGCCACGAGCGTATGAATTTTCCTTTTACGAAATGCCACGAGAGCGAATGAATTTTCCTTTTACAAAATGCCACGAGCGAATGAATTTTCCTTTTACGAAATGCAACGAGAACGAATGAATTTTCCTTTTACAAAATGCCATGAGCGAATGAATTTTCCTTTTACGAAATGCCACGAGAGCAAATGAATTTTCCTTTTACAAAATGCCACGAGAGCGAATGAATTTTCCTTTTACAAAATGCCACAAGCGAATGAATTTTCCTTTTACGAAATGCCACGAGAGCGAATGAATTTTCCTTTTACAAAATGATACGAGAGTTTGGATGACCCTGGGCGCCCAGGGAGGGGCTTCCAATTCTTGTTGTTTTGTCATCAGGAGACCTCCCTCTATCCCACCCTCAAGCACCCCAATACCAGCTGTTTCCGTATACTGATTGATTGATATTAATTTTATTGTCTACTTTTTTCAAGCCGACATGGAAAAAGAGTAGTTATGACTGCTGTCATAACCCTCCTTAAAAAACCATGAAAACGTTACAAATCATACAACTTAAAGTAGTATATCTAACACAATCACAGCATAGTAAAAATACAAAGAAAAACACAAAATTCAAATATTCAAATACATAAAGTAAAAAAATCAAAATATAGCGTGAGCATGTCAAAATATTGCATGAATTCAACAATCGAATTCGAGTCAAAAGAAAAAAAAAATAAAACTTAGAGTTAAAATTGTAAATAAAGAAAAAAGCAAAACAATATGTCAAAAAAAAAATAAATAAATGAAAATTTAGCAAAATGCGTCGTCGCAAAAAATAAAATAAATAAATGAGAGTTAAGCAAAAAGCGTCGTCGCAAGAAATAAAATAAATAAATGAAAATTAAGCAAAAAGCGTCGTCGAAAGTTTGGTCCAAGGTTAAGCAAAGTCGAGCACTAAAGGTAGCTGTTGTCAACAATTTAAGCGTCCATGCGGGTATTTCAACAAGTTGCAAATGAGTCAAACACTGAATCGTCAAGTTCTTGTACACAATGGCGAAATTTACGTGAGGGTAGGGTTGGATCAACATGCTCCGCTGCCAAATTGAACAAACGACAGGCGAAATTGAATGAGGAGAAAATCTGGTATTCTCGCCTGCATCCATAAATTCGTATCAGTGATGGATTTCGTAGAGCTCGAGATCCGTCGTATAGGTTAATTCTATCACGAAGAGCTTGAGAGTTTATTTTACCGGTCAACACATCTTGAACGAAGAAAACTGCTGCATTAGCTCGGCGTCTTGTCAAGGATTGCAGATTCAGTTGTCAGCGTATGGACGGAGCTGGTAGCTTTCTTTATTCGGGTCGATATGGCGATCATGGTTGGCGTAAAGTACGAACTGTCTTTGTACACTTTCGAGTTTTTGAACATGAACGTCGTGATGGGGCAACCAGACTGAGGAAGCAAATTCGAGGTGGGAGCGAACGACCGAATTATACAGCATTTTAGCTGTGTCGACATTAAATCGGCCATATCATTGACGTGCATTTTTGCCGTAACATTAACTTTAATATATAAGTTAACTATTATCTAGTAATTGCTTAGTTCGATAATTTTGTAACCTTTTCGTCAAATGTGCCTGCGAATAGTCATTTTCATATATTTTGGCTATTCGCCGGCGCCGGCGAATAGCCATATTCATATCTTTTGGCTATTCGCCGGCGCCGGCGCATAGCATCTACCTTATCTATAACATAGTGAAAAACCGTATAATAACGCCCGCACTCCGGGCGCTAGTAACGCCCGGGGTGTCATTAACGCCCGCACTCCGGGCGCTAATAACGCCCGGGGTGTTAGTAACGCCCGCACTTCGGGCGCTAATAACGCCCGGGGTGTTATTAACGCCCGCACTCCGGGCGCTAATAACGCCCGCACTCCGGGCACTCATAACGCCCGGGGAATTATTAACGCCCGCACTCCGGGCGCTAATAACGCCCGGGGTGTTAATAACGCCCGCACTCCGGGCGCTAATAACGCCCGGGGTGTTATTAACGCCCGCACTCCGGGCGCTAATAACGCCCGGGGTGTTAATAACGCCCGCACTTCGGGCGCTAATAACGCCCGGGGTGTTAATAACGCCCGCACTTCGGGCGCTAATAACGCCCAGCTATATAATTCGGTACACGGTCACTATTGAGCTTCAAGAATAAATTGGAAGTTATTTAAATTCAGAAGCTTAGGACATTTCAATGTACACATCTCGTCTTGTATTGTTTTTATTCATCCCTTTCACTCAAATTTTTAAATTTCAAAATCGTAGTGCTCAATGACTTTCCTAAAGTTTTCAAGTAATTTTTTGATTTCTTATTGACAACTTTTTTAAAAATAAAAGAGCAGAGAAAGAAACTCTTCCATCTTGTGGAATTCTGTATGATTCTCCTAATCAATCACTTCCAGTGACGTTCTGTACTTTCCCCTTAGTCAACTCTTTCTAGTGACATTCTGTATAAGGAAAATGTTCCTCTTACTAAACTCCTTCTAGTGACATTCTGTACAAGGAAGATTTTCCTCTAGTCAACTCCTTCTAGTAACATTCTGTATAAGGAAAATGTTCCTCTTACTCAACTCCTTCTAGTGACATTCTGTATAAGGAAGATTTTCCTGTAGTCAACTGCTTCTAGTTACATTCTGTATAAGGAAAATTTTCTCTTTAGTCAACTTCTTCTAGTTACATGCTCTATAAGTAAAGTTATTTATTAAAGTGCCATTTTGTAGCGTTTATCCAATTATTCAGCTGGCCATTATTAACGCCCGGCGTGCGGGCGTTAATAACACCCCGGGCGTTATTAGCGCCCGTAGTGCGGGCGTTAATAACACCCCGGGCGTTATTAGCGCCCGGAGTGCGGGCGCTAATAACACCCCTGGCGTTATTAGCGCCCGGAGTGCGGGCGCTAATAACACCCCTGGCGTTATTAGCGCCCGGAGTGCGGGCGTTAATAACACCCCTGGCGTTATTAGCGCCCGGAGTGCGGGCGCTAATAACACCCCTGGCGTTATTAGCGCCCGGAGTGCGGTCGTTATTAACACCCCGGGCGTTAGTAGCGCCCGGAGTGCGGGCGTTAATAACACCCCGGGCGTTAGTAGCGCCCGGAGTGCGTTTGTGGTGTTTTGGTTGATTCTACCGGACGACATAGCCTTCACTGCAAGAATAATCCCGGGAATTCATAAATTGTGAGTTGTCCCATATACCAAAATTAGGACAAATCACGGTTCATATGATGGTGAGTTGTGCACTTCATTCCGCGTCATACAAATTTACACGGACAACTCAATGTTAATTCGTCGATCGGACGTGTCTCCGTTAGTTGCCTTAACAATTAAACAAACAAAGTTGGAAAACAGGAATCAATTGAAAATTAGACGAAAATAGTGATTTAAAATATTAACCGTCCCTCCATCTGTTTGATGCTCGTTTGATGCACGTTTCGTGTAACCCGTGGCCAGACTAGCTGCTTTTGCACAAGTCGACGGGACTTGAAGTTTCATTTGAGAGTCGTGACTAATAAGCTTCTGATTAGAGAGAGTGCCAAAGGTTCAGTTCATGAAATTCTGGTCTTACCATTCAGTTTATACGTACTTTTCAACTTCCTGACATTCATCTTGAACGGTTCACGTGGTTTGTTTTGAAACCACAGCAGTGAAAAGCGGTTAAATGCCATGCACATGTTATTGATTGGCTCATAAAAACCATATTTTGTCCTGTGCTCGTCAACAACGAGAAAGTTATCAGCACGCGTGGACCCAGAATTTCGAAAGATCTTGCTTTTAAGTTTCATATTGTGTGGGAAAATTGTCGCATATAAGTCGAAAGCGACAAAATAGCACACCTTTCTCTACAAAAATTGCTCTTACGAAGGGTTTGCATAACAACAATAGTGACAGTGTCATAAAAGAACCCATAAATTCAAGGTAAGTTTCTTACGCAAAAACTAATCTCTGAAAAATGTTAACAATTACTTGGCATAATAAACTTAAGGTTCTTATGCAGTAGGAAAACATATCTCAAAATTTCATTCCCCCCACGGTAGTAAGGGGTCGTGACGCAAGTCTTACACGCCAAAAAATTCACAAGAAATTTTTTCGTAGACTAAGCAGCATATATATACAGCAACTTTTTGACTACACCCCCCCCCCCCGTGCGACGTACCCCCCGGAAAAAATTTTTCCCGGATTCTAGGGAAAATTTTAGGCCGAAGTGTCTTTCATGTTCACGTCTGTTTATATTCCGAAGTATTCTAAGGAATTCATATGCGACATCAAGAAAATCGCTCACAGCAATAAAAATTTCCTGGCGATTGGGGACTACAACGCTAGGCATGTAGCTTGGAACTGCAAAAAGAACAACAGAGCTGGCACGGCTCTCTACAATTTACTCCATAAATCAGAGTTTGTTATGTACCACCCAGATACACCAACACATTTTCCCCATTGTGGCTCTACTCCATCAACAATCCATTTCACCTTGACGAATTGTCCCGTCCTCTTCTCAAACATTTATACGATCGACGGGAAACTCCCCAGTGACCATAGCCCAGTAATATATGTCATAGATGGAAGCCCGCACGAATGCCCACCAGACGCAAAGCCCAACTACAAAAAGTCAGACTGGAATAAATACACTGAACTCATTGAGCATCACTTGAATTTGAATGATCCGACACCGTCCAATAAAGACGAAATCGATGCCCAAATTACTAATTTTATCAACAATATCCGGATGGCAGAATCAGAGGCTGTCCCCAAGGAAACTAGAAGGAAGAGAAAACTGGAAATATCGAAGGAATCCAAGGAACTTATCCAACTTCGAAACGAAACACAGCGGTTGTGGCAAAGGTGTGTCGATGTCGATCTCAAACCATCGATCAGAAAGTTGATAAACGCACAAAACAAGCGCATTAAGCAAATGATTCGAAACGATTTTGACGAAAAATGAAAAAAACTTTAGGATCAACTACAGAAGCAATACGGATGATGAAGTGACCAAAACTGTAGCAACAATTGACCGCATCTGCCAATCAGCCATACAGAGCCCCGACAATCATGCGAGTCCCGAACAAATTTCCAGAATCATTCTAAAGTTGAAAGTTCGAAAAGCCCCCGGACTGGACGGAATTCCGAACATCCTATTGAAACGACTACCCACTGTCGCTATAAAATATATGACGAACATCATCAACGCATGTGTGGATGAACGCTATTTTCCGAAGCTTTTCAAATTAGCGAAAGTCACAGCAATCCTCAAGCCGTCCAAAAATTCGAGATCCGGTGAGAGTTACCGTCCGATAAGTCTACTAAGTTCTGTAGGGAAGATCTTCGAAAGATTGGTCTACGCAAGACTAAGCAACTTCGTGAATGAAAAATCCGCTACAAAACCGGAACAGTTCGGCTTTCGTGAGGAGCATTCAACGATCCACCAAAGGATTGTGAACATTATCAAAGACAACAAAACCTCCAGGAAGTCGACAGGAATGGTACTGATCGATATGGAAAAAGCGTTCGATTCGGTATGGCACGATGGAGTCATCTACAAACTGAAAAAGATTGGAACGCCTATTTACCTCATCAAGCTGGTCGCGTCATTCCTCAAAGAACGAAGCTTCACTGTGTCTGTTGATGGGCACCAATCATCATACAGATCCATTCCGGCTGGCCTGGCTCAAGGTTCAGTCATCTACTGTATGCTGTGTACACTTCAGACCTCAAACTACCGCTGAACTGTGAAGCAGGATACTATGCTGATGACACTGCCATTATCTCGTCAGCAAAGCAGTCCAATACAGTCATCAGAAATCTGTCACACGCACTGTCGAGAATCCACAAATATTTCGTTAAATGGAAAATCAAAATCAACTGCGAAAAAACACAAGCAATCCTCTTCAAATTTAACCAATCGAGGAAACGCATACCAACAAGAGGACTGTACTTCAATGGATCTCTGATCGACCTGAAGACGGAAGTGACTTACCTCGGTGTAAAAATCGAAAAATTGAAATTCGGCAAACACGTTGAATTCTGCAGGGTAAAAGCGCTCAACAGCTTCAAGGCCTATCCGCTTCTCAGCAGAAAATCAAAACTGTCCACCGAATCAAAGCTGACACTGTATAAAGTCATCATTCGACCAAAAATAACATAACATGGAAAACCTGTTACAAAAGCAAACAAAAGCTTTCTTTGAAAAATGTGCTTCGAGCTAGTTGATAGGTTTAGCGCCGTAAGTTCCTACCAGTTTCCTTCTACCTTTACTGTTTTTGTTTACTTCCCTATTACCTATCGTTTATATTTTTCTATTTTACTTTCTTTTCTTCATGTCTTCTATTTTCTCCGTTGCATTTTATGAAAAGTGATAAAGAGGTTTTTGAAATTCCTCGAGTTGTTTATTGTTATTTATTGTTGTTCTGTAGTTGTGAACGCAAATTTTTCTTACTCAATTGAAATTAACAGTCTTAGACTGGTCGATGTGAAATCTTACCCTAACGATTAATCACGACGAGATATTGCGAAATGTATGCACCTCTACGAAATGTTTTTGTTGAATAAAGGCTAACCGATTATTTAGAAAAAAAGTGTCTTTTTACTCATTAAAATCGGTTCTGTAGATCCAGAGATATGAATTAAACAATTTTGCTATTTTGTATGGAAACGGACCCAAATCGAATATTTTTAAATAGCCAATTTGGCAAACCTTTCTTCTTTTTTTCTTTCTTTCTTTGTTTGTGGCAATTTTTGGCAGGATGACCCAGATCTCCTGAACTATTAGAGTTAGAAAGTTGGTTCCAAAGGCGAAGTTGTAGAGAATTAAATTGAAGCGAACACGTGTTTCAGGGTTTTGGGGAAATATAGTACAATCCTGGTATATGGCCACTTCCATAATAAGGCAGAATGACCCAAATCTCCAGAACTATGAGAGTTAGAAAGTTGGTTCGAAAGGCGAAGTTGTAGAGAATTTTAGGTGAGAGATAAACTTACAATAGTACTGATATCCGCCAAAAAACCCTCTTACAGAGGAGGTGTACGCAAGTCTTTTTGTCTCCTTACAAAAGTTCTGAAATCAGAAATGGGTGACATGACGCATTAAGCTTCTAACGCAAAACAATTTTATTCCAGTTACAAGAGTTTTGAAGTCAGAGAGGGGTGACGCATTTATCTTATCTACCCATTTCTGATTTCAGAACTTTTGTAAAGAGACAAAAAGACTTGCGTCTAACCTCCTCTGTAAGAGTGTTTTTTGGCGGATTAATTGATACGCAGAATACGGCACAATTGTCTAAATAATACGAAAACAGGGTTTGTTTGAAAAAAAACTCTCCAATTTTAAATTATGCCTTTATTAATTAATTCAAAAACCAACCGGTTTAAGGAACTGTGTTTCTATCATCAGGCCTTGGCTCAAACTAAAAACATTTTTCATTCCTAGGACGGAAAACTACTGTTTCCCCACCCGTCTTCAACAGTTCTGCTGGTATGTTATCCGGACCGGAAGCTTTTTTGTTCTTGAGTGAAAAAATTGCTGCTGAGACTTCCTTTATTGTTGGCGCTACTACGATACGTCGTCGTCGTCAAGAAAGAAAACATCGCTATCATCAGTCACATCATCATCCCCGTTGAGCAATGCATCAAAATGTTCTTTGAATCTCTCCTAGACATCATGTTTTGCAGTAAGTAACGTTCCGTTTACTGCTTTGCATACGATTATTCGGGGTTGAATCCTTTCCTTTGATTGTTTGCACGTTTATAGAACTTTTGTGACGCATTTGCGCATTTCCTTTCTTATTCGCGCAGCGTTTCTACGTTCTGTAACATCAGCACACTCCGCATCAAACCAGGTATTAAAGTCATTAGGGCTCTGTTATCCTAAGGTGTTGGTCGCTTCTTGTTTGATTACTTCACTCACCGATTGCCAGTCGAGAGGAGTATCATCTGATTGAGCTTGTTGTAATTGTTGAAGCTTTGTGCTAATGTTTTCAGCATAATATGTCGCAGCTATCTGTAGATCTCTTAGCTTGTCCACTGCAAAACGCCTCACAGTTTCTCTTTGGTAATTATGAAACCGGGCAAGATGTGATCGCAGTGTTGACACTGCAAGATAGTGATCAGAGTCGACATTTGCTCTCAATTACATCAGTGAGGTGTCTTCCGTTAATCAATAGGTGGTCGATTTGATTAGGTGACAAGTTGTCATTGGGTTGCTTCCAGGTAAATGTCTGCTTTTATGTTGGTGGAAGCACTTTTCACTACGAGGTTTCTTTCAGCCGCGAAATAAATCATGCGCTGTCGGTTTTCATTCGTTTCATCATGCAGATTGTATCTTCCACTTTACCTGGTTGGTTACCTGATCGTTCATGCGGGTTACTCACTATAACAGGTGTCACCACGGGTAGGATAGGATGTAGGAGTAGGTGGACAGAAGCTAGGGTACATAAAGAGTGCTATATTACGCATAGCACACCATTTGACACCCACCAGACCTTAGAAAGCCGCATTTTTTCAGAGACAGTAAATTTGTAGATAGATATAAATGGGGTACAATTTAAAGAAAGCTACTAGCTGAACATGATGCTGACCATTATTTAGAAAGATACAGTGTGTTTCTCGAAATAACGTTAAAATGCATGTATTTTGCCGCAACCTAGGTTGGCGGATTAGATCGATCCTTTTTCTAGATTTTATATCAGTATCTTTTTAAAAGTTCAGTTTAAAAGTTTTTTTAAAAACCGGGGACTTCCGCACGCACTGGACTTCCACCAAGAAGACCCGGGTTCGATCCCCGGAAAGGGGAATTTTTACTTATGAAATTATAGACTGTACAACGTCCCTACGTTCACCCAAGCTTAATAAATTGTGTAGTTTCGGTATTCGATGCCCGGAACGCAATATCAAGTACAATCATATGTGACGTCATTCACATGTGTAGAAGAGAATGTTTGTACTTGTACCACGACTGAAACGACACCTGTTGAGTCCTAGGGAAATATCAACATCATCGTGTGCCAAAACCTTTCAACTAAAATAGTGTATCGGCGTGTATGATTCGACCTCTCCAGTAATGGAACCATGCCATCCACCCGGCAGATTGCATCGATACAACAACAAACTGTGTAAAAAAAATATGAAATCAGTATTAGATATAAGAAGATATGTAATATTAAAAATTGTTAAGTTTGTTACCATGCGCTAAATAAATAAATAAAATAAAAATCGTAACTTGCTAAAGTTCTACATTCGACCGAAAAACAAATTCAAACATTTACGTAACCAAGCAACCTATAACGTGAACTTATAATCTATACAGCTTCTCCAAAAAATTCCTAAAATCTGAAGAAAAACGTAGATACATTTCAGTCAAATATTTCCAAAAATTTCTCGTGACGTAACACGTGTCTGGAATCCCCTTCTCCCCCTGTCACGCAAAGCCGAACCCCACCCCTTCGGTGTGTGACATGAACTGCCCCTAAGAACATTAGCTCGAAAAACAAGACCACAAGTAATTTGTAAAAGAAGACATCTACGATGAGGGGCGGAAACTAGTAGGGCTTAGAATGCAGACTCGTCTCATCAATGTGTTCGCAGGCATTGTTGGACCATATGCTTGGCGTGAACCATGCATAACAGTTACAAAAATCAATGAAGATTAGGCATGGGAAGCACTTGAAATTATCGATAATTGATTAATCAAATCATTATTGATGATTTGATAATCAATTTGATTATCAAAATTTGATATATCGAAATTTGATAATTATCGAAATTCGATAATTATCACAATTCTATAACCATGAAAGTAATAGATATTTTCTACTGTTCTAGGCAATGGAGAACAAAAAAATTTCCAATTCAACAATATTTCGAGACCTAGTTCGATTTATCATTTGCTCGAGTTGTAAACAAAATACTCAAAACCATCTAAGCGGCTTTAGCTCGGCGGCCCTTGGCCCGAAAATGCCAATCTTCGAACTCGACATCACTATTTCGATTAACTTTTAGAGAAAAAAAATTGAAAACCGGTCAAAGTTTTATTCAATAAACAAAACCAATATTTATTAAGCATCCTCTGTAATAGGAAATCTTTCGAGCGTGACTCCCCAGAAGCCGTCCTCATCAATGACCCTAACTTTCCTATAATTTTTTCGTTTCTGGACCCATACAACCCAGAGTTTCAAAAGCAACAGGAGTTAATAAATAGTTTTCCTTTAAAGATATATAATGATTATGCTTAAATCTTTCCGCTTTATCGGCTATTGAACGCGTTCAAGAAGATGTCTCTAAAATTTTTTTTGAGCTTCGTTGACTGCTCTTATGAAAGGTGAGGATGATGTTAGGCCGATAGCAGTAGGTATTGTTTGGAGACGACGCTTGACAGGTAAAATTTGCTGTTATAACGTTAGGGATAACTTAGTTGAGAAGTTAAAGCCTGTTCAGTTAGGATTTAGTGTTACATGCTGTACGTAGATTCTGTACAGCTGACCATGATGAGCCAATGGCTTTAGTTAAGTTTGACTTTAGCAATGCCTTAACATGTTATTTAGAAAGTTGATGTTAGGTGAAGTGAAGGAAATATGCCCAGAATTATTTCCTTTGCTTTAACGGTAGTAGATGATATTAGGAAGGTATTAGATTTTTGTGAATTATCAGGATTGTCATTAAACAAAAAAAAAAGTTCGAAGTTTTTTTTTGTTAATGTCACTGATGCAGATCAGGCCAACATGTATTATGAGATATCAGCATTATTGCCAGGGACTAAGAAAGTTGATGAGTCTTCTCTTGAGATATTAGGCTCGCCAATTTTCGAGTCAGGTTTAGAAAAGATGTTTTCATCCAAAATTGCAGCGATCAAATTAATGTGTGCTCGTTTAAAATTAATGGATGTTTACCCCGCCTTGTGTATTTTTAGGAAGTCTTTAGGTAGTTGTAGATTTAATCACAACAAAAACCTTTTAAAAGGTAAAGTGCGACGCAGTCCCTAATGTCCACTTCCAAAATTAATGATATCAGTGGAGGTGACGCTTGCGCTGAAAATACGCATAAATTTCCTTTACGACAACGTTACCCTGTGTTCAAAAAATCGCGTCACAAATGCCAGACCCACCATTTGTTTATGTTATGTGTGTTATATGTTATGTGTTTATGTTAATGTTAAATTTTTGCAGCGTAAAAACTGAAAGTACAGAAAAATTATTTCGTCGTTGGGTCTGACATTTGTGACGCGATTTTTTGAACACAGGGTAACGTTGTCGTAAAGGAAATTTATGCGTATTTTCAGCGCAAGCGTCACCTCCACTGATTTCATTAATTTTGGAAGTGGACATTAGGGACTGCGTCGCACTTTACCTTTTAAAAGGTTTTTGTTGTGATATCAGTCGTTTTGGAAGTTTTCAGTTGTTAAAAAAATTTCTATTTTTTGAAAACAATTTTTTGGCGAAAACTTTCGCCTCAATTTTGACCAACTTCCGCGCATCGGCGACCCCACTTTCTATTCATCAAAATGATGCGCAAGTCAACATCTATCGATTCCGACGAAAAAAAATTTTGGCGAAAACTTTCGCCTCAATTTTGGCCAACTCCGGCGCCTCGGCGACCCCACTTTCTATTCATCAAAATGATGCGCAAGTCAATATCTATCGATTCCGGCGAAAAAAAATTTTTGGCGAAAACTTTCGCCTCAATTTTGACCAACTTCCGCGCCTCGGCGACCCCACTTTCTATTCATCAAAACGATGCCTAAGTCAATATCTATCGATTCCGACGAAAAAAATTTTTTGGCGAAAACTTTCGCCTCGATTTTGACCAACTTCCGCGCATCGGCGACCCCACTTTCTATTCATCAAAATGATGCGCAAGTCAACATCTATCGATTCCGACGAAAAAACAATTTTGGCGAAAACTTTCGCCTCAATTTTGGCCAACTTCGGCGCCTCGGCGACCCCACTTTCTATTCATCAAAATGATGCGCAAGTCAATATCTATCGATTCCGACGAAAAAAATTTTTTGGCGAAAACTTTCGCCTCAATTTTGGCCAACTTCTGCGCCTCTGCGACCCCGCTTTCTATTCATCAAAATGATGCCCAAGTCATCTATCGAACTTTCACGAAGGAACCAACTCTCTAGCTATTCTAATTCAGAAGATAGCAAAAATTCCAAGATGGCGTCACTTTGACAGTTGGCAGCCATTTTCTTAGGATAACGAAAAAATTC
>CM055404.1:41880351-41894978 GCA_029228625.1 Pseudolycoriella hygida | reverse complement strand
CGAAATGCAATGAGAGCGAATGAATTTTCCTTTTACAAAATGCCACGAGCGAATGAATTTTCCTTTTACAAAATGCCACGAGCGAATGAATTTTCCTTTTACGCCGGCGCCGGCGAATAGTCATTTTCATATATTTTTTGTCATACTATGATAGGTCGCCATTTTGTGTTTCATGTCATGAAAAGAATTGCTTGTTATATGCCTTATAGTATGTGTTGGTTTCCTGTAGACGTCGATTGTGATCTTTCCATCGATTATTTCATAAAACAAATGTGCAAAAAACGTAAATCAAAAACGTTTGAATTTTACAAAAAAGTGCGCCAATTAACGAACTAAATGAAAATGCATATCGACATACATTTCTGGCAAAAACCGAAAGCGGCAACACCAAAACTGGTTGTATTCAGTTTGTGGGTTTTAGATCTCAAAGAACTCGCAGAACCCACAAATCGCAAGTTTTTTATAACTTAGCGAATGGATCGATTGTATTTTCAAATCATTAAAATGTACTTTCAAGTCGGCAGAAGATAATTACCGAACTTTTACCGACCTCGGTAATTGGATTCCCTTAACAAGATACGAAAATATTCTGATATTTACCTTCATGATAATTCCATCTGAAACATTTGCCAACATAAAATTTATTTCTCGCTGCATGTATTACCATTTACGTTTCAAAGTAATGGAGATGAACAACTCTGAAATCGAACTTTTCACTATCTTTATGTTGTATCATTACGACACCAATGTTTGTAACGACGGTTCCATGTTATTGTGTTTATGTATAAAGTTTTGGTTCTAACAAAGCTTCTTGATATATCAAATTCAGATCGTAGATGACATTTTCTAATAATGCACTACAAAAGAACCACAGCAACAATAATAAGAACATGCAGAGCGCTGAAAGACTTCTATAATATACCGTCGAAATATGTTCAATTTGCTAGGGAACTCGTTCCATTATTGTTCGCATTATTTTCCTTGAATTATTTTCGTTCTATGAAATTTTGGTAGATATAATTTATAGAGTTCCTTTAGAATTCTGTGTGTTTGAGTAAAACTTGCTAATTAATAAATTTTAAGTTTTTCGAATAGCAAACGATTCTTCGATATGCATACTTGTAAACAAAATTTAACGATTCGCTTAGTAAGAATGATTTTTCACAACAGTGACAAAAAGTTGAACTTAATTAATTTGTCTCTTTCAACATAAAAATTCCTAACTTGTTGGAAGACGTCATATCTCACACCAATTTATAAAATCAAATCTAGAAATGATATTGAAAATTACAGAGGTGTTGCTATTTTGTCCACTTTCGGTAAGCTTTTCTAAGCTATTGTTTGTGAAGTTTTGACTGCCTATCTTCATAAAGTTACAACTAAGTTAAGGGAAGGTCTACATCAACTAATTTAGTTGAATTCGTCAGTTATTGCAGGAAAGTGATGGAATCAGAAGTTCAACTTAATGTAGCTTACATGGATTTCAAGAGAGCATTCAGTTCTAATAAGGAACCTGGAAGAAATGGGAATTCACTCGGAATTATTAGATTGGATTTGTTCATATTTGAGTGGAAGATAACAATATGTCAAATGGCCTGGTTGGACTTCAGGGACTTTTTCAGTTACATCTGGTGTGCCGCAGGGCAGTCATCTTGGTCCTTTGATATTTGTGTTGTTTATGAATGAAGCCGTAAAGGTATTCACTTCGTCACTTTATGCTGATGATTAGAAGATATGTCACGTACGTGATGCCCAAAATTTTCAACAAGACTTGCGTACCTTGAGTTATGGTGTCTCTCTAACGGTCTTAAGCTAAACATAGATAAATGTACTGTAATGTCTTTTACTTGGAATCGGTGCACTATTATGTTTAGGTACATACTTGAAGAAAGAAAATTGACTCGGGTCTCTAAGCATGTTGAAAATGTTATTGCCAAATCGTAATCTATATAAGGCTTCATGATGAAAATGAGCAAACAGTTCAAGAACTTTGAGACGCCTAAAGGTGTGTACTTTGCCTACGTCTCGTCCGTTCCTGCTTCGAATATAGCTTGGTTATATTATGGCATCCATACTATGACATATATGCTGACAAAATTGAGTTAATACGGAAGAAATTTGTAATATATGCCTAAAGGCGAACGGTTAGACATGATAGTAACTTTCAGCTGCCCCCTATATTGAGAGATGTAAAACTCTAGGAATTGAGACATTATGGTTATGTTCAATTTACTTTCTAATCGTTTAGATGCTCTCACGATTTCATCGAAAATTGTACTTGCAGAACGTAACAGACCTATCGAACAGAAGACAAAATGACTTTTTACGCCTCGATTGGCATAGGACAGATTACGGCCAGTATGAGCGTACCAACAATATGTGTATGTTATTCAAAAAATTTTCCACACCGGCAAGGTGAAGATTCTGGGTTCGGCTCCCGGGGTGACCCATCATTTCGCCGCGTATGTTTCTCCGCCGAGCATTTCGCCGCTGATCATTTCGCCGCCGATCATATTACCGCCGGGAACGTTTAGCCGCGGACTCGTTTGGCCGTAGATTCATTAGGCCGCAGACATTTGGCGGTTAACAAAACTAGGAAAATGCCACGAAAACCTACACTGAGGAAAATATCTACAAATATCTACGCTGCCAACGTATTTTACGCACCGTGCACGTATGGCATACTACACAATACTTAAATAAGGTTGATAATACATTCAGCGCGTATATAATACGTCGGCAGCGTACACAATGCCTACGTCGCTTGTAGATATTTTCCTCAGTGTATGTGGTTATATGTGATTAATGTAACCAAAGCGACTGATTCATCCTTCTACAAAATGTCACGAAAGCGAGTTATTCATCCTTTTACAAAATGGTACGAAAGCGAGTGATTTATCCTTTTACAAAATGTAACAAAGGCGAGTGATTCATTCTCTTACAAAATGGCGCGAAAGCAAGTGATTCATCCTTTTACAAAATGACATGAAAGCGAGTGATTCATCCTTTTACAAAATTTCACAAAAGAGAATAGTTCCCCACTTCAAAAAATGACACAAAAGTGAGTGATTCATCATTAATTGATTGTTCAACACTCCGCGGCGCTGGCGGCGATTTGTTTGGCGGCGAAAAGTTCCAGCGGCAAAATGTTGCACGGCGAAAAGATTAGGCGGTGAGCTGGCCTAACGGCGAAATGATCGCGAGGCTAAATGATAACGCGGCGAAACGTGCGCGGCGAAATGTTCAGCGACGAAACGATCCTCGGCGAATTGATAGGGAACCGGCTCCCGGCCGTGACAAAGTCAACTGTCAAACTATCTTCTAAATAAACCTATATATTCTTATAGTTGACTATCAAATCTGATAGTTGACTATTAAATTTGATAGACCAACTAACTACCTAACAGCTAACTACCAATTTTATAGTTGACTATCATTTTGATAGTTGACTATCAAATCTGAGAGTTGACTATTAAATTTGATAGCTGACTATCATTTTGATAGTTAACCAACAAATTTGGTAGCTAACCACCAATTTGATAATTGACTATCATTTTGATAGTTGACTATCAATTTGATAGTTGACTATCAAGTTTGATAGTTAACGATCAAATTTAAAAGTTGACTATCAAATTTGACAGTTGACTATCAAATTTGACAGTTGACTATCAAATTTGACAGTTGACTATCAAATTTGACAGTTGACTATCGAATTTGACAGTTGACTATCAAATTTGACAGTTGACTATCAAATTTGATAGTTGACTAAACTCGTTTCAACGTTTTTATGAACTTTTTATTTCCGCGCAGGTTATTAACACCGCAAAAACCTGCGCAGAAGTAAAAAGTTAATTAAAATATTGAAACGAGTTTATCATTTTGATATTTGACTATCAAATTTGATAGTTGACTATCATTTTGAATTTGACTATCATATTGTCTATTAATTTGTTAGTTGACTATCAATTTGATAGTTTTGATAGTTGAATGATAGACTATCAACTATCAAGTTGATATTAAAGTGACTGATGATTTGTATTCATTGGAATTCGTGGTTAAATGGTGAAAGTTTTTTTTTATTAATTCCGAGCTTTCGTACACATTCAGTGAACTTCATCAGGGAGTGAAAACATAATTGTACAGACTACTCGGATCTGTTACAATAAATTTTGGAATCGGCTACTTAATAAAATCATAAATATTTGGAATTATCAGTATCTACGCCAATTATTAAGTACATAGTCAACTATAGCTTTCAAAGTGAGAGTTTAATATTTGATAGTTGATATTTTACTAGTTGATGCTTGATAGTTGATATCAACTATCAACAATCAAATGATTAACCCGTCAACTATCATGTATCAAGGATCAGACTTCCAGATATTAAAATATCAGCTATCAAATATAGAAGTTATAAAAAAAGCACAATTTATTATTTTTGTCACTTTAGAATCAAATTTTCAACAGTATACATTTTGATCTACTGTAGTCCAAAGCTTGTGTCGTAACAAACTTTGACGCAATTTTCTCGACCGTGAAATTCAAATAACTGGGGTTGGGTTTTCCTCAATTTTTCGGTCATAAATAACGAAAAACACATATATTTCGAGACGTTTCACAGCTTATTGCTGCATCTTCAGTCTTTATTCATCTCATTCAAAGCTAAAATTACATAAGTCACATTTTAATAAACTAAACTTGCAAAAATAGAAAAACAGATTTTACCTTACGAGAACATAAATTCCCTCCACTAAATGAAAGTTTGAATTATGAGCAAAAACCTTTAGAAAGAACCCATATAAAGAACACAGCTAGTTCGGACGAAAGACCTCTTCTCAATTTACGACTGGAATCAAACTTTTGTACACTGCGCTGATGTTTTCTGTGTCTCTTCTAAAATTCATAGTCTGGTTAGTCAGAATGTGCAAAGATTCCAAAACCCTGCGTTTCGTGAAATTATGTTCCACAACTAAAACAGTCATTCTGTCAGTATCAGGTACGTGCCCAGCGTCATGATAGTGGTGTACCACCGCTGTAGCATTACTTAAATCTCCACTTCGGTTAAAAGCTTTTATGTCATCCACATGATTTTCACATCTCTTACTGGCTTCGTGACTGGTATTACCCACATAATTCAAATTGCACATAGCCCGTCGACCATCACCTAAACATGGTATGACCTATACGATGTGGTGTATAATCTACCATGTTTAGGTGATGGTCGACGGGCTATGTGCAATTTGAATTATGTGGGTAATACCAGTCACGAAGCTGTGAAGTTATTTTGATCTACTTTAAATGTCAACGTATGCCGAAAAAATTTTCAAAACAAACTGTTAACTTGATATTTGACTGGAACGAGTTAAATTATTTGTTGATTAAGATACATTTCTTTGTGATTGCATTCATTGCATCGAAACGTTATGGCACACACTGTTTGATCGAAACGCCCTAGGTATGACAAAGTCGCCTACGTACAGATTTAGAATTAGTCTCACATTATTCAACGTCATATTTTCCTCAACTTCAATATTTTCGAAGCCGCTCCCAATGTATCGTAATCGGTCAATTTACATTTCATGAATGAGAACCGAAAATTGACAAATTTAACTCCCCTGTAACCCAGGATTGGAGGATAATTGAAGAGGACGATGATATGGGAATGGAAATTAATACTTACCCGTGGGCTTTATTGAAATTTGCGATTTTTCATGAAACCCTTTTCGTTTATGCAATAGTTTCATGGTGAATTTAATCTGTTCGTTTCCTTCTTTCTGCGTATAATTTACAGCAAATGTTAAAGGATTGCACCTAATGACCTGCACTTAAAATACACGAACATGTATTTATTCAGTTGAAATATTAAATACAGAATCACATTCCCGAAGGATTATCTAGTATTTATTCGAAACTAAAGCTAAGCTTTACATGCCGCACTTTCGTCTAGATAAATATAAAAATTGAAAAATAATATTGTATCAAATATGCATATATTCGCGAGAGTATTCCTCTAATATTTTTAGACCCGTACAAAGTACGAAAGGGGTTTCACAGATTCACTCGTTTGTCTTTGTAATATATGGATGAGTTGGGTAAGATCAACACGGAAGTAAAAGGGACTATGGGTCAATTGTCGGTTGGGGTTGCCAAATATGAAACAAAAAAAATCTCCTTCGGATTGTGTGTCTGTCTGTTCGTTCGTCCTATGTGTCCTAGAGCTCAACCGGAGGACCTTAAAATCAATGTCGGTGTGTTGAAACGCTTTATGTTCATGTAACTATGCTTTTCAGAGTGTTTCTGGGGTCGATCAGATAAATTAAACGCAAACATTTATTTAAATAAATTGGATAAACGTGATACGAAAACGCACGGGTCTTTGCTTTTGTTTTTTTTTTTTATTTCACATTGGACTATTTCAAACAAAGCACTTTTATTGAATATTCATTCGTTGTATATACGTGTAATCATTGAACATCCTCTCGAAATATACACTCCATACATTTTCCAATGAATTTTAAACGATTTTTCCATCACAATCAAAATGAAAACAAAACAGAAAAATGGTTTTATGTGCATTCGTTATTTTACGGTGTTGCAGTTTGTTTTTGTAAATATATTCATTTTGTTTCAATGTATTTCAGTTAGAGCTGTGATCTGGACAACAGAAGTAGCGCTACTACAAAAAACAACGTTACTATCGCTGTTCAACATTCAATTGAATCGCTTAGTGCGACTTTGGCTTCTGTCAAATTTGGCTAATTTCATGATGAATTCCACCAAATTACGAACATTTGAAGCTAATGTTCTAACAAGCGAATTAGCAGTGACAGCGTCGCCAGTTGCCATTTGCGCACTCTATAGAGACATAGCTGAAGTGAAAGAGTAACAAAAAGTGATATGTCCGGGTAGTGAAAAATCTTCCACTGTATTATCGCCCGGAACGATAATATCGTCTCCGTGATGATAATATCGTTCCTGGAACGATATGATCACCCAGTGGTATGATAATATCGTTCCTGACAAAACATTATCGTCTCGTGATATGATAATATCGTTCCTTGCATAATATTATCGCCCAGTGATATGATAATATCGTTTCTGGAACGATATTGTCGCTCAGTGGTATGATAATATCGTTCCTGGCATGATACTACCGCCCAGTGGTATGATAATATCGTAACTGGAACGATATTATCGTCCGGTGGTATAATAATAACGTTCCTGGCACGATATTATCGCCCAGCAGCGGTATGATAATATCTTTGTTTGGATTCATAACACGGAACGATAATATCGTCCCAGTGATGATAATAGTGTTCCTGGAACGATATTATCGTCCCGTGGTATGATAAAATCGTTCCTGGCATAATATTATCGACCAGTGGTATGATATTATCGTTTCTGGAACGATATTGTCACCCAGTGGTATGATAATATCATCACTGGAACGATATTATCGTCCGGTGGTATGGTAATATCGCTCCTGCCACGATATTATCGTCCGGTTGTATGATAATATCGTTCCTGGCTAGATATTATCGCCCAGTGGTATGATATTATTGTCCGAGCAACGATAACACAGTGGGAGATTTTTCTGGTTCCCGGTATGCACCAGTCAGATTAGTATACTAACAAAACTGATACCTGGACGACCACATACTAGCTAAAATTTTTTTTTTCGGTGGTGATGGTGTCAACTTGCTACATGTATTCTGAATTTGAGAAGCGTTAAAGATTCTATTAACAAATCACTCATTCGTCGGGTAAGAACTTTATATACCTGAAAAAAATCAACATTTGAATGGAAATACATTCATTGAAACGAAAAACCCAGAAAGCCGTGTGGCGAATCTTGACAACTTGACTAACCGAGCGTTGATTGCCACAGTCATACTACTACATACAGGACTTGGTTGTCGCAATAATGGATCGTGAAATCATTTTGTTGTGTGTATACGTCCTTAGTACGACCGACGGATCGAATGGTACCTACAATCAGCTTCGAGAGGCAATACCAATCTGTCATACCGGACAGGACTGACTGGCTGGGAAACTGGCCGGTTGGCCTTCCCGATGGGGCACAGGTAGGCTTCACTGATTGGTCGAAGACTGAGCAGGGAACAGGAGCCGGAGTCTATAGGCAAGGCCCGGAGAACGGTTATAGCTTCCACATGGGAAAATTAGCTAGCGTCTTCCAAGCAGAGACGTTTGCTGCGCTTATGGGGGCGATTGAGTTGGTTGCGGAAGGAACAAAGCTTAATAGAGCACTAATATGCTCGGACAGCGAATCGGTGATCATAGCACTCGCGTCACAACGTCTAGATTGGTTGGTGAGCTAAAGGCGACTCTAAATCGACTGGGAAAGAGCAACCAGATCACAGTGGCTTGGGTACCAGGACACGAAAAGCATAGACGGCAATGAGAGGGCAAATGAGTTGGCCAGACAAGGCTCAGCTAAAGTTGCCGTCGGCACAGAGCCCTTCATCCCAATACCACACTCCCTGTGTGTTAGAGAGATAAGAGACTGGGTACGAACGGAATCCGCGAAACGTTGGAGCGCATACGATGGAGGAGCACATACGAAGCTCTTCTTTCCGCTGCCTGACGAAAGGTGGGCCAAGGAGCTGGTTGGCATGGACCGTAATAGCATAAGGAGGACAGTAGCAGCTATTACGGGGCACTGTGGCTTGAACCAGCACTTGGCGAGGATGAAGATCGGAAACGATCCAAATTGCAGTTGCGGCTTAGAGGAGGAAACGGGCGTACACCTAATCAGTGAATGTCCGAAGTACTATACTCTGAGAAGCAGAATACTGGGTGCTCTTGTGGTTTCACCTTCAGAGAACCAAAACCTGTTGCTTTAAACAGCTTCCTAGTGGGAACTGGGAGGTTCAAATGATTTACATGATGAGATTGATGAAACAAAGGATCAATAGATCTGTGTTTCGAGTCCGGAAACGGACGTCCTAGCCTGATAAATCTAGTACGACGGACGTAGACTAAATGTCAAAGTATTCGCAATTTTGTAAACTTTGACTTGACAAACTGACAAACAAACTTTGACAAAAACTTAATAATTCGTAGGTAATATCATAATTTCGGGGGTGGGAGGTGTCGCGTGAAAACCAACGTTCATTGGACCAATTAGAGAAATTCTTTTTGTCAAATATAGTTTCGTTTTAAGATCTAGTTATGCCATTAAGTAGTTTCACTTCATCTAAATAATTACCAGACGAAGAATCCCCGAGTTCCACGAAATAAAAAATAACAAAGTCTCCTAAAACTAAAAAAAATCTCGCCACTCCCGCCGATTGACGATGACGCACAATTCTAATTCCAGTGATTAGATATGTATCGCAACCTGTCACAACTATAACATATCCATTACAACTGTACTACGAGGGAAAATCGACGCTTTTTTCTGTTTAGCTGATGTTCGTAAAACTAATTAAGAAAGTCGGCTTCAGTGTTTTGTTTCACTGTTTTTATGCAGATTAAAAACAATAAAAACCAATAACGTCAAATTGGTTTTTGATCCGATAGTCCGAATGATTTTTTATTTTATTACACTCTCACATATAGTGAACGGAAGTGCTCTTCGACGATTCCATAATTAAATATTTGTAACAATTTATTTTTATTTACACTTTTTTTCCATCACGTATTGCACACCATGCTGTATTCGGTGTTGGGGTGGAAATATAAAAAAAATATTGTCGATAGCGTGTGATGTTTAATTGATATAAATGATTTTGAATCAAATAATGTGAGTGTGGACTTATTTAATCGCAAATTATTTCACAAAATAAATTGAAATTACTTCCAAGCATATGAGGCAAAAAGCTCTATCATTAAACGAAATGTTGCTTCCTGACAACAATTTCTAATTACTCGACATCATGATTGAATGGAACATTTTAAAACACAGAGACACATAACACACATAAGAATTTTATAAATAATCGAAAACAATTTTTTGTCGCACCGCATGAAAACAGAGCTCACAAACACTTAACAAAATATCATTAAGTGAATGTCGTCGTCGTCATGTGGATATTATACAGCAAGTGTTTTGTTGCACGACATTTGTTGATTAGAAAAAGTGAAACGTGTTTTATTTTCGGATTGACATGTTTCCGTTGTGTAGTGGTTATCACATCTGCTTAACACGCAGAAGGTCCCAGGTTCGATCCCTGGCGGAAACAATTTTTTTTCATCACACACTGTTGGAAAATCTGATGGGATTTTGTTGCTAAAAAAACTTCGAGCTATTCATGTTTCTGTCTGATATGGGTTGGAAAACCTGGTGCTGGCCGGCGACCACTGCATGGCCGATGATAACTGGTGCATTTACCCTATACGTTTAAGAAGAATCTTAAGAATCTTTTGTTAGCTTGTTGTTCAACTAAAGGAAAGATACATTTCTTGGTATGCAAATGAATTATATATTCTGATACTGATGATAGAGATTATTGTGTAGAACGAATAGATGTTGATATCGAACGGGATAATTGTTGTAAATGTAGTTGCATCAACGTTATTGAAATTCAACTAATGTGGTGTCGGCCTTTGCCATTATTAGATTAATATTTAGGCAGATACTATTCGCACGCGCGTGAAAATTGAAGTTTGTTTTTTATTTTGGCCAAAGGACGGGCTCCTAAAAACTTGCCGAAACCATTTGAAAATTCCCTTTAAAATCCCAGGCCCAAAGTTTTTATCTCCGTTCAGCGGGCCTGCGCGCCCCAAAATTAATAATTACGAAAACAAAAAGTTTGTCACCTCATTTATTTATTTGTCTGTCTATTGTCAGTAAGATTAAGAAATCCAATTTTACATAGAGGTGGCTCTGTTCCCTCTGCGCCCCACCTGGTTACGGGTCTGACTTAATTCCTCCACGGGACGATTTGTATAAAGAAATAGTAATTTTCCTACCTAGTTTTGTAACTAAGGTTTTATCAGTATTAGTCGTAAATACTACATGGGGTGAAAAGTCCGCGGCCTCACATAGAGATGGCGTCATTACTTCAGAATTTTTGTTAACATTCAGTAGTACCACCCTTTACTTGTCTACAGCCAAAATTTCCTGACATTTGGTGTCATAGTTTTCGAATTACTGTCAATAGAGTGACGCAGGTTTTTGTTGTTCGTAAAAAATGGAAAATAATGAATTCCGTGTGTTGATTAAACATTGTTTCTTAATGGGAAAAAATACGGTGCAAAGCAAAGAATGGCTGGATAAGTGTTATGGCACATCTTCTCCGTCGTATACAACGGTCAAGAAGTGGCATGCTGAATTTAAACGAGGTAATACAAGCACCGATGATGCCCCACGTTCAGGACGTCCAAGTGAAGCAGTTACTGAAGAAAACATCAAAAGAATCCATCGTATTGTTTTGGCTGATCGGAAAGTTAAAGTTAGTGAAATAGCTGACATCCTCAAAATATCAACAGAACGGGTGCGACACATTTTACACGAGTATTTGGACATGAAAAAGCTTTCTGCGCGATGGGTGCCGCGTTTTCTAACAATTGATCAAAAGCAGCACCGTCTTGACGATTCAGAGCGTAATTTAGCTTTGTTCGAGCGTAATCCAACGGAGTTTTTGCGTAGATTTGTCACGATTGATGAAACGTGGATTCATTACTATACACCAGAGTCCAATAGACAGTCTGCAGAGTGGTTAGAATTTGGTCAAAGCCGACCGAAGCGCCCAAAGGCACAGCGTTCTGCAGGCAAGGTTATGGCCACGATTTTTTGGGATGCGCATGGCATAATATTTATCGACTATTTGGAGAAAGGAAAAACAATAACTGGCGAGTACTATGTCACATTATTGGAACAGCTCGACAACGAGATCAAGAGAAAACGACCGCATATGCAGAAGAAAAAGGTCCTGTTTCATCATGACAATGAACCAGCGCATTCATCCATAAAAGCAACTGTGAAACTGGACTCTTTGGGCTATGAATTACTCCACCACCCACCTTACTCTCCAGATCTGGCCCCCAGCGACTACTATTTGTTCCCAAACTTAAAAAGATGGCTACAGGGAAAAAGATTTTACTCTAATGATGAGGTGATATCCGAAACAGAGGCCTATTTTGCAGGGTTGGAGAAATCCTATTATACCAAAGGTATCCAAATGTTGCAGGACCGTTGGACTAAGTGCATTTCCCTTCAGGGAGACTACGTTGAAGAATAAAATTAATTTCATATGTAAAAGTTAGTTCTTTCATTGCAAGGCCGCGGACTTTTCACCCCATGTAGTAGTGTTCACTATTTAGGACGTGTGCGGAAAAAATCTAATTACAAAACGAGGTAGGAATAACGTTTTCTGCAATTCAATGCCGAAATAGACAAAAACAAACAATATTTCTATTTCAAAACTACGATAGGCATTCACGACTCCATTTTTTAATTGAAAGAGACTATTGGCACCGAGTGTCATTAGCTACAGGGAGTTGCGGGAATTGTGAAAAGTTAACACAGCGCTGTGTCTGCAATCCGTACAATGGATACCCATGGCAAATGTGCGACGGGAACGACAAATGTGCCACTTGAAAAAAATAAAAATTTCACATTTGCGTGGCAAATGTGACTCACGTATGTGAAAACAAATGTGGAAATGTGAAAACACATGTCCACATTTCTTGGCTCAGAACGAATTTTTCGATGAAAAAAGCAGACTGGCACAACAGATGTGGCAAATGTGCAAAAAATACTCAGTACTTGAAAAAAGAGAAAAAATACAGATCACTTAATACGTCGACGAAATTATTTTTGAGTCTAAACGGCTGTACGTAAAATTCACGAAAATTTGGAAATGTATCTGAGAGGTTGGAATCGACATAGTGCTAAAATTTTCAAAATTTCGCAGATTGGTTGTAAAATAATGAGTTCAGACAAACATACCTGCTGAAAAGAGAACGTTTACACACATTTGTATTTTCGAAAAACTTTTCAATTATAGACGATATTAATGAACTGACACAGTTCAGTAGTATTTTTCATTGAAAAGTAGCATTTCCCGCAACTCCCTGGTCATGTGCCTGGACTGGTATCATCAAGATTGCGTTGAAGAAGATGGTGATTTTTTATGCATTGATTGCAGTGCAAATCCATACCTCGCCGAAATACAATAAATTTCCATGAAAATACAATTGAAAGTGACGAATTTGTTCGATATTTTTCCATTATTTTTCACAAAAACAAGGATGAAAAATCATTGAACATTTAAAAGCCACTCACAATTCTTAATCCTACTTCCAATTGTTTAACAAAAATCGAGAAACTAAAAGTGCTGATTTCATCGTTTACGACTCATCGGTACACCTTATCTTAAGACCATGTGTAGGATGAAAAATCATTGAAAATAAACGTTGTTTTCCAATAAATTTCTTGAATTTAATTTCGTCACGTGGCAATAGTGTTAACGTACTATTCGCACGCGCGTGTGAACAGTGTTTCACAACGCAATATTTGCACGCGCGTGCCCTACATACGATATGAGAATAGCGAATCTCTGTGTCCAAAGTGAATAAGAAGCTGTCTTTTTCACGAAGAAATGATTGGATAGGACGTAGAAAAGAAATGGAAACTTGTAATGAAGGTGAAAATTTTATTCATTTTCAATTAGATTTAGCTGCTTCTTGATTTTCCTTTATTTTTGCTAAAATAGCATCTTGAAGAATGGACGCTCCTTCACCATTTAAGTTTTCGTAATCGGGAAGCTGAGACATTCTTCTCATCCAGTCCGTCGTTTTTGGATACTTTTCGGCGTCTATTCCAATGATGCGATCAACAGAGGACAATGTTGATATGAAACAGAAATCCGCCAATGTTATATCGTTGCCGCAAACGTACTGACAATTTTCTAAAAACGCTTCGACGATCGGTAAAGTCATTTTGAAATAGTCGCTTCTCTCCTGTGATATTTCAGTACAACCAAAGTAAAATATTGGCTCAACAAACGCTCGAAGCCTTGCGAAAAGAAAACCTGTATCAAAGTGCAATCTCGCATCAACTAAAGCCCGTTTCACCAAGTCTTTCGGGTACAATTTATCGTCCTTGGCATATTTTTCCGAGAGATAGGAACAAATAGCATGACTGTCTAAAATTAAGGCTCCATTATCATCCAACACAGGAACGGTGTGTTGAGGATTCATCTGTGGAATATCAATCGCGTGCTAAGCGTTTTTGAATTCAATTTTCGACTTACTTTTAAGAACTGTGGAGTTCTATTTTCTCCTTTCCTGCTATCAATTATTTTTAGGTCCAGTTCAACGCCGATGTATTTAGCGGCCATCAGAACAGCTCTGCATGGCGGACTTCGGTTAATGTAGTAAAGAATTGGTTTACTTGCCATTTCGGACCACTGAAAATGTGTCTAAAATTATTAAAATGGGTAGCGAGACGTTTTTCACATTTTTTTCGGTTGGAAATTAAATAATGTACATTTTGTGTACAAAAAATGTCCATACCCAAGTTCAATCTCTTAATCAATTTTTCGATTGTCTTTCAGGAAGAAAAAAAGATTTTAAAAATCGGGTAGCCGAAGGTGTTGGAGAACAATTTTTTTCGGAAAGAAAATTTTTTTGGAGAAACTTTTTTCGGAGAAAATTTT
>CM055404.1:41869437-41879851 GCA_029228625.1 Pseudolycoriella hygida | reverse complement strand
AAATTTTTTTCGGAGAAAAATTTTTTTTGGAGGAAATTTTTTTCGAAGAAAAATTTTTTTGGAGGAAAATTTTTTTCGGAGAAAATTTTTCTTAAGAAATCGGTAGATATCGGTAAATGCATTCCCTAGTTAGCTCTAATCCACTCGCCTATCATAAAAACGTTGACTCAAGTCGTGACAAGAATTCGTTCGCTTTCATTTTCATTCCCTCTTTATCTACAACGAAATCACTTTTCACGGCCGATAAACTTTTTGGTTGCACTACTCGCACATGACTATTTTTAGCGCTCATTTTATTGAATATGGTGCGAAGATTTGTACGATGTATTATGCAAACCTAATTCAGTACGAATCATAACTTATAGAGTGAAAACACCGGTTGCGAGCCTGTTTAGAAAGTTTTTTTAGCTACGAGCCCCTATTCTCTTTCCCTTGGTTATAAAGAACAAAACAGAGCCTCGTAATTAGCACGGGGCTCGTAACCGGTGCACTTACCCTATGTCTGACGCCTTGGTTTTAATTTTAGCTTGGGACCCTACTTGACTTATCAATTCTTACTAATACTTTTTTCATCGTTCCTCATAAATTATCACAACAGTTATAAGCTATATGTTTACATCACAGGACTGTTTCCCTCACTGAACTTTATTTTAATAAATTGACGCCGCAAACTCTTTCAAAACAAAAAACATTTTTCTTAAAATTAAAGCACTTTCATACATTTGTATACTTAATTCACAACGAAATTTTAAAAATAAAACTTGCAATTAATGTTGTGCTAATAAGAATGTTAATCTCGCGTTGTTCGCTTGCCAAGTGCTCCAAAAGCTTCAGTAAATTATCAGAATATTTGTTAAAAAAAAAAAGAAATACGCTTAGAGAAGAGTCAAGATATTTTACTCGTATTTGTTAAACACACTGCCGTAGGCGATAGTAGAATAACGTTTTACTTGAAAAGTATAAGTACAACCTTCGCAATCAAAACTTTAGTCTTTATCTTTAATGACATTCAAAAAAAAATATTTTTAAATAAAGTTATGTAACAGCTTTATCTTTCCACACCAACACATGCCTCCTTCTGAATTGGTAGATGTGGATTGGGTGAAGTTTTCTTCAATCATGCAACAAATTACAGATAAATGCTTGACGATGACGATGACTATTATAATTCGTAGCGTTCCCTTTCGTCCAGGATTTTAAATTGAAATTCGAAAAATGAAAGTGAAATGATTGATGACGCATAAAATAACGCAAATTGTTGTTTGAAAATATTTACGCTAGTGCTCTTCGCCTTTCCGTGGTGATTTAATGAAAATCGGTCTCCTAACTGGAGTTTGATTTTGCATTATTAAGGATTCTATCATCAAGCTGAGAAGTGCTTACAACATTCGTTCAAGAATGAAAAATACTTTTCCTTTACTCTTGGAATATATTTGAAATGTTACAAACGGAAGAGTAAAAGTACAGGTCCCCCTTGAAAATTTGCACAAAAGGAGATAATAGGAGCTTCTACCTGATACTAAGTGATGATCATTTATTCATTCAGATTAAATGGGATACATAATTCGTAAACAGAATTCAAACCTCTTTTTACGCATGTCCAAAGCAACGAAATAACGTTACAAAAATAACTTGTTATCCAAGGACAGAAAAACGAAATTCCGAAAAGAGTGAAAATTTGTGGACAGAGCAAAACGAGAAGAACATTTTTTCTAAGTTGCTATCATTAAACCAAGCCTGGCATGAGCGCCACTCATCATGAGCGCCGCTTATCACGATCGCCGCTCATTTTGAAAATTTGCGAGCGGAAGTACGAGCGCCGCTCGTTCTCAGCACTCGCGCTCCTTCATTCCTTTCTAAGTTTGAAATTTAAACTCGTTTTATGAGCTAATAAAACCATTGTAATGGGTATATGAAAGTTGCGATACAGTGTAGTCAAAGAAGTTAATTTGGGCTTATATGTCATTGCCTATATTCTATAATGACATCGATGACAGTTCTACGATGATGACAATTCATCAATGACAAATCAACGATGGCAAATCACCGATTACAATTCACCGACGAAAAAACATCGATGACAAATCACCGTTGACAAATCATCGATGACAGGCTGCACTCTATGATAATATGAGAATAAATGCTTTTTTTTGGAATTCTTACTACAGATCACTCCTAGTTATGTCGTTGAAATTATAAAATCCCTTAAAGTTGATTGTATGATATTTCAAATAAATTAACTTTGATGAAACAAAGGTTCAATATGAGGACGAGTAGACAATAACGCATTAGAGGGGGGCTGAACGAAAAGTTGACGTACACTTAGTTTGTCGACTTCCTTTTCATAAATTTTTGAACGAAGTAACTCCAGTTATCAGCATTCAAAGGTTTTCCAACCGAATTCGATCTCAGAGCTCTACTATTAGGTTCGTGATGAAAACCTTCTCATCCACGAAAAAAGTTTTTTTTAGTTCTACAGTCTTTCGTTTAAGGCCCATAGCTTGTGTGCTATAGTCTATATTTAGGCGCTCAAATATTATATTTTTGCTGATATCCGTGGCGCAGTTTCAAAAAAGTAAGTCAGCACTTCCCTTCTCAAGTGTGTTATCTTTTCAACTAAACTCTTTTTTTGGTTCCAACCTACTCTGAGAACGGTGAAAAAAATCGCAAAATTTGCACAAAAACTCATTGATCTGAGATTAGGTTCAATCCCAAAAAATAAGTTTAGTTGCTCTTAAAAGACATTATGTGGGAAGGGAAATGCTGACCTACTTTTTTCGGCTGCATCTTTGTCCACGGATGTCAGCGAAAGTATGTTATTTGAGCGCCTAAATGTAGACTATATTTTGGCACACCAGCTATGGGTCCCATATGAACCCCCACTTTCCCCATTTTATGTGATGCTAGCGATATCAATATTAGAAGTTCTTTACTATATTTTATTGCATTGGCGCCTATAAAAGGCCAATTATAGCACTCAAAATCGCGAAAAATGGTAGTATAATTTCACAAAACACAACATAATAGCCAATTAACATCCAAAAACATGTCACTGCTAAAAATTTGAGTGCAAGCGACTGCAGATTCGACGATATTAGATCGATTTTTCAAAAAAAAAATTTCGCTGATTGTCGTGCAATGTTATTTGATAAACGTCATTGCTATCATTTCGTATAAAACGGGATGTAAGGTTGCATAAGAATTTTGTATATTTATTTTGTTAACGTGTTTAGGTGATATCGTTCGAATTTTTTTTGTTTGCGGATGTTAAAAGCATAGTTTCGTGCATAATTGGCTTTTATAGGCACCTGCAATAAACTATTTGAATAAATCGCTTGATTAAAGTCTCGGTACGTGGATAGACCTCCGGCTGTGGTGCAACGTCTATTCGCACACCTCGATACAGGAATAACCTCGGACTGAAGCCCTCGAATCATTAACTACATCACGGTGAGCGAATAGACGTTGTACCACAGCCTTCGGGTCATTCACTCTACCCCCACTATAATCACACGATTATAGTCCTTGAGTTATAATATACTATTACATAGTTAGTTATAACTAGTTTACTATATTTTATATGACAAAGGAAAGTGACATTGGTATCGTATGCATCTCATAAAATGGTGACAGTTGAAAGATTGTACGTCAAAAAGAAAAGCGTATGGAAGGGCTGGAAGGGAGCTCTAAAAATCCGTAAAAAGTGATAGCGCCGCTCAATTTTTGATATTTGAGCACGAGCGTTAGCGCCGCTCAAATTTTTCACGAGCGCTGCCAGCCGTGCATTGAACTGTAAAAATTCTGCATAAATTACCCCGATTTGAAATGTGGCTAAAAAATCATCTTATATCTGTAAACCCGTTAAAAATGCAAGATTTCTAAGCTCTACCAAGGAAAAATTAAAAGACAAAATCTGAGATTCAAGCTTAAATCAATGCATCATCTGCATCTCCTTTATGAAATGAATCAATTGGAGCTGTCAAAATGTCGTTTCAAACGTCAAAGAATTAGGTAACTTGCCGCAACAAGACTTTCTTTCGTCTTAAATTTTTCTTTGATAAAAGAAATTACAATTAACTAAACAATCTTTTTGAACATTTTCCTTACCTCGCTTGCTCTGTAACTTTGACATTTTAAACGTCATTTTGACAATTACAATAGACCGACTTATGATCTCAACAGAAACAATTCAATAGCGTAGTGGCTAACACGTCTGATTGATACTATGCGATTGAGTTGCTAGCGCATTGGTTCAAAACTCAACCGCAGACAGATTTGTTCCGATTCTTAGATTTGTAAACAAAACAAAGCTAATTGAATCGGTTATGTGAAGTTCAGTGTAGCGCAATCGTGCGGCTTACTGGTGAAAAGCATTGTTGGGAGGTGCCGGTATTCAACTCCTACTAGTTTCGCTCTTAGTACATCTCATAGATGGCACCAGGTGTGTCGCATAGCTTACCACTGGCGCGGTAAAAATACTTTCCGGTAAATAATGGTCTAGCCTCTAACCCTCCATGTGTTGTTAAGGTGGATTATTATTATTTTTATTATTATTTGACCTTCAAGAACCGAAAACACAAATAAGCGAAATTAATGCACATGATGCGAAAAGTGGACACGCATAATGCAAAATCGTAGTTCTAGTCATGAAAAAGTGTGTGACTAGTGCGATTGCAGCCTTTGCCTTTGATTGAATTGTTTTCTTTCTGTTTCTTGCCTGTATCACAGTCACTCCGTTTAACTCTCAAGCAAAATTATTTTTCAAATATCATTTTCATGCTTCATAGCAGGGCATAAAGTAGAAAATGTCAATCACTTTCGCCCTTCAAATTGACATTTTTGACTGCTATTAAGCATGAAAAAACGTGTTACGTCACTTGGCAAAGCACTTTCGGTCTATTGTCCTTGTGACGTAAGTAACTATTTTCAATATTTCGACATTTAATAGCCGATTCCGAAAATCGGATGGGACAACTTTGGTGTGCTCGAAAGTGAGCATACATCATGAAAACGATGGAAGTTTCAAATTGAGTATCATCACAAAATATGACGTCTGTTTTCGTCAGATACCCCCTCCCTCTGTCTGTTTTCAATGACCCCCCTCCCTCCCCTCAAACGCAGACGTCATTATTTATGAACACTCCCATAGATAAAAAACACCAAAAATGTGATAAAATCCCTATCCAGAATGGCCGAAACTATTCGCAGGTCCTGCTCATAATGCTCCATAAAGGTTGGTCTAAGAAAATACTTATACCAAAACGAAGTTGGTCCTTCATGGTTGTCCGGTGGTCACGGAGTTTGCCATTTGTGTACATTTTTAATTCTTCACTTTGGGAAACAACGTAAGGTAAGGTAAGGGTAAGGATAGATGGTGAAATTAGTGAGGCTTTCGAAGTTAATGAGGGAGTTCGTCAGGGTTGTTGTCTCTCCCCTCTTCTGTTCATAATTTTTATGGACAAGATTATCAGGCAAGCGAATTTGCAAGGGAATGTGAAGGTGGGGGAAGTAATCATGAAAATCCTGGCCTATGCGGATGACTTAACTCTATTAGCAGATAATGCCAAGGATGTGCAGGAGAATTTAGACTGCCTGAATGCTGCATGTGAGGAATACGGCATGAAAATAAGTGGCAGTAAAACTAAAGTTATGCATATTGGCAAATCCCGGAAGGATGTAGTTTGCAGTTTAAATGGGGAGCAGTTGGAACAGGTCTCTGAGTTTAAATATTTAGGAGCCATTTTTTCGGAGAATGGCAAGTTAGTTAGGGAATTTAAAGAAAGGAGAAGAATGGGGAATGCAGTGGCCAGTCAGTTGAGGTCGTATGTGTTCAACAAAAAGGAGTTAAGTAGTGGCACAAAGCTAGCTATTCACAGGTCAATCTACAGACCAACGATTTTATACGGTAGTGAAAGTTGGGTGGACGGCGGATACCTTGTGCATGACCTGGAGGTTTCTGATATGAGGGTTCTTAGGAGCATAGCAAAAGTAAATCGGAGGGAACAGTGGGACAATCATATTAGGAACGACGACATCAGGGAAAACTTAGGGGTTACATCAGTGGAAGAGGCGGCACGGATTAGTCGTCTGCGGTGGTACGGGCACGTTCAGAGGATGGGTAATAGCAGGCTACCAAAGAGGATATTGGATGCTCAAGTCCCGGGTGTGCGTCCCAGGGGTAGGCCAAGGAGAAGGTTTATAGACTCAATTAAATCCGATTTAGACGTTAGGGGACTTTCTCTAGGCGAACAAACCATCTCCTTGGCACAGGATAGGGGGGTATGGAGAAGGGTGGTCCATGATCAGTAGTAAAGACCTCACACCGAAAGGTACAAACGGTCTATAAAGTGTGATGATGATGATGATGATGGGAAACAACGCATCGTGTTTTGTTATAGAACTTTTACGAGTTCAAAGTTTGTTTTGCTTAGAAAATTTGGAATGCATAAGTTGCTGAAAACTGGTGAATGTGTCGACTCAGTTATAAACATCTGCTTACAGTTCTCGTAGATGGTAAATACGGCTGCCTAATGGCTCCGAAATAAGTAAATAATTCACTTGTTCAATGGGTTTTATTACTTCTAAACTTTAGAATAATAACATTTGCACATAACGTTTCCAGAGGAACATGTCACAATCATTTCTTCTTCGAAAAATTCTCGAAAAACTGTTAAAGATTTCTCACCTGTTTGTTTTTCCGTAAGCGTATTTCCGTCCATTGTGTACACAACTTTCACTTTTCGACCGTCAGTAGTTGTGATGTTTTCCTCTTCTCCCAATTTAAATGTATCAGATTTGTTGAAACCTAAATATTTCGTCGTATAAGTATACTTGTCACCATTGCGAACCAATCGTACTCTTGCTTTGAATGACAAGGCGATCATCTTTAACGCAAAATTGAAATCTGAAACCAAAAACTTTCAACTTTATTAACTTCGTGTTATGAATTTAGTCTTTAGTTTCCTCAATTCGTCTAATAATTCGCTAAAGTTTTCACTTCGAACGAATATATAATCTTTATTAAGAAAATTTTCCATAATTTTTCTAGTATTAGGAACTGAAGCAATAAAAAAGTAAAATCGGTAAAATGTTTTACCAAAAAATAGCTCCACGTCGCGTCATCGCTCGGAATACGGGGAATAAAATACTAGCACAAGTGTGAATTCAAGGACACTTCTGTTGAATCCAACAGCCAATTTTTATTTCGAATTTCTATTAAGTCCAAAGTTGAAGTTGCTAGCAATATGAGTTTAATGTCATAAATATTTTCTCGCTTGCCAACAACAATCGGCGTTGTTATGAAATAATCGGTTAATTTTCAATTTTACGATAGCCTGAATCTAAAAACAACAAAATTTCCTCTTCTTCTGGCCTTCATACACTGGGATAAATTGAATTATAAAGATTTTATTCGTTCCACACTAAACTTAACTTGCTATACAAACATGCAATATCACATTGACAGCCTAAGAAGTCCGGTATGATGAGTCGAAAAGAGCACTATAATCAGCGAAACGAAAAATTCAATAGAAAAGTGATACGAACCAGAAATGTTGTCGGAAAAGTTTTTATGGAAAAGCGCCATCTCAATAAACATCTGCAAAAGAAAAATGGGGTTTAGGTTTCAATTGTCATGGGGCGCTGGAAACCTTAATTTATATCTGACAATCAGGTAAGTGTTCTTCTCGAAAAGTAAGTTTCTTTTAGTAACGACATCCATGAATCATGTGTAGACATGTGCGCCGATCACTTCACTCCGGCGCGCCGCCGAAGAAAAGCCACGCCGAAAGCACGCCGCCTCCGATTGAAAATTACCATCAGCGCGCCGGCACACCGCAACGCCGCCGATTGCTCTTAAATTTATTTGGATTCAGAATGTTTTGTTGAACCCGTGCGAAGCGACGTAGGTCCTATAAGTTTATTACAAAACATGGAAATTGATGGAAATTGTTCAATTCGTCGACAAATGGAAGACTATCCTTGAGACGATTCCTGAATGCACAGAAAATTTAGACACGGTGTATTATATGCTTTAATTGTAATTATCAAGGTTTGCTAAAATAACATATGCATTAACAATGGAAAACTTTCATCTTAAGAAAGTATGGAAACTTTTTTTTTGTAAAAATCGGTTGAGTGGCTCGGACATTAGAGCGAATGGAATGGATGAAACTCAGTCAACTCGGTCATATACGATAGGAAATGGTTTTTCGTCAATATTTAATCAAACAAAATATATAACATGGTATAGAGATTCACGTTCACTTACGAAGTTGTAAAGGATTAAAATTCAGCGAAAACGTGTTTTGGGGATTTCCCGAAAAATGTCCCGATTCTGACATACTTCGAGAGGGTTTTCGACATTACCTTGGGTAATTTCTGTGCGTCGATGAAAAAATAGTTCTAAAAGAACCTGAATGTATTCTGCTATTAACATATGTCTCCATACCAGAGGCACATTCCTCGGTCTCAGAGCCCCAGCTTCGCCATGTGACTTCTGAGTTCATAATGGCCAGTGGTCACTCTCACCACCCTGCCGATATGGCACCTTTCCATCTATCGCAGACTCTAAGTCCACCACGGGCTCGATTTGGGAAAGAAGCTCCTTCTCACTTAACGCCCTCTACAGAAGGATTGGGCACTGGTAGGAACTGTTCGAGACCACTCACCTGCGCTACAGAGCGTGTAATCAGCCATTGGGCAGAAAATGATGTTTATCTTTAGTTTTTGACAATGCGAAACTTTAAAGATTTTTTTATGAAAGTCTACGAAAGTTTCGGTAGTCTGAGCCGAAATTTTACAAAAAAAAGAACCGGCGGCTGGCGGCGCGGCGGGACAGTGTTTTTATTTCTTCGGCGGCGACGTGATCGGCTGAACAATTTTCAATCGGCGGCGGCGATGGCTGGGATTTTACCTAAAATTTCGGCGGCGATCGGCGCGGCTGCAGTCTCTACTCTCTATGCGCCTAACAAAATTAACAAGGAAACTTTGTCTGCAATTTTCTGAGTATTTTATTATTCAGTTAATGAAATGATTCGAAATTTTGACAAAGTTTCCAAGTTAATTTTTTCAGTAAACAAAGGAACTCTGTTATCGTTTTTGGATCGTATTAAGCCTTCCAATAGAAAAAATGATTTTGTCCAATAAAAATAATAAATGCCCAATAAAAAAATAAATTTATTTTGTAAAAGAAAAATGTATTTTTTCAACTAATTAAAATCCTTAATAGAGCGCCAAACGGAGTACTTTTGTTGAGTGGAAACCAGGGTTAAACATTTTGTATTTCATGTTTTCTTCAATTTGTGATAATTTTTTGTTAAAGACTGCCAGTCTATACTTAATATGTCGTTGGTCCTAATAAAGTTTACGTCCCTGAATTTTTCACGAGGACTTTCCTATCGTATCCATTCTTGATTGTAGTTCGTAATTTACTTATTTTTCTACAAGCTTCTCAAGATCATTCTATTGGATATATCAAAATTCGGCTATGGGCATGTTGATATCTATTGTACAGTTACTACGTAGATAAATTAAGGCTTTCAGTTTTTACGTAATTCACCAGGATATTGTTATTCACAGGAGAATTGTAATTCTTGGTGAACAGTGGTGAATCGTGATTCTAATGAAATCGTGATTCACGGGGAATCGTAGTTTCCGGGTAAGTAAGCCGGACAATTTCAAAACATTTTCAAAATAGAATTTGCACAATAAATATTATAGGAAGCCAAAAATTTGAACAGTTGCGATCTTGTCGCCAAAATTCATCAGGATATCGTCCACAACATTCAAATTTTGAGTTAATTCATTCAGAATTTCAACTAAATTCCTATTTCAGTAAGATAGGTAAGTAATGGGAGTGGGTAGTGCCGTGAAGTGGCCGCTATTCTTTCGCACGCAGTCGGAAGATTGAAAATCCCAAATACGCCGCCGCCGATCGATTTCACGCCGGCGCACATGTCTAATCATGTGTGCCTTTCGCGATCATTTTTTCAAAGAAGTCATGTAAAACCTAATTTTGTAATTCATACAATAAAAGCAAAAAAGAGATAAATTTTCGATAAATAACACGATCTTTTGAAATTGAAAAAGAACCGGTTCTAACAAAATCTTTCGGTTATGCTTTACCAAGGTAAGACTCTTAACTTATTGCAAAGTCACTCGAAATATCTTCTATTCTTAATTACAACTCATTGAATGTTATCTACTTTACATAGAATCGTTTTCAATTATTTTGTTATTGACACTGACGCTCAGATATTAACTTACCTAGAACAATTGCGGAGAAGCTTAGAAGAGATCAAAATTTCGGCATATCATACCAATCATCAGGTGAGTCAATTTACTATGTTAATTGGCGTGATATACAAATGTTAGATGTGTTAATGGGTCTGGCGTAGAGGTGTGCGGGCACCAC
>CM055404.1:41842956-41868937 GCA_029228625.1 Pseudolycoriella hygida | reverse complement strand
GTAGTGCTGGCAATAACAATTTCAACTGAGGCATCACTAGAATTATATAATATTCCCGAGGTGCTATCATACGTCGTCAGCTAATTGCCAAAAAAGAACCGTCCCGTTAAATTTCAATTACCTGCTACTGACGTTGCCATTTCGCTCAACTTTGTCCTCACAGAAAGTTTTAATTAAGCTCGCTGTTACATAGTGTATATCGCCACCTATGTAATGACCATTCACTGCTAAATACGAAAGTTCAATCGTTCAAAAAAAAAAAAAAAAATAGCGTTAGCCAACTAATTGAATGCAATATGAAGCAACATTACTAATGATAATCCTCTTTCGATCTCTATTTACATCTGTTTGTGTTAATCAACAAATTAATGTACAAATGGTAAAATATTTAGAATTTAGGAACAAAAATATTAAGCTCTTTGGCAAATATTATCGACATAAATAATTAGTTTATTTACAATGTAAATAATATTTAATATTTATTTGATTTCTATTTTGAATAAAACTCTGATACGATAGTTTGACTTAATGCTCCTTTCCCGGCCGATAATTGAAAATGTTTGTTTATGGCTTAATGATATTTGATTTTGTTTTCAAAACTATAACTTTGCTTTGAGAGGATTTTAAATTGATGATATAAACATAACCAAAGACCCGTACGTATCAGAATAGATGTGACAAACAGAATAGATGTGGCAAAGTGACTCAAACGTACCTAAATATACAAATAAGCAAACAATCCAACGTTTTCTGTTCTATTATAACTGTAAGAATTTCAAAGATCCATAGAAATTACCCAAGGTAATGTCAAAGGCCCTACCGAAGTACGTCTCAGACTATTCAAATCTAGAAAATCCCTTCTGTGGGATTATACATGTCGTGATACTTTCGCCCCTTCTTATCTGGAATCGACTTCGAAACATGTAGGATATGCTGCAAAACAAGCGGAAGATAAGAAAATTCGTCATTATTCTGATTTGGCAAAACAATTCTGCTTTGTACCCTTCGGCTCGGAAACTTCGGGAGTTATTGGCGAACATGGGTTAAATTTGATCAAGAAAATAGGCAGCAAAATTGTAGATGTGACACACGAAAAACGATCTACGTCATACCTAGTTCAGCGCATTAGTGTAGCAATACAAAAAGGAAATGCTGCATCTGTTTTGGGTACAATACCATCATCACAGAAGTTGAATGAAATTTTTTATCTTTAATCTTGTAACGAAAATTGAAATATAATGAAATACGTCTTGTCTAGGACTAAGTCGTTTTTCCCTAAAACCCAGAAAAACGTGTTATCTAAAATTTTAATTATCTACAACTTTGTTCTTGGAAGTAACTTTCTAAGTATCGTAGTTCTGGAGATCTGGGTCATCCTGCCCAATTATGGAAGTGGCCATATACCAGGATTGGACCATATTTGCCCAAAACCCTGAAACACGTGTTCGCTTAAATTTAATTCTCTATAACTTCGCCTTTGGAACCAACTTTCTAACTCTCGTAGTTCTGGAGATCTGGGTCAGCCTGCCCAATTATGGAAGTGGCCATATACCAGGATTGAACCATATTTCACCAAAACCCTGAAACACGTGTTCGCTTAAATTTAATTCCCTACAACTTTGCCTTTGACAGTAAATCTCCATATAGCATAGCTAAGGAAATATAGACGAAAAACTGTTTTCGTATATGGCCAAGAATCTCAATTTCGTCCATTCCATTGGTCCCAGTGCCCATACCCCTGACCCGATTCCCATAAAAAATTTTTCCCAGTTTCATGACATCAAATGCTTTCATTTGACACCAAAATGAGGAATTTTCGTTCGATACTGACTGAGATATTTGCGAAAAAGTTTCACCGACCCACGAAAAACCATGTTTTTGGTCACTTCCTCGACCATATCTCCGGAACCACTTGATCGATTTTGCTCATCTTCGAACTTGAACCATGGAAGGCATGTACCTTTCAGGGAAAAAAAGATTAGGCTGATCGGTTGAGCCGTTTGGAAAAAAAAGTGGAGACGGACGGACGGACGGACATTTTTTTTATTGCTGATTCGTCATCTCTAGACGATAATAGATACATCCCCCCCACTCCCACCTCGATCTACCCCATGTTACAATAAAATTGTTTGTAGTAAACGTATAGGACCTCTTGTACTTCGTACGGGTCCAATAAAAGATAAGTTACGCTAGTCCGTACGATTCCGCGAAATCCACAAAGTCACAGCACACAGAACGAAGTTACATCTACGCTTGTAGCTAGTCGAATTTTGACCCGGGAGTTGGTCATGCCCGGAGCGGTAGTGGAGGGCGTGACGCAGTCCCCACACCCCAAAAAAAACGTCCACAAACCCAAAAAACTCCGTACAAATACCTTTGGGACAAGGAGCCATATATAGGCGAACTTTTGAGTTTTTTCCCCACGCCCCCCTCCCCCTCCAAATTATTTACCAGCGGAATAATTTTTCAGTACTTTCAGTTTTTACACGCAAAAATTTAAATTTACCTTAAACAATCTACGCAATAAGAAACAAAAGTCAAATTTCAATTCAAAAGTCAAAGCGCAAAAACTGAAAGTACAGAATAATTATTTCTTCGTTGGGTCCGGCACTTGTGACGCAATTTTTTTAACACAACGTAATTTTGTTTTGAAAAAAGCGCTGTAATTTTTTCAGGAAATTAAAACTTTGAACACAAGATTCCATTCAAACAAACTTCCGCGTATTATCAGCGATAGCGTCACCTCAAGCGATATCATTAATTTTAGAAGCGGACTTTCGGACTGCGTCACACTTTACCTTTTAAAACTCATTAAAGCTAAATGTACCATATTTGAATTTTTCGACCATGTAAAAATCAAAATAATGATGTCAAAATTCTGCTTAAAAAGAATGAAAGGCATTAATGTGAGAAAGCTGCTCACTTATTATCGACTTGGGACCAGCCTGCTTCCCTGAGTAATCCCAAAACAATTATTGAATTTGTATGGGAGCCATAACAAAGGCGGCTGGTGTTAAAATTCTGCCTACCCCAAATGAAAGGTGTCACTATTAGACCTAATTTCCATCAATATCAATTTGACACCTGCTTGCCTCCTCGAGGTCTAGTTCAAAGGATAAAGAATCCGTATGGGAGCTATAAGAAGGCAGGCAGGTCTGAAAATTCTTTTTGTGCCAAATGAAGGTATTAGTGAAAAACTATGTTTGCTTAATCGTCAACTTGACTCCTGCCTGCCACCCTGAGTTTTAGCTCTGGGAATCCTCGACTTATACTTGGGATTTGGTAAGATGGGCAGGCTTGAGCCAAACGAGAGGTGTTAATGTAAGGTAGCATCTCACTTTTTCTCAACTTGACACCAGCCTGCCTCCTTGAGTTCTAGTTCAAGGAATGAAAAATTCGTATGGGAGCTCTAAGGAGGCAGGCTGGTATCAAAAATCTCTTTGTTTCCAATAAATGGTATTAGTGCAAAACAACGTTTGAGTAGTCATGAACTTGACACCAGCCTGCCTCCTTAGTTGCTAACTCAAAGACTATATTTTCTCTATTGGAGCTATAAGAAGGCAGGCTTGTGCTAAAATTCTGATTTGGACCAATGAAATGTATAACTGTAAAATGGCATTTCCATAAGTATGAATTTGAAACCAGACTGCCTTTTCGGAATCAAGCGATTGAGGAGGTTTTTTTATTGTGATTAGCATTTCGTTGCAAAAAAAGCCGTCTGTCCGTCCGTTAACACCATAACAGGGTGGAAGTCGAACGAGGCTTTTTCATGTTAGGGGAAACTTTTCCGCTTATATCTCATTGAATTATTCAATTCCCTTGATGTTAGTCAGGGTCTTTCGGCCGAATTACGGTTGATTTTGTCCGTGTGTCCGCGTCCTTACGATTCACGTTGTAAGAATTCCTTTAATATTAAATTACTTATAATGCATGTATTTCATCCGGATTGGAAATTGCCGAAATAGAAAATTGAAAAACCCGTGAGACCCACCAAAGAGAGCCTCGGAGCCTCCATTGGACAAAAACGTTCCGCTTAATTTTCTTCACAACATTGCAAAATGAATTTTTGGAGGCAGGGCCGACTTTTAGGACCGAAATAGGGTCCTAAGTGGAGGTCTCGGACCCATATTTCTATAGGAAAATATATTCCCCTCAATTTTCTCTACAACAACATAGCTAAAAAGCTAAAAATAGTTTTTTGGGCTAGGACCGACCTTCAGTACCGACTTAAGGTCCTAAGGAGAGACCTCGGACCTGTACTTGCATAAACAGGAATGTTCGCATCAATTTTCTCTACAACATAGCAAAAATTGTTGGGCTAGGGCCTACCTGTGTCACTAATTACAGGCCTCGGAAGCAAATTTTTTCTACAGTTAGGCTTTCAATTACCTTCGGTTTGGTGTCTAAAGTGCTAAAGAGCGGATCCACCTCACTTCATAAATTGATGTAGAGTTAAATAGAGTTCACAAATTAATGCAGCGTTAAATTAAATCTGTTTGTCTATTTGTTAGTATGAGTGCTTCAGCTATTAACCAACTGGTTGAGAATTTCATGTCTAAATTATTTTGTTCTATTGCGTTTACCACGACGTTTGTAACCAGTAGAATTTCGACCCGGGAGTAGGGGATGGGGAGCATCGATCATGGTCCTTAGATGACGAATCAGCAAAAAATTTGTCTGTCCGTCCGTCAACACGATAGCTCGAGTAAAACTCGAACAATTTTCCAAAACTTTTTTCCCTGAAAGTTAATTGAAAAATCTTTTATGGGATTGAATCTAGGCGCTAGGTAGGACCATTTAAGTGGTTTTTGGTCTTTTTTAAAGGTCTGGTAATGGCCAACAATTTGTTAAAGAAACTTTTTTGATTGGAAGCCCTTGGACTCAGCCAGGACCCCAAAGCTGAATTTCTACTAGGACACAACGTGTTTGTTTGCGTTTATCCTAACTGATTTTGTTGATTCTTTTTCTATTTGAGAGGTAACCGTGTGCCGAATTATATTCAAAAACAAATTTTGACCCGGTGTTTGTGCATAAGGCTCGAGTGGGCCTCAGGTCGGTCCTAAAATTTTTTTTTCTATGTTACAGAGCAAATTGAAGGAAACATTTTCGTCTATGGAGGTATGTGTCCGAGGCATTTACTTACGGCCCTAGGTCGGTCCTAAGGTCGGCCCTAGACAAATAAAAATGGCTTTTTGATACGTTGTAGAGAAAATTGAGAGAAATATTTTTGTCTATGGAAGTATATGTCCAAGGCATCTCCTGGTGGCCCTAGGTCGGTACTAAGGTCGGCCCTAGACCAAAAAATGGTTTTTGCTATATTGTAGAGAAAATTGAAGGGAACATTTTTGTCCATTTGGGGGTCAATTTTGAGCTTTTGGAAGGGGTTTTTCACACCGTTTCTTCTGACGGGTTTTTCAATATTGCCCTCTCGGCAATTTCCAATACAATTTAATGTGGACGTAATTTCATACATAAAGTAACTCTTATATATACTTAGATACGTTCGAGCCTTTTTGTAACATCTATTCTGTTTATCCACATGTGGGTAACGCTTATGTGTTTGTCTGTCTGTCCGTATCGCGCATATCTCGGCTCCTTGACCTCCCAGAGAGCTCAAACTTGTGCCATTCGAAAGCTCTAAGACTCTAGATTTGCACAAGTGCCAAAAGGGGAGGGGTCGGATAGAGGGGCACACAGATCTTGTCTCTTAGACCACCTGGAGAACTCAAACTTGCGTATTCGGATAGCTCCTTCACTATATATTTGGACAAATAGTGAGCTTGAACTTGTGTCAGGGCAGTGGTCGTAAGATACAGGGTGGGGCTGGAGGGGGAATTGTAATCAGAGGGCTGGAGAAAAACGGAGGGGTCTTAGGGGGGAGGTAAGGGGTTTGGAGGTGTGGGGAAGAGCATGCATTGAGCAAATGTCGAAAACCACAGAAAGTTGTTTAATGTTCTGGAAAGTCCCTGGAAATTTCTGAAAAGTTCTGGAAATTCCTCAAAAATTCTGAAAAGTTCTCGAAATTTCTCAAAAGTTATTCTCAGAAATTTCGTGAACTTTGCAGAACTTTTTTTTAGAAATTTATTCAAATTTCTAGAACTTTTCAGGTTTTTCTAGAAGTTTTTGGAACATCCTAGAACTTTATACAACTTTCTCGAACCTTCCTGAAATTTCCAGAACTTTTATAACTTTCGAAAACTTTCTAGAACTTTATCGAACTATCTAAAACACTCTGGTACTTTTTAGAATTTTCGATAACTTTCGAGCACTGTAGCGATCGATTTTCCTCACTTTAATTACCTGATACAAATGGAATACACTTAATTGAACAAACTATGATAAATTCTTTATTTCACTTTTCAAATTAAACTTAACCTAAAAACGCGCATCCCCTTACAACTAAAAATACCTTTTATGTAGGGTGGTGAGTGCGACTTATCTCTTTGACAAAATTTCCTTTAATAATGACGCTTTTATTTGCGGGCCAAATTAACCATTTGGTTGCCTTTTTAATGTCTGCTATAGGTCCGATTTAATCACTCGACTACAATTTTCTGGATCACTTCCAATAATTATACACGTACCTAAAAGCTTCACGAGTTCGTTAATGTTGTGTGGCAAATTCGATCCTCTTCTTCTCCTTTGTCCACCATAAAAATTACCTTGCTGACTGCAAGCTTAATATTATAAATTTCCCCTGTGTCAGTGGTCAGCTTTTACTGGTGAACTGCTCTCACTTAACGTTGTTAACTCTGCGAAGTATTCGGTCGAACTCAACTCAAAAACACTTTGAAATGATAGAATCAAGCGTCGAGTAGTTGATAATTGTCACTGTTCAACCGGTTAATAAAACCGTGCGTGCCATCTATCTGTCACCACCGGCCGGCGCACTCCGAATATATCCACCGGGTTAATTCAGAACTCTCTTAACAACTAAGGTTTAGGTTAATGCTTATCACAAAATTCCTAACAACTAAAAACTGAGTTACAGCACCTCTCTAGAATTTTCTACAACTTTCCAGAAATTGCTAGAATTTTCATCACTTTACACCATTCCCAGATCCATCACCCAAGAGTTGTTAAAGTTGTAAAAGTTTAAGAAATTATTGACGGGTTTTTCAATATTGCCCTTTTGGCAACGTCCAATCGAATTTAATGAGGACGTAATTTCATATATTTAAGAGTTGAGGCTATTGGCCGCCAGGGTCAACATGGAGACGTTTCGAAAAAAATTGAATTTTGTTTAAAGATTTGAATTTCGGCAATTTTTTTTAAATTAAAAACTTTTAACTCGGCCTTGTAATGTCTTCTTCACGGTGGTCATATATTCGGAAAAACTTAAATGATTTTCCTGGGCGAATGTATCTTTCAGAGGAAATTTACAACAGAACATTAACGTTCCACTTGAGTTATCGATTAACAGCAACAGTTTTCGTGAATCCTAAGAAGATTTAAGTACGAAATATTTTATTTATTCCGTTTTTAACAAACACATTCTTCAGAAAATAATATTCTTTTTCGTTATGAATTCCTGCTGGAGTGTTAAATTTTCCTAAAATAAAATCATTGTTGATGTGTTCGGAAGTCATGTGGGAGCAATGTTCGTTTACACATATTTTCTGCTAAAGCTTTTGTTTTGAATGGTTTCTTTTCTCTCGTTTTCTCATAACTTGTGAATTTAGAGTATAGAAAGCTTCTGATATTATTTCTAATATAACATATCCGGCATTGGAGCCCGGTGATGATCATTTATTTATTTATTTATGGAAACGAACTAGTTTCGGTTATATACAACTCCGTACACCGTAAATTCATACCAACACCGGAAAATATTTGTGGTGCTACTTTTTATTAACTTTTATATAGACCTAAGCCAAAGTGCCCTTCTCATAAATCAAGATGACTTTTGAATTTGAAAACTAAGAAAAAGTTTATCTTTGTTTGGTTCGGAAACAAAAATGGTGTAACATAAATTTAGATATTGTCAATTGGTTCAGAATGGTTCAGGTCTCCCATACATTTTTTGTGAACTTTTTTCAACATCGATGAGTTTGGTTCAATGTGGATTGGGTACCATCGTCATAGAAAAGGTGTAACTTTTTCGAAAGAGACACGGAAAACTACCGACTTAGTCCTTAATTTCGGAGAGAAAATCGACGCCACGCTGAAAATTCATAAAATGAATTCCCGATACAAATCAACACTCAAAATTTTTGAATTTTAAAGTTGGCGATATTCTGCATATATTTAGTTGCAAGTTGTATGTATGTAGCTGCATTATATACGATTAAGCTGAATAATATACTTCCCGTGGGTATAATATACAACTTGCAACTGATATGCAGCATATCGCTAACGTTAAAATCCAAGAATTTTTAGTGAAGAGCCGAATGCATTTTTCTTTTATAAAAAACGTTTGATGATTTAGGGCATGTAGGAAATCTGAAATATTTTTTCTTAATTTTACATTTATCGATTCCGTGCGAATTGAAAAAATGAGAAACTTTTTCGTTGGATGTTTGTTTGTTATCTCATTAAAAAAAGCAAAAGCTTTTCAAAACTTGGAAGAGTTTTACATAGACAGTCGATAGAAGGACATGATTTTTTATTTCTCACTTATAAGGGAAGCTGTTTGTACAGAAATTCGAAAAATAAATTGCAGAAAAACTAATTCGATCCGTTTATGAGAAATGAAATTAATAAAGAACACACAACACACTCGACATCAATTCAAAGAAAAACAAATTACAGAAGAAAAAGTTATTTTATTTGTTTTTCAATCATTGCCAGTCTTTGTTTTTTCTTTGTCTTTCTAAATAACTAAAACTTATACAAAGATTCTTTCTTATATGTATGTTGTATCGAGTACGTTTGCATGGATTATTGTATGGATATATTTGGCAAACTTTCGTTCCATTTATTTTTGTAAACTTTTTTCCACTTTCCGTGATATAAACGGGTGTCACTTTCTATAAAAATTCTATGTCAATGCAGACAACAATTTTCAGATTTCAATAAAATTGGCATGTTAAGTACACATCGACCTCAAAGTATATCGGCTTTCATGACGAATTTGTTTATTGGTAAATGGACATTGGACAATGCTTGTTTCCAATTCGATTTGATACGCTCTGACGAATCAATAGAGGAGCCATTGTTGGGTTACGACTATGTGCATTCAATTCTATAAGCTCCATACCACTTGACAGTTGATGCATTTCATCATGAAATTCATAGTGCTCTGACAGGAGCCGCCAATTGACGCGTTTAGTGCGACATCGGCGTCTGTCAAAGTGTGATGAATCAAATTTCTCTAATGCGTCACATGCAAGTAAATGGATTTCGAATGCATTTAGGGGCTGTCCATAAATGACGTCCAGAAAGAACTTGCTATTTTTGACCTCCCCTCCCTTCCTTGTCAATATGTGTCCTAAATCTCAGACACTCTCTGTCTGGACGTCCAAAAAAAATTAAAAAAAAAAAGATTTTGGTAAATGTTTACCCACAATTATCTTCAATTTTTTTGACGTCGTTTTACGATAGTGTGAAAACCGGTGAAAACACTACTTATGTCACTTTTATCTCGTATCTTCCTTCGCACATGAAAATTTATCTGACGTGAGCGAGAGCAGCGGGGATAATTAGTGAGGAAACATCGCACTCATGAGTTGAGAATATTAACCTTGATGTGATACATGTTTTGTTGCATGCCGTCTACTTTCCTGCGAATCCCAACTTTAACAAACTCCTGTCCAGATTCATTAAATTTCATATGATGATCTTCAATACTCTCGACCTTTATACAGTGTACAGGCTGTATGGACAGCCCTATAGAATTCTTTCCCAGCATACATCTTTAGTGACACGTGATGCATCGCTTGAGTTCACTGCGTGATGGATTCTGAAGACATTTGAGTTTCATTTTTTATTCACTGGGATTTCGTGCTGCTATACATAAGAAAATGCGTAGATTGTGTTGCATAGTTGTAACGAGCGGCACAACGATTCTTATATTATTTCATTTATAAAGTGCCACCCGTTCGTGCTATACTTAGTAAGTTTCGTTGCTACATACTTCTAGAGAACAATAGCACAAAGCAAATAACAGAAAGCTTAAAATCTCAAGTCACATTGCATTGTACAACTTTTTTTCTTTCGTTACGTAAATGCATTTTGATTTTTGTTTCTTTTTTTGATTAATTTAAGTTACTTAAATTATCTTTTTGTTGCATAATATGAATCTTTAATTATCGTCAGATTACGTTCTTTTGAGTGTTGCTGCGTTAAATCTATAAAAACGTCTAATTAAATAATGTAACTTAAATTGTTGCAATGGAAAAACGACGCGCTCTTTTGGAAAACTTTTTAATTTGTAAAATTGTTTCGAGAGTGTGAGAGTGTCACTGAAGCGTTAAAAAAAATACTTTTCGTGAGAACAGTACGCCGATCGCCGGTGAGCGGACACCACAGGTAGGGGTTTACAATCGCCGAAGACATTGGAGAGTCAACAGCTGAAACTGAAAAATTCTCAAACATTTTCTTATTATTTTACTATTAGAGGTGTGCGGGTCGACCTTTTTTTCCGAACGGGACCCGAACCGAACCCGAACCAAAATAAAAATTCAAACCCGACCCGAACTGAAGCGAAAGTCGACTCGCACAACCTCAGCAACGTTAGTTCGTACGGGTAAAAAAGTCGTGCTTCTATCTCACAAAACCCGATCCGACCCGTCAAGTTCATTCGGGTTCGAGTCGGGTTTTTTTCGAGTTTCGGGCGGCCCCCACACCTCTATTTACTATTAAAATAGGAAAAATCAGGTGAACTGTAGGGAAAATATATGTGTAGGACCTAGGTCAAGGGGTAGGTTAGATTAGATTCAATGGGTGGAGACCCTAAAGCCTCCTGCACCCTACACCTAGACCTCCAGCGGGTCTATTGTGCTCGCCCACATTTCAAAAGTATTGAAGGCTGCTTTGTTCGATTACCCGTTACAACCTTTTCGTAGCATTCATTTAATTTAGCAACTGCTTCGGGGATACGCCCTTTATTGATTCGTACCTGAGGATGAAGGAGCCAAAGTGTCTTGCTCTGGCTATTATGTTAGCTGGACATTGCATGTTTCGCTGTTTCGAGGTCGCCGCATTAGCTACAATTTGGGTGCGGGACGAGTCCCATAACGTGAAGATGTCCGTTAAGATGACATGCTGAGACGTTCGCGGCACTCATGGGAGTGCAGGCGGCAATCCCAACAGAGGCATGTGGAAGAAATTTCACAGTCTGTTCCGACAGTGAGGCTTTGATTGGGGCACTCATGTCGCCTGTCGTGACATCCAAGCTGGTGAAAGAGTTAAAGGAGACCCTGAACCTGGTTGGACTGAGAAATCAGGTAAAGCTGGTCTGGGTTCCCGGAAACTCTGGCGTGGAGGGAAACGATAGAGCGGATGAGCTGGCGAGGAAAGGTTCGGCAACTTTAAGTTGTAGGCCAGAACCTTTCATACTCATACCACACTCGGAATGTGTAAAAGCAATAGAGTGTTGGATCAAGTCGGAATTCGTTAATGAGAGAGGAGTGCACACAAAGCGTTTCTTCGCGGCACCCGATGGGAAGTGGACTAGAGAATTGCTAAACATGGACAGGTGTCGCATCAAGCGAGTGGTTGGTGTGATCACCGGGCACTGTAGACTAAGCAAGCATCTGGCTAAAATGGGTCTCACCAATGATCCCAATTGCACCTGTGGCTTCGGCGAGGAGACGGGCGTTCACGTAATATGTGAATGTCCGAAGTTTTCCTCACTGTGGCTTAGGACTCTAGGTAGTTATGTTCTCCAACCCGCGTGACGAAACAAAGGATCACTAGATCTGTGTTTCATGGACCAGAAATGGACCGCCCCTTACTGATAAATCTATAAGTTGACAGTGACCCGTTAAGATGCCAATGAGGCGCTTTAAGTCGCGCCTGTTGAGGGACAATACCCCTTTAGCTTCGGCCTTGTTTAGTAGTATTCAGGTCTTGGCTTGTCTCGCATGCTCCATCGACTCCCAATGTCTTGAGAAAGCAGCTACCTTCCATTCGGTAATCCAACTTTGAAGTACTGCTAATGAGACCCCCACTGCCGGTTCGGGCCCAATTAGTGTGGTGTGACTAGGTATTCACACTAAATTTACCTGATTCTGAGTTGCAATTATCTGGAGTGAATCTCTGCACCGACGTGCTAATGATGAAGTAAATCTGTTGGTGTTTAAGGCTTTGAGCGCTGATTGGCTGTCTGTGTAGATTGTAGATGTAGATCGTTTCGCCGATCGTCTTCGAGAATGTCCTCCCAGTATTCCTCTTATCTCCGTGAGGTACACGATTGTTAATCTTCCCATAGCGATAGATTTTTTGTGAACCAATTTTTTACCCCTGAGTGAGGAGCGATGGAACTATGCTCTGACCATTCATGCCTTGATGGAATGTTGACTCTAAATGATTTATCGAACCTAAACATCTGTTTGATTGTATCGCATTTCGAATTCCGACTTGTTTTTTATCATTAAGTTCCGCAGATATTTGTATGGCCAATGTTAGTTTCTCTAAGCGAGTTCGAGAGCGCGGACGATCTAGCTGCTGCTTCGATTTGGATGTGTAGAGGCGGGATGTGTAATAGCGCTTCTGTTGCAGCGGTACGAGCGGTACGCATGGCACCAGTAACCCCTATTAGAGCTATACGTTGGAGTTTAGTTAGTTGTAGTTTAGTGGTTGTTAATTTACACCTTGGCCACCAGATTATTGCTGCATAACACAGTTTGGGAACGACAATTGCTGTATAAATCCAAAGCAGAATCTTTAAGCTAAGCCCATAAATGAGTCCGAAGGCCCTCCTGCAGTGCCATAATGTTGCTGTTGCCTTTTGTATCGCCTTGGAATAGTGTAGTGAAAAGTTTAACTTAGAGTCAAGAGGGATGCCCCATGCCCAAGTGTTTAACTGAGTCTGACAAGTGAATTTCTTTTCCAAAGAACTTCGAAGGTTGGAAGCCGCTGTTAGTATTCTTTCTTGAGAACAGGATCAGTTTGGTTTTAGTGAGGTTAGCTGTCTGTTCTTGAGACATACACCATTGTTCACCTGGGGTAAGAGCGGATTGCATTAAGCCGCATAAGGTTGAGGTACAAACCCCTGTCTCCGAAGTATGCGCTAACGGCTCTAGAGCTGAGCATGACTATGATCCACCCTGTCAGGTCAAGGGGTACGTACAAGCTCTTGGTGAACTGCGATCTTCTAAGCCGACGAGATGAAAATCAATAAAGAGCGAATAAGAATTTGATAATGAGAGAAATAACCCCTTCATTCAAAGTAGTAGGCAGCACTTAAAACTTCACTACGAATTAATTTTTCTCTTTTATTTAATTGAACAATATGTCGAGAAACTTATCGCAAACTCTTTTTTATGAGTTCCACAAAAGTGATCCAAATTTAATTTACCAATCAGTTGAAGAGTACAGAAGTTATAAGCTAGATCCAAATTTTGCCGATAAGACCCTTGAAGAATATAGGCGATTCAAAGCACTAGAAAAGAGAGAAAACACTGAAATTGAGGAAAAGTACAAAGAAGAATCCCTGTCAGAGGAGGAGGAAGAGGACGAAAGGTATGAAAGTTTGATGATAAAATAGAAAATACGAATGTAATATTTCCGAGCTTAGCCTGTGTGGTACTCAGAAGGAGCATCTAATAAGTGGTAAAAATGAAGAGCCGAATATGGGCGAAGCGGATAATGCAAATAGGATGAAAGAAAATCTTCAAGTTGGAACAACTGAATTGAAAATAGAAAATGATGAGGCACAGCAATTCGAAAATTCTCTGGAGCAACGGACTTGTGATGGAGAATCCTCTTTGGAGAAATTAGAAACTTTGTCTCTTTGCAGTAATTCCGAATCTCAGTCGGTGTTCAACTCTGAAATTAGTTGCGTTACACAAAGTGAATCGAATACTTGTCGGGGTACTAAAGAAAGAAAAACAAAGTTCAGGATTCCTTCATTCAGACCAACAACTTTTAATAATGTGAAGTCCCGATATTTGGAAGTTTTTAAGAAAAAAAATAAATAAATATCATGTGAATGTTCGAATCCAGAAACACAGAGACTATTTTTTCCCGAATGAACTGTTTTTTCTTTTCTTAAATCGTGCAAGGGTAGAGGGGCTAGCCTCTTTGAGCGTGCGCATTGCTTGAATGACCCCTTGTGTACTTGAGTGTCAACATCAATTTGGTGTCATCTAAATGTACAGGGGATACATATGAATGCTTATTGCTTAAAATCCAGAGCTGCTGACTGCCCTCGTTATCTTTTTGGGTAGGTAACCAAAGTAAACTTTTACATTCGGTCCCGATGGGAAGATATTCATAAATTTTGGTTCCTTTCTTCAACATGAATATTTCTTCTAAAATTTCCTAGATTTCCTCGAGACCTGACTGAATCTTCAAAGAATTATTTATGAGTGCAAAAAGATTTCTCGTTAATTTCATCGTGCCCGTAGCGGTAGCAGAGGGCGTGACGCAGTCCCCACACCCCAAAAAAGAAATCCATAAACACAAAAAATGTTATGCACAAACCTTTGGGTGAAGAACCCATTTTTAGGCAAATTTTTGAGTTTTTCCCCCTGCCCCCCTCCACCTCAAAATAATTTTTTCGCAGCGAGTCCAGACTCATCAAAATCGATTGGAAATTGGCTGAGATACCGAGGTTTGAAAATGACATTTTTCTATGGATCTTAGATTTTTCTATGGTTCTCATTATTAAGGTTTTTTCTGATCTGTCGGTTGTATGTAATCTATGTAATATATTAATAATTTTCGATCCCGAGAACTAGCCAGCCGATTTTCCTGAAATTTTCAGGGAAAGTCCCTCAATCAAAAATTTTATAGGCCGCTTTTCTGGGAATCCACTGGAAGAATCGTGGCATGTGAAAAACTGGTCAATTTTGACGGTTTTTCAGTTAATGCGTGGAGTTTTCGAATTTTAGCTCCAGATTGACAATACCTAGAGACTTGGTTTCTTCGGAAAAGATTTAGAGTTTGATCAGGAGAATTTTTCCATCTTAAGAAAATATCTGCCAGCAGTCAAAGCGGCGCCATCTTGAATTTTCTTAGCAATTAATTAGGTTTTTTTTTGTTTTCGAATTTTAGTTTCGGAATGATAATACTTAGAGTTGGTTTCTTCGAAACGTTTATAGAGTTTGATCGGGAGAATTTTTTGGGATCTTAAGAAAATGTCTGCCAGCTGTCAAAGCGGCGAGGCGCCATCTTAAATTTTGTCAATACTCAAAAATGCTTTCTCAATTAGAATACCTAGACATTGGTTTCTTCGGGAAAGTTATCATGGGCGCGCGGTAGCGATGCGCCCGTGACGCAAGTCCCCATACGAACAAAAAATTCGGAATTTTTTTTTTCGTAGACTTCGGAACCATATATAGAGCTAAGTTTTGACTTCCCCCCTTGCGACGTACCCCCCGGAAAATATTTTTCCTGGATTCTACGGAAAATTCTATGGCGAAATGTCTTTTCACTCATTAAAATCGGCTCGGTGGATCCGAAGATACAACCTTTAGAAAATGATCGTTTCCTATACAAAAAGGGCTGCTTCATAAAAGCCAAAGTTAATGCAAACATCCTACGTTAGTTAGTTAGTTAGTTAGTGGGTTTTCCAGGGCCATTTGTACGAAAAACCATAAAAAACCATGTTTTTGGCTCGTGCTCGAAAACGGCTCGATAACTTTTCTTGAAATTTTGCAGGGACCTTCGGGTGGGCATTCTACGCCATATGAGATTTTGAAAAAGGAGGGGTACCGGCCTCGTTTGGGCGCCAGGGCTCTTAGAAAGCGCCATATAAAGCTCATATGTATGTGTTTGTGTGTGTAGTGTGTATGATAGCACACTTTGTATGAGGCAATGGTTGTGTGTTCGAGATAGAGGTTTGGTGTCAAAGGGAAAGTTGCCAAAATGGCGGAAAATAGGCGGGGACTAAAAAAAAACTTTTTATATGTTGTAGAGGAAGTTGAGGGATTGTTTTCGCCCATGGAAGTAGTAGCCGCCGCGCTTCGGTTTGGCGGCGACGGCGGCTCAAAAAAACTTTTGATATGTTGTAGAGGAGGATGAGGGGATCATTTTCGCCAATGAAAGTACTAGCCGCAACGCTTCGGTTCGGCGGCAGCGGCGGCTCCAAATAATGCAAAACATTACAATCACAACGAAAACCCTTTTTAAAAGGGAAACGTGACGCAAGTCCTCGTCCCTTCTTCCAAAACAACTGATATCAATTTGGGTGGCGCTTGCAGCTTCGGAACGCACAAAACTTTTTTGAAATATCTTCACTTTTGATTAAAAAAATGCGTCACAAATTAGTTATTATTAATCGTTTGCCAAATTTACACATTTTAAGATATACAAAGCTTTTAGACCCGTACGAAGTACGTAGGTCTGATGCGTTTACTACCATGTTTGTTACATGGCGAACTCGAACCCGGGAGTAAGGGGCAAACTTTTTTTGTGGCCTCCAGATGACAAATCAGCGAAAAAAACAATGTCCATCTGTCGGTCTGTCTGTCCGTCAACACGATAACTTGAGTAAATCTTGACCGATTTTCAAAAACTTTTTTTTTTCCTGAAAGGTAGTCGAAAAATATTTTATGATATTGAATCTGGGCACTGTCGGACCAAGGGCCGCCGAGCTAGGGCAGTTAAAGTGGTTTTTGGTCTTGGTCTTTTGCACATAACTCGAGTAAATCTTTACTGATTTTCATAATTTTTTGTTTGAAAGATCTGATCATGGCCGACAATTTATGGAAGAAACTAACTTTTTTTTAATTTGAGTCCTTGGACTTAGATAGGGCACTAAAAACGAGTCTCTGCTAGGGCCCTACGTGTTTTTTGTACATAACTCGAGAAAATCTCTTAGGATTTTCAAAAACTTTTTTTGCCTGTGCTTAGGGCTCAAGTGGCCTCATGTCGGTCCTAAGGTCGGCCCTAACATAAAAAATGTTTTTTGCTATGTTGCAGAGCAAATTGAGGGAAAGATTTTTGTCTATGGAAGTATGTATCTATGTATGTATGTATGTATTTGGAGGTCACTTTTGTGCGTTCAGAGAATTTTTTTACACCGTTACTCCGGACGGGTTTTTAAAAAATTGCCCAACGGGCAATTTCCAATACAGTCTAAAGTGAACGCAATATTTACGTTAATACGTTCCAGTCTTTTTGTAGCATCAACTCTGTTTGCCACATCTATTCTGATACGTACGGGTCCCTTCTATGTTTCATTTTTAGTTTACACATAATTTAGATCAATTAAAGTCCTAGCGTCCAAATCATGTCACTTTACTGATCATCAGTATATATGAAATATTAATGTCCAACTTTCGGAGCCACTCTACTGCGTCAACACTAGCTTCGTTTAAAGTTTGTATGTCGCGATGTCGTCGTTGAACTTTCGCAACGGACATTCACTTAGGATGTGATTCATGGACTGTATTACGTCAATATCACAATCACAATTAGGCGAGTCTCGAAACTTCCACCTGTATAGCTGCTCACCACACGAACCGTGCCCAAACCGAAATCGATTTAACATTTTGCACTCACGTCGAGGAAGTTCAAAGCCAGCCAGTTTTTCGTATGGATTTCCAACGAGAATCTTGTTTGAAAACTTTGAGGATTCATTCCAAAATTCCGTCCATTTGTCGTTCACGTTGAAATTTGAACATTGTTTTTCGGTGTCACCCCATATAGGCAAGCGAGACTTTAGTCGTGGTGGCGGTGGATTTTCAAGTTCATATTTAATTGGAAGATCGTACTCTCGGGAATTGTCAAAACATTTTATCCATTGGTTGTGCGCAAACAGTTTTCTTCTAAGACACGGTGGTGCAATATTCGAGGCGACATGAAGCCAAGGTATCGGTGTCAAATCGTTATGCTTTGCATTACAATGTTTAACTGGATTGTCCACCTTATCCGTATGCGAGCTTCTGTACCAAACTGGGGCACAGTATTCTGCTGATTAATAAACCAACGAGAGAACAGCTGTGCGTAACACATTCGCCTTCGCTCCCCAATTCGTTCCAGTCAGTTTTTTTTCGATCAGATTGTTACGTGCTGACAATTTTAGGGCTTCCGTTCCAAAGCTGGCTTATAGGTCAGCGATCGATCAATCGGTAGTCCCAGGTACGTAGGAGTGCTGTTGTGGGTGAGTCTTATGCCGTCAATGTAAACATTTAGCTCACGTGAAGCCGACCTGTTGTCCAAATGAAATATCAACACTTCGGTTTTGTCATCATTTAGGCACAAGCACCATTTCCGGTAGTATTTTTTCATCGTTCGAAGGTCACTCCCAAGATTTTCCTCGCCTTGTCGAAAATTCTTGACTTGGGTTGCCAAAGTCAGATAGTCAGCGAAGACAAATTTTCTTGATATGGTGGGGGGTATGTCACCGGTGCACAAGTTGAAATACGTCGGAGCACAGATACCACCCTGATGCAAAATTAATGATATCGTTTGATGTGACGCTACAGCTGATAATACGCAAAAAATTTGTTAGAATGGAATCTTGTGTTCAAAGTTTTATTTTCTGAAAAAATTACAGCGCTTTTATTAAAACAAAATTAAGACGTGTTCAAAAAAATTGCGTCACACAAAAAACAATTTTTTTTTTTTTAATAAATAATTTTCAATTTATTTCATAATTCTGCCAGACCCATCGACGAAATAATTTTTCTGCGTCACACTTTACCTTTTAAGAGGTTTTTGTATGTTTATCTATTCACGGATCAGGATCTCGAGAACTAGCCAGCCGATCATCCTGAAAATTTCAGGGAACATCAGTCTCGGCCTAAAATGAAAAATTTCAAATGCCACTTTCCCAGGAAAAATTTTGAAAAGTCGTGACGTCTGAAAAAGTGGTCAATTTTTAGGGAATTTTACCTCCGGAATGACAATAGATAGAGAGTTTCGGGAAAGTTATAGAGTTTGGTCATGAGAAATTTTTGGGATCTCAAGAAAATGGCTGTCAACTGTCAAAGTGACGCCATCTTGGATTTTTTGCTATCTTCTGAATTAGAGTACCTAGACAGTTGGTTTCTTCGGGAAACTTATAGAGATTACTTACAGTTTTCACACGCAAATATTCAGATTTACGCAAAGCAATCTAATTTACAAGTTTAATTTTTACATCGGGAAAACTGAATGTGTTGAAAAAATATTTCGTTGTTGTGTCTCCCATTTGTGACGCAATTTTTTGAACACAACGTAATTTTGTTTTAAAAAAAGTGATGCAATTTCGTTTAAAGAATAAAACTTTGACCACAAGCTAACATTGAATACAAACAAATTTTAGCGTATTATCAGCGATAGCGTCACCTCAAGCGATATCATTAATTTTGGAAGCGGATTTACGGACTGCGTCACACTTTACCTTTTAAGAGGTTTTTGTATGCGATCAATCAATTTAAAAATATGGTCAAAGTTCAAACACTCTGCGGTCTTTATATTAAGTCTGCATAAAATCGACACAGCAATATCTAAAAATTATTTCATTATCAGTTTTAAGCACAAAAAGGTACAGAATTAAGCTGTCCACATGAAATTTTATCAACTCGAGTGACATTAATGATCCATTTCCTAAAAAACGGCTCATCTAAAATTGAAGAGACAATCCTTTAATCTCTTCAAACGATTCAAATTTTATGTCGGGGAAAAATTCATTTTATTTAGATTCATAAACGATGCTCACGAAACTATGAGTGTGCGGGTTATATGTGGACAGAACTCGATGGAAGGAAACGAAATAATTACTTACGTATGGTGTAGATAGTAGATTGTTACATTTGCATGATCTCGGATTATTTGCTTGCTACATGATGTTGATTGTTGGCAAACTTTTTTCGTTACACGTGTAAAGCTGAATAGTTAATTGCAGATGTGTGTGCATATACGTATACACGTGCGACAAACAAAGTTTTGTAGGTGAAAGATAAGAGTATTGTGACTGTTCAAGGCCAGAGGCACATACTCATTTTGGTTGTAAAAAGATTTTCAGAAGGGAAATAAATCTTATAGAAGATTTTCTCTCCAAAAGTATACGATTTTCTAGATTAGCAAGGCCTTCCAAATTTTGAAAGTATATGAAGGACTACGTTCGAATAAACCTAAAATTTCCTTAGAATTTAAAGCTTTTGTCTATGAAAATTCATATCTCGGGTAAAAAACAACTAAAATTTTATTTTGACACATTGTTGAAAACGTTGGGATGTTTGGAATAAGGCAAAATTGCATTCTTGTGAAAAAAGTAAAAAAATTAAATTTCATTGAACAAGGAAAAATAGCTACACTTAACCTCACTTTTTTCGGGTTTTTCTGGAGTCACTCGCAAAATATCAAGGGGGACTTTTTGGACGTCATTCAGGTACCCAAGGCCTAACGAATCGCACTTAGTTTGCTTTTTTCCTAAATTTTGCAAGGTGAAAAGTTAATTTCCCTACACTATTCGCACTATGAGAGCATACATACACATAGCTTTGGCTCCAATTACATGTGTTAGTGTGTTGAAACAACAATTAGAAATTAGATCTGAATTGTAAACGCCCACGAGAGCTCAATTGGTCCAACAGTCCCCCGGCAAGGTAAAGGTTTCGAGTTCAGGACCCAGTCATGGCTAATTTTTCTTTCTGATTTAATTGCTAGAATGTATATTCTCACATAGTTACACGTCATTTTAGATTCTAAAATTCATTGACCGTTAACTGAAAAAATAGGCAAATTAATATTGCTTGACGTAACATACAACACAAACTGAAGCTAATTTTATATGATTTTCTTCCATACCCACCGAAAACGCGCTGCTACACACATACCTATATCATAAAATTTCGATAAACTCACAAGTGCTATTTTCTGTTTTATATTTATTTAATATGTACGTACTGCAATCCAGACCGGATAATAATATAATCCTAGGTCGTATAAAGTCCACAATAAAACTTTATGCCTAGAATATTTATGCCCATAGTGAAACGTTGGATGAGTTTGGATATGTTTTTATAGTCGGTCGGGGCAAGGAATCATTGCATGTGAGTGCTGCTCTAAGAACAACAATAAAGCCATATGACAATAAATATTAAAAAAGATGAAGACACTGCCTAGAAAACCTTATTTTTTGAAGTATACGTTTTCTGCCTGCGTAACGACACACAAGTAATTTTTTTCACTTCTATTCTGCTTTCTTTGTATGTAAGTACATAACAGTTACGTATTGTTGTATAAGAAAAATAAGTTGAAAATTATGGACGATGGAAAGCTACGATTTTTAAGCAATGAAAATAGGACTATAATGTGCCGTTCCATACATCGACACATTACAATAATAGCGTTATTATGGTAGACTCGACTATAATCGGTCTTATTATGGTGGAGTTGAATAAATTATAATCGTGTTAAACAAATTTGTCGCTGATTTTCGTGAAGTTTACAATAAACATCATTGCTAAGTCTACGTTCAGTGAAATAAAATTCTAGAAAAACGTCCGTTAAAATTCATTTTGAGTGATTGGGATCGAAATTACATGAAGTTTGACGGAGTTTCATGTATGGGTAGTTACATAGGGAAATCTAACCCTACGTAGGGAACACTCGGATCTCATTACGTTAACATTTTTTCATTCCTAGGACGGAAAACGTTCTATTTTAAAACAGAAAACAAGTTTTCTGAACCCTCGAAATGAAAAATATTGTACGAAACTCGGAAAAATATATGTTTTTGACTAGTGTGATTGCAGCCCTTGGCTTCGCCGCGGGCTGCAAACCCCACACTCGTCAAAAACATTATATTTTTCCTAGTTACGTAAATATGTATTTCCAACTAAATCGCATATGGCCAACAAATTTCTAAGCATTCTAAGGATGTATCTCATTCAGAAAACAGTGATATGAGCGTTCCCACTTTACACTTTACCCAACTACGTCGTGTAACCAGCCATACACAGCTACACTTTTTCGCAGCTGCGTTCCGTTTCATATAAAAACTGGTTGTGTATATTGTTATGTTGAAATGCAATGATACAGGTGGTCAACTCTGCAACATTTAAAATTGCAATGCATTCTTGTGTCATAGAACCATTTCGAAAACAACTCGTTTTTAGTTTAGAAAGTTGATAACCTTCAATTGAAACAGAGCAACAGATTTCGATAAAATTTCCTAGTTACAGGATTCTGTTTCTAATACAGAACATACGCCTTGCACACCCGCGTATTCCCGTTGCAAGGATTGCCATCGCAAGTATTCGTTTTGAAAATTGATCACTATTCCAACTTTTGAAAATTTCAGGTCTGATGCACCTGTTTTCTGTTGTAGCTGTTACTTTGAATGAAATCTCTACAGCTCCTACAATTTCAGATATCCCTAAAACCCTAAAAATTGATCACTTTTCCAACTTTTGATAATTTCAGGTCTGAGGCACCAGAAAGCCCTGTAACTATTACTTGTAATCAAGTCTCCGCAACACTGCACAAAACACATAATCATTAAAGTAATACTTATGAAAAACCACCAACTATAGTGTAGGGCAGCGTAGCGCGGTCGATGAAACTGTTAAGTTAATCAAAGATTTTGAAATCCAAACTAAAAATGTTCTGAATATTAGAAAAAATTAAAATTTTAGGCTTGAGGCTAAGTGGAGAACGTCGAAAATTTATGTAAAAACCATTCCAAAAAAGTATTTTTAATTTTACACGACGCCGACGAAAAACTGTCAGCGGGCGGCGGCGTGAATAGATTTTTGTCGGCGGCGGCGGCGCATACCTCTTGAACCACCTGAATTATAGCGTCACGATGACAAGCGTCCTGATGGCCTGACCAGTTTCCCATGGAGTCACGGAAAATCTTTGATTTGGGATGCAACCCTGATAAACACTGTAGCTGCAACATACCTAAACGAAACCTTTACGAACAGTGGTGCTGCGGTAAGACTAGGCCCAACGATCAATGCACAACAACTACGTTCACTTGAAGGCTCAATATCTATTTACGCCGTTTTAAGGTTTGCAATAGCGGAATCCCGAATACCGGGATCCCGGACTGTTTTTGCAATCTCGAATACCTTTATTAAAAGTCCCTCAATACCGGTATTGCGGTTTCCAAAGTTCAAAAAGTTTAACCTGAAAAATTCACCCACTTTAGAATTGTTAAATTGTAGCATTTTCAAGCCAAATATAACACGTTCCCGGCTATGATTCCTTGACCATCAAAACAATTGTTTTTGAAAATGCTCAATCTGTCAAGGCGATTTAATGTTTGTTTTTCGATTTTCTGCTAACAAGCTTTTGAATAATATATATAACGGATACAAAATTATGTTCGGAATCGGCATATATTTGGTCGCTTCTTTACGCGGACATATTCATTGCCGTTGTATCACAGTTACTTTCATGTAAATTTCGTCATTTTTGTCCTCCGGACTTATCACTTAACAGTTAACTGCTAAACCCCGAAAGGTTTCCCTTTACCATCTGCCTTGAAATCGAATTGGTACAAACGACACATTAATCCCGACAACCTTTCGTGCGGGCCTAAAAACCTAACGCTGAAGTGGATAATGAGTCTCCATCTTCTCCATCAACTGCAAAGGAACCTTTGTGTTTTCAATACCGGTATTATGATTTCGGCTCGGTATTGCAAACCCTACGCCGTTTGTCCTCGAGACTTTTGGTGCTATTGGTCCCGAAACTAGATTATTCCTAAAAAAACCTAGGTAGAGAAATCCGCTTCACTTTCTGTTGCAAAAGATCACTATTGCCTTTCAGCGAGGGTATGCTGCAAGTGTTCGTGATAGCTTCTGTGATATTGTTTATAGCGATTGTAACATAATAAATAAATAAAATTTGAAAAAATGATGAAAAAAGATGCAACGCATAACATATTTTCTTTCGTAATGTATGGCAGTTTTATCGGTTGATAGATAAGTCGTCCTTTGTAAGGAACGGCTAAGCTCAGTGGTAACGTACAGGCTTTCCACCGAGAATATCCGGGTTCAATCCTGGTGGGGACAAATTCTGTATAGGATTTTTCTTCAATGTATAGCATGAAAGTAACGTTCCTATGCACACCCAGGCTTCATAATTTGTGTAGTTGTGAATTTGGTGCTGCAACGAATCGGACACAGAAGAATGACAAATATGACGTCACCCATATTCGATGAATTCTGTGTACAAATATCTGAGTCTAATTTTGGACGGAGATATAATTAGCACCAGAAGAAATCCTAATGGTAAAATGCTAGCTACCGTTAGGCGTGGTTCGGAATTCACGTTAAGCATGTGGTCCAAAAAAATGCCTGCGGGTAAAACACATTGATGGGGCAAACCGGCATTCTAAGCCCTACTATCTAGTTTCCGGCCTAGTACATCAAAGATGGCACTAAGTTTGTGTGCAATTTACCACTGACACAGTAAAAACGTCGGTAACGGAAGGATATCTAAGAGAATCCATGTGAGCAAAAGCTCACAAAAACTTACGGAACTGGTAAATAAAATGATCTGACTCGGACGGGTTGTAACGGAGGATTATTATTATCATGGGCGCGCGGTAGCAATGCGCCCGTGACGCAAGTCCCCATACGAACAAAAAATTCGGAAAAATTTTTTTCGTAGACTTCAGAACCATATATACAGCTAAGTTTTGACTCCCCCCCCCCCCTTGCGACGTACCCCCCGGAAAATATTTTTCCTGAATTATACGGAACATTCTAAGGCGAAATGTCTTTTCACTCATTAAAATCGGTCCAGTGGATCCGGAGATATGACCTTTAGAAAATCGTCATTTTCCATACAAAATGTGCACTTTCATAGAAACCAAAGTTAATGGAAATATCCTACGTTAGTTAGTTACTTAGTTACTTAGTTAGTTACTTAGTTAGTTACTTAGTTCCAGAGCCATTTGTATGAAAATCCACTTTTTTGGAGTTTTCTCGAAAACGGCTCGATATCTTTTCTTGAAATTTTGCAGGGACCTTCGGCTGGGCATTCTACGCCATATGAGATTTTAAAAAAGGGGGGGTACCGGCCTCGTTTGGGCGCCAGGGCTCTTAGAAGGCGCCATATAAAGCCCATATGTATTTGTTTGTGTGTGTGTGTACGGAAGCATATTTTGTATAAGACATGGTTGGGTGTTCGAGATACAGGTTTGGTGTCAAAGGGAAAGATGTTGGGTTGGGAGTGTAGTGTATAGGGGTGACCGCCAAAATGGCGGAAAATGGGCCGGGGGCTCAAAAAAAAAAAACTTTTGATATGTTGTAGAGAAAGTTGAGGGGATCATTTTCGCCCATGAAAGTAGTAGCCGCCGCGGCTCGGTTTGGCGGGGGCGGCGGCTCAAAAAAAAACTTTTGATATGTTGTAGAGGAAGTTGAGGTGATTATTTTCGCCCATGGAAGTAGTAGCCGCCGCGGCTCTGTTTGGCGGCGGCGGCGGGTTAAAAAAACTTTTGATATGTTGTAGAGGAATTTGAGGGGATCATTTTCGCCCATGAAAGTAGTAGCCGCCGTGGCTCGGTTTGGCGGCGGCGGCGGCTCAAAAAAAAACTTTTGATATGTTGTAGAGGAAGTTGAGGTGATTATTTTCGCCCATGGAAGTAGCAGCCGCCGCGGCTCGGTTTGGCGGCGGCGGCGGCTCAAAAAAAACTTTTGAGATGTTGTAGAGGAAGTTGAGGTGATTATTTTCGCCCATGGAAGTAGTAGCCGAAACTTCCAAAAGTACTGATATCACAACAAAAACCCTTTTAAAAGGGAAATGTGACGCAAGTCCTTCTTCCTCCTTCCAAAACAACTGATATCAATTTGGGGTGACGCTTAAAGCTTTGAAACGCACAAATTCTTTTGGAATGTTTTCATTTTTGATTAAAAAAATGCGTCACAAATGCCGGACCCACCAATGTAATAATTTTTCTACGCTTTCAGCTGTCATACGCAAA
>CM055404.1:41823721-41842456 GCA_029228625.1 Pseudolycoriella hygida | reverse complement strand
TAGTTTTTTATTGATTTGGGGTTCGCTATAAAAGATCCGAAGTGTTTTGCTCGAGCCATAATAAAGGCGGGACAATGAGGTGTTTGGCTGTTTCGATGTCCCCGCAACGACTGCATAGAGGGCTGTTTGGTAGTCCAATCTTATGCATATGTTTAAGGGAGCAGTGACCAGTCAGGATGCCAGTGATGCCGCTCTTTGCGAAACGTTTGGTGAATGAGAGGAGAACCTTGGTGTGTGTGTCATTTATTCGAATGAAGTTTTCTGAATGTCTTGCGTAATTGATGAAATCCCAGTGTGAGGAGAAGGAAATGGTCTTCCATCGCGTTGTTATGTTAAACAATATTGCTGTAGATACGGGTACACTAGGTTCAGGACCAAGAGAGGAGAAGAAGAGGCTCTTTTTGCTAGCTCGTCTGCTTGTTCGTTGCCGGCGATACCACTATGTCCTGGGACCCAGACAAGTGCAACTTGACGTTGGGTGGAGAGTAATTGGATTGAATCCCAGCACTTTAAGACGAGTGAAGAGGTAAATTTATATCCCCCTAAAGATTTGATAGCTGATTGACTGTCAGTACAGATGAAGATTCGCTGATCCTCTGGTATTTTTTCCAGTGAAGATAACATTATGTTGACACAACCTAGAATACCTGATATCTCTGATTGGAATATTGTTATAAAATTACCTAGAGGTAAGATTCCAGCTACATTGAGTTCCGGGCAGTGAAATCCTGCTCCAGAGATTCGATTGGATAAGGAACCGTCCGTAAACCAAGACTACTCGTTGCGATTGGGGAGGCTAATCGAAAATGATTTTTCAAATCTGTATATGGGGATTATTGAGGCGCATGGCATTTCAATTTCAGGAGATGTTTTTTCATTTTTTGAAGTGTAAGTTACGCGATGCCAGGACCGCCACTTCTATGGTGTTTAGTAGTGAATGAGAAAGAAACTTTCAGGCGGAAGGCTTCTCGGACGACCTAGCGACCCTGCTCAGGGGCAGATTTGTTAATGTCCTCTGTGAGCTACTCCAAACGGTGCGACAGAAATGAACTATCGATAAACCCGAATAAAACAAAAATGATACTGGACAGGAAGCTATCATGAATCGAAAACCTAGGGCTCTAGGACCGATTATTCCCAGTCAATATATCCCCGGACGAAATATCCCCGGACAAAATGTCCCTAGACAAAATATCCCACAAAAAACGGACAAAATATCCCCAGATGTAATGTCTACTCAGAAATGGTGAATATAGGTAGGTATTATTAATTAGATATTATATTGTGTGTTGGGAGGCTCTGGCCCCTGACTCCCGCGCCTGCGGCGGGCTTTTCTTAGCTTTGCAGGAGGCCTTACGTAAATGGGGCGCTGCCCCAAACCCCGCTAGGGGCTCCGCCCCTTAGACCCCGCAAGGGGGGATATTCCCTTCTTGACCCCCCTTTTCGGGGGCTGCCGCCCTTCAACCCCGCTAATTGTTTTTGGTTGTTTATTTCAGGCCAGGCGTTAAGTACACTTCACATTGAATATTCTTAATTTTTGAATGTGGATATTTTATCTGAGGGAATATTTTGTTCTGGGATCTTTAAAATGAGATGGATTGATGGCGTCGAATTCGATCTACGAGCGCTGGGAGTAAGATTCTCGCAACGTGTAGCACGAGATAGGACGGAGTGGATCAAAGTTCTCGACCAGGCCAAGGCCCATAAGTGACTGTAGCGCCGATAAAGTAAAGGTACAGCTTCAAATCAGCCCTAACTCTTTAATGCTGGGTAAAGCTAAACGGGATAGCGGCATCAAATCAGATGCGATGGAAAAAAGGCAACAAGCCGTAAGTCAGAATTATTTCTCCTCTATGTACTCACGTTGAAAAAGAGAGAAGATAAAATCTTCGGTCGACTTACAGCTTGTTGCCTTTTTCCATCGATAGACCTTTTTTGGGTCCCAGGACATCGAGGCATGACAGGCAACGAAAAAGCAGATGAACTTGCCAGAACCGGGACCGCAAACGCTTTCCCCACATGACCACATTAAGCACGTAGTTGAAAAAATAAGATCTATCAAGTTCAAGCAATACTGGCGAGATACTCTCACAAGCAGAAAAGCTAAAAACTTCATCACAATAAGTAAAAAACACTCTAAATTTATATCGGAGTATTTTTTTTCGGAGTAACAACAGGACACTTCGGATTCAACAAACATCTAAAAACAATTGGGAAAAGAAGGATCGAGGCTGCGATCTGTGCAGTTACCACACAGACACGGCCGAATATTATTTATAGAAGGCACCTAGTGGGATACTTGATAAGATACGATTCAATAAAACACTTACACCCTAAGGATGTTCTTAATTTGAGGCCTCCGTGCAAATCTTACGTAGTAAGACGGCTGAATTTAATAAAAAAACGCCTGGACCTACAGTTGGCGAATTTTGAATTTGTGCAAATTTTAAAAAGACTTTGTCTTTTTTTTTGAAAAACATATTTATTCAGATATTAGTAGTACAATCTTAGTCGGGACACTATTGTATTAAATGTATTAATTCATTACAATTCGTTGCATTGGAATTAATAAGACTTGTGCTTTAGATTTGGTGTTTAATCCATTGATTAAGCGTACCCTGTTTTCACTTGAGATTGATCTTTATTCAGTTCAATTCACTTATTCAATTATTCTTCATTTTTTTAACACTTTCCAATTTGTCTAGGCAGTTTGACAAACCTGTTATGTCGGATTTAATATCTGTGAGAAGCTTCAGTATCTCACAGATTGACGCGTTGGATTGTCTTCTTCTTCTTGTCTTGCAGGCCATTCGCACTTGGGCATATGTTGAATTTGTTGATTTTTTTGCTGGCGCATTCTCTGTATTTGTACATTTCCGGAGGCGGCTGACAAGCGATTTGGTTGGCTGGTTTTGGGCCTATACGCTCTTCTGATAAATAGATTATCCTTTGTAGTTAGCAGTGTGTCCTTCTTTCTGACATAACGCACATCTAGGAGTGACATTAAGTTTTTTGGTACATACCGTCTATCTCGTGACAAAGAGGCACATTCCCAGAATGAATAACTTCGGGAGCCCATCCCATCGTATCCTCTCAATTAATTCAAACAAAATTGATATAAGACGAAGATCGAACTTTAAATCATGGGCGCGCGGTAGCAATGCGCCCGTGACGCAAGTCCCCATACGAACAAAAAATTCGGAAAAATTTTTTTCGTAGACTTCGGAACTATATATACAGCTAAGTTTTGACTTCCCCCCTTGCGACGTACCCCCCGGAAAATATTTTTCCTGGATTTTACGGAAAATTCTAAGGCGAAATGTCTTTTCACTCATTAAAATCGGTCCAGTGGATCCGGAGATATGACCTTTAGAAAATCGTCATTTTCCATACAAAATGTGCACTTTCATAGAAACCAAAGTTAATGGAAATATCCTACGTTAGTTACTTAGTTAGTTACTTAGTTCCAGAGCCATTTGTATGAAAACCCACTTTTTGGAGTTTTCTCGAAAACGGCTCGATATCTTTCCTTGAAATTTTGCAGGGACCTCCGGCTGGGCATTCTACGCCATATGAGATTTTAAAAAAGGGGGGGTACCGGCCTCGTTTGGGCGCCAGGGCTCTTAGAAGGCGCCATATAAAGCCCATATGTATGTGTTTGTGTGTGTGTGTACGGAAGCATATTTTGTATAAGACATGGTTGGGTGTTCGAGATACAGGCTTGGTGTCAAAGGGAAAGATGTTGGGTTGGGTGTGTAGTGTATAGGGGTGACCGCCAAAATGGCGGAAAATGGACCGGGGGCTCAAAAAAAAAACTTTTGATATGTTGTAGAGGAAGTTGAGGGGATCATTTTCGCCCATGAAAGTAGTAGCCGCCGCGGCTCGGTTTGGCGGCGGCGGCGACTCAAACAAAACTTTTGATATGTTGTAGAGGAAGTTGAGGTGATTATTTTCGCCCATGGAAGTAGTAGCCGCCGCGGCTCGGTTTGGCGGCGGCGGCGGCTCAAAAAAAACTTTTGATATGTTGTAGAGGAAGTTGAGGGGATCATTTTCGCAAATGAAAGTAGTAGCTGCCGCGGCTCGGTTTGGCGGCGGCGGCGGCTCAAAAAAAACTTTTGATATGTTGTAGAGTAAGTTGAGGGGATCATTTTCGCCCATGAAAGTAGTAGCCGCCGCGGCTCGGTTTGGCGGCGGCGGCAGCTCAAAAAAAACCCTTTTAAAAGGGAAATGTGACGCAAGTCCTTCTTCCTCCTTCCAAAACAACTGATATCAATTTGGGGTGACGCTTAAAGCTTTGAAACGCAAAAATTCTTTTGGAATGTTTTCATTTTTGATGAAAAAATTGCGTCACAAATGCCGGACCCCCAATGTTATAGTTTTTTTGTTCGTTCAGCTTTCACAACGCAAAAATTTGTCATTATGTATGGCGTATTTTTGAACAGGAAATCAAATTTTTGCGTATGACAGCTGAAAGCGTAGAAAAATTATTACATTGGGGGGTCCGGCATTTGTGACGCAAATCAAAAATGAAAACATTCCAAAAGAATTTTTGCGTTTCAAAGCTTTAAGCGTCACCCCAAATTGATATCAGTTGTTTTGGAAGGAGGAAGAAGGACTTGCGTCACATTACCCTTTTAAAAGGGTTTTTGTTGTGATTATTAGATAAGTCGTCAATTATTTCTTCGTTGTTAAATGTACAGTTTCGTGCATTATTGGTCATTACAGGCACCAGCAATAAACTATCGTATAACACAAGTACTAAATCGATTGATCATAGTATCGATACGTGAAGTGACCTCGGAGCGAAGTGGAAGATCGATACGATTTTTTTGTCACTCGTCAGTCAAAGAGAGCAGACGTGTCTTTTACATTTTTCTTTCAAAATTTATTCTGTGCTTTTTTGAGAAGAATTTTGTGATAATGTGGTAATGGCCTAGATAGGTGTATGAAATATTACTTAACGATCTACGTAAATAAGAAATGAAAACACAATCTTATTTTGAGTAAACATGGAAGTGTCATGTAAACATAAATTATTATTGGTAAACTTATAACATTGTAATATGACATCCGGATACTAATGAAAATGTATTTAAGAAGACTGATTTATAATAATAAAGTTAGTACTTTACTAGACTTCGGCCTTTTATTTACTCAACACCGGAATGCAACACCCATTGTATTCCCACAATAATAATAAAAATTTTGTAATAATTTTCTTTCTCTAATTCATAGGCTAATTTTGTATAGTGAAACAGTAAATCAATTTGGTATTTAATTTCACAAAATCAACTTGATCACGAACGATTTTTGCGTGCAATGCTTTTGTTCTCTTTGTTCCAAAACATGTGCTTCGATGTAGGTTTACTTGAGGTTTACTTGAACTTTTAGTTCAATTATAATGTTCGAAAGAACTTATTGCCGCAAGGCTCATAATGTCGAGACTTTTATTGAGCCGGAATCTCTAATGAACTCTTTGCCTGAAGGCTCCTAAGGTCTAATCTTTGCGCTACATGAATTGTGAACAGAATTAACTTATATTCAAGGACTTGTTTCATGCAATTTCAAGTTCAGTTGTGTATCTAACTGTGAATTTGTTTTAAACTGGAATGCAGAATTTATGGCTTCCTAATGATTTCTTTTTCGCTACAAACGGCATTTTATGTACGCATTGCGCAGACCGTATTGTTGTCTTTTGTTTGCAGGCGTGCTTCATTCAGTCAAGTCAAAATGTTGGGAAAGCTCTTTCCTGTTTGTGGCTCCACATTGTTTCTGTCACTTTCATCATTGAATAGATGAAAATATATGTTGACAAAAACAAACTCAGGAAGAGCCTCAGATAATAAAACTTTGCAACCTGAGGACATCCTAAGCCACGCCGTTAGTTTGGGAAAGACCCATACAACAGCAAATGTCTAACCTAACCCCTTGGCCAGTACAATGGGTCCAAACGGTGACCCCCGTGCGTGATCTACTCTGGTAGGGCGGCTAATTTTAATAAAAAAAAATAGACCTCGGTTATTGACTTTATCTCGGTGGGTGAATAGACCTTGAGGTACTACAACCCTCGGATCATTCACTAAAACTTGACTTTAATCACGTGGTTATAGTCTTTGTGTTATAATTATATATGCAACAGAGAAATTATGCCTGTATGACGCGTGCAAGGTATCATTCTTCTTTCGCACTAAAGGCGTCGATAATGTCATGGTTGCTGTGTGAAACTATTTTCTAAATTAGTTCTTAAAATACAAACGGACAGCTTTATGATCTAAAGACCTGCAAAAATCTGTGTATATCATTACTGCGAAGCCAAATAACAGCCTTACTGCATTAATAAATTAAGTGATAAGAAATATTTTAAAACAAAATCGACGTTTCTTTTTGTGATAAGAAGTTCATTGTTTATGACAAAAAAATTATCTTTCTGTTCCGTCTAATAAATTATGTCGATAGAAAAAAAATCGTAGCTTTTCTATAGAATCTTTCTGATTGCATAATCCGAGGATACTCTCGAGTCAAAAAACTATTCTAAGAATTAATTGCAATTAATTTAGTCTTTCAATTGTGTTTCCTTGTAGTTGTTGTATACTATATGTAAATACTTTCGATTTTAGGTCTTTGGAATTGATTAGAAGTAATTTTCGATAAAATTGGATAAAATATTTGCTGATAAGAATAAATGAAAAATATTCACCTTCATTCATTCTCGTTGATAAGTTTGAACCGGGAAGTACAACTATTCAAAACGTTCTGTAATTTTTGGATTTTTTGAAAAAAGTAATCGATTCAAAGAAAATTCAGGAAAATGGGGAGATGCGGAGCTTGCGTTGATCAAACATTGAGTAAGTAAGCATCCAGAATTTAAAATTTTCGTGGAAATTCGCTTAATCCAATCAATTCTGTGGAAATGTGACGCAAAGAAAATTGAATGTGTTTGTATGAGTGCTATTAATTCGAGTAGCACGCAGTTTCGTGAAAAAAAAATTGAGCTGATAAAAAACTGAAAGAATTTTCGTAGCGAATGATTGTGATTTTTGCATAAAATTTCTATTTGTGACTGTCGTTCAATAGCTAGTTGAGAGCGTGTCGTTGAAAGAGCTTTTTAACTTGCGATGTTTTTCCAAGAAAACGTATTACGATTGCGAAAACTTATCCAAATGATGGAACTTGCACTGTATGAGGATGCTATCCTACATAAGTTTCAATTCGGCACCAGGCTGCTGCTGCCCTCTGCATTAGAAAGTTTTGACTCAAGGACGCAGCCGAGTTGAAACTTATATGACTTATATATATCACTAATGTGTACACTTTCGTAAAGACACATGCTTAGCACCAGGCTGCCGTCTATATTCCCAGGTAAGTGAAAAACCAATGACTTTATTTAGCTATCAGGGTACTTTTTTGAAATTACCAATTTTTTTCCAGCGAAGCTTTTGTTAAAAAAAATTGGTAATTTCAAAAAAGTACCTCGATAGCTAAATAAAGTCATTGGTTTTTCATCTAGTAGTTGAGCTGCTTTTTCAACATTTCTTAGTTTTTTCAACAAACTCCTCGTTAGAAGATAGGTCTGCACTTTCAGTCAGGATACTTGGTGCCGAAAAATTGAAAATGCAAAAATTCATGAAGTAGCGACTACATTACGTTGTATAAGTTTATAATTCGACACCTGGCTGCGTTCTTTGGTCCCTTACCTGGGAATATAGACGGCAGCCTGTTTCTAAGCATCTGTCTTCACCAAAGTGTACACATTAGTGATATATATACGTCATATAAGTTTCAACTCAGCTGCGTCCTCGAGTCAACACTTTCTAATGCAGAGGGCAGCAGCAGCCTGGTGCCGAATTGAAACTTATGTGACGTATACAACTCACTATTGCCTCCAATTTGACGAAAACAGATTTTCAGCACTAGGCTGCCTTCTTTATTCCCAGCTTTAGGGTCCCAAGTACGCAGCCTGGTGCCGACTTCGATCGTGTTACTAACTAATAACCTCGCTCTTTGTTGAAGATAGGCGTTGTCAGAATTTCAGCACCAGGCTGCCTTAGTCTGACAAGGTACGAGCCGTCATTGTAGAGGTAATTCGTAAATTTCCGAATAGCTACTCGAGCAACTATGATTGGTAAGTAAAAACCTTGAGTAGGGTTACGAAATATGCGAGGCGTGAAAGCTTAGGGCTTAATCTGCAGAAAATATCCGCACCTAATACAGGCGCCGAAATCATGAAAATGGGGTTTTTCGAAGGTCGGAAACTACTGATTAGGGTGTCAAATGAAAGATATAGATCTCGGAAAACCAGGAAAAAAAGATTTGTGGAAATCGGTTGGATGTATCGGTGTTGAGTGAGCCGAAGTCGGGCTACTCGACCGTGTATTACAGACGATTCTTTTTCATAAGTATTTCGTGAAGTATTTGATGTAGTGTTGTTGGAATTTCACGGATTTTAATCCGGACCCCCAATAATATTTATTGCGAATAACTTTTACAATGCATTCTGACATTGGATGCAATTTACCGTTAGTAATCAGCAGGATTGCTTTTCAAACTAAGAGCCAACACTCCCTTAAGGCTGTTAAGTACACATTGAGCCTTTATCAAGTTTAATTTTTATGATTTCTGAATAATTACTAACGAATAGGCAGAAGAAAAATTATTATAAAAAAAAACTTCAAATGACCCCCAATAAAACTAGATGTTCAAACTTTGAACGTTTATTAGAGAGTAATTTGTTCTATGAACAGAACGCTGTTGTTTACTAAATCTTTAAATAAATCATATTGTTCTAGCATATTGTTTTTAGAGTTTTTCAAGAATGTAAGTTACCATCAAAAGATAATTTCAAATCTCCCACTAATTGGATAAGACTGTTGACCATTGACTTTACTCGACCCATCGACTTGACTTTACCAGCGACCAAGTCGACATCATTACTTCATACCATTGACCAGCTTTCGATTTCACAAACAACCAAATCAAACCATAGATTTGACCAACCACAGATTTGACCAACTATCAACTTGACCAGCCATCGACGTAACCAACCAACAACTTGACCAACCATCAATTTCACTTGACCATCAACTTTACTTGACCATCGACTTCATTTGACCATTGGCTTCGTTCGGCCACCAACTTCACTTGACCATCGACCTCAATTGACCATCGACTTCACTTGACCATCGACTTCACTTGACTATCGACGACCATCAAAGACTGCCAGCTTCTTCTTTATATTGACTTTGGGTCACTCTGACCTCTTTGTGAGATTTGCTGCTCACCCAGCGTTGTGGGCCATCTCAGGCCTTCTTGTGAGATTGGACTGCCCACCCAGTTTCGTAGTGGGCCTCGTTGTGAGATTGGACTGCTCACCCAGTATCCGCATTGACTGGCCACCCAGTTCTTTGTGCTCACACAGTTTCGCCATATATACTGCCGCCAGTGCGTCTACGCATGCATTCGCAGAACACAATCAAATTTAATCACGCAGCGAGTGCTATTGACACCTCTTCTAGTTATCAAATAGTGATGCATATTAATTTACACAGTTACAATTAATCATAACGAGTGTTATTGACACCCTTTCTGTGTCTGACCCTATAACCTGTTGGAATTTCACGGATTCCAATCCGGATTTCTAATAAACCCCGGTTGTTCACACTTTGAACGTTTATTAGAGTGATTTGTTCTGTGAACAGAACGCTGTATTTATACTAAAATCTACGTAAATGTATCTATGTAACCATACTCAAGAGTTTTATTTGCCAATTATGGTAGCTCGAGTAGCTATTCGGAAAGTTCCCTACAATAACGGACTGTACTGCCACCATTCAGTGTGATTCTGAGCCTGCAGGGGGCGCAAATGCTCCAATCGAGCAGTGGAAGTTCTTCTCGAGTACGTTCTGATAAAAAATTATCAAAGTTATCCTAATACTCAAGTTGACGGTCAATGAGGAACATCAATACAAATTTACGGAAACCTTGATTTTTCACGACTTCGGTGATTTTTTTCACTTTTCGTCCATCAAATCGCTTCGGGTCTCGTCCGGCCCATAGCAACTTTTTCTCAGTACACCGTTTTGCGGGGTAAGCCCCAAAGTTTTCGACAACTTTATTTTTTGGACACTCAGTACATCAGTTAAAATTTTGAATGACTTATTGTAATCGTTAAAAGTAATCAAGGATTATTTTAAAGACAAAGCTAAAGTATTAAAGAGATGCCTAAAACATATATTTTAACGAAAGAGTACAGTACAGTACAGTATACTTTCTGCAGATGTAGCTGTAACTGTTTCTGATAATCCCGAGTAAATGTCATTAGCTCACCATAGAGGTATATCTTTCGCGTCAGTGATGATCAATCTAGTGTATGTAACTTTTCTCTAAAAAATTTCATTTTCATTGGACGCACTCGTAGCGATTCCCTCTTACACTCTAAAACTTTCCTTATAAACGCAAGAGGACACCTTCGAAAACTCGACTTTCTCTAAAAATTTTGTATCAAAGACCGTCCGTTTCAATCTTCAGCTCAATAACCTTTTGATTTTTGTTTCCACAGATCAATCTGCCTCTCTCTTGGTATGCGTGTGAGTCATGATTACAGAGAGAAACGAGTTTTTAGGAAATGTGAAACACTTTTCATTATCTAAACATTAAAAAGAAAATCTAAATGTTTTGCGTTGAATGGGTTGAATGTAATAATCGAGGTTGAAAAAATAATTTTCTAAAAATGTAAACAAAATAAACTATTGTTGTTAGAATATATCTATGTCTACAAGAGCTTTATATACTGCCCTTTTCATATCGAAACCGATTATCTTTTTCGTTCCATTTATCTAATCAATTGAATTTGCTTCATCATTTTCCACAACAAATTTTCTGAACTTTCATAACATAAAATAAATTAACTTTCCAGCATGGATCGGCTTAAACAAGCGATTAACATTTTTCATGGTTCTATCGTTCTCGCTCTTCATATCAACCATTGCGCTAGGTAAAACCTATTCAAAATAAATATCTTTACTACAAGTTGTCACTCAAACTGCATGTTTTCAGCGGGAACAAACAACAGATTGCGTAGAGAGCTTACAGACGAACGAAACGCACAGACGACCACAGTTACACAGCCACCATCATCAACAGACTATTCTGCAACAACAGAAGATTCTGCAACAACAGAAGATTCTGCAACAACAGAAGATACTGCATCAACAGACAATACTACAACAACAGATGCTTCAACAACAGACGATGGCACAACATCAGCCAATGATACTTCACCAGCAAACGAAGGTCTATCAGCCACAACCGAAGCCACAACAGGTATACGTCAAGGCAATACCTATCGCAAGAGACGATTTGCGTCACATTGGTGACATACATCTGTCGTATGAGTAACGTCCATTACTTTAGTTCCTATACACACGAGCTGATGTATGTGTCTAAAATAAGAAACAAGAACTACGGACAAGTTCAAAAAAGAGGAAAACTGAAAAAAAATAAAAAAAAACAAAGTACAGAAAAATAATAAATTAACAAAATTCAAAAGCGAAGGAATATTTTTCAGTTTTTTTTTATTTAGAAAATAATTCAAAAAATATGTGCAAGGAGACCCGCACAAAAAGCAACGCATTGCCACCTCTATATGTATGACTATAATGGAGATTTGACCCACCAAACTCAATTCAATTCATACATGGAAATAATGCACGAACCTGCAAACCTAGTTACTGAAAAATTTTTGTGAAAAAAATTTGGTACGTAGGGAAATCGTCGAAGGCGAAAAAATTTCTTTAGGGAAGTTTAGGGAAATCGCCGAAAGCGAAAATTTTTTCTAGTGAAGTTTCAGTTCAGACAAATCTCTTGGGAACGAACGTATGATTAAATCATTGTGAAGTGGACATCATGTAAGTAGATATTGTAGTTGGGAAGTAGGTTGAGTTCATAACCGGTATCCATTTTTTACGGTGTTCTGAGGTTAACCAAACGCCCAGCCTACTTCCGTTTCCTCGATGACCCGTAGGGAAATCATCAAGTAGCGCTCTTAAGTTTAGCACAAAACTTCGAAGAGAATTGAGGATTGAGGTCCCGGGGACTACGATGTGGACGTAAAAAGAGCCCTTGATAGTCACACTCCACTCATATGCATTCAAGCGCTACCCTATCTAACTAAGTTGGGAAGCACCCACCTCCAACCAGAAAGTAACATTTCCCATCACCACCGGACAAAAACACAGAGACACTTGTGGTCAACGAGCGAGATGTTTTTCACTCGGTGAAGAGTTTTCCTAACGGTTCCAGTGTCGGAATAGACAGTTTGTTGCCACAACATTTAAAGGATTTAACTTTGCTGTCAACAGGGGAGGCAGGCTTACGACTACTCAGAGCGATCACCGACTTCTCCAACTACATGCTGTCGGGTAAAGTCCATTCAAACTTCATCGAAATTATGTATATTGCCTCGCTATGTGCTCTGGAGAAGAAACAAGGTGGCATTCGACCGATCGCTGTGGGCAACACCTTCAGACGCATAACATCCAAATTGGCCAGCACCTCCGTACGGTCAGATATGTCATCCAAATTCGCCCCCAGACAAATCGTTTTTGGTGTCGTAGGCGGCTGCGAAGCCGCTGCACATGCCACTTGTACCTTCATCAAAAAGAACACAAACAGGAGGGTGGTCGTCGTCAAGGTCGATTTCCGCAATGCCTTCAACGAAGTGGACCGTGACATTTTTTTTTTGGCCGAGATGAAACTCCATTGCCCGGGTATTTTTCCATATCTATGGCAATGTTACGCCGCACCAACACTGCTTTTTTATGGGGATTTTATTCTGTTGTCACAAAACGAAGCACAGCAGGGTGACCCCTGCGGTCCATTGGTGTTCAGCTCTGCAATCCAAGCTGTGGTGGAAGCGTTAGTGTCAGAATTCGTCGTTTTTTACTTAGACGATGGGACAATTGCCGGGGAATATGAAAGCGTTTTAGCCGACTTCGAAACCATCATAGCGGAATGCGCTAAAATTGGCCTACAAATCAATCCCACCAAATGTGAGCTTTATTTCTGCTCAGAGACAGACCGAAGCATAGCCGATCGCTTCAACGAATTATCACCCGGCATTTGCGTAGTCAATGAACTCACGTTATTAGGGACGCCCATTACAGGCAATGCATTTGAAACCGTCTTCAAAAAGAAACTGAATGAAATGAAATTGTTGTTCGGCCGGTTGTCTGAGTTGGATAGTTTCCACATCGCGTTTTATATTTTAAAAAACTGCTTGGCAATACCGAAACTGGTGTTTCTTTTGCGGACCACACCAACATGGAACCAACACATCCTTGTCGAGGATGTCATCATTGCCGATCAAATCTGGAGGTATCGGAGTTAGGAGAGTTCAGGACATCGCTTTACCCTCTTTCCTGTCATCAGTTAACGCGGTTTGCCCACTTGTTAGTACACCCTACGCTGCAAGTCGAGGAAATCGCGGATTATCAAGATGGGATGAAAGTGTGGGATCGCCTGCTCTAAACCAGAGATGCCGTCGTTACAACGAGAATGGGACAGATTAACAGTTACAGAATTAGCAAAGAATTTGAACTTCATTGATGACAAAGATAGAGCAAGATTCTTGGCCATTCAAAGACCAGAATCAGGCGCTTGGCTGCAAGCTTTACCGTCAAAATACATGGGCACATTATTGGACAACAATGCATTCCGGGTTACAGTCGGCTTGCGTTTAGGAACCGATATTTGCGCCCCACATATTTGTCGATGTGGTTCTCAGGTGGATAGTAAAGGCCACCACGGGTTGAAGTGTTGTAAGAGCGCGGGGCGGCATGCAAGGCATTCCGAAATCAACAACATCATCAAACGGGCACTTATCTCCGTCGATGTTCCCGCAGCTTTGGAACCAGTTGGTCTTGTTCGAGAGGACGGTAAGCGTGTAGACGGTATGTCATTGATACCATGGTCCAGGGGCAGTACATTAATTTGGGACGCAACCTGCACCGACACACTAGCACCAACTTACGTTTTTCAACAAAAACGGCGGGAGAGGCAGCGGAAGCGAAGGCTCGGGTGAAAGTAGTAAAATGTCGTACCTTGATTAATCAAAATTACAACTTCGTCCCCTTTGCCGTGGAAACAATGGGGCCGTGCAGTAAGGACGCCAAGCAATTCTTCGAGACTGTTAGTAGTAGTTTCAATTCCACAAAATTCTCAGTTCCGATTGTTTTTGTTTCGTTTCTTTTAAACCTCTATTGGATATCATCGCTTATATTATGGTTACCATAGGGCTTCCCACTGCCCCAACAATATTTTATCAGGTTTGCATCTCAATTAAAGTTTTCATTCTCATTTTCAAACATCGTAATGGTGACATAACCTCAATGCTGCCGCGTTTTTCGGATGTTAGCAATCGGTGTTTTGTTGTTTCATTGTTTGTTATTTTGAAATGCAATTTCAAGTCAATGTGATTTATAATTACGGATACGGGCTTCGCTATTCGCATAGCTATCGCTTTGGCAAAATATGGATGAGCTTGCGCATAGCACTTTAGGCACGTGTGTTAAAGTCCCCATTGAGGCTTGTACTTCCGGTGCGGTTCGGCTTACCAGGCCGTCCCACTGTATTCACAAGCGGTAAAAATAATTTGGCTCAGCCTCGGACGAGTGTTGGTCACGGGGTACGACCAGCACAGGACATAACAGGTACCCCATCGTTGACGATCAGGCAATGTAAAAAGGTTGGTGGTTTGTTTATTGGAAGTCTAAACGTGAATGGGGGTTTTCGGTGTCGCAAGAATGAAATGGTAGAATTGGCTGAGGATTACGGTGTAGATATCTTAGCATTGAGCGACATTAGAACTAAGGGACAGCGAGAAGAGCAGGTGGGCGGCTATAAAGTGTTTTTGTCTGGCGTTCAGTCTGGTAGGGCAAACTGGGGAGTTGGAATGGCTATCAAGCAGGAATTAGAAAAATTTGTCTTGAATGTTCGCTGCGTAAATGAAAGGATTATGTGGATATCTATTAAGTTAGCTGGGGGTATTTATCGGCTGGTTAGTGTTTATAGCCCATGCGAGGGTAGCAATGCTGGCGACCTCGACGCCTTTTACGAGCAGTTAGGAGATGTTGTGGCAAAAAGGCGAAGTGAGTGTGTGGTTTTGTTGGGCGATTTTAATGCGAGGATAGGAAACAGTAAAACCAATGCAGGTTATGAAAGGGTGGTAGGCAAATTCGGGGAAGATACTTTGAACTCAAATGGGAAGCGGTTGTTAGATTTCTGTGATTTCAATGGGTTAGCAGTAACCAGCTCTTTCTTTAAGCACAAATGGATCCACCGGTACACTTACGTCAATGAAAGTTGGGATCATAAGTCAATAATTGATTATGTAATTATAGAACAGGACAAGAGGCAGGAAATATGTGACACGCGTGTTTTCAGGGGTTTCACCTTCGGCTCGGACCACTATCTTTTGGGTGCAGATCTGTCGGTTGGTAAACTCTGTCAGGCTAAAAGGAAGAAAAAGGTAGTTCGCAGATTTCGCGTAGGAAAATTCAAGGAGGAGGAAGTTAGGGCTCGTTTCATGGCAAAGTTCACAGAAGGTTTTGAGGGGCTTCCTTCGGACTGCGGGGACATCGAGGCTGAGTGGGCAAATTTTAAGGAATTTGTTTTGAGTGCAGCTGAGGAATGTCTGGGTAGTGTCTCTAGCGGAGGTAGGAACAAAAGGACGGGTTGGTGGAACGCCGATATCAAAAAGGCTGTGTTGGAGAAAAGAAAGCTTTATTTGGTTTGGTTACAGGATAAAACGGATGAGAAGAAAGGAGCTTACAGGGCTTGTAGTCAGGCGGTTAAGGCTCTAGTTAAAGAAGCAAAGGACCTCGCGTGGAAGAGGTTCGGAGAAGAATTGGAAGAAGCAGGTCAAGGAAAGGGTAAAAAATTCTGGTCGGCGATTAAGGATATTAGGCGTGGTGGTGAAAAGGAGGGCTGCGGTAGCATTTTGGGTAAAGATGGCCAGTTAATTACGGATAAGGGAGAAGTACTGGAAACCTGGCGTGATTACTTTCAGGATCTATTTGCATCTGTCAATCCGGTAGTGAAATCAGTTTGCTAACTCGAAGGGTGAGGAAGAAATTACATTAGAGGAGGTGACACGAAAGGTCAGCAGGCTGAAGGCAGGAAAATCCGCAGGTGTAGACGAAATTAGGACAGAATTTATTAAGAATAGCGGGTCTGGTGGGATCCAATGGCTTTGTAGGATTTTAATTTAGCCATGAAGTCCTCAGTAGTACCCGCTGACTGGAGCTTCGGTGTTATTGCTCCGATCTTTAAGAAGGGCAACCGTAAAGTTTGTAGCAACTACAGAGGGATTTCACTTTTGAGCGTGGTCGGAAAGGTTTATGCTAGTGTGCTAGTAGATCGGGTTAGGGTTATATTGGAAGAGGTTCTGGACGAGGCTCAGAGCGGTTTCAGACCTCTGAGAGGGTGTCAGGATCAGATCTTTTGTCTTAGGCAGGCTATAGAAAAGCTCTTTGAGAGGAATATTGATCTGTACTTATGCATCATCGACTTGGAAAAGGCATTTGATCGGGTACCGAGGCAAAAGCTGTTCGAGGTGCTTAGCGAATACGGGATTAATGGCGGTTTATTGGGCGCCATTAAAAGCATCTACTCAGGGAGCAAGGCTGCGGTAAGGATAGATGGTGAAATTAGTGAGGCTTTCGAGGTTAATGAGGGCGTTCGTCAGGGTTGTTGTCTCTCTCCTCTTCTGTTCATAATTTTCATGGACAAAATCATCAAGCAGGCAAATTTGTAGGGGAATGTGGAAATTGGGGATGTAATTATGAAAATCCTGGCCTATGCGGATGATTTAACCCTATTAGCAGATAATGCCGGTGATTTGCAGAGGGGGATTGACTGCCTGAATGTAGCATGTGAGGAGTACGGGATGAAGATAAGCGTCGGCAAAACAAAGGTTATGCATGTTGGCAAATTTAGGAAAGACGTAGTGTGCAGTTTAAATGGGGAGCAGTTGGGACAGGTTTCTGAGTTTAAATATTTAGGGGCCATGTTTTCAGAGGATGGCAAGTTAGTTAGGGAATTTGAGGAAAGGAGGAGAATGGGAAATGCGGTGGCCAGTCAGTTGAGGTCTCATGTGTTTAACAGGAAGGAATTAAGTAGTGGCACAAAGTTAGCTATTCACAGATCACTCTTCAGGCCAACAATTTTATATGGTAGTGAAAGTTGGGTGGACTGCGGATACCTTGTGCATGACTTGGAGGTTTCAGATATGAGGGTTCTTAGGAGCATAGCAAAAGTGAATCGGAGGGAACAGTGGGACAATCAGATCAGGAACGACGACATCAGAGAAAATTTAGGGGTTAGGTCAGTGGAGGAGGCGGCAAGGGTTAGTCGTCTGAGATGGTACGGGCACGTTCAAAGGATGGGTAATAGTAGGCTCCCAAAGAGGATATTGGATGCACAGGTCCCGGGTGTACGTCCTAGGGGTAGGCCAAGGAGAAGGTTCATAGACTCAATTAAATCAGATTTAGAAGTTAGGGGGCTTTCACTGGACGAGCAAACCATCTCCTTGGCAGAGGATAGAAGGGTATGGAGGGGGGTGGTCAATGACCACCGGGTTGCGGCTTAAAGACCCCACACCGGAAGGTATAAACGGTCTATAAAGTTTGATGATGATGATGATGTTAGTAGAATGATCATGATCACCCATAAAACGAATGAACCACGGTCAAGATCATTTTTACAACAACGATTGAGCATGGCAATACAGAGAGGCAACGCAGCTGCTGCAATGGGTACGTTCCGGGATTGTGATAAAATGAACGAAATTTTCTATCTGTGATATTAACTTTAATTTGTATGAATGTCCCAATGTATGAATTGTTCTAATGCAGACGAATAAAAATATTTATATAAGTTGGGAAGTAGTCATCATTAGGAAATTGTAAAGACATCATTGGGAAGTAGATGTCGTTGAGGTATAAATATTATCGGGATACCACGTGTGTGCATATAATGTGTATCCTTGGTATCCAGCATACCGGGAAGTTTTTGGTGCGAAAGTGTGGATACTGGGAAATGCAGCCAACCCGTGCGGGAAGAAAAATGAAAATTGTTCCTTAATTTAAGGTTTTAAAGTTAGTATGAGAAGCAAAATTAGCCGGGAGGTTTAACTGACCGGGAAGTATAACTGACCGGGAAGTACAGCTGACCGGGAAATAAAGTTGAACGGGAAATATAACTGACCGGAAGTATAAATGACCGGGAAGTATAACTTACCGTGAAGTATAACTGACCGGGAAGCGGGAAATATAACTGACTGTGAAGTAATTGGGAAATATAACTGACTGGGAAATAAAGTTGAACGGGAAGTACATCTGACCGGCAAGTGTATCTGATCGGAAAATAAAGTTGACTGGAAAGTATAGCTGACTGGGAAGTACAGCTGACCGGAAAATAAAACTGACGGGGAAGTATAGTTCATCGAGAAATACATAGAATTGACCGGGAGCTTTGGTCATCGGCGTGTGTGGAGATTGTCGGTATCAGTGGATTAATAGACTTTTTGATGAAGGTGGGAAATAACTTGAAAACAGAATATGACCTGAAAATAGGAAATGTAAACTAATGATTAAAACATAGAAGGGACCCGTACGTATCAGAATAGATGCGGCAAACAGAGTTGATGTTACGAAAAGACTGGAACGTATTTAAGTAAAT